>CM053764.1:13361277-13395659 GCA_028658305.1 Pachyuromys duprasi
ATCAGGAACCCACTGAGGTTTGTTCAAATTTGTTTAAATTTTCTTGTTTCCCAGTTGTTCCAACAATGCCTTGATCCAGGGGTGTTTTCTGACATGAAAGAGTAGGAAACAGAATAAATTTAGAGTCATTCCAGTGAACAGGGTCTGGCGACAAAGGAGACATTCTCCTTGTGTTTCTACATAACTAAACTCCAGCCTACATTTTACAGCTTAAAGCATACTTTGGTTAAAAACAAAAACAAAAACAAAAACTGAGCTAAGATACTTCCATTCAAAACAACAGAAGAGAGGACTAATATCCTCAAAAGGAATTCAAATACAGGAAACCCACCCTTAAAAAAATTAAATTAGAAAAATGCGCTCAGGTGTTTATGAAAAGTCAAGTCTTCCTATTTCTGGAACATGTTAATTTATTAGCAAGCACTAGATGGCACTGGTGTACAGCATTTGAAATCGATCGGCGCCAAACTAAGTGTGTTTGCAGTGAGACTAGGATTTGAGGTTTTACTCTCCCACAGCCCATTTCTTCTTCTACCGGAAGTCAAGAGGGTATAGGACAGAAAGCTTAAATCTCTTCTGTGCCTTTGACTTATAAAGAAAAATGAACATGGCAGAAGTGTTCCTGATTAGATCTGGGGGAAAAGGATGATGTGTTCTTGCTGGATGCATCAGGAGAGATGAAGTTCTGTCACTCTTTAGATATAGACCTGGAATACCAACTTTAAATTGATGGCTACTGGAATGAGTCCACATTCTCTATATGTTCAGTTAGTGCATTTGGCATGAACGGTGTATCGTGTAATCAGTTTCTTCCTCACGCTGCTGATTGCAGACCTAAGAACCTTAATCCTTCTGAATGAACAAAACAAATAGATCCCACAAGTCTTATCAGATGACCATAGTTGGATTCATCTTTACAGGTGCTGGCTGCCTGGTTGTTCATGACCTCTGTCTTCCCATATTGGACATTTTCAGAAGAGGTCAAGAGTGATAGCATATGGGAGCGTCTACAACGGTAGCATTGAGATGAATGCAGTACACATCCTCAAATAAAGCGTGAAGACAGACAAGAAAGCAAGGAAACAAACACCCCTTGATAATTTGGGACATTCCGGAAGAGGTTCTGGGGATCTGGCACTTTGCTGGAAGCGTACCCTTCATCTCTTTGCCCCAGAACTCTTTTCATCATCTGGAACCACCAACAAAAGAAGGTTTTCTTTCTATGGGAAGTGGGGTGCTGGCGATTTGTCAAGGCCTGGTTTGCAGCCCCATTAGCTTGTCATCACTGAGCAAATGCTGAGCTCACCTCCATGCTCCTCTAATCTGGCCTTTCAGTACCTTCAAATTTCTCCCTGAAGCTTATCCCATAGTAAGTGCTTGCTTTAAAGTATCACTACATCTGATATGAAAGGGACATTGGTCCTAAAGAAGATTAAGGTGAGGTTAGAAAATCCAAAAATGGTTAAACTGAAAGAGAAGACTGTGTGGTAGGGATGAGGGAAATAAGAAATTGAGATGTGGGTGCTGGGAAAACACAAGATATTGCTGACCTTTGACCCCAGGCTGGTATTTCTCATTCAGGCATTATTTGTTGCTAGGGAGATGTGGATTTCTTGATAGGTCAGACCTCTTCAGTTGCTGGAACACTGTACCATGGATATAGGCTGGTTTGGAATCAGCAGACCAACACTGTGGTGCTGCATCTAACTCTGCCTTCATGAAGGCTTTGTGTGTCCCATGTGCATGGCTCTCCTGGAGCTTGAGTCACATAGTGGTGGCTCTGTGTGTCCTCAAGAGTGGTTTGGTAGCCCTGTGCTATCTGTAACTTTGGGGGTCAGTGATGAATAGTAAACTCTCATTTCCCAGCTGCCTTTGTGGTCATTCTTCTGTTGTCTCCAGCAACAGCTCACAGCTTTGGTTAATGAGTTCAATCATTAAGTTGTCTTTAACCAGACCTTTATATCCTATCCAGAAAAGGCTTTCTTCTTCTGTCAAATGTGATTAGATATGAAACTTTCCAAATATTCAAGTTCTCCCTGCTTCCTGATGAACAATATCATGTTTAACTCATTTGCCTCTTTTCCTACTTTATTATACATTGCCAAGAGGAATCATAGCATTCTTTCAACTCTTTGCTTAGTAGATATTTCATCAGCCAAACAGAAAACGGTATTGCTGAGAACTTCGATGTACCACATAATGCTGAGACACAAACACAAAGGAACTAAGTTCTTTGCTATCATCCTTTGTGAAAAGATAACCTTGATGTTCATTACATCGGAATACCCTGACATCACTGACCACATTCTACCCATGTTCTTTTCCTAGAAGTTAGGGATTTTCTGCTGATCCTTTTTTCTGTATGAGCCCAGGACTTCCCAGAGGAGTACCAGCTTGTTCTAGTATGAACTTCAAAATTCTCACATCCTCTATCCATTGCCTGATTCCAAAGCTGCTTCTATGTTTTCAGGTATTAACTTAGCCCTCTTCTGATTTCTGGGTACCAATCTGTCTTAGTCCATTGAACTATAACAAGATATCAGAGATTAGGCAGTTTTTTAATGGTGAAAACTTATTTTTCACTCTTTTGTGGGTTTAGATGAAGGTGCTGGTAGGTTGGTGTCAGGTAGTTGATTATCTCCTGGTCCATAGTTACCTTTTCCATGGGCCAAAGAGCAGGAGGGCTCTCTCTTGGGTTCATTTTACAAAGGCACTAATTCACTAATTCCACTCTTGAGGGCTCAGCTGTCACAACCCAATCACATCCTTATCTCTGATTACCTCCCAATGAAAACTTTTAAAATATTTTCTTATATTTATTTTATTTGTGTGTTTTGTCTGCTAGGATGTATATGGACCAAATGCATGCTGGTTCCTCTGAAGGCTGGAAAATGGCATCAGATCTCTAGAAACTGCAGTTACAGGTTGTTGTATGACACCATGTAGGTGCTGGGAACCAAACACTAGTCCTCTGCAATCCTGTAGCCCACAGAGGACTAAGGTTTAACATATAAATGTTAGAGGACATAAGTATTGGGATCATAGTAATAAACAGTCCTTTGTACTGTTGTTTGAGACGGAGCCTAGCAGAAAATTTCTAAGTGGTGGATTATACTTGGGTCATTTGTGAGAAATGGCTAACTACCATGTCCACCCCTTCTGTGCTGGGCTCATTTCCCTTTGGCTACCCAGCTTGCTTTCCAATCTCTTCCACTCTCTCCTGTCTTTTGTGAATCTATATTTTATTCTCCCCCATGGTTCATTTGGGTGTGACAGTTTCTATGCGTTCTAGTTCAAGTCAAACATCAGCTCTTATCAATCACAGTTTCTGGTATACAACACAATCCAGAGTTCTTTTGGATTTTATAAACATAAAAGTGCTACCATTTTCTTTGGAATAGCCCAGATGGGATGATGGCAACCTGAAGTTTGGGGCTCCCTTGTTCTTTCTTCTTGTTTCATACAGAATGAGGCAAATATGAGCAAGGTATAAAGATGTGACTTGAGTAAAAAGAAAAATCATAACAGCTCTGCTTCTGAGTCTCACAGGAAATTACCTTGCACGTTCCATTGTCACATTACCTAATTTTTGTCAGATTTTCTGTCACTTAAAAACATGAGAATCTTAGCCAATATACTTAAGAGGTCCAACTGAGTGTCTACTATGGTATTGTACATTCCATCATGACTGCAAGTTGTCATCAGAATTTAGTAGACTAAGCATTGGTATCTTTTCAGGAAAATAAAACTATAACATAATATTTGATTATCTCGATTTATTATCATTTTATGACTCGAAGTATAAGTATTAGCTTCTCCAGAAAGAGGTCATATTTAGGACAGACTGAAATAGTACTTTCTGCAATTTGACACCTTTTAATGAAGGAATTTAGTGAAAATGTTTCTCACCAGCCCTTGGGCTTTTTTCTTAAATGTTGTGATGATTAATAGAGAAAGAGTTCAGTAATGTTCTTCTGTTTTCTTCTTACAAAGATCAAGAGTAGAAGGGAAGAAATATAGCTCATGGAGCTTAAGCTCAGCTAATATGAGTGAAAGAAGGGAAAACAGACATCAACCTGAACTTGAGTGTACATGTCAAGTTCTGCTCTTTTTTTTAATGCCCATCTCTCTCACTTCCACAGCAGCAGTGGCAAGGACCTTATCCAACCTCTTTATTTTGCAGAAAAAGAGACCCCAGAGGCTAATTAAACAGTTGAACCAGTCTTACAAGGCATTATCTGTAGAGAAACGGGATTCTCATTCCTCTTTAGATATAGTAAGTTGCATGTACATACTTGTTATAAGATAAATTGTTTGATGTTATTTCAAATGGTAATTTTCCTCCATTAATGAGGTTCAGCTAGCAGACGGAAAAAAGAAAAGAAAGATCATGCAACCTCTGGACAAACTTAAAAGCAAAAACCACATCTGCAGTTTCCCATTTTTTTCAAAGCGGCATATTTTCACGCTTCTGTGTATACCTCACTTTTCTTATTCTCCTGCTTCTGTTGTTTTCTTGCCTTTCCTGGTAGAGCCTTCCTACTCTCAGTGTGGTTCAACACACATCTTTTCCTGGGATGTACACAATTAGTAAATGATGATCGGGGGTTATGCTAGGTCTTTCTGTGCTCTGATGATGTATTAGTTCTCTTTCCTGAGGCTTCCCATGTGGTTTCCAGCAATAATACTACTGCAAGATAAATGGCCACTAATCTGGAGAAAAGTCTCTTGAAGGAAGTCTCCAGGTTCCAAGCTGGACCGTTTCCATCTACTCACTGTAGGCCTATGTGAAGATAGTCAATGAATGTTGATCCAATTTATAAGGGGCACAGTGCAAGGCTGAATATCTAATATGCTGGAGGTCAGATTCAAGGCTCAAAGAGGTCTTTAGATGCTGGGGTAATGGCCTAAATCCAATAAGACAAAACTTACAGGGAATAATGTGAGGTCTTGCACTTCAGTCAGTAAATTCAATTGGGGGAGATGTAGCTTAACATTAGCTTCGAGAAAAAAAACCTCTGGGGTGTCTTAGCTGACTACAAACTTGATGTGAATTTGCAGTAACAGGATTGTTGAAATCGAAGTCAGTCTTGGTTGAATCCATTAAGTTTAGACTCTAGTGTGAGAGTAGTCATCATTATGGCTCTTGGTTTTTGTTGGACATACTTGGAATTTTATATTTTGTTTTGGGTACTTCACTGATAATGATAGTGATATGTGATGGCGTGCCCACCGTTAAGAGAAATGTAACTTCTACCGTTCAATCACTTATTTATTTAGTATATCTCTTCTGGGTGGCCATCATGATTCTGGACCTTGCCTTGACACTAGAGATGCAAAAGTAAACAAGGCAGCACCCAAAGGAACCCAAAAAATCAGCAAAGAGTAAATAAGGAATATCTCTTTTCTAGTACTTAAGGGCTTGCATCTGTTAAGATGCCCAAAAAATCAGTGTTCATCTTATGTGTGCTAAAACAGAGTAACATCTGGGCTGAGACTTCATACTGATTGAGTTTTGTTTGCAGTTTTGACACACATGCATAAATTGATTGATTTCATACAGGTCATAGAAGGGAGCCAAAGCTAGCAGAACCTTAGAAATGTCTTAAACTTTTCAAAGACTGTAGTTGGCACACTCTACTTATGTTCTTTTTAGAAGATGATTTTTATTTTTTAATTTTCTTGGGAGTGGAGGGCTTGGTAGAGCTCTCCAGGATATGAAAAAAAGTGATATTAGTAAAGTAAAAAAGAAAGAAAAAAGTACATCTATACTTGGAGAAGTTCCCTGTGCTCTCATGGTCCAACGACTTCTGACCAAGGCTGTGAAAATGCTGTTGTCTAATTAGCAATATTTAGAATTGCTTTACTAGTCCTAAAACATCTAAGACAGCTCCAAATCCCAGAATAACTTTGATTGATCCTGGTTGGGAATAGATAAGCCACTATTGAGTGACATTAAACTGTGACTGGGTTCTAGGTAGAGACAGATAATATCACACAGAGCTATGCAGAACTTGCTCTTCTATTAATTTTATAATAATGCACTTGGGCTTCCTATGTGCTGAAAAACTTAAAATCTCTATTAAATTATAAATGGCTGTGGGTTGCGGTCTCTCCACATTGCATCTGGCCTCTGCTTACCTAACTATAACTATCTTTATTCTGAAGCATCCACACATCCTTCTTCACATGTCGCATCATAATGTCTGGTCTGACTCCTCTGGTCAGGAATCATTTTTCTTTCTTGGCATTTCTATGGATTTTTTCATATTTATTCTCATACAGTTATTAAATTGTATTACAATTCCCCAGCTCAAACTCATTCATCAGTAAATATTTGTCAAGCACCTGCTCTTGCACACAGAGAAGTAATTGGACCTGATCTTGGGGGACTTTGAGGACAATCAGGGATCAGATCAGGAAAGCAGGAGCCTCCTTAGGACAGTACTGTGGTGAGTCTGGGTGCTAAGTTGGTGCAGCTCTGAGAAGTACAGTCCTCAGAGACAGGAAAAGTTTGGGGGGGGGGTCTGATCATCAGGGAAGGTTCCTGTCATTACAAGGGCAGGCCTTGTCATTACTCAGTTTGCTTCTGCTAGGGGATCTGGTTTCATAGTAATCACTTGCACACACATACACAAATACGCATACATACTAGGGGCACAGATTTTCAGAGCTTATACTATAAATCATCAAATATTGTATTATAGCAACGATAGCACTATTTAAAGATAAAAGCCCTATGAGTCTAAAAGTTTTGTTATCTTGAAAGAAAATAGTGACATAAAACCATTGTCAATATGACTGTTCTTTAACATTGATATTTGAAACATAATAGTTTCCCTAAACACTGCTTGCCCCCTTTACTTCAAGACTGGATTCAGCTTTTTGTATTACCTCATTAACTGTGTTCCTCTAAATAAGCCAAGTTATTCTCTTTCTGAAGCTCAGTTGTTACACAGGAAAACACCTTCAGACTTATAGAATATAAATATTAAATAAAATTATAAAGATCAAAATAAATGCTTGATATATAATTTATGGAATAAGTGTTATTTGTATATATATATATAAAATACAGTTGCTTCAGTTTCCCATTTTCCGAGAGTTTTTTATTTTCCTTGATTTCTGCTTGCCATTGACTTTCCTGGATGAAGTTTAATTGCTGTTTTCCAAAATCAATTGCTTGGCAAAGCTCTATAAATACTTTGTTTTTTTTTTAAATAAATAAATAAGGGATTAAAGTTATTTTATTGAATGCAGAGCATTGTATTGGTCTTTGGGAGGATTTTGGATGATCTGAAGCAGTCAGGGTCCTTAACCCCAAGCAGTTAATAGTCTTATAGATGTATTAGGTAACACACACAATTTTTATAAACATCTGTGTTCTGTCTACCTGGAATTTCCTGCAGCCAATCACAAAGAAATACATTGAATTAGGAATATTCCCTAAATATCCTGATTAAGATTTAGATATATTTTTCATGAATTTTTGTTGTTGTTGTTTTGGGAGAATACTTAGTGAAAAAAAGCTGGGGTTCTATTTTTGACATTCTGTTTACAGGGACTTACCTACCTGGCATTTCTGCCAAACCTCTCTAATAACTCCACTTGTTCAATAATTACAACCTCCAGAGTTAAGTCTTTGCACTCTCTTCTCTAAGTCTGACATTCTACAATGTCATAAAATATTTAATGAAATAGAAGCATGTTAGTTTCAGAATTACAAGACCCTCTAACTTTGCCTCTACCAACATTGTTTTTTCTGGATGTGTGAGGATGTCACTTAACTTGTTTTTCTGCTTCTGTTTCTATTTCTGAAAACTAGAGAGAAAGGACATCTTCTCTGAGGGCCAGAGTATGCAGACTGTATTGTGATGTAACAAGCTATATGAGACATGATAGCAATATCATTAAACACAGAACTATGGAGTCCATTTTCACACTCCCTTTGTGCAGGTTAGACCTCCCTCCCGGTTTTCTCAAAAATCAGAGCGCGCTGTATTCTCTCATTGTTGTTACAAAATAAAAAACAAAAGCAACTTAAGAAAGAGCTGATTCTGGCCCACCACTTGAAGATGTGGCTCAGCATGGCCAGGAAGGCAGGACAGTGGGAGTGTTAGAAGCTGGCTACAGAGTATTACAACCAGGAAAGGAAAGAGGGGCAAATGAATCCTGATGTTTTAGTTCCTTTCACTTTGTTTTAATTCAGTGTGGGTACTCCACAGGGGCGAGGGTAATGTCCATCCTTAAGGCAAATCTTTCCACCTCAAGCCGATCAAGAACTTCTTTCACAGGCATACTCAAGTGTACCTCCTAGTAGGTCTAGATCCTGCCAAGTTGACAATCAGGATTACTATTGTGCTACTGTTTCTGGCTCTTGCCCCAAACCATGAGGAATTTGAAAAGCAGGTACCGTAAGACACTAATAAGGGCAACAACCTTCTCCCTTTCCTCCCAACATTTTATGTCTTTAAAAAGCTGTTTATTTGTTCTCTAGAACATACTAAGAAAATGAATGCTTTAGCTATTCTGGGTTTCTTGTTATTTCATGATGTTGAGAATTTTTCTTTCAAGGTCTGTAAAGAATTGTGTTGGTAATTTGACGGTAATTGTATTGAACTGTAGATTGCTTTCGGTAAGATGGCTATTTTTACTATGTTAATCCTGCCAAACCTTGAGCATGGGAGATCTTTCCATCTTCTGATATCTTCTGTTTCTTCAAAGACTTGCAGTTTTTTTTTTTTCATATAAGGCTTTGACATGGTTGATTTGAGTTATACCAAGGAACTTTATGTCCTTTGTGGCTATTGTGAAGGGTATTGTTTTCCTGATTTCTATCTTGGCCCATTTGTCATTTGTATACAGGAGGGCTACTGATTTCTTTTGAGTTAATTTTGTATCCAGCCACTTTGCTGAAGGTGTTTGTCAGCTGTAGGAGTTCCCTGGTAGAATTTTTTAGGTCCCTCATCTATACTATCATATCATATGCAAATAGTGATACTTTGATTCCTTCCAGACATATAATATAGGAAAACCATACTAAAATCAGCACACCTAAAGAAGCTAAGCAAGAAAGAGGACCCTGGGTAAGATGTTCAATCTTCATTCAGAAAGGCAAATGGGAGAGACCATGGAAGATGTAGAAAACAGGGAACAGGGCATACCACAGACGGCCTCTGAAAGACTCTACCCATCAGGGTATTGAAGCAAACGCTGAGACTCATAGCCAAGCTTTGGGCAGAGTGCAGGGAATCTTTAAAAGAAGGGGGAGATAGAAAGGTCTGAAGGGAACTAGAGCTCCACAAGGAGAGCAACAAAACCAAAATGTCTGGGCACAGGGGTCTTTTTCTGAGACTGAATACTCCAACTAAAGACTGTTCATGGAGATAACCTAGAACACATGCACAGATGTAGCCCATGGCAGCTCAGTGTCCAAGTGGGTTTCCAAGTAAGGAGAACATGGGAACAGGGACTGTCTCTGACGTGAACTCCAAAACTGGCTGGCTCTTTGACCACTGACCCCTGATGAAGGAGCAACCTTACCAGGCCACATAGGAAGACAATGCAGCCAGTCCTGATGAGACCTGATAGGCTAGGGTCAGAGGGAAAGGGAGGAAGAACTCCCCTATCAGTGTACTTGAGGAGGGGCATGGGAGGGGATGAGAGAGAGAGAGAGAGAGAGAGAGAGAGAGATTGGATGGGGAGGAGGCTACAGCTGGGATGCAAAGTGAATAAATTGTAATAAATAAAAAATTAAAAGAAAATGAATGCATTCTAAAGCCACTGGAATGTAAAATTTATAAATTTGTACATCAAGAAAATACAAGGCTATCAGAATGAAGATATGAACTGTGACACAGGAAACAGATTGTTTGGTGCCTGAAGGCTGCAGCTCAAAGTAGGGTACCAATATGGGAGATTGCAAAGGATGTTCTTGAACACTTTGGATTTAGGTCACTTTTTAGAACCTTCAGGAATAATTTTGTTTGAACAACAACAAGATCTTTCAGAAATGGTGGGACGAACCTATTCCTAGGATTATTTCTTAAGCAAGCAATGTGTCATGGTTTCTCAAGGGTGCACTGACCTTGTCTGGGCCAGAATGATGATTTAGTTTGGTGCCTGAGGACAGTTTCAAACACTACATTACTGTTGCTTGTGTGTATTTCTGTCTCCTTGGGTATCTTGGTTCTGAAGTTATCCTACATCTGCTGTGAGACAATCAGGGCAGTAAGAGAAGGGAATGGGAACTGGGGAAGTCAGTGTGATTATATTTTGTTAACACAAGCATCTCAGATTTTATGACTTATATTCTGTGTGTCTGGAGTTTGGAAAATTTTTGCTTTACTTGAATTCATTGTTCTAAAAGAAAGGCAGCCATAGGTCATATAATGGATGCAATCGTGTTGATATATACCAGTCATTACTTGGTGGTCCCTCAACATGCACAGTACCTTTACTAGCCAAAAAGACAATGCAAGAAGCAGCATTTATGACAATGAATAGCTACAATTAAAAATTACAAAGTAGGAAGTTATTTGTATTAGTCAAAATATAATCTCAATATTATAAAACAAACTTCCAAGTTTTCTGATGAAGGTTATGACATTAGCAAAAATGTTAAGCGAAAGCCAAGATCGGAGGTTGTGCCCCAAGAAAACTTATTAGTGTATTATGTAATTGAAGAACACCTAATCAGAGGAGAGGTGGTCTTTTGGATATGACGAAGCCCTGACACAGACTGGAATGAGCGGCACTCTTTGTTACTTTCAGATAAGGTCTGTGGCTTGGTCCCAATTCCATTAATGGGAGATCACTTCACAGAGCACCCTCAATTGAAAGGATGGACATGGAAACAGCTCTTTGCAAGTCAGTGTAGCTTCCACCCCAAGACCTTGGAGATGGTTACCTCTTCTGACTAACCAACTGTCTAAGATCCAGGGGCCTTTCTCATTACCCAGAGAAGTGGGGGGCATCCTTCCTCAAGCTATAAACATAATGGAGTCCAGAGCTTGTGAAAAGGCTTTATGTCACTATATTAATGTAAACACCATCCCTCTCCCTCTTTTCTTATTAATGTTGAATTTTCAGGGGGTTTGGTGAAGAAACTTTCTTAAGAGTCCTTATTTAGCACTTTGAAATTTAAAACCAAGCGGAAAAAAGTAGGCGGTGAGCCCTGTGCTAGTGACCACAGGGCCTTGAGGCTGTGACCACAGAGGGGCTGGCAAGATGATTTAGCAGGTAAAGGTACTTGCTGCCAAGTCTGACAACCTGAGTTCAATCCCTGGGGGTTACACGGTAAAAAGAGAGAACTGACTCCTGCAACCTGTCCTCTGACCTCCACACATATTTTGTCATGCACATGCACACATAATAAATAAATAAATGTTAAATAATGAAAAAAAAACATGCTTTGTGCTTAGCCCAGGCATCTGCTATGACTCAGATCCTCAAAAATTACTGTACAAATTGTTAATGCAGCTAGATGCTTCATTACAGGTTTAGTTTAGGCTAAGCACAGATGGATACTAATGCTATGCCCTGTAAATGATTTTCCAAATAGAAGTTTGAAATTGCTTTTATTACAAAGATTTGATGGAAACACTGGGCTCGAAATAGAAGGTATAGGAGGTGGACATTAATCTTCATAGAGGAAGCTACTGTTGTAATTGTAATCAGTGGGGGACAGGAACATAGTATACAGGCAAGAACTCTCTTGAAGGAGTTTTCCATAGTTCTGACAACTGATCAACGGGCATTAGAGTTCTGGATATTGGTCAGTAGGTGTTCTACATTGATTAAACTTCATTGAATGTGTAATTGATTCCCATTTTATGGCTGTTATCCTTCCATGTTTGTCATTTTATACCCTTTCTCTGGTACTTTTTCCTTCCTTCCTTCCTTCCTTCCTTCCTTCCTTCCTTCCTTCCTTCCTTCCTTCCTTCCTTCCTTCCTTCCTTCCTTCCTTTCTTTCTTTCTTTCTTTCTTTCTTTCTTTCTTTCTTTCTTTCTTTCTTTCTTTCTTTCTTTCTTTCTTTCTTTCTTTCTTTCTTTCTTTCTTTCTTTCTTGAGACAGGGTTCCTAGGCTTGCCGTGAACTCACTGAGATCCACCTGCCTCTACCTCTGAGTGCTAGGATCACGGATGTGTGTCACTACACCTGACTTCTCTGGCATTTTAAATTATATGCTAGCTGCATATGGTAGGTTGTGTTTAATGTTAGTAACACAAGTGACAATTCTAATTTCTTTATGATATTGCTCCAAGGTTTTCTTTCTTTTTAAGTCCTATTATTGATAGTAGAAATCTGAAGTATAAACAGGTTGCATCTCAGCTGCAAGGTTCAGGGAAAGTTGCTTGACCTTTTCTGGGTCACTTTTAACCTCTCTGCTCATAGGTGTTTTACTTTTCTATTGCTCTCCTCCACACCGACATACAATGTTTGTCCTGAACAGTAAATTCTACTTCCTTTGATTTCTTTTGGGCTGTTCTTTTATTTCTCTTCCATAAAGTTCTACAACAATATTTTAGAAATCCTTTTCTGATGCCTAAGAACAACTATTTATAGTTGTGTTTGTTTGCTAATGGAACTACCACATAGCTCTGCATTCTTCATGGAACCTGAGATTGTTAATGAATTAATATCCCTCAGAACAAAAAGAGATGCCCCACACAGTGTAGTGGAGTTATATCCTGATAAGCTCAACATTAAGGGAAAATTTATGTAAGCAGAAAAAATCATATAATGTACCTCACCTACAGACATCAGGGCATATCACAGAACATGGTGGAGTACTGGTGGTTTACCTTTGGAACTGTGTGCCTGATGGGAAGCTGTGGGTCGCTGATGATGGCCAGGATGGCAAGAGAGCAATTGCACTGCAAATCACTGACCAAAGAAAAGACCAACATTCAAAATGAAGCACTGTTTCTATTGATATCATTTTGTGGAGTTATGAAGTAAAAAACCAGCTAGCAGAAGTTGGGGGTCATTTGCATTGCATTAACCTGTCTATGTCTTATTCTGTTCCACTTTCTTGCATTTTGCATTTGTCTGCTTTTACATTTCATTACGCAGAAGAGACAGTTAATAATGAGAGCAGCCGGCAGTACTGAGCACTTAGCATGTAGAGATGACTCTGTCTAAATGCTTTTCATCCATGCTTTCATTTACTCCATATGACAACCTTCTGAAGTAGATGCTGTTATTGTCTTCATTGTATGCTTGACATTGCTGATCCAAATAATAGGGACCCAAGTCCATTTCTGCCTCTGCCACCTTAGGCACATTGATTTTAGTAATCATACAAGCATCTTCTTACTACTTCCCATCTCCATTTCTGTTCTTGTGTATGTAGCACAGATGATCCCTTTTCTCAAATGGTTCTTGAGTCAGTAGTTTTATTTCAAGTGCTTTGCAAAAGTCTTCATTTTTGTTTTGTTTTTATATATGATATGCTCATAAGTTAATTGGAATCATTGCTATTTCTCTCACTAGTCAGTCAGGAATGTTTATTGGAAGGGTTCATATTGTTTGCCCTTGGTTTCAGATGGAGATATACCAGGATTTATTGGTTTCATATTTCTTTATTGAGAGAAGAAGCTATTTTTAATTTCCCAATGGCTATAGGGAGATAAAATCAGAGTTTATATAAAAATAGAAGCAAATGTGTGTATATAAATATTTACATATTTATGCATAAAATGTATACAGTAACACTATTTATATAAAAAGAAATCACATGCATATATAATGTAATACACATACTCATATATATGTATATTTACTTACATACAAATATTGAGACACAAGGTTTACCTATTTATTTAATTATGAATTGTACCCAGAGTACCCTCACAGAAACACCCTAAGTTACCCTTACTGTCTCAGCATTCTACAACCCAGGCATGCTGGTACATGACGTTCACTATCACAAGAGTTTTTACAGTCATATGAATCTAAATTTGTTGTGATCCCCTGGATGTAAAAGTGTTGAGGGAGACTCCAGTGGGCTTGAATAGTTGAATATGAGATGTTCATGTTGAATATGAGATGTTTATTTCTTTGGAAGAAAAAAACTGAAAATAAAAAGGCAATTTCAAATTCAGTTCAAGTTGATGCTGATACAGTGAAATCATTAACAGCTCCTGAAAATATCATGTGGACTTGTCTTTGACTGTAACAGTACCGCCTTGTGGACTTGGTTCTGTTTGTCTCTCACATTGTGCACACTCAGTTTTATTTGCATAATTGAGTCAACTTTCCTAGTAACTGGTTTTATTCCATAATTTCTCTTTATTTTTGAAGAACAGATGCTATGTTAGAAAGCTGAGGCTTGCCATCTGGGAAAGATTTCAGTCTCTGGTTCAGAGTTGTAGTTCAGATATTACACACAATAGCCAGATGGGGGAGGAAGGGCCAGGCTGAGAACAGGGAAGTGGTGCTTAGGTCACCAACTGAATAAATGGGGTATGGCGAAGAGTCTAGAAAAGAGTATAAGCAAGAAACCAGGCCAACAACTGTCTGCTTGTAGTGAGTGTTAATAAAGAAAACCTCAGACTGGGCACTGTTGGTGCCTCAGCAAAGGGCCCCTGGACATAATCAACAGCCTCCTCTAACTCTGTTCATTTATTTCAAAACTCCATCACCACCCTTGACCCTATTTTCTATATACTGTTCCTGAAGCAGGCAGAGACAATATGAAACCTATGTAATGAACATGAGGAAAGGCATAGTGGGTTTACTCTTTGAGTTTCATCCATTTAACATTTATTTTATGTATCAAACTTAGCTAGGGGCCATATTTACCTGTTTACCTCAAGCCAGAATCTCTGAGGCACAGGATTCTGAACTCTTCACAGAAAATATTTCACACAATAATTTGTCTGTCTACATTTGTGAGAAGCAATGTTGACATTTAAATCATTTTTTTTAAGACTCCTGGTTACCTTTGTACCTTCAGGGAAAATGATGTCATTGCTTCTGTGATATTGTTGTTGTTGATGATGATAAAGAAGAACCTCAGGAAGTTTTTTTTTTTTTCCTTTTTTAGTTTAACTTAATTGCTCTTTCCTAATGTGGATGAAGCTTAAAGGCAGTCTTGCAAGTTATTTGCTACATAGGGGCCAACCATGATGATCACTTAAATTGATTCGTTAATGATAAGAAACAGCTGATAAGCTTGGTTGAAGATGTTACAGTGGAACAAAAATCAATTGAAGTGCTTTATGTAACGTGAGAGCAGCTTTGGCTTCCTCAGGGGCCCATACCTAGTCTCTCCTCTTCTTTGATCCCTTAGGAAAACGCAACAGGAGAGTGGAATTACCTTTAATGGCCCTTGTTTCATAATCCACACAGGATAGCCCAGTGGACACCTGCCCTCCACTTTTCCTGCAGGTCCTAGGATGTCACGTGCTGCCTGTGGTCATTCAGAAACTTGCTGCCACCACAGAGGCTGTCTTCACCAGCAGGTCAGCTCTTGTTGTGTAGCCATTGGTATCAAATATTTTACAGCTATTCTAAAACTTCCTTATTTTTGAAAAAAAAAATCAGATTTATATAGAATTGCAAGTAAATCTAGTATAATGTGTTGCCATATGCCCTTCACATAGCTTTTTAAATGTTAAATTTTACATAACCAGAGTACAATTAGCAAAGCTCAAAAGTTAATGTCTTATTAATTTTTAATGTTATTGTCTTAAAATTAGGCTTCCCACAGGGTGACTGTATTTTCACATCTCTTAGTAGATCTTGTCCATAAATTGAAGATGTCCCCTCAGGGTCCCTTCAAATGTTATCATCTGGTGTCTCTCCCATAAACTGTGGCTTCATGTTTTTTTGAAACACGAGACTTTGGAAAACCCAGTGGGTAGGGCCTTACAATCCCAGTAACCTAATTTGAGGTATGGGGTTGGCTTGCTTCTCTGTGATATATTACTCGTGGGAGAAAACAATGGCTATGAGTAAAGAATAAAGTTGTGCTACTACTCTTATGCCTTTTGAACCACCTGTTAAAGGGTCTACTAGGATAAGGTGAGGGAAGATAAGCAAGAGTGACAGTCTATGGTTCTCCTGTTTCCCCCTTCCCAGAGTTTGCTGTCTATGTTGAGGTCATCGTAGGTTAGTGATATCAACTCAGGGTAGGCAAAGACTCAATGCCAGGAGCTAAAATCATGCTCCTGAGTACAGTGCTCACAGAAACTAGAATAGGAAATTGGATTTAGGCTAACTGGAGTTAGATGGCTGTGAACCACCACTTGGGTGCTAGGACTCAAACCAGGTCCTCTGGAAGAGCAACCAGTGCTGTTACCTGCTTAGCCCTCTCTCCTGCCCTCATGATCATTTCTTACTTTCATAAATATTTACTATGGGAGTCATTTGGCAAGTATTGTGTGATACTAGTGGTTCAGTCACAAGCAAAAGATATGTGGCTTCTTCCTCCATGGAGTCCTACAGGGTGGATAGGAGAAAGCATTTACTGCATGTATTATTCAAAACGACACATGTGTATATCTACCTAATCACATAAGAACTCTGAGAAAATGGCACAGTAAGTAACTCCACTTTCTCCACTGGATATACACAGAGAGTTCAGGAACTTGGCCAGCAGTAGAATTGGAATGTTTGAGTTTGGCAGGCTCACTCCAGGATTTGTAAGACTAACTACTTTATTACACTGCTTCTTGCGCAAACTTGTCTTGAAGGGAAGTATAGCATGAAGCCAGAATAACTAGCATAGTAACCCTTTACTCTTCTTGCTATCTGGGTGCCAGTGTTGTGTCAGGCCTTTCACATGCTATAGCTCTCTTCAATAATGAGATGCACTCCCACCCCACCCCCGCCCCGGCCCATGCCATTCCTGTTGTAATACACATAACTCATATATATGTATGACTGACTCCCGGTATGCACCAGAGATGAGATGGTGTTAACTGGGAGAGCTGGTATTTATGGGGAAAACCTCAGGCGATAGAAGAGGAAAGAATAATGCTCGTGAACAAAAAAGGTTGTGAATAACAAACATATAGGGTGTTTGGGAAAGGGAAAGGCTTTAACGTGTCTGGAGATTATATTAAGAGAAGTTGAGAAACTGGAGAGCAACACCCGGCCGATCTTATAAATTATGCTCAGGGTTTTCAGACTTCAGAAGCAAACGTGTTCTTAAGCATTCATGGCTCGTGGCCTTAGGACCAACAATAAACCTAAAGGCTCTTTTTACTATCTGTTGGCTAGATACAAATAGCTTATGATCGAACAGTTGCAGCATATAGGAACTTCTTTAAAAAAGCAAAGCACACACATAGAAAGGAACCTTCTGTATTGAACTGATGGGTAGCTGCAATCGCTTGTCAAATTCTGGAGTCATAGTTGATGGTTTCACTTTCATTTCCTGTCCCATAGTGATCACTGTGTAGCATTTGTTGATTTTTTTCATTACAGCAGTTGTTCCCTAGATTCACAAAGACATGACATCCCTGAAGGAAAAGCAGCTCTTCGTAAAGCTAACACTGCGGGGCTGGGACTGACATAATGGCTCAGCAGTGAAAAACATGCTTTTGCTGGGCACCTGAGATTGGTCCCTATCCCTGAGAGTGAATGGCTCACAACCATCTGTAGCTCTAATTCTAGGGCCTCCACAGGCGCCTGCACTCACACGAGCATATACTACCTTCCACCCCCATACACATAAACTTTAAAACAACTCTGTAGGGTTGACTGACATGTACTGGTAGAATATCCTTGAAAGAACTCCTCAGAACACTTCTTTGGATCTTCCAGAATGGAGACCTGTGTTTCCTGAGGGTGTGTTTCATGAACTGGGACTTAAGGCAAAAAACAAAGTTGGAACTGACACATAGAAGGTAAATTGGCATTCTAAGAAATGTAGGACTGTGGGTGAGGAGGAGGAGGAGGTGGCTACTATTCAAGAAAAAAAAGGCATAATAATGTAAGGTTGTAGCACTTTTGAAAATGCATGTATTAATTTTGTGTGTGTGTGTGTGTTTGCATATGTTTTTCTTTGTGTGTGTGTTTGCCACAGTACACACTGGAAGTCAAGTACAACACTGAGGATCTATTCTTCCCTTTCATAATGTGCATCCCAAGATCAGTACTTAACTCAGGTGGTTAGGCTTAACACCAAGTGCTTCTACCTGCTGAGACATCTTATCAACCCAAGGTTGAGGCACGTTAGCAATAGCATGGGAGATAAAGGATTTGGGCCCAGAATTACTTACACAGGACATATTAGCTTAGTATATTATGTGGGATATGAGCTCTAGTTGGCATAGGTTCAGGATCCAGTCTTACAGTCTGTCATTTTCAGACAAATAATTTGTGAATCTTTTGTGGTCAAAAATGGTCTGGGACTCTTGTTTTCCTCCATGGCTGCTGTGGAATAAGCCAAGAGTACCGTGATACGTAGACAAGCCTCTCTACCACATCTACTCTAATAGTGGCAGCCTGAAGAGTGTCCTTCACTCAAGCACAGGCCTTAGCTTCTTTATGCCTTTCTTCCTGGAGTCACAGACAATTTGGATCAAGCCATGAACAGAACAGCAAGTCTCGGGTCTGAGTCTTGAGGCTTTAGGGACCCCTTCATTGTACCATCTTGACCTCTGAGGCATCAGGTGATTCCTTAGTCTCAGACCACAGTAGGTGTTCCCTGAGCTTTCTTACCACGAGAATGCCCGCATAAACCTCTTTGGCTGTCTGTGGGGATGCAGAGGGACTGTGACCACCCTGTCTTAGTGTGAAGGCTCTTTCAAGAGACAATGACCAGATTTTATTTTGGTACTTTTGATGTCTGAAAGATAGTTTTGGCCTTCACCATGATTGTCCCTTCTTTCAAGGTCTCCTAAGAAGCAGTGTCACCCTTATTGAAACCTCTCCTTAGGTAGAGCAGAAAGATTTTGCTTCAAAAATTTTGACTTTAGTCCGAGTAATATGGCTGAGGACTACTGTCTGCCTTTCTGATTCACACCTGTGGGTGGTACATTTATGTCTCTTGTATTCTGTGAAGTCTAGTAACCTAATGGCAAGAACACAAGTCCTGTTTATTATTTTCTATAGAATGCCCAGGGGTCTGCCTCAGTTTCCCATAAGCTCCTATGGAATAATGGGGCATCATTTGCACATACATTAAGCAGTTCTGAGAGTGTAAGGAAAATAAAGATCATTTTCCCTCTCTAGATTTCAGAATTTCCAAGTCCTATGTCAAATACATTTCATAGTGTATATTTTTCTCTGTATGCTATTAATTTTTAGTCCTAGGAATCTATTTTCTTTGGCACTTCAGGCCTAGGGGTAGAGACATCACAAGATAATTGCCTTATGAAAGGGAGAAATGTTTCTGGCTGATAATATGTATGAATGAGGCAGGTACTTACATTTGGTTCAAGTCCAAAATGCTGACATGCATTAGATCTATAGCCCAATGTACGGGAGTGTTTTTGTAATGAAATACCACAACATACTTTTATTCAGCATCATTGCATGAACAGTGATGTGACTGTGGTGGCTTACAAATGTCCACTTGGAGTCAAACACAGTCCCTTGAAAGATCCTTGGCTTTGCAGCATAGAAAATGTGAACTCATACTTGCAGGGTGGAAGCAACAAGCAGTTCTGCATCTGTGAAGTACAGGCGTGAGGGCTGCAAGCTGCAGAGCTCAGCCTTGACAGACGGATTTAGTGCCATTAGCAGTAGCTTGTTGAAAAACTAAAATGACTTCAAAACTCTTCCCTCTGAACCAGAATGCTACATTCATCCCTTCATTAAAACATTCGTTATTTGCTGACTTGTTTTCTGCCTTCCCCCAGCCTCTCACTCTTTTGTGTCGGAGCTAATGTTCCCAGCGTCTACACTGCGTAGGCCCTGATTATTTGTGAGACAGAGTGAGTTAATGCAGATTTGCAAGCTGTTCCCATTTGTTAAATGTCAGAAAAACACATGCAAGTCACTGGCTTTAGCACTTAGCTGCCAGCTGGCTCTTCTGGAAGCAGGGGACAAATGACAGTCTATCACACAGCATGCTTTCAAAGAAAGAGGGGACCGATTCCAGAACCGCAGCATTGGAGCGGCTTTTAACAACATAAGCAAAATCAGAAGCCAGCATCAGGTTTTTTTTTCCCCTCTTATTTCTTCCCCTGTTGTTGAGTGAATGGCAGCACATTTGGAAGCTTTTTAAAGCCTTGGGAATATCGATTCCACTGGCCACCATCTGAGAGAGTGATGGGATAATGGGAGCTTGCCAAAAGAGCCACGCTCTCTCTGATGAGTGACACTGGAGACACCCTCCCAACTTGGGGGCTCCTGTGGACTGTCCCCGCCCTGTCCTTCAGGTGGAGTTGCCGCCTGCCTCTCACTGCCAGGCTTTGGACAGGACTCTAGATTTCTCTCCCACTCCATTGGACTCCTTCTGAAAACCTTGTTTGTATGCTGCTTGCACACTTCAAAAGTTAAAAAGCCAATCATCAAATAAACAAAAACCTACAAGTGTTTCTAGGTACTGGGAAGATGGCTCAGTATATAAAATGCTTGACATGCAAGCAAGACGTGAGTTCTGATCTCTACCACCCACATCACAATGCCAGATATGGAGGCATGCATCTGGAATTACAGAATTCCAGATCTGGGAAGGCAGAAACAGGTTGATTTTAAGGGCTTGCTACCCAGCCAGCATAGTTCCACCACTAAGCTCAAAGTTCAGCGAGAGACCATGTTTCAACAAAATAAGATGGAGAGTGACAGAAGATGCCCAACATTGCCCATTCATGCACATGTGTATATAAACAGACACAACCCCTCACACACTAACACATAATAAACAAAAACTTAAAACAACTTTATATAAAGAGGACGTTTCTCCATAATGAGTTCACGTGTTCACACTTATGTATGAGGAATGCACTAGAGTAGTATTTGGGTACCCTAGGGGCAGAAAAGAAGTAAAAGGTGGATAGTTTTCATGCTGGGATCTAAGAGGGTTAATGATATATTTTCTTTTAAGTCATTCACACATGAAAGTACAAATGGATGCAAATGGGAAAGGAGAAGGACAAAGACATCACTTACCATTGTTAAAGGCAAGCTGAGCTTGGAAGGACATGAAAGATTTTCATAGCCTGAAAGAAACAAAGGGCACCTGAGATGGAGTTATGACTTCCAGGCAAGAATGGATGCACGGAGATAGGGATAGAGTTGGCTGTGACCCTCTAGGCCTATTTAAGGCAGAAAGTTAATTACCAAATAGGTAGGAGAAAATGAAGAACTAAGTTCATGCCAGGCTGAGAAAAATGACCTTTTAATGGATGGGTGGTTTTAAATCAGTGAGTATGGTATATCAGATTATTCTTATCCACTTATGAACAGTGTTCAGAAACACCTATGTGATTTATGTATAGAACAAAATGGGTTAAGAAATAAGAGGGCTTCACCTAGAGAATAGTTGCATAGATTATGACACAGTCTTTAGAGGTGAAGTGGAATTCTTAATGGAAATCTGAGTTTTGCTAAAGTTACCATGCCACTTATGAATGTTTGTCTTCTGATACTTTCTGAGCTACCTCATCACCAGCCTCAGGTCCAGACTCTTTCACTTTCTTGGAAAATTCCTTCATCGTCCCTCAAATTCATGTAAGTGATGACTATCCTTTCCAAACCACTTATTTAGCATTTTGTAAGCACTGAACATGTATTTGGTCACCAGAACCCACGTATTAAAAAGTCAGTCATGTTGAGGATGTTTGTAATGCCAATGGTGGGAGAGGAGAGACAAAATAATTCTTAGGGCTGTCCTAAAAGACTCTGTCTCAAAAACAAACAAACACAACAATGAAACAAAGGTAAAAGGTACCTGAATACCAGAAGAAAGACACTTTATTGTTCTCTTGACCACACAGAAATGCACACTCACTGGCTCGTACCCCTGCACGCACATGTGAAAACAAATGGGTACATGGACACACGCATACTTACACACATACCCTCAAAACAAACATTTGGTAGTCTAGAAGCCACCTCACTTCTCTCGTTTTGATGACAGTCAAGTTTCTTGATTTTCTGTTTTGGCTCCACCTTCTGACAGTAGCTGCCTTTCTTTAACATTCTTGGCAGGGTGTGAAAGAACACCTAAGATTCAACCCAGTAGGCTTTAAGGTTCTTCTTATTTTATCATTCATAAATTTTAAGCTTCTTGAATATGCCTGAGGGCAAATGACCATCATCAGTTTCCTATAAACCACACTGGTGATTATGACCTAAGGCTGTGACAGCAATGGGAATGACTTGTGACATATGCCTCAGTGTGGGGACAGACTTGCTTATGCAAAAGCCTGCTTTTTGTGCTCATCTTGAGATGACATACTAGTTACTCTCCAGATATGAGCATGCCTCACAATGAACATTCACTCAACCTTCACTGAATAAAAGAAGAGGGCACCAAAGAACGTAAATTGTAGACAGGATCCTGAAGCAGGAGTCCAATGTTGCTTTGTGATCTTAACTCTAGTGGTCTCCATAACCATAAAGAGTTATGATGGGGTCCTTGGTGGGAGACCTGTAACCACAGGCAAGGAACACACTTAACTTGTTCTGGGGGTTATGGCTCTATAGCCAAGTTGCAGCTAACAGGAAGTAGTTCATCTGTAGAGAGCATGGGAAGTATCCCTTAGCAAAAATATGCCATGGAATGAGATGTCCCCTGTGCCATCACTGTTTGCTTTCATTCTCTCTTTATTTGCAATCTCTTCAGGTTCCTTTCTATCTACCATCTCCTACAATGTTATTGTAAAAACTACAGTAGTGTGGATGAAATATATTAGATTTAATTTTGGTGCAAAATAGTGTTCATCTTAACATTAATCTGTTGAGAAATCTGACTGCCAATGATATTTAATTTCATTGCTTTGAATTCTGTTATATAAAAAGGAAAGATACAATTCCAAAGTTTCAAAAGTGTATTATTTAGCTCTGAGATACATAAGCACATCTACCATTATGATGTGCTACTCAATCAATGTATATTAACAAAATTAACAAATTCTTATTTGCTTAGATATGGTAAAAACTGTTTTCTACCTCCTGCCTGAAGCCCCATGTCTACTGCAGGCTTCATTTGCTGGCCCATGCAATATATGTCGATTATGAAGTCCAAATGAACAGATTAAAAGGCACGTGTAGAAAGCTGTTTCACTATCTTATTTTTTTGTCAGATGGAGCAGAACCTTTGCTTTTGTTTTAGCTGCATTAAGAAGTGGTTCAAATGACTTTATCTTACAAGGCTCTCGTGTAGTTGTCCAGCATTAAGTGTTCCACATCCATGAGGAATTTTGGTCTAATGAATGAAAAGATTATTTTTAGTTCTTTCAGAACAAAAATGGAGTGTTGTTTGAGTGGATGTCATGGGAAAAGAAGATTAAATGAAACAGAGCAAAGGCAAGCTCAGATGGAAGATGTTCCATCTTATTCTTCCTTCACCAACACTCACACCTGTTTATCTAAATCCATATGTGAATGCAAAGCTGTATCCATGGAGGTCAATCTGTTTCTGTTAGCATGGCTTACAAAGTCTGTCTGCATAAGTTGTTACAAGTATCTCTCCATGACTTCAAAGGATTAGAATGAATAGGTAATTCCACTGACATTTCACTTGTGTTTTCCATTCTTTATATAAGGACAGAGAAACTTTTCACATAACAGTGGGTGAAATTATTGGTTTTCTTTTTGTGCATGTGTCATTCTTTCAAAAGCATATTAGGTCAAGATAAAATTAGAGCATGGATTGGAAGATATACACAAAAAATGGTGTAAGGGAGAAGAAAAAAGACCATCTAATTGAATTATTTTCCAGAGATAAGAGGGTAAGAGAGGAGAAAAATTGCAATCTATAAGTAAAGTCGATTCTATTGGTCTTTAAAACAGGATTATGTCATCATGAAAAATGTGTGGTAGATGCCCTGGATTCTGGAGTCTGTACCAGAGTCAGGTACTCAGATAGTGCTTGTGCCATGGGGATGCTTTCTTGTTTCCTGTGCTTAGGATACTCTTGGGGGGAGTGAGAGGCTGTGGTGCAGCTTTTAGGAGTGTTGCTCATTTGTATTGCTGCTTCATAATAGAAGCAATGGGGAATAGTCAGCACTTCATTCTCTGTGTGTTTGTGTGTGTGCACATGATTGTTAATTATGTGTCTTTGTATGTATCTATATGTTTATTCATAGCTGTGTGTATGCATAAGTATATGTATATGTGATTGTGTGCCGCTGTGTGTGTGTGAATGTCAGAGAACAACTTGTGAGAGTTGGTTCTCTCCTTCCATCCTTCATGTGGGTTCTGTTAGCTCCAACTAAGCTTGTCAGGCTTAGTGGAAAGTACCTCAACAGTTGCCCATACCCTCCTCAAGCTCATGGAAAACCATTACTTCTCTTTCTAGTATCAATCACATTTCACACGCGCTACCAGTACTCTTACTTTTTTGTGCCTTTCTTCTTACTTTCTATGCTATGTTTAGACTCTGCTTCATTTGGAGTTATCCTTTGACAACATTTACAATAGCTAAAGCTTTTCAGTCTTTCTTTGAAACCCCTTTCCTGGGAATTTTCTCTCTTCTTTCAATCCCCCTTCCAATTCTTAATACTATATTCCATGCTACAGCTTCCTTGGAAAATATTTTATTAAACTTTAATCTCAAGTGGTATTAACTCCTAACGTTTGTGTCCATTCCTGGGTAGGTGCTGCTACACATTAGTTAGGTCTCTTGCCATTATAATTGATGGGAACATGGCTCAACTGCAGAAGTTACAGAATAGATAGATTAAAAATATGGACACAACTTTGAGAGCAGCTGTTCCATGGTTTAATGATACTGTTCATTATTCTCACTGGGTCCTTTTTCCTCACAGACTTTCTCCTAGTGTTAGGCAAGTTGTCTTTTTCTTTCTGATTAGCGCTTCTTGGTAACAGAATGTGATCCTTTTAAAGATGTCCAACATGAAAATCCAGAGAATACCCTAATTTGTTAAACCTAGTTCTTTGATCATTTCTGAGCGTGCTGCTATGGTTAAAGACAGAAGCTACTGTAAAGTCAGTGTTACATAAACCACAGCAAGAATATTGCCAACAGGAACAGGAAAATGACAGAAGGCAGGTGACAACAGAGGTCAGTCACAATGCCTAGATTATGTTCTCATGAATTTAATGTTACAGAAGACTACACCCTTCATGCTTCAAATTCTCCCTCAAATTGCTTTGCTCTCTTGACTATTCCTTACATATTATTTGTGTTTAAAAAAAAAGCTGAAGTACTTTGGAGTAACCTAGGAATAGATCTGCAGTTGGCTCTCATGGTTGTTTTAGGTACAGCAAATAAAATAAAATAAACCGTGGTTATTTTATTCTATTTTGTTCATGTGATTATACAAACATCTATGTAGGTACATAAGAAAGCAGAAGACAAGCTCAGCTCTTATTCCTCAGATGCTATCACCTTGGTTTTAAAGGCAGAGTATCTCATGATCTAGAATTAGTCAAGTAGTCTAGGCTTTCTGTCTGGTGACTCCCAGCAATCTCCCTATCTGCACCACCACAGTGCTGAGATTAAAATGGGGTATCACCACACCCTGATTTTTCTTTTGTGAGTTCTAGGAATCAAACTTCATGTTTGCAAGGAAAACACTACTGACTGAACTTTCACCCGAACCAAACAATTATCTCTCTTTTTTTTTCTTTTTAAAATTTGTATTTATTCTTTCATATATTACATTCTGTCTACAGTTTCCCCCCCCCCCTCTTCTCCAAGATTAAAGTGTTGACTGTTATCATCCTGAAGGCCGTGGATTATTCCTGAGACATCTGTTGATGTTTTACAATTATAGCTATTGGTTGAGGGTGTGCTGACGAGTGTCTGGAAATGGATAACTGCAAGTCTAATCCTTTAGTTGAAAAAGTAATTCAGTGTGTACATTCTGCTGCTGTATTATCTTCACAGAAGAAGAGCGTGATTAATAGCGGAACATAATATATTACTCTAAAGGATAGCCGAGGAAAAAGCCAATTTTCAGTACAGCATTTGGACCCCCTTGGAAGTGAGTTGTATTGTAAATTCAAGAAGTCTCATATAAATCTGGAAAAAATTTCTGTTGGAATAGATGACCTATTTACTCTATTACATCTTAGTTTCTACGATTTGGGGGCTCCTTAGAGCGTGTGCAGAATGGAGCAATCGAAGAATGGTAGATATCACAGTGTGGTTGCCATCTGTAGAAGAACAACAAGAAGACAGATGGGAATTCTTCCCCTGGCAGATACTTATTTCTCAAGTGCTTTTAAAACAGGAGATCTGCAAAATTCCTCACGAGTGGTTAAACCATGAAGATTGATTTCCAAATGTATATTTACCAGGAAGAAAGATTTTTGCAACGTGTCTACAATTTCCATTAAAAATCTAGCCAAATATCTCTCACTTCTCCCCAGACTCCTTTGCTCCTTGATTTTAATAAATCAAGGAACATTTGTAAGTGCTAAATGCTAAATGGTTATTCACAGTTAATTTTTAATCAACTAACAACAGTTATGTGTTAATTGAATGCCATTAACAAACCATAACTTGATGCATTAGCTTCTTTGTTATGCAAAGAAACTTTTCCCTAAAGCTTTTATGTATTGTCTGACTTTCTTCCAAACAGAACATCAATACCCTTAGACCATGAGTGTAACAAATGTGTGTGCTGTCATTATGCATGTGTGTATGTTTGTGTTCCTGTATTCATTTCAACCAAACCAGAAGGTACTAAAGGTACTGAAAATAACAGAGAAAGTCTGATATTGTGGGTCTCATGAAAGAAATTAGATAATGCCAAGTGAATATTTAAAAATCATAATTTAACTCTTTTTTGAGTTTTAATTTCTCTGTTACTTAATATTTCTTTGGCTTTTAATTCCAAGAATTACTTTGGAAAGAAGGTCAGGGTTGATTTCTGTATAATTTTTTGTTCTTTATTGACTGAAACAGAAAGCTGGCAGTGTTCTTGTACCTTACACGATGAGTTCACACTTACTCTAGTACAGTTATATCCAAAAGATGATAAAACGTAAACTATGTTACAGCAAATTACCTCAACTCCAGCAGAAAGATGGAGAACAAAGTTCCATGCGAGATGCCAGGTCAACCATCTTGTTGGGTGTGCTGTTCAACTCCCTGTGAGGAAATTCTATGCAAATGTACAGAAAATATTTCTTTGATAAGAAATAAAAACTGTATTTTATTTTGTGTATGTGTATGTATCTGCCTATATGTATTTGGTCAAAATGTGCTATTGCAGGATGCTAAACATAAAGTTTTTCTTTTTTCTCTCTTTATATAGCTTCATGCACATGTTCCATCATCTCCTAGGAAAGATATGCAAAACACAATTTAAAGATAAAATACGTTTTTTAAAAAAGCATTAAATGAAGCATGGATATTTTCTGTGAGTTAAATATTGCAACGTCTCCTGAAGCCTGGCTTGTCTGTGATCCTAGCTGCTCACTGGTCACGAAGATGGATGAGAAGTTCACACACAGCGGTCCTCATTAAGAAGGGCTGCAGTGAAACAAGCTAAGGTGAGTGAGATCCTTACATTAAAATTGAAAATACTGTTAATCCTATCCTGTACAATGCTCTTGTAATAAGTCTGACATTGTCTTAGTTATCAACATCCAATGTCTCTTTTAGGTAAAGTGATCGTTGACTATTCTTACAAGGATTTGGGGAGCTGCATATAAGGCCCTCCAAGCACATTAAAGGAAACCACAATGCATTATACAGTGCTTTTATGCTGTAGTTAAGAGATACTGGCTGCTCTGAAAGTCATTTACTACCATTTGGTTTTGATTGGAAAAAAATGCTAAGCAAATATACAGGAAATGCTTCTTTAATAAGACTTAAAAACTGCTTTTTAAAAAATATTGTGTTTATGTACTTTCCTGTATGCATTCAAACATGTGTATACGTCTTCAGAGACAAGAAGATGTTTTCCTATTCCCTTGGAGCTGGAGTAACAGGCTGTTTTGAATTGCCCATGATGGAGCTGGGAAGCTGGGCAGTCTCCAGAAAGAGGAGCAAGCATTCCTAATGGCTGAGCATTCAATCGAGTCCCAGAAATATATTTCTTGGTTAGTATTTCTGAAATCATTTTTAGCACTCTGTCTTCCTAAACACTGTTGCATTTTGTCCTCCAGGAAGCCTGTCTGTCCTTAAAAATCCTTGTACCAGTTTTCTATTCCTCAGAAGGTGACACTGGGTATGAGAATGTTAGAATAAGATATACTTCACAGATAAATCATATCTTGATTTCTAGTTTTGGAAAGGTCTTTGTTTTTGTTTGTTTGTTTTGGAGGCATAGGGGAAGAAGAGGGAGGGCAGGTGGGATTGGGAGGAGACAAGGGAAGGGGCCACAGCCGGGATATGAATTGAATAAATTGTAATAAATGCTAATAATAAAAAATAAATTTAAAAAGTCTTTTAACAAAAATCCTGAGCCAGAATTTTACTCTGATACTAGATGGCATTTACCAGGCAGGTAACCACATTTTATTTTTTTTAATTTAAATTTATTTTATATAATTTATTCACCCTACATTCTGATTGTAGCTCCCTTCTTCATCTCCTTTGGGTCCTACCTTCCTCCTTTTCCCCTCTCTCCCTCCCCTGATCCTCAAAAAGGGGGAGCCTGCTTCCCCTACCATCTGACCCAAGCCCAACAAGTCTCTTTAGGACTGCTTGCATCCTCTTTCTCTGTGGCCTGGCAATGCCTGCCCACCCCAACCAGGGGGAAGAGATCAAAGAGCTGGCAATAGAGCCCATGTCAAGGTAGTCCCTGCTCCCCTTACTAGGGAACCCACATGGAGACTGAGCTACCTACATCTGAGCAAGGGGTCCTCTTCACACATGGTCCTAGGTTGGTGTATCAGTCTATGCAGAGCTCCCTGGGCCCAGATTTGTTGGTTCTATTGGTCTTCTTATGAAGTTCCTGTCCCCTCCAGATCCTTCTATTCCCTCACTCTTCCCTAAGACTCATTGTACTCTGCCCAAAGTTTGGCTGTGGGTCTCAGGCCACTTTTCTTTTGTATACAGGAGGGTTACTGATTTTTTTTTTTGGTTAATTTTGTACCCAGCAACTTTGCTGAAGGTGTTCATCAGCTGTACATAGGAGTCCCCTGGTAGATCTTTTGGCATCACTCATGTATACCTATCATATCATCTGCAAATAGTTATATCTTGACTTCTTTTTTCCAATTTGTATCTCTTTTATCTCCTTTAGTTGTCTTATTGCTCTGGCTATGACTTCCAGTCCTACATTTGAAGAGATACGCAGATATTGGGCAGCCTTGTCCCCGATTTCAGTGGAACTGATTTAAATTCCTCTCCCTTAAGTTTGATGTTGGCTATAGGCTTGCTATATGTTGCCTTTAGTATGTAAAGGTATGTGCCTTTTAGCACTAATCTCCCCAAGACTTTAAATATTAATGTGTGTTGGATTTTGGGAAATGCTTTTTCTGCATCTAAGGAGATGATCATGTGGTTTTTATTTGTTGAGTTTGTTTATATGGTGGATTACACTGATGGATTTCTGAATATTGAACTACCCCTGCATGCCTGGGATGAAGCCTACTTGTCCTCGTTGGATGACATCTTTGATGTGTTTTTAGATTTGGTTTGCAAGTATTTTATTGAGTATTTTTGTATCAATGTTGTATTTTGTGGAATAGTTTAAACACTAGAAAGTGGTATTAGTTCTTCTCTGAAGGTCTGGTAGAATTCTGCATTGAAACCATCTGGCCCTGGGCTTTTTTTGATTGGGAGACTTTTGATGACTGCTTTTACTTCCTTAAGGGATATAGGACTATTTATTTTGTTTACCTGGTCTTGGATCATCTTTCGTAAGTGGAATTTGCCAAGAAATATCCATATCATTTAGATTTTCAAATATTGTGGCATAAAGGATTTTGAAATCAGACCTAATTATTCTTTGGATTTCCTCAATGTCTGTTGTTATGTCTCCTTTTTCATTTCTATTTTGTTGATGTTGATAGTGTTTCTCTGCCATTTAGTTAATTTGGCTAAGGGATTGTCTATCTTGTTGATTTTCTCAAAGAACTAGCTCTTGGTTTTGTTGATTCTTTGAATTGTACTCTTTGTTTCTGATTTATTGATTTCAATCCCAAGTTTGGTTATTTCCAGCCATTTATTCCTCTTGGGTTTGTCTGCTTTTTTTCTAGTGCTTTCAGGATGGGAAGTCTCCAATCTCTTTATGAAGTTAGTTAGTACTATTAATATTCCTCTTAGCACTAACTTTCATTGTGTCCCATAGTTTAGGTATGTTGTGCCTTCATTTCCATTAAATTTTAGGAAGTCCTTAATTTCTTTCTTTTTTAAAAAATTTCTTTCCTGACGCAGTTGTCACTGAGTAGTAAGTTGTTCAGTTTCCATGTATGTGTAGGCTTTTTGCTATTTCTGTTGTTGTTGAGGGTCAGCTTTAGACCATTGTGGTCTGACAGGATACGAGGTATTAATTCAATCTTCTTATATCTGCTGAGGCTTGCCTTGGGACCTACTATATGGTCAGTTTTGGAGAAGGTTCAGTGAGGTGCTGAGAATACGATATATTCTTTTGTGTTTGGGTGAAAAGTTCTGTAGATGTCTGTAACATCCATTTGATTCATGACATTTGTTTGTGTCATTTCTTGGTTTAGTTTCTGTTTCGTTGATCTATCCTCAGATGAGAGTAGGGTATTTAAGTCTCCTACTATTAATGTGTAGGGATCATTGTGTGGTTTAAGCTTTATTAATGTTTCTTTTACAAATGTGGGTGTCCAGAGCATAGTTGTTCAGAACTGAGATGTCATCTTGGTGACTTTTCCTTTGCTGAGTATGAAGTATCATTCCTCACCTCTTTTGATTAATTTTGGTTGAAAGTCCATTTTATTAGATGTTAGATGGATACTCCAGGTTGTTTTTTGGGTCCATTTGCTTGGAAAACCTTCTTCCAGCACTTTACTCTCAGGCAATGTCTATTATTGTGGCGGAGGTGTGTTTGTTGTATGCATATTATGTCGGGTCCTGTTTGCACATCCATTCTATTACTTTGTGTCTTTTTATTGGAGAGTTGAATTCATTGGTGTTGAGAGAGATTAATGACCAGTGAATGTTAGTTCCTTTTATTTTGTTGTTGGTTGCGGTAATGTCTTGTGTGCTTGTCTACTTTTAGTTTTGTTGTAGTGATGTTATTTATTTCTTGTGTTTTCCTGGGTATAGTTAGCCTTCTTGCATTGGATATTTCCTATATCTTCTGTAGGGCTGGATTTGTGGATAGGTTCAGTTTAAATTTTTGTGTGCCCGTGTGGAATATCTTCTTTTCGCCATCTATGATGACTGAGTTTTTTGCTGTATATAATAAAGCAAACATCTGTATTGACATCTGGCTGATATCTGTGTTTTCTGAAGGATCTGTATGCGTCTTTCTAGGCCTTTCTGTTTTTCATAGTCTCTGTTGAGAAGTCAGGTATGATGCTGATGGGTTTGCCATTATACGTTCCTTGGCCTTTTTCATTTGCAGCTTTTAATATTGTTTCTTTGTCATGTTCATTTAGTGTTTTGATTATTATGTGGTGGGAGGATTTTCTTTTCTAGCCTAATCTATTAGGTGTTCTGTGGGCCTCTTTCATTTTTATAAACATCTCTTTCTTTAAATTGGGGAAATTTTCTTCTATCATTTTGTTGAAAATATTTCCTAGGTTTTTCAGAAAAATTTTAGATTTAACATTTTCTTTAAGGGATGAATCAATTTCTTCCATTGAATCTTCAATGCCTGAGATTCTCTCCTTCATCTCTGTATTCTGTTGGATATGCTTACCGCTGTAGTTTCTTCTGTAAGTTCTCTCTTTCCAGGATTGCTTCAGTTTGTGCTTTCTTTGTTATTTCCACTTCCATCTTTAGATCTTGAACCATTTTATTGATTTCCCTCACCTGACTTTTTGTGTATTCCTGTATTTTTTTTGAGCAATTTATTCCTTTCCTCTCTACAGGCCTCTCTAATGGCCTCAATCTGTTTGATTGCATCTTCCTGTATTTCTTTGCAGATTTTATTAATTTCCTCAGTTATCATCTTCCTAAGCATAGATTTAAGGTCACTTTCTTATGTTTCCATTGTGTTAGGGTATTCAGGACTGCTTGCCTTTGGATAACTAGGTTTGGAGATGTTGTATTGCTTTGGCTTTTGTTGATTGTGCTTTTATGCTGGCCTTTAGTCATCCGGTCGTCTCTGGCACTAACTGGTAGTTTCTGGGCCTACTGGAGTTCTGGGGGTCGGTATGGAAAGAACACTGGGCAGGAAGCTGGATGTTCTAGCAGGAACCCTCCTCAGGTGGGTAGTTCCTGGGGATTGCCATGGCTGTCCTCAGGTGTATGATCCTGTGGAGACCAGGGGCTCTCTTCTCACTAGGGGAAGTCCAGGAGACAGCTGCCCTGCCACTGGCTTTCTTGCTCTGAAGTTAATGAGCTGAAGCCACCCAGACACTGTGCTCAGACACTGTGTTTTCTTGGTGCAGCCATCTTGGAGAACCAGTGAGCCCAGAGGTTTGGTGGGTCTCCCTAGGGAGATGGGTTGAGCTTTGGAGTGGTGTCTGGGGCTGTTCCAGTGGCTCCCAGGTGACTGGAAGCCTGAGGTTAGAGCTTCGCACCCTAGTACCCGGAAGGTATTCATTAGCCAGTGAGCACAACATGTAAGCATGTGGCTAGATGCTGGAGATCCAGAGCCTGTGGGAACCCGGGAACTTCATCAGGTGACTTGCATTTTGACTCTCTTGTTTCCCTCACGATGGGTTCTCCTCTCCACTGGGAGACCCAGCCTCTGGTGTTTTGGGGCCCAAAGTTCAGGCTGGGCACAGCACGCAGTCATGTGGCTAGGCACTGGAGACCTGTAGCCTTTGGGAACCCAGGGGTTAGCTGGGTGACCTGAGATTAGACCTGTTTTTTCCCCTCACTGTGGGGTTTCCTCTCACCTGGAAAACAGTTGGTTTTCGGGGCTCACAGTTCAGTCTATTGGTTGTTGTGCATTCACTGCCACCCTGCTGATCAGACACAGTGTACAACTGGTGCCGCCATCTTGGACCCGGATCACATTTTATAGTAAGTATAATTAATATTTGTGTGGGAATGCACAGGACTTTTTGAAACATGTGTAGGAGTTCTTTTTTTCTTTTTAATCTCATTTAGTTCTTATAACCCTAATAAACTAGTAGTAGAAATTCATCTATTTTACAGGGTTAGAAACTAGTCAAGCCCTGGCACAGGATTGGCTAAAGCCACTCACGTGATCAGACTAAAGCCTGGCGTCTGGATATAACTCTCTCTGTTACTTCTGTGACATGGGTCCTTTAAGATGTTTCTCATATTCTCTGGTGCCTCAAAAATGGGCAAAACATAAGACCTAATGAACGAGTCAGTTTGTTGGCCTATGCGTTCTTTGGAGACTATCCAAAAAAATTATAATTCAAATAATGAAATAGCCCCTTCCATCCTTCCTTCCTTTTTTTTTTTATTTTATTGTTCTGGAGACAGAGTTTCTCCTTGTAGCCATGGCTGTGCTGAACTCACTTTATAGAACAGGCTAGCCTCGAACTCACAGAAATCTGACTGTCTCTGTCTCCCAGAGTTCTGGGATTACAGGCATGAACCACCATGCCCAGCCTTTCTTTCATTTTTTTAAATGCTGCTAAGCTGTTTGATCTCCTGAGCTGTAACCTGACTTTATTAAGCACCATCTTCATGACCCTTTATTTTGTCCTACAGGGAACGCACATAGGCTACAGATTCTTCACTTCCATAAATGGGCTCTGTGTCCCTTCATTCTTTTAGTCTTGCCATGCTACTGTATCAATGACTACTGTGTGAATTACATGTTAACGTCTGATCAGGGGGCTCCTGAACATTATGTTTTAAATGTTAGTGTTTTGGAAACATGTTTCTAAGGGTGAGAGAATAATAGCCATATTTCGGGAATATGTCAAAACACAGAAAGACATTTTAAAGTTTAAATCAGAAGCACACGAACTGCAAGCTTCTGTCAAAGGTCAAAGGTAGTGGTTCATTTAAATAAGAACTTATATCCAGGAGAGTTTCCTTGGTGCCACATTGACCATGGACAAATGAAATTCTCACTTCTGAACTAACTCTGTTAAACTGAAAGCTTTTGTTCTGGGTTGACTTGTACTTGGGCAGTGTGCTCTGGAAGGCCGTCAGAAGAATGGGAATTAGGAGTTTGAGAGCCTGGTAAACGGGTTATGTGAGCCTGATGAACTGCCCTTCAGCTCTCAATGCTGCTGGCCACCTTGGCATGAAGATCTTTA
>CM053764.1:13396159-13425204 GCA_028658305.1 Pachyuromys duprasi
TTAGCCATTCTGACAGGTGTAAGGTGAAATCTCAGGGTCATTTTGATTTGCATCTCCCTGATGGCTAAGGACGGTGAGCATTTCTTTAAGTGTTTTTCTGCCATTCTACAATCCTCTACAGAGGGTTCTCTCTTTAGCTACATACCCCACTTTTTAATTGGATTATTTGATTTGTTGCTTTTTAACTTCTTGAGTTCTTTATATATACTGGATATTAGCCCTCTGTCAGATGTAGGATTGGTAAAGATTCTTTCCCAGTCTGTAGGCTGTCGTTTTGTTTTGATGACAGTGTCTTTTGCTTTACAGAAGCTTTTCAGTTTCATGAGGTCCCATTTATTGATTGTTGATCTTAGAGCCTGTGCTCTTGGTGTTCTGTTCAGGAAGTAATCTCCTGTGCCAATGAGTTCTAGGGTCTTCCCTACTTTTTCTTCTAACCGGTTTAGTGTGTCTGGTTTTATGTTGAACTCTTTGATCCACTTGGACTTTAGTTTTGTGCAGGGTGATAAATATGGATCAATTTTCATTTTTCTGCATATAGAAATACAGTTGGACCAGCACCATTTGTTGAAGATGCTGTCTTTTTTTCCATTGGAAGAAACTTTTTTCTACAAGTATATTTAAAGAAACTCAGCTTTTCTTACTTGACAAGTTTCTGATAAATTTTCTGCAGAGATGAAAGCCTAAACTGAAAAGATTATCCCATAGGCTTCCAGCTTAAAAAAAAAGGAGCTACAACTCTATACCATATATCTGTATATGTACTGTATATAAATGACATAGTTCTGTCATTAAAAAGCAGTTTACTTAAATACTCTTTTGAGTTCTTGTGAATAGGATTATTTTCCTAGGTTCTCAGGAAAATTGCTTCTGGTATCTTGAAGGCTACTAATCCTTGTACATTGATTTGTAGCCTCCAACTTTACTGCAAGTGTTTATCAGTTCTGAAAGTTTTATGGTGTAAAACTTTAGTCTTTAGGGTCTCCCATGTATAGGAGTGTATTGTCTTCAAATATGAATACATAATCATAGTGTGAAACTAGCTTAGAATAAAAAAAACAAGCTTAATTAGAAAGAACTTCTAATTTCAAGGACATGTCCACTTTTAGGCAATAAGCAGGTCAGATGGTCTCAAAGCACATTCCTCCAGGGAGAACAGTCATTTCTCCTTCAACTTTCTTCCATATCTGAGCTCCTGGTTTCATTGGTGGATAGACAGATGACGTGATGCGGGGCTGCTACTGGGCAGATAAGGGTGTCTGTAATGTCACTGGTCCCACCACCGTTTACAGCCAGCAGTTCCTCTCAGCCCTGTTTTTTTTTTTAATCTTTTTTTTTAATGTATAAATAATAGTGGTCTTATGTATCTGACAAGAGGGTTACAAATATGGCTATAGGAACATCTGGTATTTGTAGAAGGAATCTCTGTGCCAGACACTGCTAGATGCTTTACATGAATGATTTTCCAGACCTCTCAGAACCCTGTGACCACTGTTGTGCAAAGCAAGAAATCTGGGCCTTGTGAGACAAATAATTCCCCTGTGGTCACACAGCTGGAAAGCACTGGTGACAGGATTTAATTCAGAATGTTTTATTTATAACTCAGGTGTCTGATGGCCATACTAGACCATGAGGCTGAATTGAGATGGCATGTTACCTGTAAAATATAACTTACTTTGGGGAAGAGGAGGAAGATCCCTGTGTGCTTTGTGTTCTCTGGAACAGAGAACTTTACGACTGTGTTTCAGTAGTATGTAACACGGTCTAAGCAGGGACGAGCTTCAGAAGCCTAGAGCAGTCCTAATATAAACCAGGCATTGAGGTGTCTCAAAGCTTCCACTGCACTGTGGGGCTCCGATGTCTGCTTTATGTCCGCAGACACGAGCCACATATACAGCACGTGGTTCCAGCTTCTTACTGTAGCTAGAAGTCTATGAGATAATCTTTTCTGTCTAGGCTTTCACCTATGTGGAATATTTATCCAAAAATGGTCAAGTAAGAAAGGCTGACTTTCTTGAAATATAAACGTACTTTTGGAAGTTATTTATTTATTTTTTTAGAATTCTGGAACTATACAAAGACATTAACATTAATTGAGCAAGTGACATGAAAAATAAGGCAAAGATGAGTAATTTAGTCTACGATAGTGGCTTATAACGATAGAATAGATATATAAGTATAATTACCAGGGGCACAAAACAATACAAAATACCTCACACACATGGTACATGCTTACTACATGTTCATTGAAAACATGAACAGTTGGATAGATAACCCAGAACAGACAAACCTGGACTTTGCTATCAGTCCTTAGACGTACTGTTGTGGTTTAGAAGGATTTACTTAATCTTTGGGGCTTCGATTTTCTCTTTTGCAAATGCACAAAGTAACTCCAACCTTAGCACCTTCTGAAATGTATCGTGATAAACAAACTAATGGTGTAGAAAGTCTAAGTGGAAAATGGTTTATAATTTTGAGTTATTTTTATTTTCTTATATGTATAACATGCAAAAATATTTAAAAATAATTTCCTGAGAACACACCCTACAGAATCAACTAAACAGGACTCATAGGGGCTCACAGACACTGAAACAGCAATCATGGACCTAGCAATTTGCACTAGGTCTTCTGCAAATGTGTTGTGCTTGTTTAACTTGAGGTTGTTGTGAGACTCCTAACAGTGGGAATAGCAGTGGGGGAGGGTCTCTGACTTTATTGTCTGCTTTCAGGACCCTTTTCTTCCTACTGTGTATTTTTTTTCATCCAGCTATGATATGAGAGTTTGTGCATATTCTTATTACACCTTGTTATGATGACTTCACTTAATGTCCCTGTTAGGCCTGCTCTGTTCTAAAGGGAAACCAAGAAGTCCATACAAGGAAGAGGGGAAGTATGTGGGGAAGGCTGGGAAGAATGAAGAGAGGGGAGGCTGCCATCACGGTGTATTGTATAAGAGAAGAATAAATAAAAAGGAAAAACATAATTTCATGAAGTTGTGCCATCTAGGTAAGTGAAAAATATGTTAGAAGAAGAACAACTTAAACCTGGTGGGTGAATTCAGCCTAAAGTGCTTCTTGCCTGTGTATGGACTAGAAGATGGGCATTTGCTCTTTGAAAAGAAGACCTGCATCCTGTTGCTTTGGCTTTGTCAGATAAGCCAGAATCAAAATTGACTCCACATGTATACAGGATATATTTAGAGATGTTCTTGGATTTGGCAATCAAGGTTTTGCCTAAGAACAGTGTTAGAAATGGCATTTATCAACACAAAGTAGAGTTACAGTTGTAACTTGGTGGTAAAACACTTACCTGGCACTCACAAGAGAACCTGAGTTCAACCCCTTTTTTTTTTAAAAAAAAAAAAGAACCCCCATAAACCCAACCAACAATCTTAACAAGACAAAGTGGTGAAATGTACAGTGGCCTGGAGAGATGGCTAAGTGGATAGGGTGACTGCTGCCAAACCTGATCAGAGTTCAATTCTCTGGACATATATGTATTTATTTCAGTTGTGATTCTGGTCTTTTATCCTCCTGACTCGAGGAAAAGACAATTGTCAATTTGATGTACATATTATTTTTCAAAGATATTTTTGTGCTTTTCTGTTGTTCAACTTCTTTAATGAAAGAAAAAAAAACCATGAAGTTTGGTGGAAGGTATGAGAGGAGTTGGGGGAAGGGAAAGGATGTGATCAAAATATATTGTATGTCTTACTATCTCCTACTTCTTTCATAAGATTCCCTGCACTCTGCCCAAAGTTTGGCTATGAGTCTCAGCATCTGCCTCGATACCCTGCAGGATAGAGTCTTTCAGAGGTTCTCTGTGGTAGGGTCCTGTCCTGTTCCTGTTTTCTTCCTCCTCTGATATCCATCCTCTTTACCTTTCTGAATGGGGATTGAGCATCTTAGTCCTCCTTCCTGATTAGCTTCTTTAGGTGTACAGATTTTAGTATGTTTATCCTATGTTATATGTCTAATATCCACTTATGAGTGAGTATATACCCTGTGTATATACTCTGCTTCTGGGATACCTCACTCAGGATGATCTTTTCCAGTTCCCTTACCTGCAAATTTCATGATTTCCTTGTTTTTTTCATTACTGAGTAATATTCCATTGTTTAGATGTACCACAACTTCTGTATCCATTCCTCAACTTCGGGGCATCTGGGCTGTTTCCAGCTTCTGGCTATTACAAATAAAGCTGCTACAAACATGGTCCTTGTTATATACTAGAGTGTCTTTTGGATATGTGCCTAGGAGTGGTATAGCTGGATCTTGAGGAAGCGCCATTCCTAATTGTCTGAGGAAGCACCAGATTGATTTCCAAAGTGGTTGTACGAATTTACATTCCCACAAGCAGTGGAAGAGGGTTTCCCTTTCTGCACAACCTCTCCAGCATGTCTTGTCACTTGAGTTTTTCATCTTAGCCATTCTGATGGGTGTAAGGTGAAATCTCAGTCCTGGATAGGACAGGAGCTCCACAAGGAGAGCAACAGATCCAAAAATCTGGGCACAGAGGCCTTTTCTGAGACTGATACTCCAGCCAAGGAACACTCATGGAGATGGCCTGAAACCCCTACACAGAGGTAGCCCATGGCAGTTCAGTGTCCAAGTGTGTTCATAGTAATGGGGAAAGGGACTATCTCTGACAGGAACTGATTGGCCTGCTTTTTGATCACCTCCCCCTGAGGGGGGAGGAGCCTTACTAGGGCACAAAGGAAGACAATGCAGCTGCTCCTGATTAGACCTGATAGAGTAGTATCAGAGGGAAGGGGAGGAGGACCTCCCTTATCAGTGGACTGGGGAAGGGTTGTGGGCAGGGAAGAAGGAAGGAGGGTGGGATTGGGAGGGAAAGAGGGCGGGAGCTACAGGGGAGATACAAAGTAAATAAACTGTAATCAAAAAAAATAATAATTAAAAAATAAAATAATAAAGAATAAAAATATATTTCATGAATAATTTGAGAAATAAAAATATTCAAATTGTTTTCATATTCCATATCTTCAATCTAATATTCTTGTAAAGTTAACAGTGTACCACATATACTTGACTCTTCTTTTCTCTCTTATTGGTTTACATTTTATTTCTAGGTGGTAAAATATAAGTATTTAGTTAATTTCTCTTAATTAGACAAGCAATCATCTATTAAACATTTATTTTAAAGCTGAGTTTGCATCTGTATCCCTAACAGGCTCATTATTGTTACAGAGGAAGACAATGCAGCCAGTCCTGATGAGACCTGATAGGCTAGGGTCAGATGGAAGGGGAGGAGGACCTCCCCTATCAGTGGACTGGGGGAGGGGCATAGGGGGAGAAGAGAGAGGGAGGGTGGCCTGGAGGAGACTCCTGATCGTGGGAGTAGCAGTGGGGAAGGAGCTGCTATTGATGAAGGGAAGGGCTACAGCTGGGATATGAAGGGAATACATTGTGATAAATAATAATAATTAAAATAAAAACTAAAACAAAACAACAACAAAAATGAATAAAGGAGGCATAGGACCCAGACACTCTGCCTCCCAGTGCCGGTAAGACCTGCAATGCCTGAGGAAATGTAAAACAAAAGCAGTGCTCTTTAGTCAGAGTGGAAAGGGGTCTAACAGTGGCTTGCTTCTGAGAGATCTTTTCTTCTGACCTAGAATAACACCTCCTGCCTCTGCCTCCAAATGGGCAGAGTCTAAACCACAACTTGTTTTGGAAGAGTATTTTTCCCCTTTAAACATGAAGGTGCTAATTGATGTTGGATAAGTTGTATGTCAAATGTTTGGGCTGCTTATGATTTTCATAGATTAAAGGCTCCTGGCAATTCCTACTCCTCAGAATGGTGGGTGCTAGATTTTTATCCCCTGAAGGTGTCTCTGGATCTGCTGACTCGAGAAGACTTCAGCTTTTGATTTGGTGGTATTGGATATTGACCCATTTATTCACACAAAATTGTGGGCCTGCTTTCCTGTGTTCAGGGAACTAGGCCCTGGCTTTGTCTACAGCATCTCTCCCCCTCCCTTCAGTTTCTGTTGAGTCTCAGCCTGTAAATGTCAATTTCATTTTGTAAAGGCCAGGCAGTTGTCAGTTCTTCCAGGGGATTCTGGGAGAAACAGCTTAGGACAATGCCTTTAGCAATACCAACATTTCACAGTATTTCAGTGTGGTGCTCTGACTGCAGCCCTTGCGTGCTGCATTGTCCCAGCCTCATCAACCTGCTGTCATCACTCAGCTCTGTACTGGATGGGCATTGGGAACAAACCCAGTTTCAAATACTTACATGTCTGGCAGATCTACTAAATAATATTAATCCTTTCTTTGTGAGGAAAATGGTCTTAAAATGCAATCCTTGTTGGCTAAGTAATGAGCCTAGAGTAGTGGTTTTGATGATCTTATAATGAGAGAACTTACCTAACTTTAAATTCTAATTTAAAGTATAATCCAGTTATTTCCCTTTAATTCTGATTGTATGGCAAGATCCCAACTGGAGATGAAGTTTCTGAAAATCTGTCTACCCATCAACAGATCTACAGGTGTACCAAGGTCAATTCACATGAATGGGGTAGCATTCTGTTGGGGCCTAAAGTCTAGAAGAACTAAGCATAGTACCTTTCAGCTGGTGAGAAAACTCTATGGCTGGGAGCTTGCTCAAGACAGGAAGGTTTTTCCATTCAAATATCTTAATGCAGGAGGCACGAGAATCCTATATCTGAAACTTCATGATTGGACCTGGACAGCAAAAGAACTAGAAGCACAGAGCTTCCCTTCTGTCTCAGACTCTTTCCTTTTTCGCCCCTAGCATTTTGACTCTCTTACTTACTAAGACAATGAAAGTGCCTCATGAGGTGCAGCAAATGGAAGGGCTGCCACAGACACTGTGCTTATCAATAAAGTTGCTGGGTAGGTACTGCCAAGACACTCTTCAGACATGGCCACAGTGCTCAAGAGAGAGGCTGTTGTGGAATATGTGATGGAGTACAGCTGAAGCATCCTCAGTGCCTCATGATGCCATGGAACCCAGGAAAGCAGGAATGCCTTCTGGGGGTAAGATACAGATGTACAGCCTAGGTAACAGCACTGGTCCATGCAGGCAGATAATAGAGAGATGTATCCAGCATCATCAGCGACTAACTCTTATCTGCAGCCAGCAGCCCAGCCTGAGGGTATCTGCAGGCGGTGGAGGACTCTGTAGTACACATACCCCAAGAGACCTCCAACAGGAAGGAGAGCAGTGCTGGAATCCATACAATTATGTGCCAGTAATACCTTCAGGCTCTCCAAAGCAGAATGTCTCACTGTTCTTCAAATTTTATCCATAAAGCCCTACTCCTTTGTTACTGTTATTTAATCAGTGAGAGCCACATGAGCTAAGCTGTCATGTGGAATCTCTAGTTGGGCCTTTGTTGGATTTATTCTCTCTAGATGTCTGAGTCTAGGAACTGTATTCTCTGTAGCTGTCAGCAGCAATATGTCCTGAGGAGGTAGGAAGGTGAGCTACAGAGAGATAGAGTGGTAAGGCAGAGACACCAGCAGGTCACACACTACTCAAACTTGGACCCTGTGTTCTAGTACATTTCCTAAATCCCATAATACCGAGTGAGACAGACTGAGTTGACTGTTGTTATTTACAACCAGAAAGAGTTGCAAATTTTGATAGATTTGAAGTCAGGTGGGAAATCGTGACCCCCCCCCCCCAGAGAAAGGATGAAAACTTTTATATTTAATGACAAATGGCTCTAGAACCAAGAACAGGGCAGAATAGAACAATAAAAGTCAAGACTGGGAACACAATTTTAAGTAGGAACCTGAGGAAAAGAGGCTGGGCTTAGGTGGGCGACTGGAAATTCTTGGCTGTGACTACTCTCCATTCCAGATGACCTTGGCAGCTGGAGTTCTGCTGGAGTGTGTGTTGGGGGAAGGTGGAGAGGGTCAGGAGGACAGCAGCAGGAAGACTTAGGGACAAGGCTGCAAGATCCACCATGAGTATTCAAAATCACAAATCGGAAAACTCAGGGTGCTTTCAGATTCAGTGAGCAACTAAAACTAGAGTCACAGGGTGTGGGCAAGGCTTGACTAATGGCAACACAATTACATTTAAAGAACTAGTCCATTTTATGAGTAGCCCAAGGCACTGAGATCTCTCTTTTTGTCTCAGCTGAGGGAGCAAAACTATCGATGATACAATATAGCACCAACCTTTCCAGAACTCAAGCATTGTGACTGGTGTCTGAATGTGATTAAAAGGTACAATTATATTTTCAGATTGGCTTAGTTAATACAGATGATATTTTAAAAGGCACAATTTCTAGAATTCAAAGTTACTAAGAGTAAGCCTAAGCATAATGACACTTTATTTCTTGGCAACACTTGCTTTCTTTGCATTGCAAAATTCCCGTTTTAATGAACATCTCATTTAATCCTTACAATAATCCTTCAGGGAAGGGAGGATGGAGTGCTTTGTTTTCCTTATTTTGTTGATGAACTCACAGAAAGTCTGAATGACTTGGCAGAAGTAATTTAGCAAGTTCCTGCTAGCATCACTAGTGGGGATTCTCTCCAGAGCAAAGTGAAACTGCATCTAACTTGTGTTCTCTATGGACCACATGTTGACCTGAGGCTTCACTTCATCTCCCAGCAATGCTTCATGGCACAACTTATTATTCCCTCTTAAATATCTTAAATATCTTAAATATCTTAAATATCAGTACGATGACTTCAGATTCATTTCTAAAATACAGATAACATTGATTAGCATGAAGGTATATTCTAGGAAGCCCAGTGTCAAGAGATTGGAAGCACATGGATCCCTTTGACTTACAGGCCAGAGAGCCTATACTAAACTCCAGATCAAGGAGGATCCTGTCTTAATAAATAAGGTGAGGTTTGGCTTCTATACACACATTCTTTTGCATGTGTGTGCACAAACACACACACAGACAGGCACAGACTCCTTTACATATGAGTGCTCACACACATATAATCTGTAAACTGAATATCAATGAGTAGTAATTTATTACTTCTCATCTATTTAGGGTACACAGTTGGATGAACCTGGATCAATCAATTATCTGGGAAGCTCTTCCCATCCCACCCTCTGTGGTGTTAGGCTTCTTTGGTTCTCTCCATCTTGAGGGTATGTTCTAGAAGGAAATGGAATAATGTGGAAGCAGGACTGGAATTTGCTGGAGATCCAGATATAAGAAATACCATTGACTTCAAGTTTGCTGGGGGAGCAGGTGTGCTCTGTGAACAAATTCAGAAGCTGAGAGGAAGTAGGGACACCTTGAGATGTTTGGTGATCTCAGCCTATGCCTTGGTGCTTGCCAGAAGGATGCTAGTTAGAGTATGTTTCCAGTTGTACAAGTCAGGGTGCCTCAATGGCCACTACCTTGACTCCCACTCAACCCAGCAAGATGGGCATCAGCCCTGAAGCATGAACTACGAATACCTTTTGCTCAGCGTCCATTAAATAAATGCTCTTCTTTTTCCTTGGCAGAAAACATAAATATCTCTGCTCAGAGCTATGGTATAACAGAAGGAACTGTTTACACTCTCCATCTTTATCATAATGGCCCTCCCCCTCCAAGGAAATGAGCACAGAGGAAAGATGCACCTTGAGAACCCAGTGACAATTTGGCCAGGCTTGCTTCTGCAGAGGAGGCCCTGGGTTGGAGGAGAGACTCCCTAGAAGGCACTGGAGAATGGGACAAGGTGCTTTGATATCAGTCTTATGCAAACTGTAAAAAGGGTCCCACAGGCTCCCACCTGACCTTTAGCTGTCTTCCACTACAACATACTTTTTTTTTTTTTTTGCCAATTATGAACCTAAACATGCTGAAAGGAACTCTGGTCACGGACAGTTTGTGAGGAAGTTGAAATGCTTCCGGAATAATACCATACTCAGGACAGAGGAGAAGGATAAACAAAACCCCACTTTGTGTTGCAAATCTACAGCTGTGTTAAATGCTGAAGAAATCCCCGTGGTGAGTACCTTACCCAGCTCTGATGAAAATGCATTTGTGATGCTCTAAGTGTCAAGAAATCACATCCTATCAGGCCAAGGAGGTCAAGAGCATCTCCCCAACGGAAGAATAAAGCTCATTAAAATGGTCTTTGCGACAAGAGAAGGCCTTTTCCTACCCTTCCCCCAGCTCTGTCTTTTTATTATGTCAGACTAATGTTTTATAGAACTAGAGACACAACTGAAAGAGCACAATGCACATTTGTATTAAGAATAAAATGTGTGGTGAAGACAGGAGGAAAATGGGTGGTAAATAGCACCAGAAACACATCAGAGGCAGAAGTCGACTGAACCGCACAGTCTTGACCGGCAGGTAACACATTAAAATGCTAGTTCAGAGAACAAAATTGATAGCACACTTGCTGAAGAAAAATGTTCTCCAAGAAGGATGATAAAGCCAGTCTCCAAATCCCGTTTCCTGTCACACACTGCAGTGAAACCCAGGGGAAATTCTTATTACAGCAAATAGGTGTGAATCCAGAGGAAAAATTAAGTTGACAATTTACCAATATCCTTTCCTGCATGAAAGGAGACAAAACAAACAAACAAACAAACTAGGTTGTTTATTTATTTATTTAAATCCCAAGCCTGGTGTTTGGGACCTGTTATTATGGCTGCTTGAGAATAGGGATATAATGAAAGGTTCATTACTAGCCAGAGTCATCTCTTAGAAATAAAGCAAGAAGGAAGTAATTTTAGTCAGACCAGCAATAATACAGAAGTCAAATACTTAAAAGAGCCACAGTTTGCTGCTGGCGTGCTGGGCCCCCACATGCAGGCATCTTGGGTTTGGTTATAGGACTGCTGATGGCAAGTGAGTGGCTGCCAGGGACAGAAGATTCCTCTCAGGAGCATCTGCCTTTGGACTGTGAGGATACAAGGTATCCCGGGATGGGCTTTGTTATTTATATGAGCTTTGGTTGACCTTTTGAGGAGCTGAATGAACTCTTGACTCTACAGACCCTGACATATGAAGTGGGATCCAAGATGTGCCAAAGAGAACAGAAACAAGTTATGATGGGAAAATGGTTTATAGACCATCCCGATGTGAGTCTCTCATCTTACAACTTTTCAAGTAATGGTGGTACAAATTCAATAGAAACTGGAATTCAGAATTTGAACACTGACTTTTCTTGTGGTGCTTGATTGACATTCCCTCTGACACCGGATGGTGGTGTGAATGCAGCTGTGTTGTCCACTGGGCCACGAGGATAAGTAGTCTATAATTTATAATGCATTGTGTTGCCAGCGAGTTATGGATTTCAATAAAAAATTTAAGGTTTTAAACTTTTTTTCTTCCTTTTTCTTTCTCTTCCTTCCTTCGATAGTTCTTTCCTTCCTCTTTTCCTTCATCTAGCTCCATCTCTTAACTATCTCATATATTTTTATCATCTAAGTGTATGGGCATATGGATGTGTGTGTGTGTGCATGCATGTTTTTGTGTGTTTGGTGTATGTGCATATGTGAATGTAGGTGTGCACATTTCACACATGGGAGGAAGCCAAAGGAGGACATCATGGAGTCTGTTTTGTCACTTCTTTGTCTTATTTGTTTGACGTAGAGTCTCTCACTGAAACTATAGCTAGGTTGGCGGCTAGTAAACTCCAATGATTCTACTGTCTGCCCCAGACAGCACTGGGATTGCACTGAGTGCACAGCTATGCTTGGCTTTTTACTTGCTTTCTCAGATCCTAATCCATGCTTGCCCACTAAGTGATCTCTCTCGTATCCTCAACCCTTTATTATAAAACAGGTTTTGCATTAGAAAACTTAGCTCAATGATAGGGTATTTAAATGTTTTGAGTACAGTTAAGATAAGGTGGGATAACTATGACATTATACATGTTAGATATATTAGTTGCATTTTTAATCTATATTATTTTCACACTTGACTGGGTTCAACAAGACATAGCCCATTTTAAGTCCAGGAACATCAGTTTACTCAACTTGAATGTTCTTGCTGAGAAGCAAAGTTGATTATAGGCCCAAAGTGAATTGAATTTGAGTTATACACACTTGCATACTTAGGGATGAAGGAGGAATCTGGAGGTTGAGATTCCTGTTCTTTGATATTTGTAGTTCCTTTATTTTATATATTAACTTCTTGATAATACAGACAGGTCACTTTTAGTTAGAGTAAACAAGCTTTGCTCTGAGTCCTAGAGAGTTCTGTCTCATGTGAAATATAACAATTAAGAATTCCCCCCTGTGAAAGGGAGAGCTGAAATCTTTTTAGTATGTTGTGTTTAACAGGTTGTTCATGCTCCAGTGGATATCTCCATACCCATGTGCATATAGCCAACACTATGTGTGTGTATATATATCTTACTGCTAGTTAGCGGCACAATAACAATTAGTTCCACACTGCCACTTTTGTATCTCTCTCTATTATACCACCACAAGACTGGTGTTCATGTGAAGGTTAAATTTTCTTGCAGTGCTAACTAAAGAACTCAGCTCACTCTCCCAGTATCTTCAAGGAAAATACTCATTTAGGATGAACTTGTTTTCTCTGTGGTCTTGGTCTGTCTTGGATGATCATTTAATTCCATTTATCTCCCTCTGAGTGCATATGGGTTAATTTTATTTTACCTTCCCCTCCCTGTGAGTGAGTTTTGGGCTGCCTGGCAGAGATGGCAGGAGATGTTTTCATGGGCGATCAAGGACATAGATGCACTGGCTGTCAGCCTCGGGCAGGGACACAGACTTGTCTCCCACCAGCAGAGCAATGATGCATTTCCCCCAAATGTTCCAAGAATGGACTGGAATATGACTAGACAAGGTCCATGAGGCCCCATGAATGGCTTCACATGGCACCAGCCAGAAAACAAACACAACAGTAATTCTTGGATTAGTATGAAAATACTTCCAATGGGATCTCAAAGATAGTCTTTGTCTCTTATAAAAGGGAAGAGATGAGGTGTGACAATTGGCCTGTTGCTTGGTATTTTTTGCCAGGCGGAGATCAGCTATGAAGGGCACTAGACACCAACAGAGAAGAAACAGACTCTAACACAATAGACAAATAGCATTTCAGGAAAGGCAAAGTTGTGTCTAAAGAAGAGAATTCAAGTTAAAATAAAAAAGCAGTATATTCATATCAGAAAACTACACTGTTTTTTTTTTTTTTCTTAGTGCGGTAGGATATAACAGACATTTGTAGTCAGGTGACTATGTATTCCAGTTTTAGCTGAGATAGTCTGAACTCTGGAATTAGGTTTTGACTTCCATAAAATGATGTTGATCACATCTTCTTTGCCTGGGTACTGGAAAGATTAAATGAGATCAAAGTCAGGTGGTTTGGTGGACTAGGACAGTTCAATGAGAACATGCATAGGACTATGGGTGCCTCATGTTTCAAGATGAGAAGACAGGCTCTGCAGCATTTTTACTGATACATCTCACATTTTTCAATTCTTCCAGAATATGCATACTGAACCAGATCTTAACAAATTAAATCCTAAGAAAATCCTCAATATGTTAAATAGCTAAGCAAGGAGATTAGTGGTTTTTAAGGAGAGAGTTCTGGGATTAGATATCTAGCCTTCTCCAAGACGCTCCTTTTCTCCAGACCCTTGTCCCATCTCTTTTTCCTTCAAAGACAGTATCTGAGATAGTATCTCTGCTACCATATTTGAAACTTAGATGGTATCCACAGCTGGTTTCTTTCTTTTTTCAAAGAAAATAAAAGGGAGGAAGAGAGACTCACTTCTCTGAACTTCTGACTTAATCTTGTAAAACTTCAACTGAGTGGTAAAACTTTCTGATCTTAGCTGAGAGTTGGGTGTGAGAAAGCTGAGGCAATTTGTGTGAATAAATATCTGAAAATAGAATTCAATGCCTCTGCTCAGTTTGGCAGTGCTTTCCAGAGAGTTCAATTATAGTGTATCTTCAATCCATCATGCACTAATTTCATTGTGGTCTTGGATGTATATTGATATATAACATCATTCAGTGGAAGGGAAACATGTGGCTCTTATAGCTGAGGAGTTGCTTTGGACTTCCGATGACCCAAGTAGATGTCTCATTAACTAGTACCAGCAAAAATCAAGAGCAACACTAAAAAAATGTCATTTCTAATCCACATTCTTATGGCACCCACTTGGTATTTCACATCTGTGTGTTTTCCCAGGCTTGTAATTATGAAAACATTGCCATATTGAGTCCTCTGGCCGCAAAAGGTCTTTAATTATGGACATCATCAAAAACTGTAAAGTGAATATTATCTACTTGGAACTATATCAGGAAAATGACTGAAGGGAGAATTATTCTATGTTCCTTATAAAAACAGCTGTGTCTTAACTCTATGTCATATGTTCTAGCATGCTCTCTCTGTAATTTTCTATTGTCACCTTGAATCTATGGCTTAGTTTTCTCCAGTATAAAATGATAAAAATGCTTTTGACAACTTATGTTGTGTTTTAAAAGGTTAAAATGTTAATCAAATGTGACTTTTATAATTTTTAAAGATGATCATTATGATACTTAGAAGTATTAAATAGTATAAAAATATTTACTTCTTTTTTCTTTATTTCTTAATGTGTAGAGCAGTATAAATTCAAAACTGGATAAAAAGATGGACTCGTACTTCTTCAGAAGGCATGTTTCATTGAAGCTTAGTGGGCTTACCCAGGGTCTGTAAAGTTCAAAAATTATTTCTTTTAAAAAAGTTTTAAAAAACCATATTTTACTTTATATATCTCATGTGATGGTATATGTATGTAAGAGAGGAAGACAGTGTGTAAAAATGCTATAGAATGCATGAGGATATCAGGGCATAGCTTTAGGGAGCTGGTTCTTTCCTCCTACCATGTGGATCCCCAGCATTGAACTCGGGTCATCTGGATAAAAGTAAGTACTTTTATCAGGACAGCCATCTTGACAGCTCCTATAATGCTACCTTGTTTGCTGGAATTACATAAGGGTGTTTATAAGTAAGATGGAGACCTGTTCTCCAGTTGTTATTTTGTGATCTCTGATAGGATATGTTGTGTCTTTAGGTTTGGGCTTTTCCAGATTATTTTTTTAAGATTTATTTATTTATTATTTATACAGCATTCTGCCTGCAGGTGTACATGCAGTCCAGAGAGGGCACCAGATCTCATTACAGATGGCTGTGAGCCACTCTTCCAGAGTCTTAATAGTAATGGTAGAATAGAGCGCCAAATAGCAAACACAGGTGTTTGGGATTGTTGGCTGCAATCAAGCCTTATGTTTTCCAACCTTTGCAGATATCTTATCCTGTTTACTAGGAAGAAAGGAACCTAGCAAACTAATTGACTTTGAAGAGCTCACAATTGAATACAGCACTGTTTCAATCCCAAAGGAGAGTGCATGGAGCTGATGCTTAGACCAAAACCACTTAATCAACAAAGCAGAGACTGGGAGACATGGCAGTAAGAGACTTGACATTCTAGTGAGAGAAAGAATACATACTGGCAATGGCAAGGGGGAGGATGAATACTGGGCAGCCTCAAATGATAACAGAAATGCTCCTTCTGACTTGAGAACAAGACCTCCACTCCCAGGCTTCCTGATTGTTTCTGGTGACTGTGGAGGTGAGATTTTGTTACTGCTTCTGAGAAGCAGTATGGCTTCCATCAGTGGATCATTGGACTGAGTCAGCCACCAGTAGCCCTGGCTTCCATAGGTTGCTGAGAAGCTGAACGACCTTGGATAATAATCTTTTCTATTTATTTTTGCTTTATTAAGTTCTATAATTTAGTGGTCTGTTATTTCGATACACACAAAACAACAGTACACACAACCATATTAAGTAACAGATTCACAAACTCACTTAGGTATACTATGCATATATGTGTTTGTGTATGTCTATTCATATGTGTCTGTACATATATGTGCATGAGTGCATCCACGTGTTTGTATGTGTATGTTTACATGTGAATTTGTATGAGAACTTGTGCATACATGTCTCTCTATGTGTACACATATGGATATAATCTTGTGTGTTTATATTTAGCAACGCTCAGGAGTGATCTCTTAATGTGTGTCAAATATTATAGCCAATTGTCACCATGCTGTGGAGTAGAACTTCAGAATTGATTCATGAAGCTTTCCTTTGTGAAAATTAGTTTAGGAGTAAAGACATCTCAAGGTGCCTTATGGTTCTAAATATTGTAATTACTTTATTTTCTATCTGTGTCGATGGTGTACAGCTTAATTATTATAAGACAATTGCTACTCAAAATAACAGGAAAATAGAAACCATCACAATCTTTTTATCTTTTTAACCTCAAGCATGGGAAGGTAGAAACTATGTGTCTATATGAACTGAATGGGTGGGCACTGAACACTGGACTCTTGGCCCTTTAAGTGATGCTTAGGTTGGCACAGGAGAGAGGAGCACAGTGACTGCGCAGTAGTAGGACTGCCTCTTCTTTTAATTATTGTGAAATAATAGAAAAACACTTAAACTCATGGGACTCCATTTTGAGAGTATAGAAAAATGGGAGAGGGAGGGTGTTGATGAACGTCCTTCATATGCTGCTTCAGTTCCTCCCAGAGGTAGGGGGAGGGGCAGATAACCTCTGCAAGGTCCAACTTAGCTAGTCTGCTCTCCAAAACACTGGCCCTGAAGGAAAGTGTCACACATGGTCAGTGTGTCCTGTCACACACTGAGTGATGTTGCCCCTTTGCCCCAGTGAAACATCTTAATGATAAAGGCTGTCTTGGGGGAAGGATTGTGACTTCTCTTTTACAGAAAGATGAAATCTATTAGGACAGCGAGGACAGAAAACAAAGTTGTGTCCCTGGGAAGGCTTCTAAAGCAGAGTGCAGCTAGCCATCCCCCACCTTTGTTGGAAGAGAGTACCCTTCAGCCGCCTGCCTTCTGACTGCATTACTATGCTTGTTGGTGTATAAAATTGCTGCTTGGTGTGTATAATTTATAAGCTCTAAAAAATGATAAATCGTCTCAAGTAAGAAGAGTGATTTGTGTTTGAGTCCTCAGGGTACTTTTGTAAAGGAATTAATTTCTTGGGGGAAATTGTCTATAAGTTCCTGTGGAATATTAGTTAACTAGTTCATAGCTGGGATTTATTTTATGTGTTGTGTTTAAATGTCCAGTTACTGATTTGAATAGGGTTCATCTGGGTGAATGACATGTAGCAAATTTTGATGACTTGCGGAGCTTAGGGAAAGAGAAAACCTAGTTCATTTATTTTTCTTAATTTTTTTTGTTTCAAATCAATTGTTGGAGCTCTCTCTAGCGTGCTTGCTTATGTGTTATTGTTCTCATGAAGGAATGACTTTGCCAGACAGGGGTATGTGGCTATATCTCAGATACATTTGGCTGTTTTCACTGAAATCTACTGCGTAGAAGTCATTGATACTGATATAAATTCTCTAAAGGCACAGAAAAATCTGACACAAGAACAATTTCCAGCCTTAAAGTGTTCATAGCATTGAGGCTGATAAACTCTTATGTGGCCTGTGGGCTCAAGAGACTATAATTCACAATCATTTTCTAAGGATTTTCTACAAAGCCCTACCCATTTTTTCAGCTTGTATTCTAATGTTCAAGAGTACTAGATGATGATGAGGAGAAGGATGAGGAAGATAGACAAATAGAGACACTACAGATTTACTTATTTATTAAGGAATGGTTACATGATAACTCTGAATCTTTAGAATGTGTGTTTAACAGGACAGACAGCAGAAGAGGGAGAAAACAGGAAACAGGACAAGAGCCTACCAGAGAGGGCCTCTGAAAGTCTCTACCCAGCAGGGTATCAAAGCAGATGCTGAGACTCATAGCCAAACTTTGGGCAGAGTGTAGGGAATTTTATGAAAGAAGGGGGAGATACAAAGACCTGGACAGAACAGGAACTCCATAAGGAGAGCAACAGAACCAAGCAATCTGGGCACAGGGGTCTTTTCTGAGACTGATATTCCAACCAAGGACCATGCATGGAGATAACCTAGAACCCCTGCTCAGATGTAGCCCAATGGCAACTCAGTATCCAAGTAGTTTCCCTAGTAATGGGAACAGGGATTATCTCTGACATGAACTCAGCAGCTGGCTCTTTGATCTCCTCCCCCTGATGGGAGTGCAGCCTTACCAGACCACAGAGGAAGACAATGCAGCTAGTCCTTATGAGACCTGATAGGCTTGGGTCATATGGAAGGGGAGGAGGACCTCCCCTATCAGTGGACTGGCAGAGGGGCATGGAGGAAATGAGGGAGGGAGGATGGGATTGGAAGGAATGAGGGAGGGGGCTACAGCTGGGATAAAAAGTGAATAAACTGTAATTAATAATAAATAGATAAATTTTAAAAAAGAAATGTTAAAATGGAGTATCCACAGAAGGCAGAAAACTAGCAAGGGGTCAGTGGGAGGACTTCAAGGAAAGCAGGATAGAACACAGGTGGTAAGGATGAGAAAAGGGTAATAATGGAATAGGAAAGGATAAATGAGGGAGGGTGGGAGAGCATGATAGAGAAGGGAGTATGGGGAATATCACTAATTCTAAAGATCTTTGAAAATGATATGTGGAAAGCTATTACTGCAAAAGCTTCCTAAACATGTATTTATACATGTCTAAAAATGAGTCAATGGAGTTACCCAATAAAGGGGGCAATACCTCCTCCTGACACCTTTAGCTACCAAATGAAAGTCCCAGGTATTGATTATGTCTTTTCAAGTTGTTGGCCACTGGGATCGCATAGACAGCCACTAAAACAGTACAATTCATTTTTATTATCATTTTTCTTGGTGACCTTCCAGAACTTGATGTTATGAATGCATTTGAATATAGCACATACTTGAGTCATAGGACATTGAAAAATTAAGCTGGTACTGACTTGAAAGCTTTATTTCTACTCTTGGCTTTCACAGTGCTTCAAGAGTCTGTGTATGCTATTAAGGGAGCAAAGTCGTTACTAGTAGCACCTCTGACCTTGTGAGCTTCAATAGTACAAAATTACTGTACAATAGTGGCAGAAATGTTATGGAAATAACTAACCTCTTTCTGATTGAGTTTAAAGCCCACTCCACAAGATGTATCCCATAGTATTTTTAACTGAGCCAAAACCTATGACTTTCTAGGCCATAGGTCTTAAAGGAGAACATTTCTATTAAATTGACATAGTAATAAATTGCACCTAAGTTCTTATCTGTATATTAAAGATTAGTGCATCTTTTAGCCTTCATAAGATTTCTCTCTCTCCCTTTCTCTCCCCTCTTCTCTCTCTCTCTCTCTCTCTCTCTCTCTCTCTCTCTCTCTCCTACTACTAGTATAATAATGGTAATAATGTATTATCAGGAAGATTGACAGTCCAGAGGCAGTAGATCAGTCACACTTGCACAAATGAACTCATAATAGGTGATGCTACCTGCCCAAGACTTGTACAAGATAAAGCCAACCAAGAGCCTAGCATGGGTGGGGAAGGCATTAATGTAGTCCCACTTCTAGCCAAGGAGCTAGTGATAATTGCTGGCTATGAGGTGAAGGGAAGTTACTCTACTTCAGAGATGCGGACTCTGAGAGACCACCCGTGCTCCTGCAGATGGTCCCACACTCATGTACATGCATGCAACATCTAATGGGCTCATCGGTTGTTAAAAATAAGGACAAAACACATGAAGGAGGGAGGGAAAAGTGTCAGTGGCAAGGAGCAGAAGAGCTAGAGGGGGAAATGCAGATGGACTAGACCCAAACATCTTATAGTCAATTAAAATATCATCATAGTTTGTTTTGTAACTTCATCTGTATTTTCCCAGTTCTTATGATCCATCCTCAACTGTAGTGAAAAAGAAATATTTCTAGTGAACAAATCAGTGAAAAGGACTTTAATTATTTTTAGTGTGACTAACGCAGGCTTTTTGAAAGCACTTCTCCACAAATGATCTTCAAGTTCTAAGGGTTTGGCCCAGCTTGTACTGTGCACACAAGTGCAAGACAGTGATCTAAAGTTTAGTGAGAGTTGCTTAACAGTGTGAGTGAGGCTTTAGACCCAAAGATCACATTATCTGCTACTTTTTGGACTTTGTCATAGTATTAGTGTATAGGGCCTGGAAAAATGGCTCAGTGGTTAAAAGCACCTGCTGCTGTTGCAGAGGACCTGGATTCAATTCTCAGCACCCACATGGCAACTCACAACTGTCTGTAACCCCATTTACAGGGGATACAACAACCTCTTCTTGCTTCCTCGGGTACTATTCATACACCTACATACATGGAGGTAAACTAGGTGGTACACGTAATAACAATAATAAAACATTATTATTACATATAGAAATAAGATAGCTTCACACTCCTGAGTCTCCCACCACCACCTGATCTGAACTTAGGTTTTAGAAATATTTGTTTGGATCTACCTTTAGTTATGTGTATGAGTGTGTATCTGTGTGTGTGGACGTGTGTATGTGGCAGCTAGTGCGGGGGATGAGAGCAGAAGGCGTCATATCCTCTCTAGCTGGGTTTACAGATGATTGCAAGGTGCCTGGGAACCGAACTTCGGTCCACTCTGAGGACAGCATGCTTTCTTAATGGTTGAATCACCTCTCTACCCTGACTTCTCGCTAATTCTCTAATTGGAGTCTGTGCTCCATCCTTTAGAAATGTAACTGTACATACAAAACTAGCCACAACTGTACTTCTCTCCTGCCAACTCCTGGTCCTGTTGGCTGGGAATATTTCTGTTGTTATTCAAGAGTGAGAAACTTTTTCTTCCTTTGTGCGTGAAAGACAAAAGTATCATTTCCCATTATCTCTCATTCTCCCTCCCTACATCTCCCCTGCTTTACTCCCTCCTATCTTTCCCCCTCCTATTATTTCTTCTTCTGCCGTTCTTTCTTCTCATTGTCCCCCCTTCCCTTCCTTCCAAAATTAATTCAAGAACATTTATCAACTTTGAGTAGTTAATACAGACTTTTGAGTGTTTCTATATTTAAAATTTATAAAGGGAACATGGAAAAGGTTTGGAGACTCCAAGATCCAAATATTAAAACAACAAAACTTGCTTTTTAACTTAAGACACACAAGTTACTCCTGTTCGCCTATCTAACACATTTTTAAAAATTTACTCAGTTGGCAGAATAATACTTATGGAATTTCTCTTGAAAGGTAGTTTAGGATCAAAGGAAATAATGGACACACAAAAAACCCTCTGAAAAACATAAGGAAAAGTAATGTACTATTGTACATAAAATTCCAATGATTTTTTTAAGTGTCAATGCTAGATGTATCCCATGAAGCTCTTACCTGCAGTGAGCATAAATAAGTGAAAGCCCATGTTTCTGCATTAACTCCCCAGTTAAAAGACTGGCAAGAACAGCAGTTAGAAATAAGAGGCAAGACAAGATTATTACCAGAGTTGACAGAGAAGCTATTAAAAGTGGAATGTGATTTTTAATATCCCTAGGACCATGATAGAAATGAATAAAACTTTGTGTGCTTTATCATTTATGACCCAAAAGAGAGAACCCCGAAGGCACTGGAAGTCCTAAATGATTTGTGCGAGATAGGAGGTAACACATTTCACTGTGTTGGCAAGTTCAGTACAAATTGGAGATGTTGGCACCTAAACAACATACTGTATGGTAGATAAGGCCTTTATTTATTTAGTTGTTAGTTTGTGGATTTTATGCGTGTACGCACATGTGTGCACAGGTGGTGCCGGCATACAAATGGAAGCCAGGGGTTCCTCTGGCCTTGCCGCCTTTCTCTTTGAGACAGTCGCTGAACCTCCAGCTCACCAATCCGGCTAGATCAACTAGGTGGCCAGCTGCTCTCTCCATCCCCCCCAGTGCAGTGGTTACAGACATGGCACAGCTTGCAGTCTAGGGATCTGAACTGAGGTCCTTGTGGTTGCACAGGAAGCACTTTTCCAACTGAGCCATCTTTTAAGCCCTAGTTAAGCCTTCCTTGACTAAAGGTTAATATGTTTGAATTTAAGTTTTTAATTGATAAATTTACTTAACATGCAAACTGCTGTAATCGGTGGGAGAGTGGTAGTCTTGGGATATGTCTGAGAGTGCAGAGAGTGAACACAGTTGATTTTCCATGGCTCAGTATGGGACTGGTGGGATCTTCAAGTTCACAATTATGAGAAGCAGGGATGCTAAACAAGAAGAGTTGGTTGACATTGTCTACTGGCTGATGGGGACAGCCAGTCATTTAGAGATATGATGGAGTTGATAGGTAAGCTCTGTGGCAGTATGGAGGGATAGCCAGGAAACCATCTGTGCTTCCCTTTACCCTCGTGGTTGGAGGAAAGGCTCCAGGTGTGACCAGCGATTGACCAGCATTTGCTATGTCAATATAGTCTAAAAAAGGATAGAGAAATAAACACGTGGCATTTAGGTGCTAAGCATCAGTACTTTTGTTTGATTCCATAATCAGTTGCTATGAGCTGCAGTAAATTTCTCAGCCCCATAGTCCTCTGCTTCCTATCTGTACAGCAGGAGTAATCATTTCTCTCTCTCCATGCTGTTAAGATTAGCTAAGGTAATATGAGCAGTGCACAGTGCACAGGAGTTGGAGAAAGAGTCTTCAATGATTATTAGCTGTTGTGTCTGGAGGGTCAGAAAATTGAAGTAAGCCAATGCTCATATATGTTTCCTTTCTTTATTTTCCCATCTGTGTTTAAATGTTTCAGAAAATTCTTCGAACTGAAGTACTGGGAGATGTTTTAAGGATAGCTATTCAAAGTAATCTCCACAGGACAGAGGCAGGGGGATCACCAGGGCCTCATTCTAAATGCAACAGTTTAGCTAGACATACTGGATCTGTCTCCTAATACTGCCAGCAACTCATATGCATATTAAATTGTCTGAGGCATTATTACCAGAGTAGTGCTAAAATTAGATTATGAAAAAAAGAAGCAAATAAAGACGGAGAAAACACAAAGAAAGAGAAAGGAGAAAAATGAAGGGATGAAAAAGAAAAAGAGGAGAGGAGTCGGGGTTGGAGAAAGAGAGGTAAGAGAACAAAAGAGACCCATACTGTCGGGGAGGGAACTGTTGTGTAGACATATTGTATTCAGCCAAACAAAAATAAAATCCCAGAGCAAAAATGAGCTGCCAGTCAAGTGTTGTCAGAGTACAGCATGGTGGTTACTTTATGATGGAATTGGCGCAAGCTGTAGAGAATGTTTTGAGACAAATGACAATGTGAGGTGGAAGAAAGGTTTGGGAAGCAGTTGCTTGTTAGCCATCACTTTTAGAGATGGATATCAAGGACTACACAGGATGTGGCCTGATGTACTCAAGTCTGTATGGGCCTGGTACTGACCACGGATCTTCCTAAAGAGGGCTCAGGGGTTGATAGAATGTCAAAGACGTGAGGGTGGCAGATAGCCTGTCCTTGACTGGTGGAAGCTTCGTTGTGAGACCTTTCCAGTAAATAAAAACATCGAAAGAAGGGTGCTAGAGTTCATCAGCTCTGTTGAGTGATGTATAAGCTCGCCCTCCAGGGGCTGGTACCCACATCATTCCAAATTCCCATCAAAGGCTGGGCCACTAAAGAATTCTAAGTTCAGTTACTGGTCACTTCACTGTTGACTCACTCATTACATCATACATACATTAGCACATACATTACACACATTAAAGTGTGTGTCACTTTAGCACTGAAACAGAGCCGTGGAGTGATGAGGATGAGCAGAGGCAATGAGGGCATAGAGCAGCATCTGCCACAGGGCGATGATCACTCAGGCAAGGTGACAGCTGCTGGGTGGTCAACTAGTTTCTCCATGTAGAGTGGAAGTTTTTCAGGAGCTGAAATAAAAAGAAAGCAGTTGTTTGTATTCCCATTGTTAATTCATTTAGAGCTCTCATCACCTCCAAAGCTTTGTGACACATCTCCATGACTCACTTCTCTTCCAAACTCATTTGTTTCTACATGAAAATCTATCTTTCCCTCCTTCTGGCACATTTTAATACCAGTTGCATTTTAATATCTGATCCTAATCCCCTGTGCCTCCACCTTGGCTTCTTTTTATAATGAAAAGTTTCATTGGCTTGATTCCCAATGTTACATTGCTTTTAGTATCAGGAGTGAGACCCTGGGCAGCTAGCAACTCTATTCTCTCCCTTCAGATAAGAATCTGTCAGCAGTGAGGCGGCACACCCTGACTTCTACACAGAGAACTCACAAGAGGGGCACTAGCACTGATAATGTGGAACAATATAGATCCTAATAATTGCTTGACTGGGTGGAAAGGTCAAAGACAGCTAGAACTCTCCTGGTGATACTCCAAAGTAATTTTATCTCCTCCAGCACTGTGCTGTGCAGGTGCGTGCTTTCTAACCGCTCTGGGCTTTGAATGTCTTTACAAAGCTTCCAAGAGTAGAACACAGCTTTCAAATTATTTGCTAATGTTGTGGTAAGTGTTTATGAGAGCAGGGTGAGGCTGGGGCTTTGAATGCCACTTTTTCTGATCCCCGCCCCTTTCCCCAATTTTGCAAGCTTTGATTTCTCTTTCTTCTTGAGCATTTTTTTTCTGGGCCTTTGTTACAAGGATGACATTGTATTCTATAGCTCTTTACCTCTTTGCCAGGTCCAATTTCTTCTGTTCTTAAACTGTAGCATAGCCTGAACTCCTGTTCCCTGTCCGAGTACGTTCAGCCCTAGCTATGTTGTCAAAGTCTGTGTCAGGTTCCATGCCTTGCCTCTGGAATTCTAGATCCCTTCCACATTGTGCTTTTTCCTGGCTGTTTCTGCCATGACCTTTGTCCAAGGATAATTCTCAGATAAATTCTCTGACTTTCTGACTTGTATTTTGGAATCTATACTGAATTTTGGGAACAAGAGGCTGTTCTCTAACAAAACAAAATCTTGTCATCAAATATTAGGCTCGTTTTTCACGAAGTCTCAGCACTTGTCTGTATTGTAGCATCCTCTTTGTTCTTTGTCCTGCTGTGTTCTTCATCCTCATCTTAACACTCCCCACCCCTGACACACACACTTTCTCATGCACAGGATTCCAGTGCTCTTCTGTTTCTGGCTTGTATCATAGCCTCAGTCTTCCTTTGTACAGACAAACACTACAAGGCTTCTTATACACCAGCCACTTCCAGAGCAAGTAGGGATTTCTTTTTCAACTACCTGTTCATATGCATACAATTCTCCTATTTCACTTTACAAGTAAATTCCCTTAAGAACTGGGTCAGAGTTCTCATTCTTTTCTGCCCTCACATAAATTATAAGTAAATATAATATAAGCATTGACTCACTCATAATTTTTGGCTGAATAGATAGGCAAGAAAGAAGAATGCATATAAACATGGACTTGTGAAAGGGAGTATACAAAATAAACATGATCCTATCACCTCATCTATTACTTAGTTGCTCTCAGAGATATGGTACCTTTGGAGACCCTGTCTAACAGTGTCTGTGATGTTTGAATGACAGCTGATAGCCAGAGGCCTAATTATTTCTCCTCCCTGCCTCAAAATTCTTCGTGTTTCTTGTTTCTCTTATTGGATTCTTTCCCTTTTCCCATTTAATCATTTTATTTATTTTTTCTTCTCTGTTAATGATTCTTACTGTTTTGACTAATTGGCCTCACAGCTCAGCAAGCATTCCCTTCTCTGGGATACAAGTAAAACTTAGAACCAGAATTATTGTTGCTGGTGACATTCCCCCAAGTTGGGAGCTAGTATATGAAAAAAGCATCCAAATACAATAAAGGAGCCTTGTAAAAACAGAAACCCAAGATGCATTCTGGGAGGTCAGAGGGTTAGTTGGAGCAAGTGTAGAATAGGCAAGTCCATGTGCTTGCGTGCTTGTGTGCATTTGTGTATGTGTGAGAGAGAAACAGATAGATGAGAGAGAGAGAGAGAGAGAGAGAGAGAGAGAGAGAGAGAGAGAGAGAGAGAGAGAGAAAGCGTTCGCTGGTCATTTTAACATTTTAATTGGCTTTATAAAGTCTAGAATGTCAGTAAAGTGCACCTCTGGCCTTTTTTGGGGGGCTGGCAATGGACAAATTAGTCCTGAGGTCTCTGAGCTTAGAGAGTGGTCCATCCCTTGGATGAATCTGTACAATGATGTCATAATTGGAGAGACTAAAAGGAGGGAGCAAAAGGCTGGAATGTGTCTGTTGGGTTTATGTCTTGTTCTGTTTGGATGTTTCCTGTATCTGCTCACTTTTATCTTTCTGGCTACCATGCTGTGAACCATGCTACTTTTGCTTCCCTACTATGGGATCAAATCTTCTGAAACTATGAGTCAAAATAATTTTTTTTGAGGCAAGCTGTGTTGTCAGGTATTTTTGTTAAAATGATGAGAAAAAGCCACAGTACAGTATGGTTTTAAGTTGGGTTATGGAGTACGAATTCTGAAAGTGAACAAGCAATGTGATGAGTAGACAGTTTAGCAGGGTAGCATGAGTGGACAGACAGTTTCATTAGAAAGTGGGAGGGGAGTTCTGAGTGCCAGACAGTTTCTAGAACGTCCTTTGATTGCCATTGTTCTTGTGTGTTTCTTTGTTTAAGTTGTAGGCCAACGCAGATAAGCTTATGTTTCAGCTGAAAGAATAAAGGCTAGAATAGAGATTAGTCTCTTTTAATGTTAAAGGATATAAGTCTTAAAAAAAATGCTGAAGTAAAGCCGTGTAGTAAAAACTACATAAAGCTTTTTATCCCTTTTTAACTTTTTCTATGAAAAGTATTATGAATACTCCTTGTCAAAACATCAGCATTCTTCAGATACAGATTTTGTGTGTGTGAGAGAGTGAGAGACTGAGAGGGAGAGAAAGAGAAAAAAAGAGAAAGGGAGAGAGAGGAGAAAATAGAAAGTCTTTATTCATCTCAGCACCCAACCACATTCTCTATGTAGAGATTCTGCTTTAAACAACAATTCCACTATGGCTAAGATCCAAAATGTGCCATTTATTTGATACCAAGGGATGGCACGCCTCTTTTCTTTCTTATGAGCACCAAATGGAATGGGCCTTTTGTTCCCATGAAATGGTCTCCTCAAAGCTTTCTTTGTTCGTGACCTGTGTTTTCAGACTGTGGATGTACTCAGTTTTGAATCAATGGGCAGTCCTTGTGTAGGAAAAGCTTGTGTGTCTTCCACAGGGCTGTTTTGTTTGTCGTGATATTGCAGGCGGCTTCCATATGGGCGGAATTAAGCTATTTCGTACTTTATTGTCCACAAAGGAAAATATTGGGGTCATTGTAAATTGTTTTACAGGTCAGCCAAACAAAAGTAACCCAACGAAACTGTATTGATGCTGGATTACAAGATACCGCCATAGGATAGAAATGTTATTCTTTTAATGAAAACAAAATGCGTGGTTCATTTAAGGAAGCAGAAATATCACTAGTTTCTTTCAAACTTGGACCATTTTAACTGAATATTTGTGCTGCTTTGTTTGATTCCTATTGAAAAGTTTAGATATTCCAAATTTCTAACTGAATTTCGAAGTATAAATACAAAGAGAGTTAAAAAAACTAAATAAAATTAAGAAAAATATCTATATCATATGTTCCTATCTAGAGGTGAGTCTGGTTTTGAAAACTGTCAAGCAGGCTCACGAGTAGGAAAGCACATCATAAAATGAGACTAAGTTGAAGGAAAGAAGAGACCAATAAAGGAACCCAAGGCTAAGAATGATGTCAGAAGAGTTCTCAAGTATTTCTCCTTTGTGTGCCCTCACAGTTCAATAATGCATTTAGGGATGCTTTGGGCTTCAGTATTTCGTATATATACATACATACATGAAATATATAGTCTATATACTGTAATATATATGGAACATATTATATATACTTTATATGGATTGTATATCTATGTATAATATATATAATCCATATATATGATCAAGAAGCTATGGATAAATTAAATTTTTATTTTCTCCCCATTTCCATAGAATTTAAAAATGGGCTATGTCTTGGATTTGCTCAATGCTAAGCAGCTTGGGGATGTTTTATGTAATGGGTACTGAACTGAAATTCATTCACATGTACTATGCTTATTTTTACTTGCTGTTGCTGCATAGAGACAGATCTGACCAGCAGTTTGATTGTTTTACATGGGATGGGAACAATTGGAAGAAAGCAGATTCATGTCAAGGAAAGCCTGTTCAGGTGGGTTCTTACATGGAAGTTGAGGAAATAGCCAAATAACCATTAAACTTCTTTCTCATCTAAGAAGCCCTCTGTTCAATCTAATCACTTATGATAAACTGTGAGACAAGAGGAAGCAGCCATAAAGTGAACCTTTCCAATTGCTTCAGAGACAACCAAATTAACACTCTGTCACAGACCCATTTATTTTAATTGTTTTCTCCTAGGTAATATTAAAAAGTCAACATGGGTAGAGGGAAGGAAAAAAACCAATTTGTTCCTTATTAAATGTTAGAAAAGTTCAAGATAAACCTACTTAAAATTGATCTGATAAGGCCAAGAAATTGGAGACTGTTATGTTTTCCTTTATAATGGGCTAGTATTTATTCTGTGCTTTGAGGAACCATTGATCTCTGAATTGAGAAAGTCCACAAATATTATTACTAGGACAGGACATTTCACCTTTCTGTGCTTGTTGTCTCTTGAGTGTGGGTGACTACATTGCTATTTATACTCAGCTCCATTTCATTTTCTCAAATCTGAGTGGCTGAGATAGTGGCACTGAAGTTCACTTAAAATTAGTCTTTCTTTTTCCACAATACACTGATATGTTCTTAAAGCATAACAAAGTTAAATTCATTTCACCTTCCTCCACTCGAGTTCTTATCCATTCCAATTTTCCCTTCCTTGCAATTTGTTCTCTGCTATTTTTCTCCATTGTAAATTGACATCAGGAATGGCCACAGAGGAAACAGCTAAGTGGTACAAACCCCCTTCTAATGATCTCAAAGATCCATTTTAAGTTTAATAATATTAATGTCCTTCGATTAGTCTTCCCTGGCTTTTGTCCTTGGAAAGTTCCTATAAGCTTTTCTAAATATGCAGGGAACTCTTCCCTCTCAGCCAGTGTCATCAGATCAGACCTTCTTTGTTTTCTCTCTTTTCATTTCTGTACTTCTTTTCTTTCTCTGCATCCCTCTTGCTACCCCTTCTGCTCTGACAAGTAAGGATT
>CM053764.1:13425304-13498830 GCA_028658305.1 Pachyuromys duprasi
AGGATGATTTTAACAAATCTTTAAGTACACAACATAAAAAAGAAATCAGAGCTCAGCATCAGAGGAGAACTCAATGTGGAAGCCATTTGTTGGATGGAGGCTTGTAGAATACTTTTAAGCCCAGCACCTTGTTAGTGCTTTAGTACTTCCAGTTTTGGCTCTACAATAGTACTGTGTAAAATTAATTATTGTTCACAAAGGCATTAATGTGAGACACAAAGTGTATAGATTGTTCAGATTATTGTCAAGTTTTCTGAGACGCTCTTCTCTGTATAACTATTTAAGAAAATGAGAGTTAAATACAACTAAAAATTCTAATAGGAAACTTGAAGCATCAAAGGAAATTAAGTATTTCCTCTTATCAGGCTTCTTACACAGCTTCTTATGAGTCCTGTATATGTGTACATGGTGTGTAGACTTAGCTACATGCATTCACATAATATTTTAAAAATATTTTTATGAAAAATAGTTGAATGAAGCAACTGTCTTATGCTTATGCCCCATTTTAAATCAAAGATTTAAAATGACATATATTGTTAATATCATTATCATTACAAACCACAAAGATAATTATCATGAATATGTTGGTGAACTGATTACTGTTGATGCTCAAGTACAGAAAGTCTGAGGCAATGTATTTGGCTTGTGACCACACACACTGTTGTCAGTCCAAGGAAACATCTATCTCAGCTCATTTTCCAGATTTAAATTTTCCACTCTCCAAGAACAAGTGTTTTATAGGAATGTGAAACATGAAGACATTACAAATTTTGTGTAAAACCAGTGGAAATCTCCTAGGCAACCACTGATTTCATTCACAAATCCTCTCTTGCTCTGGACTATTTTAATTCTTTCTAACTCATGCCTCTACTAATAAAAACGCTTAAAAAAATGATGCTTTTTGAAGGTTGGGAATTCAAACATCATTTCTCTTTGTTTTGTAAATATGCTATTATGCATACATTGTAGATTAAAGCTGGCCCTCAATAAACTCTTGACACAATAATATCAGCTGGTATGTGTGCCATGATATTGACTTGATGATCAAGCAGGATTGAGTGTAGGTACATGGTTCCTATTTCAAGCATCCTTTTCACATGTCCCACTGTGTGTTATAAATATGTGTTAATCTGTATTCTGCCATGGCATCAACACCATTGGGAGTCATGGCTTCAGTTCTGTGAAGGAAGAGGGTTGGGAGAGTCCATTTAACAGTCCACTCCATCACTGTGTTTCCTTTAGTGTATATCAGCCTAAGGTTGAAGCACAACCCATTGTTACTTCAGCCACATTTCTCTCAGCCAAAGAAGGTCAGTCTCCATAGGGGTTCCCTAGAAAGGGAAGCAGGGGCAGTCATTGGCATGAACTTGGTTTCCTGTTCTTTGCTCACCACCCCTTGGCCAGATGGCCTAACTAGGCCACAGAGAAAGAGGATCCAGACAGTCATGATGAGACCTGATAGGTTAGGGTCAGATAGTTGGGGAGGAGGACTTCCCTTTCAGTGGACTGGGGAAGGGGCATAGGGGGTGAAGAGGGAGGGAGGATGAGACTGTGAGGAGATGAGGGAGGGAGCTACAGCCTAGATACAAAGTGTATAAATTATAATAAATAATAATAAAGAAAAATGTGGAAAATATAATAGAGTGTATTTCATGAACAGGAAACCTATTGCCTAATTTTTATTAGATTTTGCATAAGAGGCAATTCCTGTTTTGTGGTAGAGGAGAGACTAAAAAACTAGGACATGATGCATTAATTTAAAATATTGCTTTAGCAGATATTAAGACTCGCGATCAAGCCTTTGGCAGAGGGCGAGAAGTAATGATAGAAATGGGGGAGGTTGGCGAGACTTGGGGAGAACAAGAGCTCCACAAAGACCAAACTGAGCAGGGCACAGGGGTCTTGTATGAGATGGTTTCTACAATCAAGGACCACATGTGGATGTGGCCTGGAACCCCGGCTCAGATGGGGCCCATGATACCTCGGTGTTGGACTGAAGACCCTAGTGAGGGAAACAGGGACTGTTTCAGTCATGAATTTGATGGCTGACTCTTTGACCCTCCCCCATACATGCCGGGGAGTGACAGACTGGCTAGATCCCAGGGGAGGACATTGCAGCCAGCCCTGAGGAGACAGGATGAGCTGGGGTTGGATGGAAGGGGAGGAGGTCCTCCCCTGTTGGTGGACTTGGAGGGGGCAGGGAGGAGGGAAATGAGGGAGGGAGTGGGAAGGTAGGAGGGAAGGAAGGAGGGGGGCTACGCCTGGGATGCAAAGTACCTAACCTGTGATTGATATAAAAATAAATAAATTAAAAAAATATTGCTTTAGTAAAAGAAAAGAAGAAGAAAAAGAAAATATTGCTATAGGAACAGACCTGTGATCTACCCAGTTCTCAGCTTCCGCACTCTGATTTGCTGTCTTTAGCTATTACCAGTGATTACCCCAGGTGGACTCTCAGATCTGTGCCCAGAAGATTTCCTATGAAGGGGGACATAGATATTACCTAATTTTCTTACTCACTAAGATGTTGTATAAGAAAAAAGAGAAAGAGAAATATCTGACTGGTGCTAACATGTTCAATAGTAATATTCTCTAAAGCATAAAATGTAATTATTTTCTAAAAGTAATACAATGGTCTTTTAGATTTAGGAGAGTAGTAGTGGAGGAAACACTTTTATTTTCATTTTGATTTATTTGCCTTGTAGAAGCCCTTGTCATGTTTGCAATTCTCTCATCTTCACAATCCTATTTATTCTCTTAGACTAGGTGTTACTCTTCATAGATCTCATAGAGAATACAAAAATGATAAAATTTTCACTATATAAAATTTAGTTTTAATATGCAGTTATCTCTGGAGTCTTCTTCTGCTGACTGGAATGAAGCTGTAATTCATTCCTCTATGTAGGCCATCATTTACCCACTCCATACTCTTTTCAGTTCCTTCTCTAAGTGAAGTGAGACATTGCACGTGAGAGGGTTCATATACCAGATATTCCATGATTGAGTTATTATCACATAGACTTCATTATAATTTAATTATAATATAAATATAGCAAAAATTTGATTCTCTTAATATTTTACACTTCCATATTTTTTAAATGTCTTTTCTTGAAATATTACTTTGCATTTAATTCATATTTCCTTGTAGGACAATATATAGAAAGGCAGATAAACATAAGTTCTCCAGTAAGTTATCTGTTCAAGTGTGTTCTACTATGTTCTGTGTCTATAGAAGGGCAAAGGACACAAAGAGTCCTTTGTTTACCTTTTTCTTCTTATCCACAAAAAGATAGCAGCTTAATGGAGAACATAAGGCCAGAATATGGTGTCATGGTCAATTCTCCTTCAGTGATGGGATTTCTTTTCCCACATTAGGATGGTTAAGATTCTGTGGCTCACACTTTCAAAAAGGTGAAAGGAGTTTGAGGAAAGGTGGGTAGTTGGTGGACAAAATAATCCCCCTATTCTTTACATCACCTCTGTTGGGATTATTTTTATTCATGGCTCCTGCTCATCAAAATTCTGGGTTGTGAGTCTAGAGGGGTGCCCACAAGATGCCCTCAGCTTTGTTAATATCTCCTTAAGCAGAGCACTTGCATAGATCTTTGTCATTTAGGTCAATATCACCGCCGTGACCAGCCCCTGTCCTTATCCATTAGGACCATATTTCTCCACGTTTCAGGTTTGAAAAAAGCAGCACAGTGTATGTGTTTGTCTGTGCATGTTTGTGTGGGCATGTGTTTGTGTGTTGGACATGTCACTGAGAATCCTATATAGAGTCTGTGGTGGCAGCTATGATCAAGCCTGTTGACATTTCTCGTGGCTGCATGAAGCAAATCAATACAGGGTACCAACACATCTGCACCACTAGATCTAATCACCTAGCAATACTAGCTTGGATGTTAAAGTAGTCACAAATAAGGAACTGAGGGTCATTCTTTAATGCTCTTCAAGATAGCCTTAATAGTTTTAAAAGGGATATAATATATTTTAAAAGGGAGAGTTTTGCTTGCATGTATGTGTTTGTACCATACTTGTACCCTCAGAGGGTGCCAATGGCCTTTCAAGCGATACATAAGGACAGTTATGAAGCTATATGTGGATGCTTGGAACTGAACTTAGGTCCTCTGCAAAATCAACTAGTAGTTTTAAGAGCCGAGCTAGGCCCTGAAATTAAAGATTCAACATCACAGAATAATTTGTGTGTGTGTGCCCATGTCTGTGTATAAAGTATTGAAATTAAACTCAAGGCTTTGTTTGTTTTAGGATACCATCTACCAGTGAGCTACATTTCCAGACTTTTTTTTTCCTTTTGGCAAAAGCCTTTAAATATTTTATTTATGTATTTGAGATTGTAATATAATTACATTATTTCTCCCTTCACTACCCTTCTTCCAAACTCTTCAATATCCCTTTCTACCCTCTTTCATATTCACAGCCTCTTTTTTCATTGATTGTTATTACATGCACATATGTATACATATATAAATATGTATTACTAAATGCAACCTGCTCAATCTAGAAATTACTTGTATGTATGTTTTCCAGGACTGATCTTTTGCTGTGGGTAAGCAATTGTTGTCTTCTTCCCCAGGAAGAACAACTTGTCTCACTCTTTGCCTATAGCTCTTTGTGTAGGACTGAAGGCTCCTGGGCTTTCTCCAATCCACTCAGGTGTGTCTATTGGTGTCATCCTTGTTCGTGTCATGTGTACACAGTCATATTGGTGAGACTTTACAGGAGCAACATTTCTAGGAGACAGTTGCACAGTGAATGCATTGGTCCCTGGCTCTTACAAAATTTCCACAACTCTTTGCAGTGTTCCTGGAGCCTTGGGCACTGAAGTTGCTTTGTAGACATAACCCTGGAGATAGATCTCTTCAACTTTGAATTTTGATTGGCTTCAGCTTCTGGTAACAGTCTCCATACACTGCAAAAAGAAGTTTCCTAAGTTCATGATTTCATTTTTCTTTAAATATGAATAGGGTTCCATAGACTATATGTGTTACATTTTTATTACCCATTTGTCCCCTGTAAGAAACGTAGGTTGTTTCCATTTCCTAGATATTGTGAATAGAGCAACAATGAACATGGCTGAGCAGTATCTGTGGAAAAGGCTGTTGAGCCCTATGGGCTAAGGTGTGATATAGCCAAACAACACAGCACATTTATTTTTAGCCTTTTGAGAACTCTTCACATTTATTTCTTTTTTATTATTAATTTATTTTTTATTAATTTCAATTTATTCACTTTGTATCACAGCTGTAGCCCCCTCCTTCATCCCCTCCCAATCCTACCCTCTCTCCCTCTTCTCCTCGATTGCCCCTCCCCCAGTCCACTGATAGGGGAGGTCCTCCTCCCCTTCCATCTGACCCTAGTCTATCAGGTCTCATCAGGACTGGCTGTATTGTCTTCCTCTGTGGCCTGGTAAAGCTGTTCCCCCATCAAGGAGAGGTGATCAAAGAGCCAGCCACTGAGTTCATGTCAGAGACAGTCCCTGCTCCCCACTTGGACACAGAGCTGCCATAGGCTACATATGTGCAGGGGTTCTAGGCCTGGTCCTTGGTTGGAGTATTAGTCTTATAAAAGACCCTTGGGCCCAGATTTTTTGGTTCTGTTGCTCTCCTTGTGGAGCTCCTGTCCTCTCCAGGTCTTTCTTCTCCACCTTCTTTCATAAGATTTCCTGCACTCTGCCCAAAGTTTGGCTATGAGTCTCAGCATCTGCTTTGATACGCTATTGGGTAGAGTCTTTCAGAGGCCCTCTGTGGTAGGCTGCTGTCCTGTTCCTTCTTTTCTACCTCTTCTGATGTCAGTCCCATTTGCCTTTCTGAGTGAGGATTGATCATCTTACCCAGGGTCCTCCTCCTTGCTTAGTTTCTTTAATTGTACAGATTTTAGTATAGTTATCCTATATTATATGTCTAATAACCACTTATAAGTGAGTATATACCATGTATGTCTTTCTGCTTCTGGGATACCTCAATCAGGATAATTTTTCTAGTTCCCACTATTTGCCTGCAAATTTCAGTTAAAAAGCAACAAATCAAGTAATCCAATTAAAAAATGGGTTACAGAGATAAACAGAGAATTCTCATTAGAGGAATATCAAATGGCAGAGTAACAGTTAAAGAAATGCTCGACATCCTTAGTCATCATGGAAATGCAAATCAAAGTGACCCTGAGATTTCATCTTACACCCATCAAAATGGCTAAGATCAAAAACTCAAGTGACAATCCATGCTGGAGAGGATGTGGAGAAAAGGGAACCCTCCTCCATTGCTGGTGGCAATGTAAACTTGTACAGTCACTTTGGAAATCAATCTGGTGCTTTCTGAGACAATTAGGAATAGTGATTCCTCAAGATCAGCTATACCACTCCTAGGCATATATCCAAAATATGCTCAAGTATACAACAAGGACATTTGCCCAGACAAGTTCATAGCAGCTTTATTTGTAATAGCCAGAATCTGGAAACAACCCAGATGTCCTTCAACTGAGGAATGGACTCAGAAACTGTGGAACATTTGCCCAATGGAACACTACTCAGCAATTAAAAACAAGGAAATCTCCACATTGATTTCTATAGTGGCTGCACCAGTTTGCAACCCCAACAGTGACAAAGGTTTTGTTTTCCCAGCATTCCCTCCAGCATGTTGTTGTTGGTTTTATTGATTTTTGGCATTCTGACTGGAGTAAGAAGAAATCTTAAAGTTGTTTACATTTGCATTTTCCTAATTGCTAAGAATGATAAAATTTTTTTGAGATATTTATTAGACATTTTGTGTCTTCTTTTGAAAATACACTGTTTAGGTTCCAGAACCCTTTTTAAGTAATTTATTTTTTAAATTTGTTGACATTTTGGTTTTCTAGTTTTTTATGTATTTGAATCTTAATCCTCTTTTAGATATACACCTAGAAAATATTCATTCTTTGGGATTTCCCTTTACTTAGTTCATTGTTTCTTTAGCTGTGCAGAGGTTTTTTATTTTTATGAAGTTCCACTTTTTACTTGTTGGCCTTAATTCTTGGGCATGTTGGGTCCTATTCAGGAAGACCATAAACAAAAACATGTTTATGTCTTGTAGGGCACTGCCAATCTGTCCTTCTGGTATTCTCAGTGTCTCATGTCTACGTCACTCATCCACTTAAATGAGTTTTTCTGTGAAAGGTGATAGATACAGTTATAATTTTATTCTTCTGCATGCTGACACCCAGTTTCACCAGCATCATCTACTGAGCATGCTTTCTTTTCTTCAAGTTCTATTTTTGCCATATTTGTTAAATGTTAAATGGCTGAAGCAATGTGTATTTTTATTTAGGTTTTCAAGGTTTTTTCCATTGGTCTACACTATATGTCTGTTGTGCTAGAACCATATTGTTTTTATTATCATGTTATCATGACTCTATATCTTTTTAACTACCTGAAAATTTCATTTATTCTTTATTCTACGGGTTATTGTATTTTAAAATAAAAACAATTTATGTCATTTTAAATATTCCCCACTTTTATTTGAAGTATATTCTTTTCTTATACAATATATCCTGATTACAATTTTCCCTCCCTCTACAACTCCCAGTTCTACCTCGTCTCCCCCTCATATCCATATCTACTAACTCTCTTTTTGTCTTTCATTAGAAAAGAACAGTCTTCTAAGAAACAACAAGAAAACATGACAAAATAAAGTATAATAACGTAACACAAAAACTGTCATATCAAAGTTCCACGAGACAAATCAACAGAAAGGAGCCCAAGAGAAGAGATGAGAATCAGAAACCACTCATTCATACACTCAGAAGTTCTGTAAGAACACTGAACTGGAAGCACTAGTAGGCACTAGTTTTTCAAATGCTGCTTTATTTGGGGGTTCCTTAAAGTTTTTACCTCCCTTCCACCTCCCAACCCCAGGTGGGGGAAAAAGAAGATTGTAAGGGAAAGGGTACATAGCCATCTCTATTTCTTCCTGCTGGCTAGGACTGTAGGATCCTTTTGGGGGCAATAGGAATATCCGTTGTCAAGGAATCCAGAAGTCCAAGTAACCAGCAAAACAGTAAGCCTGCAAGCCAGCAAATACACCAAGCAGTCCTCCTCTGCCTTTCCCACGCCACAGTACTTTCTTCCTCTGGGCTATCATAAGTCTTCAGAATTCAACAATTCTAGCTGGCAATGACCACACTTTATATGAGACAATTTTCAGGTGTGGACAAACGAAAATCTTCCATTTGTGATGATAACAAAAACATGTTTATGTATTATAAACCAAAATGTCCACAACATTTCCTTTCTGTTTAAAAAATGGTTCTTCTTTAAATATGAGAATTGCTGTTGTTTTCCTAAAAGGAGATGATCAAAGAATCAGACAGTTTTGGGATCAATAGTTTCTTTTATGACCTGATGACTCTCCACTACTCTTGTCTGGAACGCTAGTACTTTTTGCTGTTGAGTCTCAGTCTAGGACTCCAAGCTGTTTCCTAATGGCAAGAAGTTACCTTGTACGTCTCTCTTGGACATGCATTCACTAGTCAAATAACCTCTTTTATCACAGTGTCTACAGACTTCAAGAAACTTAAACATTCTTTCTGAGAACCCAGTACTGCCAGAAACAGCTCATTTGCCCCTCTGGCAAAACATACTGTATTTCTCAGATTTAACGCCCCAGCCATTTTGAGCTCTGAGGCTTTTAGTGGTTTACTCACAATTTTGTTTCATGTGACTGACTTTACCACAATTGAAGCACTGAGCATTTTGATACCTAAGGCTTTTGGTGGCTACTGGGAAAGTTAATGGTGGTAATCTTGTTAACCCAAGGCTATTCCTCTGGCAACTCAGTTTGCTCAAGATTAATCTTTTTATAACCTACAATCCCTGCACAGATGTAGCCCATGACAGCTTAGTCTCCAAGTGGGTTCCCTTGTAATGGGAACAGGGACTGTTTCTGACATGAACTCAGTAGCTGGCTCTTTGATCACCTCTCCCTGAGGGGGGAGCAGCCTTACCAGGCCACAGAGGAAGACAATGCAGCCAGTCCTGATGAGACCTGATGGAAGGGGAGGAGGACCTCCCCTATCAGTGGCCTGGGGAGGGGCATGGGAGGAGATGAAAGAGGGAGGGTGGGATTGGTAGGGGATGAGGGAGACTGTTACAGTTGGAATACAAAGTAAATAAACTCTAATGTATAAAATTAATAAATTTTAAAAAGATTGATCTTTTTTTCTTGAAAAGGTCTTTTTCTCTTTAATCCTTTCACCCTGTATTGTTTTCTGCTCCTCCCAGTCCCTTGCCTCACACACAGGCCATGGAAACTTGACAAGTGTGTGGAACAGGGCAGGGCAGCAATTTTGGGAAACCCTGACTCTTAGTTACCAGGTGTTCTCCCTTTACCAATGGTGGTTTTTGCTTTCCAAGCGTTTCAGTCTCTACCTGAAAGCTTTCTAGTTGCACTGCCAACTCTGCAATTCTTTCTAAAATGAGTGAGCCTTCTGACTTTTTTTTTCATCCATTTTTTTGTTTCTCAAACCCGTGTGTATCCACTTGCAACTTTTCCAATTGTTCAAGTATTCCCACAACTTTCTTTAAAATGGAATGCAGAAGATGAAGAAGCAACAGCAGAAAAATCCCCTCTGGGAGTAAAGTAGGAGAGAACCAGCAGTAGCAGTTGCAGCGAACCTTTTCCTCTTATCCTGAAACAGTATATTCATTTCTCTGCACCCTGCTGTCTCCTCTAAGGCATTAGCCATTATTCTAGGCCCAATGTCTGGATACCACTTGTTAGCGTACTTTTAAACTCTATTTTTTTTTGTTGTTGTTTCTTATACCTCTTTCTTCCTTCCTTCCCCACCGCAATCCTTTTTAACACCCCAAAACTGGGTAGGAAAGAAAGAACGTTAGCGGGGAGATGAGGGAGAGTTCTTTTTAACTACTTCCTGCTGATTAAGGTCCTCGGGTTCCTTGCGGCAAGTCCAATCTTCATTTCAGGATCTTGCCAACTTCTTGTCATGCTGTACCAATAGCAATCACGAGCAGCAGGGGAAAAGCACCAGCAATCTTTTTCTTTCTCTGAACCTCTTTTTCCTCTCTGGGACCTGGCATTTACTCCCCCTCTAGAGTCCTCAGATTTAAACTATCCGCAGCTAGCAAAGGGCCCTCTCAGAGCCTGCACCGGGCAAATAGTTTGCTGCTGTGGACAATCTATCAGTATCATATCCTACACCTGTGATTAAAACAAAAACATGTCCACATTTCCCCTTTCTGTTTTAAAAAATGGCGTTTTCTCTAACATTAATAAACTATATACATTAAGAATTATGATAATTATTAGGTAATAATTACATTTACAATGTCCAGTCCATTTGTATTTGCAGTCTTGAAAAACATATTCTATTATCTACCCTATCCTGGTGAGTCCTAAGTTCTGTACCTAAATCACTTTCTTATATTTTGTATTTATCAACCCAAGAACATCTATTTAGACCTCAAAACATCTTTTTAGACCTAAACCATTGTCTTAAACTTAATTGTAGTAAAACTATGACAATCTTGTCTGCAACCTCATCAGAGACCTTAGAAGAAAATAATCTTACCTAAGTATAAAGGAAGCATAGAGCAAACAGCTTCCAGAACTATAGGAATGACAGAGACAGCTGACTGCATGGACAGTCACTGGAGGTTTCTCTGTGTCATTGGGTACCCAATCTTCAGTCTACAGGCCCAAAATAACTGACAGGCTCTTCTGTGAAGCAGGAATTTTGAAGGAATAATATATAGAGAGAGGACCTGGTGCCAACCCATACAGATTCTGTGCTTGCTGCTTCAGTCTTGGTGAGCTCATACAAGCCTTGTTTAGTTGATTTACAGGGAGGGTCTTTGTTCTCTTGGTGCCATCATCCCCCTTTCCATTTTACACTCTTACCACCCTCTCTTCCACAGGGTTCCCTGAGCTCTGGGGAGAGAGGTTTTATAGAGATATTTCATTTAGAGCAGAGTATTTCAAGGTCTTTCTCTCTCTGCATGTCTGGCTCTGTTTGTTCCCATGTGCTGTGGGAGGACGCTTGACAGATGATGGCCGAATGAGGCACTGTTCTAAGAGTACAACAGAGTGTCATCAGGATGCCTTTGTAATGTATCTTAAGATCCTAAATGGTAATTGCTCCGGCATTGTTCTTCTTTGTTCTAGATTGTTTTGGCAATTGGCGGTCTTTGAGGTTTGGTTCCACATGGATTTCAGGATAATTTTTCTTTTTATATGAAGAATGAAATTAGGGATTTTTATTTGAATTGTATTGAATCTGTAAATAGCTTTTAGTAGAATGGTCATTTTCACAATATTAATTATACCAATCCACGAACATAGGGTGCCATTCAACCCTCTAGTTTTTTCTACCTATATCCCTTTCTTCAGAGGTTGAAAGTTTTCATTGTAGAGGTCCTTCACTGCCTTGGTTAGGTTTATTTGTAGATATTTTATTTTCTTTGAGGCTGTTGTGAATAGAAATGTGTTAATGAATGTCTTTTATGTATGATTGCTATTGCACCCAGATCTATCTCTTTTGCTGCAGGACCAGCATGCACCCAGCAGTGTATACTCTATTAGAACAACCTAGAAACACCGCAAGTTCTACATACCAAAATGGATCCTTTACTAATACATGGTTTTCAGGTTTTTAATTTTTCTCTCCAAATGGTAAAAACATATGTGTAGTTAGATAAAGTAGAGAGCTTGAGAAATATGCTCATTCTCCATTCATCCTTTCATCTTCCTCCCACTCAAGCAGAGACCAGGCCCTCTGTGAAAGCTATTCTTGGTTGTCAACTCTACACCTGGATTTAACTAAGATTCAAAAATGGAGGGCACACCAGTGAATTTTTTTTCTTAATTTAAAGTAAGAAGATCCACTTTTAAGCTGGATCTTGAGGTGGGAAGACACCTCTAATCTGGATCTAACTAACTAATACAGATAAAGGACTTATGTAAATACTTGATAGTTTGACATAGGACAAACTTTGTTTGCTTTTCCTACCATTATTTCATTTGGTGCATCTCTCCTTCTTTCACTTTCCCCAAACCCACGGTTGTACTCACCCCTAAATTATCATTCGTCTGATACTGGGAACATGCTCTCTTGTATGTCCTCTTTCCTTTCAGGCCAACATCACAATTTTACCCAAAATGTAGGTTTCAAGATTTTCATTATAGAAATGAGGGAACGAGTTCAGGCATGAAAAAGATCATAACAGTTAAGTAAGTGCAAGCCAACGATACGGTTTAGTGGCAGGATGTTTGCCTATGCTTAGCATGTGTGAGGTTCTTGGGGCACCATCTCGAAGAGAGACTGGAGGAGGGAGTAGGAAAAAGAAAAAAGGAGGAGGAGGAAGAAGAGAGGAGAAGAGGAGAGGGGAGAAAGAGAATAAAGAAGAAACCAGAGCCGTGTAATTCAGAAGCTAAGAATAGTGCATTCAAGGCTCCTTTTCCCCTTGGGAGAGATTTTCCTCTCTTTGTGCGATGGGGATCATTTTCACATCCCTGCATGACACATAATTTCTAAACAGTAAGAAAGCATGAGGGTCAAATTGCAGCTTTATCTTATATAGAGCCTATAGTTCCCACCATTAACAGGACTCTCTAAAGTGCCCTATAGAAACTTTCTCTAGGGAGTAGATGAGCTCCATCTTTTTTCCAAACAACTTCTTTTTATTTTATTGCATCAAAGCACCTTAGTGATGTTACTGCCATAATGTAGCACATCTCATTTAAATTTATTTTTATGGTTCTCTTACAAACCCTAGCTACAAAACTGTGAGCTCTGAGTCGGGTAATGTCTCCTTAGTCTTGAGATTCTCAGAGGCCAGCTTGGAGCATCTCTCATAGAAAACGGTTCAATAAATACGTATTGAATTAGCAAGCATGTTCTAACTAAGCACAAAATTGTTAAAACATGTAAAATTGCAGGGGAATGTTTTACATGATGCTAAACTAAACAAAACAAAAGATCTAAATTAGGTGACTTTGATGACAGAACACTTTTACTTGAAACTGAAAACACAGTTAACTAAAAGTGGCTTTGTTTTAAATGATGCCTTATATTAATTGTTTTACAAGATATTTATAGATAGGTAGCTCGTGGACTAAAAGATATATGCTAAGGATCATCTTGAAATGAAAGAATCGGCTTCTGTGTGTGTGTATGTTGATTGAACCCAAGCCATCTTCCATGTAAAAGTGCTCAGTTAAGTGTTCTACCAGCAGACATTTGCTTTTCTCACCTGTGTCTTTTTAGTCCAAACTGCGTGATAGACACTTACACTCCCTCTAAACTCCAGGAGACTTCCTCCTCACATTCTCTATGATCTTCTTGTCTTCTTATCAGAGTTGATGCTTACTTAGCACCTTATACTCATCTCTCTCAGCCACCATTAATACAATATACCCTGGTTTGTACTCAATGCTTGGTCATTACACCAATCATAATTGATTCAAAGTTTTATACACAGCCTAACTATGGAAGAGTTCCTGGAAAACAATGAATAAGTCCTTTGATGGAATTCAGGTGTGAGGCATTGAGAAATGTACCCACCTGGTCACCCAGCAAACCAATTTAACCAACCCTCTTTTACTTCATTGCTTCTCTATTTTGGGTTACTGCAGTTCCTAATAAGAATGCAATTGTGGTCTTTTTCTCAGAGTCCCACACTTCTGCTGTCAATGTTTCTATAGCTTTACCTGGATCACACTTCTGCCCTATTGATTTAGTCCAGAAATGTGTTTATGGTGGACAGCAAGCTAGCATTTGTTACTGGATTTCAAATACCAAGTCAAAGAGATTGAATGCAGATATCATCACTGTTTGGGTGGTGGGTAACTATGAATATAGTTTGTTTCCATCATAAATTATTATTTGTTTGTTTTAAAATGGGTGTAAATTTGTAGGGGAAAGAAGGGAATTCTTTAAATGCCTTTCAAATAAAGATGCTAGAGTGCCATTGGTTTCCATACCCGTGTGTTTCATTTGGAGTATGTTCTCGTTAATCTATGTTTTTCTCTCATTTATGTCAGTCAGTGGTGCAAAAATTGAATATATATGCCATCAAAAATACCCCCTTTCTCTTGATATATATTTAGTAGAGGACAGTTCTCTTAGCCTCACATTTCAGGTTCCATGACAGCCTCAGTAGGGAAGATATGTGAGACTTTTCATAAAAAAGTGTGAGGTTAGTGTAGACATTCTGTCAATGAGCAGAAAAGTGATTCATAACTCCTGCCAAGACTTAGCTTTCTATAATATTTACCAACTGAAATAAATACAGACATGAAGTTCCCACATGGAGAAAGGGTCCTAACCACATTGCCACAGGAATTTTGCTCAATTAGCTATTCTCTGGACCATCATACTAACCACAAATAATTGATGGTGAAGACTCACAAAGACTATGTCGTTTACCTAATCTTAAAGATTAATGAACTTGAGTTGGGTGTGGTTGTATATACTTATAATCTCAGCACTTGGGAAATAAAGGCTGGAAGACCTTGAGTTCAAGGCCAGCCTGGGCTACAAAGGAGACTTTGTCTCAAAATAAACACATTAGTGAAGTTACATGAACCATGGAGAGGGACTATATGTCATAATTTGTGAGGGCTCTTGTCGGTTGATCTTCACATATAGAGATAGGCAACTGTCATACTAAGCTCATTGTGGAACAATCAATCCACTTGAGATTAAACCATAAACAATTAACTTTATTTGGTAACTGTCTGTGGGGAGATTTAAAGTAGACTTATAATGAATACAGTAAATAACATCCCATTTCCTATAGATGGTGCCACAATTTATCTCCAAACTTCTGAAAGTGTTGCAACAAAAGAGAAGCCAACAGCGAAGACCTAGAAGTAGTGCCAGAAATGACTGACTGGAGGCTATACCTGGGCCAGACACACTAGAGAACCAGAATTCTCGTGCTACTGACAACAGAGCTTTCCGGGATAAAAAGTCTTGGGTAGTCAAATACATTAATACACTTATCAGTACCATAAATGCGTTGATTTTTTAGAAAGTGTCTCAATGTAGCCATCACCATATCACCTAAGTTCAACAGGCAACAGTAATTTTTTGTAGCACTGCTATTACTTGGGTAGGCAAGAGATTGGGAAAAGAGCAAGTGGTATTTGTCCATCATCCATCAGGGCAAGCTGATGTTTCATTTTCAGACAAAAAGTGGACATAGAAAGAAAGAAATGTTTCTTTTAAAAATATACTGTAAATTAAGACACAGATGGGGTGTCACTTACAGTCTTCTGGCTTTCTGCAAAATTTCTTGAGATTTCTTGGACCTGGAGCTTGTTCCTATCTAAGTATTCTGAAGAAGATAAAATTATTCACAAATTTGGGCAATGTGCAAAAGGAACTGTTCACTAAAATGGCAATTGCCTCTAAATTTAAATAGTCTGGCTTTGCCGTCACCCAAATCACTACAGAATTTTATAAATTTCTAGCCCCTTTGCCAGTTCATTAGTGTCTCCTGGAGCATTAATTACTTCAGGCGATGTTTGGGAAAGCTTTCAAATGCAGCTATTTCATCAGTTCAGTAAACTGGTGCCACCACCCCATGCAGCCTGTTACTTCTGTAACAGAATAGAATGTAACCTTCCATTCTACCCAAAGCTGGCAAATATGGCAGAAGATATTCCTACTTGGGAGTTTTGCCCAGCTTCCATTTTGTTTCAAAACACCAACGTTACTTTCCTGTCTTGCTTATAATAATGTCTTTATATCTATTTTTATGAGTTTTCACCACCATAAAATATAGAATACAGACTCTTTATTTGTAAGTTCATTCCTTCCAAAGTGTCTGTTGAGTGCGTCCTAAACTCTAATAAGTGTAAATGAGTATAACATAGTAGCCATGCTCAGTGAGACAGCTGGCCATGAGCAACAGACAAATGCAAGATGGAAGTCCAGTGAGTAAAGTGCACAGAGGCATTTGGGTCTGAGGGGAGTGATAACAGGCAGGGAGAAATCAGAAAGGGCTCGGAATGGGAACAAGGACCTGTGAACAGCAGATTCTTAAAGGTTTGAACATAGCAACCAGGAAGCTCCAGGGATCCGAGATCCACCTAGGAGTAAACCAGGAGTTGAAGGGGTGACAAGCCTGAAATAGAGAACTTGGAGTGTGGAGTGCCTCCTACACCCTGTTGAAGGGTGAGAATTTCCCCAACAGACTTCAAGAGTTGTGATGAGATGAGAACACCATGGTCAGATTTGTACTGTGCTTTGATTCCTGGTACATGAATATGAAGAGGGGGCACTGAAAAAGGCAAGTGTGAGGAACAAGAGTGCTAAATAGTTGTGCCTAAAAGTGGTCCACTGCAGAGACACTAGAAGTCCACCCAAGGTTCAAGAAAGATAAAACTGACGGAACTTAGTGAGTGCCAGTAAGAGGCAAAACTAAGAGCCCAGGAAGAGAAGAGGATTGTCCTGTATTCAAATAGAAAGACAAGGTAAAATTTGAAATAAACCAATTTAAAGTGAACCAATTACCCATTTTCTCTAAGATACTAAAATTCTATCTCTAAGTCTTAGCTTTTTAATAAAATGAGCAAATGCTATCCATCTTTATATTTTTCATAATACATGGTACACATTCATATGAGAAGGAATGCTAGCAAGTATTTGTTTTTAATCATTACTTTTTTTTTTTTTGCAGAAATGGAAATCAAATTCGTTGGTAGAGCATATAATAGGCAGATGTTCTACCACTGTGCTGCAAGCCAAGAAAACTCCCTGACTTTAATTGATGTTTTCTTCACATTCTAGTGACAACTACTGAATCACATATACTGCAACTATACTGGTCCATTATCCCATGTGTTGTAGTAATGATCTTTCCATTAAAAGGCTTTTGGTGTGTAGAAACACACAAAAAGCATGATTATTATGTAAAGAATAGAAGTCTTGAGGGCCTGAAGGAATGTTTCAGCACTTAGAAGAATAGCTAATCTTCCAGAGGACACAAATTCTGTTCCCAACACCTACATGGTGGCTGACAACCATCTGTAACTATAGTTCCAGAAAATCAAATGATCTTTTCTGACCTCTGAGGGCACCAAACACACACATGGCATGCATACATACATGTAGGCAAAACATTCATACACATTCTTTAAAAACATGTTTGAGAAATTTTGTCGAAAAAATGTGTCCTAGTATTATTTTAACTGATTCATTTTAATTTAAAATAACATTTATAGATATCTCATTTAAATATGCTTTGAAATATATGTATATTCTATATTTATAAAGTCAAGATAAATACCATATATGTTAAACCACAGATTTAACTTATTTATGGTAAGAATGATTAAAATTGACTCTTTATTTCCATTTCCAGAATCTATACCAGTGAGCTTTCCTGATCCTCCCCATTCATGATTTCTCCCCAACTGGTCATATTCAGCCTGGCTCCCACATCTAGTGCCCTGCCTAGTGTGGCCCTCTGCCTGCCTCACAATTTACTTCTAGGCATACTTCAGGACCTACCCTTTCTGTCACCACCTGCAGGTCCCTTCTGTACTACTCTCAACCTTTTCACCAAGCCAGATATTCCATATCCTTCTGGGTCTGACCTAGACCCACCCTAGTGGCCACTATCCACAGGACCTTCTTCACCCAACCACCGATTTCTACAATTGTTCAATTGTTGGTATTCTTGTGATGAGATGTGAACATGTGGACTTTTTGCTGTTGTTGAATCTAATATTGATATAGACAGAGCAGGTTGGGGAAGAAAGGACAGTATCAGGTGGGATGGGGTGGGTCTTTTGTTGGGGGTGGAATGAATCAGGTGTACAAAACAGACTGTATTGGTACACTGGATGTCATATGTGTTTAGGTATGTCTGGATAGAAATGTTGAATATGATGTGGAAGAGTCCTGTGGTTTCAGGGCATAGGTATAAGGGATCCTGACTCAAGCTTAGAGCTCTCTTGGTGAAGGCAGGGAAGGCTAGAGTGGGCTGGTACACTAATCGTGTGCAAACTAAATCTGGAGCATTGCATGAAAGGCACGGACAGGGAAGTCAGGTGTACAGTTTAGACCCTGGAAGAGGATGTGGGAAATTTATGGGAAGTTTACGTACCAATAGGGGGAGAGGTGGCCCAGAAGGGCTTTCCGGATATTTGAAGGTAGGGTGGGTCCAAGCCTAACGTTTGGATGAGGGCAGGTAGGCCTGGTCAGACTAGATTGGGCAAAGGGATATGGGATTAGTATGTGGAATTCTAGAGGTGGCTGCTAAGAGTGGGTAGCCAGACTCTGCTGGAGCACTGGCTACTGCAGGAAAATGATGATGGAATGGCCAAAAGTATTAGGCAGGCTGGCCCCTGGAAGATGATTTGGAAAGTTGGAGTTTGGAATTGGGTAGTGTAGGCAGTGCAAAGTTAACTATGCGTGGATAGGTACTCATCTTCTTGTCTCAAAGTCATGGACTTCTGCATAGATTTATTTATTGTAGTGACTATTATCAGATTAACTACAACGATGCTATCTGCTCACACAGACAATTTCAGAAGGCTATCATATCTCCTGGCAGACAGTCACAAAAAAAATATTAATGTATTTAGTAAAGAAGAACAATGGACCACTCCACCCCATACTCAGATTTCCTGCATTTCCTTCAGGGTCTAGCGTAGTGAAGAGTTGAAAAATAAGGAATTCCAGCAGCCTGCCTTTCAGCTACTCAGGGCACCAACTTACTTTATCACTCACTGGTGCTGTGCATTTCCACTGTGGCTTTTCCACTCTGTGATCTCTCTCCGAGTGTCTCTCTGTCTCTCTCTTTCTCTCTATCTCTAGTTCTGTCCTCCAGCTTCTCTATCCATCTGTCTGTCTCTATCTCTCTCTATTTCCTCACCTGGAGACAGCCTTTCACTGTACCTTATTCTCCAATAAACCTCTTGCATTAGAGCTGTTGCATGGCATGATCTCTTAGAAGCATACCTTAGCTCCAACCAAAGGTACACTTTGCTGCCTTTATCCTCATAGTGAACATCGTCCACTACACCATCCTCATGAGTAGTCTACCTACCCCTTCACAACCCACAGCTAGTGGCCTGCCGTAGCCTGATCATCCATTGCTATCCATCGCTACCTCTAGGCTTTTGTCAATAAAGACCTTACTTTAACCATAGAGTTTTAGCTTGGGAATTATCAGCATTTTTAACATCATCATTTTATAGATTAGAAGACTGAAACTTAGTACAAGTCAGTTGCAGATGGTCAGTTGCACCAATTCTAGGTAGTTCTTTCCATTCAGCGAAATAATAACAGGAATAATGGAGATAATAATTGTGCCAGCGGCTGACTGTTAGCATACAGGCATTCCCACTAGCTTGCCGTTAGGGGCCTAGCAACCTGTCATGTCATCATCTGCTGCCACCAGGTGCAGACTAGATGTATACCTGATTTTAAAAAAAGGGGAGCCCTGTCAGCCTCTTATAGGCTCTCTCTTGCACTCTCTTGGTTTCTCCCTGCCTCTTCTCCCTCTGTGTCATGGGTGCCCTTTCATCTCTCTCTCTCTCTCCTCCTTTACCTCAATAGATTCTCTTTATAACAAACCTGTTTCATGGCATCTTAATCATTGTTATAACAATGACCACATGTTGCAACTTTTTCATTTATCTAGAATGAAGAGGTTAGCACAATTACTATCAATTTGCCTGTTTTCTGTGGTTTAACATGTAGGTGAGGAGAAAAGAGGGCTTGTTGCTCAGAACTTGCTCAAGATTCTTCATAACCCTAGCCAGGTCACCTACAATGCTCAAATGCATCTGAGACCCAGAGTGGCTGTGCATGGGACTTGGCCAAAAGACAACTCAGGTGCATTGGAGCAATTGTCAAACAAATACTGGTAGCATGAAGCAGGATGAGTGTTGCTGTAAACAAGAAGAAACAGAGCCAAGTTCCTGTCCTTGAGAGCAAGCACCTGTGTACCTGTGTAGATGGAGGAGCAACAGTTGAGACTCTAGGAGTCAAAAGTGACATCTGAAAGTTGGGAATTTAATTCAATGGTAGAGTGCTTGCCTAGCAAGCACAAGGCCATGGGTTTAGTCTTCAGCTTGTGGGTGAGAGAGAGAGATATCTAGGTAAAAAAAAGTTTAGAGAATTTCACATTAGACATTTTTGGGGAACTGTGAAAGTGGGCCCCAAGCACCCTTCCTTCTTCCAAGAAAGATAGGACTGGAATAAACAGGAAAGGAGACAGAGGGTGAGGCACTGCAGGTGGTGGTTGTATCAGCATCACTGAGGAAGAAAATGGGACTGCAGAGATGGCTTACTTTGTTCCTTACCATGGTCTTAATCCAAGTGAATAACTGGGTGAGTCACTTAGCCATTCTTGTCCTCTCTTTCTTTAGCAGCAAGAAGGGACTCACAAAGCAAGGCTGTGCTGGGGAGACTGGGAGGCATAATGAATCACAAGCATTATAAAGAGCTTTATTCACATAAAGGGGAAGAAGTCTATGCTCCACAAAATTCTACAGCCAGGATTTCAAAGCATCATTGTTGTCTAACGACAGTTCCAGCTTTGCCCTCAGTGGAAATGTAGTTGGAGTTTTGAAACTGAAAATATCTTTGTTATGTTTTGCTTGGATCAAAGCACACATAAAGCCCAGTCAAATGGAAAAAGAAGAGGAATGATGCAGGCAAGGGCCTCAGCATGACAAAGAGCGGCCTTTTTTGCTAATTCTTTCCTTGGTTAAAATGTTATAAAACCTTTGTAAGCAGAGACTGAAAATCCAAATATATATTTCCCAGAGTAGGGATCATGCTATACTAGAGTTCAGCATTGCTAGAAAGCCTAAGCACTGAGTCCTTCTCCACAGTGTAGCCATGCTCTCAGAACACATATTTGTTAGAAAAGAAATAAAGTTGCACAAGTTGAGGAAGTGTGACGGAGATGAAGATAACAGGTAGATTTTAAACAAGAACTCACAGTTCTTAAATGACACCAGGTTGGTGTTTCTATGAATACAGGACAGAGGGACATTTTCCTTTTCTCTAAGTTGCAGTTCTTCACGACACCCACACATAATGGCCATTTTCTAGGTATCAGGGAAAGCAAAAATCTTAGTAATATGAACCCCAGGTTCATATGAGAGTTCTTGATATATGCCCTGGCATTGTTGGCATCTCATTTCCTTCTCTTTTTTCTTCCCCTCTTTTTTTCTTTTTTGTGTGTAGTTATATATATGTGTACTTGTATGTTCATGCTCATGAACATGTTTTTTGCATGCATCTGCACATTGGTGTTCATATATATGGAGGACAGGTGTGTATTCTTCCTCAGGTCCTGGCTCCTGTCCCCACCCTTTACATAGCATCTTGGCTAGACTGTTTGGTCATCAAGACCCAGGAATCCACCTGTCTCCACTCCACTTACACCACCTAGTGCTGGGAAGCACACCCAATAAGCCCAGCTCTTCAGACGGGTACTTGGGATTGAATTCAGCTTTTCACACTTATGTGGCAAGCTCCTTACTTATGAAGCTAATTTCCTAGTCTCTGATATTCTTTTTAAGAAACTAATAAGTGTCTAGTTTTCGTGCTTAGGAAGCAGTCCTCTGGGGCCTTGTGTCGCTTGGCTGCATATGAGTAATGTGTAATAAGACAAATAGCAAAGTAGAAAATTCACTTTCAAAAAGATGTATGCTTTTTTTCGAGCTCCAAAATTAAAAATAAACAAACAAAAATTACCTAATTTGACTGGTTTTATTTTTTTTCAGTAGAATGATTACATTGTAAAATTCAACTGTTCCATTAAGTTCCGTGATAAGAATTTATACTATCAGATTATATATATATTTAAAAAAAAACAAGAAAAATCTTGCTGTAAGACCTAGCCTTTTATTGCTGAGAATCTAACACAATAATAAAGCTTACTTTCCTTCAGGGTATATTATCTCTATGGCTGGCCTCTCATTGTAACATGGAAGACAAGCTTTTTAGAGCTCTAAGTTTCTCTTTCACATGTGTGGAGGGAGAAAATGAAAACCACTTACCTGGTCAACATTATTTCATAGGGTTCTGTGGAATAAATCAGGTCTGGCATGACCTTCATTGAAATTTCAGATTTATTTACAGGGGTTCATTCTGATCGCTTTATCTACTGGAGGCACCATTTCCCTGTGGTGACGCCTGAGTGATGTGGTCTGTGCAAGCAAGTGTAAATAGAGCTAATATTTCAAGAGAGGTCATGCTATATACTCTTCCCCTGAGAGTAGATGATGGCTAGCTGCTGGGCTGATATGAAATTTATCTTTGTGAGGGCAAAGAGGAATCATATGGCCTATAGGTCAATATTGAGGGTTTGTGAATCTTAAGAGGGACCACAGCACACTGAAACCTAAGTGAGATTGTGTCATGTGCTTCCACTTCAGGAAAAAAAGATTAACTAATGGAAACAAAACAAAATAAGTCACTCAAGTCAACTTTTAAATAATCTACAAAGTCACCATTGATTTTTTCTCAAGTTATTTGTGTATGTTCTTCCCTGTTGAACTGTTAAATCTGGAAAGCGTCAAAGAATTTGTATTCAACAGTGAACAGACTTTAAGTTACCTGCCCCTCTCATTTTTCTTCTCAGCTTCCTACTCGTGTTCTGTTGCACATCTTCCTTGGTGTGTCTGAATATACACATCAAGGGTTTCTTATACATTCCAGCTTCTCTTCCCAAGCCCACTCTGACTCTGTGACCAGCAACCCTCCTCATTCATTGCCTAGAGATTTCTTCAGTGTAAAGAGAACATGACGAAACCTACCTATTAATACCTATCCAGGATGAAAGAAACAAGCCTCTCTTCTTCAATTTTCCCATAACTTTGTGTGTTGTCCTATAAGTCAGAATTTCTGGATTTTACTAGAATCCATAAATGTAATTAAGATATCTGTGAAGAAGCCACATATACATGCATAACACTAATAAAAATGTAGATATCAAGCCTATTTTGTGTTTCTGCTTCTGTATGAGAAAGTGATCTTGTCCTGAAGAAGTAAGTCTGGAAAAAAGGACTGAAATTCTCCAGGGTGCATACGATTAGCCAGGTGGTATGAAGTACAGTTGCCTCCTAGATACATATGTGGTCATACTGTGCTTGTCAAAATTTCCAGGACTATGTCTAGGCTCCTTTCTAGACTTCCCATAGCTTCTTGTGGCTCTTGCTCTTCTAATCATATCTCTTTCAGGACCCAGAAACTACATCCCAGTTTCCTTGGATATGTGTTAACTTCTTTTTATTTACTTTGCAAAAGGGAGCCAAGTGTTAATAATGATGTTAAACAATAAGCCTTATGAAACAGAGAGGCTGTGTGCTGTATATAGGCCCTTACATTAGCTGAGCATACTGTTTCTCATTTCTATAATACCATCCTCCTTTCCTTCACCTAGAACTCTCCTCCCTATCCCTTGCATCAAATTAAAATTGTATTTTTTTATGGAAAGTTTTCTCTTAGTTAATATTCTAGAGTGCTAGCATACTTTTAGAATCATAATAACTTTCCCTTTACTTACCATATATAACACTCGAAAATGCCTGCTTACTACCCATCCTCCCTGCCTGAGTGGTATGGGCATAGTTGTCTGGCACACAGCTATGGGCAATGGGTTAAGAACATTAGCTGAGACTCTAGGCCTGGGTATTTCAGACTTATTAACAGAGATACAGCATACGAAGTTCATTTGTTATTTAATTAAAAACCTTTAATTAACATTTAATGGCTCTGGGTTAATGTCCAACTTTGCACAAGAACACACATACACATAAAAGCACACACAAGCACACGTGTACATGCACATACACAAATCAATAAAACATAATGCAAACATTATATGTGTATGTATGTTGGGTGTGTGTATGTGTGTGAGAGTGTGTGTGTTTTAAGCAGAACAATGTGGTAGAGGTTCTACTGAATTAGGACTCTGAGGCAAGGAGCAAAGAAATAAGAAAATTTCACAGCTTCTATCCTGGCACTCCTTGAACATTAAAGATTCCGCGCACGCTCTCTCTCTCTCGTTATTATAGTATAAGGAATTATTATTGAAAAGGCCTGCTTTTGCTGTGACTCCAAACAATGCCATATTGGAAAGAAAAGCATTAAATTCCCGGAAGAAAAGGTTTCAAAACAGAGGACTTGTTAAACATGTGTTCAGGACAGTTTACACCGAAAAGTCATATGGCCAGCAATGATTACTATGACATGAACAACCTTTAAGTATGCTCAGTAGAGACATGAGACCTTCAAAGAGAATTTGGAAGTCCCTGGTGTATTCACTGCACTCTTCTGCTTCAACTGGCCAGCCTTGGGACTATTATTCCAGCAATCCTCAGAGATAGGCAACATTGTTTCCTGGTGTTGCTCAGACAGAGTCTGTTACTGTGTGGAGTCATTATAGTACATGGAATCTCTCAACATCCATCTTGGGCAGATAAAACAAAAGTATTCCATGTCACAAGTTTCAAGCTAACTAATTTTTGGCTTGCTATTGTTAAATGTTATCTTAAAATGTAGATTCTAGTTCAGGCTCCCTGAAGGGTTAATCTAGCACGGAGAAGGAACTGAGCAGGTGACACTGATGAGGAGTCCTAAGGTACCAGATCTTCAGTGCTCACCAAACATCAGCCCAAGACAGTGGCTCTTGAGATTGACACTGAATGCCAGTGGCAATTAGACAGGAACTCTTGTGGCAGTATGCCAAGTGGAAGCAAGCTTTATGAAGAAGAATTGTAGAAAAGCAAGGAATTGAGGAAAAGTGAGAGAAATTCTTGAGAGGGGGAGGGATTTCCAAGAGAAGAAAATACTACCCCACTCCTTTGTCTAGAGTTTTTTGTTTGTTTGGTTTGTTTTGGCTATGGCAGAAACTTAACAGTAACTTAGGTAACTGCAATAGAATTGATTATTCCTCTAGCTTCCCATGGATCAAGCCAATGCAGGACCTTCATGCTCTAAGCATACCCCCCTAAACCCAAAAGAAAGTTGATCATGTGCTATTTGTGTGCTTTCCACCTCATTAGGAGTAGCTGAAGCCTCTCTATGTCTACTTTGACTCTGGCTCTAGTTTTCTTAGTCATTAATCTAGATTAGTGGTTCTTATCCTGTGAGTCATGACTGCTCTAGGGGTTCGAATGACCCTTTCACAGGGGTCTAATATCAGGTATTCTGCATATCAGATGTTTACATAATGATTTGTAGCAGAAACAAAATTACAATTATAAAGTAGTAAGAAAAATAATTTTATACTTGGGGCATCACTATGATGTGAGGAACTGTATTAAAGGGTGGCAGAATCACTGATCTAGAATGTTAGCGTTAGTCTAGATGTTAGTCTAGATGTTAGGTGACTAACAACTAGCAGTGTTAGTTACTTGGTGGTCAATAATACCACGCAACCATGTATTTCAAGTGATATTAATTATTTTAAATTCTCTTTCTTCTTACATTTACATGATCATCTTGTAGCTTTACAGTGACAGTGAGTTAATGTTGTCACAACCACCAAGAGGTGGCTGTAGTCTTTGTTGGTTATTTCGTATTTATCTCTCTGTTTATCAAGTCTGAGGTAGTTAGCTATCTGGAAGTTTCCTATTAAAAACCACTGCTACTTATAATTTAATCTGAAAGGAGAATGACTAAGGTAGCTAGCCTGCTCATCAATGGCCCAGGACCCTATTCCTCCTCTTATGTCTAAGCTGGTTAATTTATGTTCATCTAGAAGAACTCTTATTCATCTTCTTCAGTGCTTTAGACTCTGCTGTTTCAACCTCTGCCTCTGTTAACACTGTAGCATGTGTGAGAAATGTTCAGTTTTCAACATGGGCCCTTTTCTCTTACTACCTACAGAGAGCTGGCTCCTACAGCCATACCACTGTTCTTTCTTAATCTCTGTCTCCATGCTCCTTTTGGTGAATAAGCTAATGGTTGTAGGAGAGAGAGAAAGAGAACAGGGAAGAAGTAAGGACAATGACTATGGCTAGTGATGATTTTCTGTTGAAAATCTTAGTAAGCAGTTATCCAGGGAAGATGCTTCTGGAAGCAAAGGCAGGAAATAAAGCCCATCAGCAAATAACTGAATGATCCATAGTCAACAACCCAGGATGGAAAGCAGATTGCAAAGAAACAACCAAATCAGAAAAAGAAAACTATCAAACTCCAGTGTCATTTGAACATTGAAAACTCATCTCCCAACCACTGATCTTTGTGGTGAGAGAGGTGAGGCAGAGACAGATACCAAGAGAGACATAGAGAGAATGTCAGCACTCCCCCTGGTTCCTTTTTATCAGCAACCTGCTAATGAGATGATGGATATATTTGGAGCTCCCAGTTATCAAAACAGTGTTGCTTGGTTTCTGGAAGTTTGGGAGTTTGGCAGCTGCTGTAAAAAGGGGAGGGGGAGGAACATCAGCATTCAGAACTAGTAACTTTTATCTTCTTCCTCCTGTTCTCTGAGCTATTTTTTTTTTCAAGAAAAGGAAAGTCCCTTATCTCTGAAGATTCTTAAAGATATTCTAAAGAGAAAGAATTACCGAGACGTGTTCTCTTGTTTTTACAGAGAGTGAAAAATTAGCATGCCGACTTCTTGTTACATGTCCCATTTAATCTTTTTTTAATTGCCAGTGAAAAAGTAATGACGAGCAATTCTAACTTAGCCTTGAAAGAGAAAAAATATCTACAAATGATTTAAGGAGGAAAAAAAAGGAAAGAAAGAAAAAAAAGAAAAAGGAGCCAGGAGGTGAAGTGTGGATGGCCATTTATTCTGTCTCAATGAGTTTAAGAGCTCATCAGTAGAGGGAGCCATCCTTTGAACAGCCCCTGGTATGTGTCTTCTCTAGAGTTGAAATCCTTTCTAAATGATCCATGATCAGGTGTCTCAGTACTCCTTAAAGTAACAACATGAGAATTACTCAGATTATGCCAAGCTCACTTTACAGTTGAATAATGAATAACCAAGGCCTGGAGTCAACGGTGGAGGGATGGCCTTCTCCATTACCTCAGCAGCTGGCTTACTGTTTTACTTTGAGGGCCCCTCAGCCTCTCACATCTCCTAAGAGAGGCTGTTGTCACTTTGTCCCATACCAAACCCACCAGTCTTAGAACCATTCTTCGATCTCCTTTCCATTTCTAACCACCGCTGTCCTTCACATGCTCATACAATCAGCATGTGTGTTGCTCTGGAAAACAAAACAAAACAAAAACCCAAAACTGCCTCTAGCAAGTTAGACTAGGGCTTCTAATCCTTTTCAAAGCCCTGTTAACAACTATAATTTGAGCATATGATGACATTGGGCTGAGCACAGTGGCAACAGGGAGCAGACAACATGGACCTTCCCTGGAAGAAACTATGAGCTGGTCAAGAAAGAGCTCTTAGTACAGGGTTGAGATAACGCTGTCTGGCCCCTGGGTTGTTGTTTTTTTTCAGTGTATGTGTGGGTCTTTGTCTGTGTATTTCTAAGTCTTAGAAATATAGGACTCAAACAAAAGTGTTGGGAGTCAAAATGAACTCTTAAATGAGATTGGTTTGGCCATATGATATTGGATTCCTGTATTCAGTAAATATAGGAAGGGGCTTACAAGTCCAAGGAAAGGAGGTGGGGCTCTCCGTCTTGCCAGGGAACAGTAAAACAAATAGTTTGGGAATCTTTCTTTGGAGCATACTCCATGGGCATTTGCATCTACGAAATGCTCAAGGAATGAGATGTTTGCTTAAACGTGGAGTGGTGCTCAGCACAGTCATGCACAGTAACTTGAAACAATTTGACAACATGCAAAAAGGATATTTTTTTTCCCATAAAGCAAGCTAAGGGTAACAATCTCTAATGAAATTGTTTATCCTAGCTTTATATTAACTTCATCCTTATACTAGCAATCTTGACGCTTGAAGCAGAGAGTCTGCCACATGTCTCTTTCAAGAGCATATACAAAGAGCCAGGAAGAAAGCTCAGTGCCTGTTTGCTTTGCAAGCTTGAGGATCTGAGTCTGGGCTCCAGAACCAACTATAAAAAGCCAAGTGTGGAGGTAGGTGCACATAATCCTAATGCTACTGAGGCAGAGTCAGGAGGATCCCTGGGGTTCACTGGCCTGCCAAACTACTTATTGAGCCAATGACTCGAGCTTTGGGCCAATGACTTGGCTCCAAATAAAAAATGGGAAGATCCTGAGAAATAACAACAGTCACACACACACACACACGTACTCACATACACATATACTCATGCACACACATACACACATACTCACACACAAACTCACCAGCCTAGAGTAGAGGAGGGTTTGTATATAAATGAGTATCAACAGTCAGAGCTGGTGCCTAGTGGGTGTCTGAGAAGCATGGGAGTGTGGATTTGGTTATGGGCTTCAGGACATGGATGTCAAAAGTAATGGACTTAGGACATACTGTGTAGCAACAGGAAGGCCAGGTCAATAGAAACATTAACAGGATCTCTTTAATATCACTGAAAACAGGAAAGTGACAAGAGCTGAGCAATTTGATCGTGCCTTTAGAGATGCCTGGGCCCTACTGGGTGAGCTTAGAGAAAGCAGAGTGTGGGAAGTGATCAGAGCCTTTCAGAGGTAGCATCATCATTCATCCTACCAGCACTTTACAGTGTGTAGAAACTTTCCTAGTCTATATCATTTCATTGGATCTTTTGATCATCTCTGAGTTTTACTAATCCATTTTCACTGATAAGAGGTGAGCAATGGTGGGCACACGGTTCCTACAATAATATGGCTGTTTAATAGCAACTTCAGTCGAGATCGAGACTTAGAGCTCTCTATTCAGGACCCTGCCTCCATTGTGGTAACACTGAGCAGGGTCAAGCAGAGGAATGCCCTGGCCAGTGCTAAGGCTGGTGCTTCCTTCATAATACTGAGCATGGAAAAGCAGCCAAGAGCCCACCAGGCACAGCCAGTCCTTGCTCTGCTGTCCAGAATCTCTGGTTGAGCAAGCACTTTAACTCTGTTTCCTTGTTAGACAGGAAACTTAGTGCAGGGCCATGCACACAGTAGGTGTTCCATAAGTATTTGTTGATGTGTGGATGCAACACAACCGGCTCACAGCAGGCTACTGTACCCATCGCAATGAACAGTGCTGGGAAGAGATTGAAAATGAAAAATCTCATCAATAATGGAGTCTGTTGTTTTTCTTTCTCTGCCCAGGGAGACCTTGTCTCCTCTGTTGCATTTTCAAGTATTTTAAGGTGGGAATAATTTTCACAGTGGCAGGTACAGCTGGTGAGAAGCAGTTTTAATACGAAGGAAAATGCTAAAATAGAATTTAAGAATATTAAGAAGGGATTTGGTTTCTGACAGAAATATTATCCTTAAAGGCTGGTATGAAGATTTTAAAGAAATTTAATTAAAATTTAATCTTCTTTCTAATTAAAGTTTCCTTTAATTAAACTTAAAATTAAATTTGCTTTAATTGGAGGAGTTTAAAGAGTATTACCTTTTGAGTGTCAATCATTTTCAAAGGAAAAAAAAGCCACTTTGGTTTAAGTTGAAGAATGATGTCAAATTTCTAGAAAAGTAATAAAAAAATATTGCATTTCATCTAAGTTAGACCTCCATGGCTCCCCACTTAGCTGGTTCAGAGACAATTTAGCTTTCATACACTTCCATCTGCACAGCGGACCTATGGAGAAGGTCAGGGTCAGCCTGTGGAGAGCCTTGAGGGAGAACGCCATGTCCGCTCTCCGTTATTGTGGTTCCTAGGGGAGCTGGCTCCCTGCTTGCTGGGGGACTGACTTTTTTCTGCCTCTTCAGAGAACGTGCTCCAACACGAAGACTGCAAACGGTCCCCTCCCTCCAGTTCCTCTTTCAAAGCTCATGCCACATGATATGTCACCTATTACAAGCACCCCAAACCTGCCAGCTCAGAAACTGAAGTTTGGGTTAATATGGTCTCACAGTCTGGCTTCCTCCTTTGCCTGTACCGTCTCCACCACCAATATCTCATGCCCTATATCACTCAGAATCAAGGGAGCCACATTTCCTTCTTCCTTCATGTCCTCCCTTCCAGACAGCACAACGCCAACTTTAGTCCCCATCTTGCCTCTCCATGAATGGAATGGCAGTGAATTCTGCATGCTCCCAAGCCCTCCCTGATCTATGTGCTGTACCACTGCCAAACTACAGAGTTTATTTTCTGACTACTGAATAAACTCTGTAGATCCAACCTTGACATTCCAGGTTTTGCTGTACGGTTTCTAGTCAGCTTTTCCACACTCATCACCAGTTCCTTCACTAACACACTCTGCTCACTCCAAGCACACTGGCTGTCTCAAGGATTCTTGGACACACCTCAAGCTTTGGCCTTCTTTTACTTTTTTTCCACATTTTTTCCCCCTGCCTTAGAATTTTTCTTTCCCCTTTTTTCTGCAAGACCCCTTTGAATTTCATATTTGTCACAAAGAATGTTCTGTCATTCTGCCTCCCTGGAACATTCTTTGTGCACATTAACACATTTGTCTGAGTCAGATGGATTCAAAAGGCTTGAATGTGTGCATTCTGATTTCCAAAGCCAATTGTGATGTGTGCTACAGAACTGTTATCATCCATATTTCTTATCTGGCCATTATAGGGTTCCATGGGGTTTGGTAAGAATCTCCTGGCCAGTGAGTGATAGGCTGAGAATTAGAACCCCATTTCTCTCCTGGCTGATTTCACTACCTCCCTTTTGCCTTTCTGGCATAATTGGTGTTTGAATAGCACTGTTCAAGCAGCTTAACTGCCTCAAAGGAGAGGGCACATGGTCATTTTTTTTTACACCAAAATGGTTTTATTCTTGTCCCTGACAACATGCATGATGCTGCCATTATCACTGGTTTATTAAATATTACTTATGCACTCATTAAAAATATGTTTACATTTAAAAACGTGACACAGTAAAGAAGTCAATTTTAAACACAACCTTTCTTCAATATATTTTGCTTGTTTCACACAATCTACCAAATAACAATCTACAAAATCATAAATAAAACTATCAACTCTATGGCCTAGAAGTGCATACAAGTTTGAGAATGTACTGTTTGATTTTATACATAACATGTACTAAATGCATACCACCAAGCAAATGATTCTCACAAGTCCTCACTGTCTCCCAGCTTGGGAGAGTTGCCTATAATAGACCTTTCAGCTTAATTACTAAAAATGTCATGTATTTAAAAGGTCAAAGTAGCTACAAGCCAAGATTTTCTCTGTTGAGTTTGGGTCTCACTATGTTGCCTATGTAGCCAAACTGGCCTGCGATTCACAATTCTTCTTCCTCAGCCTTCTGATAGCAGATAAAACAAAACAAAAACAAACAAACAAACAAAAACGACAAAAATGATCAACAGAAGAGATTAGTTTAATAGCAGAGAAGATAGCTACTTAATTAGTAAAACTTTTAAAAACCGCTTTTGCTTGTTTAAAAAGAAAGAAAGAAAGAAAGAAAGAAAAAAGGCAGAAAAATGAATGCTTGTAAGTAATTTAAATGGCATGGAACCAAAATTAAAATTTAAGAAACAAAAATTCAGATTAAATCCATATTAAGCTTTTGAAAATATTCCATTGACATTCTGTAACAGGAAATTTGAATTTATTTTTGAACCACCATTTGAGTTAAAGCTTTAATAGTAAAAATAATGACACAAAATATTTCTGTAAATCGTACTTATAATACTTGGACATACTGACTACAATGCAATCTTCAGATTTTCTTGCCAAGCTTGACAGCCTCATCAGGGCCCGGATGTCAGCTTGTATTTTCAGCAGCCTTTGGTGCCTCAGTACCCTTGCGGAGCTCCTTAAAAACAGATGATAAGGATTCTGGGATGATTCCTTGTTCACAAAGCTGTACGCAAATATACAGCGTTGCCATATCTAAAACGGTATTCAAAAATCCTTGAAACGTCCATGGTCTCCCTCACTACGTTCAGGCTGGCCGAGGCCTCTGAGCCCGCACTACTGCTCTCTTGAAGAGGAGGAGGCCCTAGGCCTGTGGGAGAGGGCCTGACCCGGAACCCGCGCGTGGGCTTTTAAAGAGGTAAGATTTAAAAGCTCTTGGGACTTACGGAGCTAGTTAAAAAGATGATCTTTTGCTACTTTATTCAAAGTGTAAGTTTGACATAAATGAAAATCTTCAAAGGAAGACAAAGGACCAGCTGTCTACTGTCTTTGTCATTGTTAATGGAGAGGCACATGCCGACATCTGTCTTACTCCTTTCCTCCCTCCCTTCCTGTGACTTCCTTTTCTTCCTCATTCTGCTGGGAACAAACCAGAGGTATCTACACTGAGACCAAGATGACTGTGTGAGAGAACAGTGCTTTGTAGCTTTAGAAAGAGTGCAGAAAGCTTTTAGAAGACACAATAGTTCTGGGGATTATCTCCTCCTATGGATGCTTTTAGCCAACAGGTCATGGGACATCTGTAAGTCTAGAGCAGGACACCTAAGAGGCAACTTTCCCTTAGGTCCGGATGTGTGCATCACCCAAAAGAGCTCCATCATCCACAGGAAGGAGAGTCTTTTCACCAAGAAAGTGACATAAAGCACTGAGGGGTGGGGTTTCTGCGTTCACATTTTCCTTCATATGAAAGTGCCCTTATATTGAGACTTTTCACCTTCTGATGATGCTGTTCTAGTCTGACAACAGCAGAACCTGCTCTTCTGTTGTGGTCCTGAACACAGACAGAAAATATACAGAGGGCCATTGCCAGCTACCCACCACAGTGTGCAATGAAGTATGCTCCATGTTAGTTGGTAGTGACTGGGTCCCACCAGGTGGTTTCTCTTGTTTGCTTTATGGTGAGTTTCCTGGAGACTTAAAAGCTCTGTGACCCCCGAATGGCTCTGTTGCCTTGCCATCCTGCTCCACGTTATTATAGAGGGCCACCGGGGAAGTCATTCCTTTGTAATCATAAGGGTTTGTTGCAGTATTACCCAACTTTAATTAAGATTATGGGCTGATAGGCCCATGAAAAGTTGAAACTGTCATAAGTGGGACATGCATGTGCTGTGCCTTACCCTCCGAACACCGCAGATCAATGGCCAGTGTGCGGAGGAGTGCCTGCTGTTCCCTCTTATGGTTACATAGAGTGACAGCAGTTATGGCCTCCATCCTTGCCTAGCACTTGGAGGTTATCATTCTGAATATTTCTTGCTTTAGAGAAAAGATTAAAACTATGTATTCAAAACATAATTTTACCAAATGTGTTTTGCTTCACAACACCGTAGAGTCAAAAACTTGTGGGCAAAACGATTTCATTTGGGTACCATTGGTATCCTTATTGAGTCATCTTTGAAATTCTCCCCTAGTTCTCCAGCAATTTTTCACTATGAGGTATCAAGCCTATTGTTGGTGGCTGCGTGTTAGTCTTTTTGGCATTTAATCTCTGATCTCTATTTCAAGAACCAGTAGACTCTGCAGAGCATCAGCAAATACTTCTGGATTTGCTGTTCCAAAGCTTAACCCACAGCTACTGAACTTCCCCAAAGTATCTGTGCACAACCCAAGGTGAATAACCATGGCTGCATTCGAATATTTTTGTTAAGGGATACTAAAATTCTACATAATTTTCATTTTGGTTCTAATCACTTGAAAAATGCAAACAGAATTCTTTAGTCACAGGCTTCACAAAAACTGGTGTTGAGGCAGATTAACTCATTTTCATCAACACTGGCTCTTTAGGGGCATTCTGTTTTTTGCTTTCCTGAGCTACCTCTATATCCTGAAAAGTCTTTTTATTTTTATACTTCTGTGTTCTTTGAAATATTTTACATGATGCTTGTCAGATACAGCTCCAAAGGAAGACCAAATAGAGGCTCAAGAAAGCAAGGTTTATCACCTTCTTGGACCCTAGAGCAGTGCAATTTGGAAAAGATCCAAGAACAGGAGTGGACAGGTTGTAGGACTCCTTATTGAATTTTTAAAATGTTTTATTTTTTACAGTTTATTCACTTTATATCCTGATTGTAGCCCCCTCCCTCATTCCATCCACTCCTACCTCCCTCCTTTTCCCCCACCTCTTCCTCTCCCCTAGTCCACCGAAAGGGGGAGTCTGCCTCCTTTGCCATCTGACTTTAATGTATCAGGTCCTATCAAGACTGCCTAAATCCTCTTCCTCTGTGTCCTGGCAAGGCCACACAGACAGGGGGGAGTGATCAAAGAGTAGGCAATCAAGTTAATCTCAGAGGCAGCCCATGCTCACCTTACTCAGAAACCCACATGGAGACTGAGCCGCCTATGGGCTACATCTGAGCAGGGGGTCTAGGTCCTCCCCATGCATGGTCCTTGGTTGATGCATCAGTCTCTGCAGGAGTCCCCGAGCCCAGATTATTTTGATTTGTTGTGAAGCTCCTGTCAGTTGTGGGGACTCTTAGTTTATGGTAATCTCTAAGATTTATAAGAGAAGGTCCAGGTCCAGCAGAACTATCTTCTTTGAATAATAAGAATAAGCTTTCGGCTACAGGGTTAGTCTCTAGCTGTTTGTTGTCTAGTTTGAGATAACTAAAACACTGAAATATTAGCTATTGGGGTTAAAGGACCATATGGAAGAACTATACATATGTAAACACTATCAATTACATAGTATCTTCTTAGCATGTTATATCTATAAATATATCTGAATGTCTAATTATCTATTATCTATCAATCTATAGCTATGATATACCATTCTATCATTATTTCTGTCTCTATCATCTATGTGTTATTTTTCTATCTACAAATGAAAGCAGAAAGCAGAAGAGGAACTTGAAAATGGAATTAATAGAGAGAAGAGAAGAGGGCAACAGGGCACAAGCAAATGTGGTACTCATGTGTGACTCAATTAAAATCTTTTACTCACAGAATCCAAAAAGTTTTATAAAGATAAAAGAATGCTTTGGAATCCCTTTGCTTAACAAAGGCTTATTACTAGCTGTGGTTTTTCACATATTGTAAGAGGCAGCTGAAGGAGGGTGAAGTGACTCAAGTTAGAGAGCTCATTAAATAAAAAACTTAACAACAAACGGGAAAATTATATGTATACCCTGTATGCACATTTATGTCAGCACTGGATCCTCAAACTGAGAAAATCATATTCCTACTCCAGGTTTATCCAGATTCTACCTACTGTTGAGAATCCAGATCAAGCACAAAATTAAGATGACGTTCCAGATTGCACAGTCTCAAACCTCATCCTGACTTCATGGCTTTCTAACTGTCATCTTGGTTAACTTAATGTTACTAATCCCCATCTGTAAAAAGAGATAATAAGAGTTCTCAGATTTACTGTGCTCAAGGCTCTTGTGACGATAGCGACTATAAGCAGGTAAAGAGCTTAGCCCAGACTGGCCTGGGATAAAGTCATCTGCTTACCTTCCAGTTACTGCCCTTCCTCCTGGTGCTTGGCTAGGTTATAAACTGCCCCTCTGCAGGACAGAGGGGACACAAGCTACAATGAGAATAAACTTGCTGCAGTACCCTTTGTTTCCACAACTGTCTCCATTCTGACACATACATTCTGATTTCTTCCACTTGGGTTACAAATAACTTGAAGGGACAAATGTACTTTTCTTTTCTGTATATTCTCTCTCCTGTGAAACAAATGTATTTTTTTTCTTTCCTATTTTTTCAAAATCACTTTTGGTTTGTCTTATGTGGTGATAGAATTACCATAGTTTCTCCCTTTACCTCAACTTTATACTCTCAGCCTCTTATCCAGCCACCACATCTGGGCTTGGGTACTAGAACCATCAAGGTATATGAATCCTGCTCCAGCAATAATATTGCTTTATTTATTTGTTCTGTGGAAAATGGAAGCAAGTCTAGATCTGTGCAGGGAAAAAAACTTATTTCCTTTTATTTTCTTCTTGACAAAGTGGGGGAAAAAGTAATTAGGAGCAAGAGAATAAAGTTTTTGTTTGTTAGTTCGATCTTAATTCAAATTCATTTAAAAATATGTCAGGTACAGTGTTTAAACTTCTAAAACTGGAGTGTATTTTCTCTTACTCAGGGATTCTTGTATTTTCTGGTTACTGCATTGGTCATTTCATTCATTCTGGGCATTTGATGAAATCAAATGGAGGGATTACAACAGTGCACAGGAATACATGTCAAGGGGCTGGAGGTGTGGTTCAGTTGGTACAGCACTTGCCTAACATACAAGAAGCTCTGTGTTTTGTCCCCACCACTGCATAAAACAAGCACAGTAGCCCCTGCCTATAATCCTAGCACTTGAGTGATAGAAGGAGTCTGTTAGATGAATCCAAAGCTCACCATTCTCCATGTCTGTGCTGCAGTGAAGAAGAATCGTCACAAGAAGGTGTGTGAATAACATTTTTTACTTATGTTATCACTAGTGTTTTGGGCTCAAGAGCTAGCTGGAAGACACTTCCCTGGTTTAGGTAGTTTCTGGTTTCTTCTCACTCACTGGGCTGTGTTTTCTATACTGTGTTATCCTTGGTGTTTGTTATGTGAGCAAATATTATGACTCAATCAAATGAATGATCAGAAACATTTGAAACTGGGCATCAAAGTTCTTCAAACCATGGATATAGTTCCTTATTGAAATCTCTAAATACGGTATTTATTTTACACACTCCCATTTTCTTCTCAGCTCTGCAAAAAGAGCCTTTCTCTGATCACCTGCTACCCCTCCTTGCTACACATGTACATTGCAGAAGACTTTTTGGAAGAGCTTCACTCAAGGCCAAAGACTTGTGATGCCATCTTGAAATTAGAAAGATACAGTAGCAATTTTATTTATTTTTTCTTTTATTAATTTATTTTTTATTAATTACACATTATTCAGTTTCTATCCCCCCATAAACCCCACCCTCCTCCCCTCCCAATCCCATCTTCCCTCCTCCTTCTCCACGCATGCCCCTCCCCAAGTCTACTGATAGGGGAGGTCTTCCTCTCCTTCTTTCTGATCCTAGTTTATCAGCTCTCATCAGGAGTAGCTGAATTGTCTTCCTCTGTGGCCTGGTAAGGCTGCTCCCCCATCCGGGTGAGGTGATCAAAGAGCAGGCCAATTGGTTCATGTCAGAGGCAGCCCTTGTTCCCATTACTATGGAACCCACTTGGACACTGAACTGCCATGGGCTACATCTGTGCAGGGGTTCTAGGTTTTCTCCTTGCATGATACTTGGTTGGAATATCAGTCTCAGGAAAGACCCCTGTGCTCTTATTTTTTGGTTCTGTTGCTCTCCTTGTGGAGCTCCTATCCTCTCCCTATCTTACTATTTCCCACATCTTTTGTGAGATTCCATGCACTCTGCCCAGCAGTTGGCCATAAGTCTCAGCATCTGCTTTGATATTCTGCAGAGCAGAGCCTTTCAGAGGCCCTCTGTCACAGGCTCCTAACTTGTTTCCTGTTTTCCTCTTCTTCTGATGTCCATCTACTTTGCCTTTCTGGTTGGGGATTGAGCATTTTAGCCAGAGTCCTCCCTCTTGATTAGTAGCAATTTTAAATTGTCTGGACAAAATGAATTGCACATGGACTAAGAGATAGATAACCAATGAAACCTTGAGGGAAAGCAATCTCTAGTCAGTTGCCAAATCAGTAGCTAATGCTGCGGTGACAGTGGGATGCACTGAACACTTGGAAATCTCTTTTTAATGCCCTTTATTTGAGTGGCGGTTCAATGGAAATTGTGGGCTCCTAAATGGGTAACTGAGGTGAAATTGCAGTTCTATCCCTTTTTAGCCAGGAAGGCTCCTGTTTCCATGTCTTTATACCCATTCTCTTATCTGTGCACCTATTCCTGTAACAATAGCACTGGCATCATGCAGGAACTAACACGCATGTCTTGCAATGCCCGTAAATCACTTCCATCAAAGTTAGCTTTTATCATGCGTTATGAGCAATAGTATTTGTAGTCTCTCACTTTCAAACTCAGACAGCGGTAGCCCACAAATTTGAATTCTGTCTCAATTACTTACTAATGAAGTGATTCAAACATTTTTTCTTTTTGTTTTCTAAGCCTTGACCTTTCTTCCCTCTATAAAATGAGAATAATGATATCTATTACATTGTTCTGAGGATAGAAAATTAAAATATTGTAGTGTCTGACACTGAGATCATTAATAATTTTTACTTATATTGATTTTTAAATTTCATTTGATAATTGTGACAGGATATATTTACAATTGATTACCATGTAGAAATTCTCAAGCTAAAACTTTTAAAGAATATAGTGTTTTCTCTCCTCCAATAGCTTAGTAGCTTGCTAAAGCAGTAAGGAATAAAAATAACTAACAGCGTACAAGGACCAAAAGGAAGCATGGGACTAGAGCTAAGCCAAGATGGTGAAAGACACTGTCAGCTGCTATTGTTCTCATAGATCCAGACAAAACACAGAGCCAGGTGAATCCAGAGATTATGTGATAAATGAAGTTAAATGAAGATGTTATAAAAATGTGTGTCTAGAGGTTAGAACAAGCAACATTCTCTGATCACAGTTTTAGGGATTCACTTTAAACCCCTAGAAAATGAATAGAATTTTCCCAGTTGGTCAAAGCCAGATTGACAGGGACCCAGAATGGGAAATCTGCCATCACTGTGTGCTGACAAAGCATGTCAGACAATTTCTGGGTGTTTCCAGTTCTCTGTAATTGCAACTGTGTTTTGAGTGTGTTACTGTACAAAATAATGGGCCTCACTGAAACACTTCCAAATGTGCACATAACTCGATAGTATTCACATCCCCTTCCTGCTACTTTGTGTCCTTAGGAACCAAATTTCCAAGTCTAGCTGAACCTTGGTTAGGCACTGTTTCTCAGCAGCAACACATATATTTGCTTCTCATCAGTCTCCTTTCATTGTTCTGATTAATTCCCCTTTGGGTGATGCAGGAAACCCTTTCCCCTATCCTTCAGCCTCTAAGATCTTTCAGAATTTGTGCTTACTCACTTCTCAACATTGACGCCCCATCCACATCTCTTAACTCAAGTGTTAATAAAAGTGCTCCTGTCTTAATGGACCAGGTCTAGAAATGTGTGTTTGTTTTGCTTTTGCTTTTCCAACTCTGAGCTGGGAGAAGTGTGGAAGAAACAGGAAATGGCTGTGAATTTAGAAGAGCATATTGCAAACAAGTAGAGTTAAAGGGCTTGTGTGTGTGTCTAGTGAACCACCTGCCATGTTGCTTGGCTGCCAGGAGGGTGAAGTGGCAGGAGTCAACAAGAGACCAATTAAAGTTTGACCTGGCAGCCAGGAGCTGTGGATATGGATATCGGGGCCAGGTAGGCGGCCTTCAACTCTCAACCTATACAACTGGTGTAGAAGCTATTCTGAAGTCACACCAAGTCAGGGGTAGAAGGGCATGCTGCAAAGAAATGGTAGCCTGTGAATGACTTCCAATAACACGTCCCTGGGAAGTAGAGTGTGAAGAGGAATAAAATCTTTAGGGAGAAAAGAGAGCAGAAGGCACAGAAAGAAAAACCTGTAATGGAGAAAACTGGGATTTTTCAGTTTGTTTTAGAGAATGGGGTGAATCTTTGAGAGAGTTAGAAGCATCAGGAGACTTAATGCACACAGTGCAAACACTACCAACACGTAAGGGGTAAAGAAACCGCCCACTGGGCCCACTGGCTGCCTTCCAGAGCCTCCACATGCTACAGCAGGATGGACGTGGACAGGTTCTCGTCAGCAGCTCATTTGTCCTCCATCTCTGTCACTTTTATGCAATGACATTTTTAGTTATCAAGGACTTTCTCTTTCAATTTAGCTTTCCTGGAAAACTTTTACCATGAGAATTAAATGTTCTGTGACCCTTCAAATTACCATTACACAATGTTGGTGCCCCCTGCCCCAATTTCTCTTGTTACCTTTTTTTAAGCTCCCCATTTCTGAGCAAAATGTTCTTTAGGAAATGGGATTCTTGGTTTTGTTGCTACTGTTTTGATTTGTTGTTTTCTGTTTGTTTGGTTTTCCTGAAAAATGTTTAATAACTGAATATATTAGATTCCATTACCCTAAATTATTTCCAGGGTGTGGTATCTACTATTGAAGGTAAAGATTGTGTAGGCCACTACGAGTTTTTCTGAAATGATGTATCTTGTGTGTAAGACTCAGTGCCATCAGTAATTAGCTTCTTCATTTTGACCTCTTGAAGTGACCAGGTTATTGTATGAGTTAGTGCATGACTGATATTTCAAGCTATCCCTCTATTCAATTTATTCCTAAGACCTTTCTTATGTGTCCTTTGTGTTAAATTCTGATATTTATCACAATATTCAAACATTCTGGTGCCTGATCTTTGCTCATCATTTTGTCTCAGCTTCCACTAAGTCAATTCTACCCACTCTCAAGTCTTAAGTTCTTCTTTTATAGGAAGCCACCGTGATGGGCTTTCAGTTTCCTATTTACTTCCTTGATAGAGTTCTTTAAAGCTATTTTAGGCTGAAAGCATAACTAAGTGAAGGTACAGAAGTCCTATAGACCTACACAGGAATTCTAGCATTGCTTCAAAACAGACTTTTGCCCTTTGAGTGAGGAACTTTGTGTTTGTGTATGGAGAGAGAGAGAGAGAGAGAGAGAGAGAGAGAGAGAGAGAGAGAGAGAGAGAGAGAGAGAGAGAGAGAGAGAGAGAGAGAGAGAGAGAGAATGAATCATCCCAGTTAGAAGATAAGAAGTCTGGTCTTGCATTGAACTATTTCCAGTGGTAACAGTATATAACTGAGAAATGGCATGCTAGATGATAACCCCTTTTTTTTTCCCTTGGAAGAAAATGTGAAATATCTTGTATGTTGTTACTTTCTGTGTATCTTGTTTTCTCTACCTCTTGACATAACACTGAACTGTAGGCAGCTTCTTATATACTAATAAGTGCACAACTCAGGCACATACAACTTAGCCATATACACACACTGAAATACATACAAATGCACACTTAATTTGCTGCAGTTACTATGATGACAACATAAACTTATGAAGCATATAAATTAATTTCTAATAATTACGACAGCTGGAAATTCCAAGATCAAAGAATTAGCAGATTGGAACCACTTCCTCAATGATGGTGCTTTCTAGCTGTGTCCACTCTGGACAGAAGGGGTGAATGGCCTCTTTTGTAAGGAAACTGATCTCATCTTGAAGTCTCTGCCCTTAAGACATCACACAGACAAATGGATGGAACTAGAAAAGATCACCCTGAATGAAATAACCCAGAAGCTGAAAAACATGCATGGTATACACTCACTTATAAGTGGATATCAGCCATATAATATAGGATAAACATACTAAACTCTACATACCTAAAGAAGCTAAACAACAAGGACCCTAGGGAAGATGATTAATTGTCATTCAGAAGGGAAAACAGGATAGATACCTGAAGCAGTAGAAGAGAGGTAACAGGATGGGAACCTACCACAGACATCCTCTAAAAGACTCCACGCAGCAGTGGATGGAAGCAGATGCAGAGCCTCACAGTCAAACTTTGGACAGAGCACAAGAAGTCTTATGGAAGAAGGGGGATATAGAAGGATCTGAAGGGGACAGGAGCCCCACAAGGAGACCAACAAAGCAATAAATAAATAAATGAATAAATGAATAAATAAATAAATAAATAAAAGCTGGGCTCAGGGGGAGCTGCAGAGTCTGATGCATCAACCAAAGACCATACATAGAGAGGATCTAGATCCCCTGCTCAGCTGTAGCCCAAAGACAGCTCAGTCTCCATGTGGGTTCCCTAGTAAGGGAAGAAGAGACAGTCTCTGACATGACCTCAGCTGCCTGCTCCTTGATCACTTATCCCTAGTGGTGTGACTTAGCCAGCCCACAGAAGAAGAGGATCCAGGCAGTCCTGATGGGACCTGATTAGGCTAGGGTCAGACAATAGGGGAGGAGGACTTTCCCTATCAGTGGACTAGGGGAGAGGGATGGGGGGAGGGGAAAGCAAAGGAGAGTGAGAACAGGAAGAGATGAGGGAAGAGGCTACAACCAGGACAGAAAGTGAATATATTGTAAAAAAAATAATAATAAAACAAAAGAAAGAAGAAGACATCACGTCCCTAAAAATTGCAGCTCTGGGTACCACTGCCTTAAAACTGAGGCTTAATATAAGAATCTAAGGATACAGAAACTTAGACCTTCCACTGTAGGACAGCACATATATATGCATGTGTTCATATATGTATCACATATGTTTATTTCTGTTGTCTGCATATGCATTTATAGTTTGGGTTATAATTTTTATTAATAAAATTACACTATATGCATTTTCTAGTTGATATTTCTTGGTTAAAATGTTAATTCCATTGTTTGGTTCCATGGTAAAATTTCCCAGAACTTTGTGGCATAAGTAGCCATTAATTTGCTCATGGATCCCTAGAGCCAGAAGATATTTGAAGAAGCTAGGTGCTTACTTCTCAAAATCTGGGTTCAGAGGATTCAAAAGCTAGAGGCTGGAGTCATTGGAAGCTCCTCTGCTCATGTGTCTGGAGGCTGGGGGCCTCAGTCTTTCCCTCTGGTCTGTCATTTGTGTAGGGCATCTTGAGCTTCCTCACAGGGTGGTAATGGCTTCCTCTCAATGGAATATACTGAGAGAGAAAGAGAGAGAGAGAGAGAGAGAGAGAGAGAGAGAGAGAGAGAGAGAGAGAGAGAGAGAGAGAGAGAGAGAGAGAGAGAGAGGCTCAGAGATGCAGATACACAGGGAGAATGCTTTTTTTAAAAAATTTATTTATTTTTATATCAATCACAGGTTAGGTACTTTGAATCCCAGGCGTAGCCCCCTCCCCCATTCCCTCCTACCCTCCCACTCCCTCCCTCATCTCCCTCTTCCCTGCCACCAACAGGGGAGGACCTCCTTCCCTTCCATCCAACCCCAGCTCATCCTGTCTCCTCAGGGCTGGCTGCAAAGTCCTCCCCTGGGATCTAGCCAGTCTGTCACTCCCCGGCTTGTATGGGGGAGGGTCAAAGAGTCAGCCATCAAGATCATGACTGAAACATGGAGAATGCTTTTTAAAGTTTTTTTCTGTCAAAGAAAATGAAAGCCTGATTTGTTTCAATGAGATAGCCAGCATCTACTATAAATTATGACAGACCAGAGTCACCTCCACAGTCCAGAGTTATTCCTCAGTGAAGCTTAGGCTGATTCTCCTAAAAGAAAGAAGGAAATTTGGTTATAGTTTTTTGTGTGTCTTCTTATATTTTTCATATCTGCATTTGCGACAGTTTTTCAAGTAGCCATTAATATACTCGTATTCAGCTCCAACAGCTGAGGCTCAAAGGTGCTTAGTAATGCATTCTAAGTCACAAGACAGGGAGTTCCTAACCCAAGGCTCAAAGTCAGATTTGACTTAAAGCCTGCTAGATCATACCCGCATCTGTAGGCCTACTTACATAAGGTGTTACGTCACATTCATAAACAAAATTAGTATGTAGTACTGAGTGACTGTGAAGTCTTAAGCATTTTGTGTTACACTATTGTAATCTATTTCTTAGTGCGTATATATTCATCTGTCTGCACGAACACACGTGGAGTCTGAAGGCCATGCTAGGCATCTTCCTTGGTCTCTCTCTTGCTTCATTTTGAAAAGAGTTTGAACCTGGTGTCCACTGATTAGGTTAGTCTGGCTTGCTAGAAAGCCCCAGAGAGTCTCCTGTCTCTCTCCACAAAGTGCTGTGGTTAAGGAATGTGCTTGTATATCTGGCTCTTTTTGTGTTGGGTGCCCAAATTCAGGTCTTTAAGTGTGTATGGCGAGCACTTTACAGACTAAGATATTTTCCCAGCCCGACCTTAATCTTTGTACAAAACTTCCATGAGGTATTTATTTTTATTATTACCACCTTCATTTTCTGGGGAAGGATCAGTTGTCAAATATTTTACTTATATTCTTCTAGTTGGTAAACTGAAGAGTTGGGGATTCCAAAGACAGACTGTCCAGAAATACAAACACATTTGAGAGACTGTGTCAATTCACCAACTTAAGCATTATAAAGTCTTGTTACCAGAATGCTGATCTTGATTCTATAACTGGGACACTGTGCAACTATCATGCTGCCCCTAACTGAATGTTGTGCATGGCTACTCTTGGAACCCATGTTATGGCCTGGATGGAGCCAGTATACTTAGAAACACATTGTGAAGTGTAGGATTTAATATAGACTTGAACAGAGGACTCAGGCTAAAGCACCCATGAATTTACTTCGTGTTGAGCAGCGGGACCCCCCACACTGGGTAGTTCTAATTAACTCACCAGATCTTCTCAGTGTGACCAGAGGAACATCACCACAGCAGAGCAAGGAATCTGCTCCAGCCTTTAAGTTGAAACAGGAAGAGGCAGAACAGCCTGGAAAGACTTCTCCAAAGCTGGGGGATTATTGATGAGCAACTTTTCTACCAGAGATGGGGGCTTTGGAAGCCAAGAGCTCTGCTTTTCCTAGAGCATAAACAACCATGTGTGGAGAGGTAATGTCCAGTGAGAGCTGATGGTGTAGACACCCTAATTACCAGCTCAGCATGGGGAAGACTCAGCCTCCAGGCAACACTACTGCAGTCAACTCAACTTGTGGAAGAAACTGCGGAGGAGCAGTTATCAGCTGTTGCTTCTGGGGAACTAGCACCAGCTGTGGACATCTGGCTTTCAATGAGTTCCTACAGAAAAAGAATGATAAGGCTTGGCCGTGACAGATATCACTGCTCTGAGGTTCCCTACTCAAAATCACGACCTTTAATAACCCAGAGATTTTCACCCATCCTCTCCATTTTATAAGTGAAATACTAGAAGTTCCAAAATTAAGGCCAGAAATCAGTGGTTAAAAACAGACGAGGAACTCATCAGGAACAATGAACAAGCTGCTTTCAGAGATGTGTTCCCTAGGGGAAACTCTGTCTTCTTTTTTTTTTTTTTTAAAGTAGAACTCCAATTTCCATGGTTAATCTTCATTGCCAACTTGATTGGGTATTGGATCACTTAGGAGACATAGCTCTGGACTTGTGTGTGAGGGTGTTTCTTCCAGTGAGCTTTACTTGAGGACAGACGACCCATGGAGAATGTGGGCAGTACCCTGGAGTAAATGAAAAGAGGAAAAGGAGAAAAGCACCTGAACGGCAGCGCTCACCTCTCTTCTTCCTGATTGCAGATGCGAGGAGACCAGCGATCCCATGTTCCTGCTTCCATTACTTCCCCAACACTTTGGACTGCACTTTCTACCTGTGAGCCAAAATAAACTCCTTCTGCTTTAAGTTGCTCTTGTCGGGTATTTTTTTAAATAGCAACAAGAAAAATGAGTAATGCATGCATACTTCCAGCATTAAAATATTGATGTTTGAAATCGTGACTGTGAACTATTATTTGATTTCTTCAAGATTAAATTAAATACAATGAAATTTAGTATTTTCTTGAAATATTTTAATCTTCACAGAGCAGAAAATAATTTAGGTATGCGGAAACCTTGAACCAAAACAGTTCATTTCAAGCAAACTGTGTTAACAATGAAAATTTATTATATCCTAAAGCTAGTTAGTTATTTTCTACTTTGCTTGTAATATTTGCAATCAATGAATGATGACTTACCTGAGACCCTGTTGGATTCACTACCCGAATCTATAAATCTGCCAAAAAATGCTAAAAAAACAAATTAAGGGTTTATTCCTTGGTGAGTTCCCTTTGTTGGAATTCCCTGAAAAGCTTGCATCAACCGTGAGAGTCTAGATGCCATCTGGTGCCAGCCTGCTGAAGTGGTGTGTGGCTGCCCACACTCGGCTCTGAAGGAATAGTTTAACCCAGCACAATTTTTTTTTCCTTTTGTATCAGACAACGAAATTCAATGGTCTATACAGAACTCACAAATGCTGTTTGATCCAAAGTAATGAATAGGAACTTATGTTCTTCTCATCTCCTTTATTTTACCCTATACCCAAACAGATCACATCACCTACAGCATCTCCAGGTGTAATTGCAGATTCAATCTAGCCTCTTACCCTCGGACAGTCCTGGCCACAGGAGCCAGTGCTGCCAGCTGATTCCCAGGCCACAGCTTTCCATATACCAAGGAAGGATCCTAGGAAACTGCCCGAAAAGCTTTACCCCTGAAGGAATGGCACAAGGACCCTTCTTGGGTCCCTGCCCCCCAGCAACCACTGCTACCTGCAATGTTCGGATAATGCTGGGATCAGGCCCTGAGGATCTTACCCAGGAATTGGGTGGTATTCACTCCCTTTCTAGGGAGCTGGGTAGAGAAGGAATAACTTGTCGAATGGTAGTTTCTGATTGATGAAGTTTGTAAAATATAAAGAAACCTTAAATTCTTGCATTTTGTTGTGTAATGGAGCAGATTTGGGATATATGCCTAGGAGTGGTATAGCTGGATGTTGAGGAAGTGCTATTCCTAATTGTCTGAGAAAGTGCCAGATTGATTTCCAAAGTGGTTGTACAAGTTTACATTCCCACCAGCAACGGAGGAGCAGATGCTGAGACTCATAACCAAGCTTTGGGCAGAAAGCAGGGAATCTTAGGAAAGAAGGGGGAAATAGTAAGACATGGAGAGGACAGAAGCTCCAAAAGGAGAGCAATTGAACCAAAATATCTGGGCACAGGGGTCTTTTCTGAGACTGATTCTCAAGGACCATGCATGGAGATAACCTAGAACCCCAGCTCAGATGTAGTCCATGGTAGCTCAGTCTCTAAGTGGGTACCTGAGTAAGGGGAACAGGGACTGTCTCTGATATGAACTCAGTGGCAGGCTCTTTGACCACCACCACCACCCCACCCTAGGGGGGAACAGCCTTGCCAGGCTACAGAGGATGACAATATAGACAGTCTTGATGAGATCTGATAAGCTAGGGTCAGAGGGAAGGGGAGGAGGACCTCCCCTATCAGTGGTCTTGGAGAGGGGGATGGGAGGAGATGAGGGAGGTAGAGTAGGATTGGAAGGGAGTGGGGGAGGAGACTACAGTTGGGATACAAAATGAATAAACTGTAATTAATATAAAAAATAATAATTTGAAAAAATACTTGCATTTTAAAAGAGGGGAATCTTATTTAACCCCTTTGTGTTTTAGACTGATTTGAGCCCATAGTTTATTGCTTGGTTTTCATTTTGACATTGTGAAAATAATAAAAGAATCATGTAAAACAACATTAAAACCCCTGGGCTTGCTCAGACATCCTGCTATCTCTAGTTGTATTCTCAAGATGCTTGGGTCTAATGAGGCCTCAGTGTGAGTGAAAGCTATTCCATGTTCATTGCTCTGTTATCTGTTTTACTCATATGAAGGAGTTGCAGGAGGCAACTCACAAAGCATGTCATGGGTAGGAGAGTGCTGTGCTCTGTTGCTCCCCATTGTCTCTCTCAGCTGCTCCATGGACTAGCTCTAAACAACCTCCCAGCACTCCACAGCTGCTTGACTTAGCTCTGCACGCCCTCTGTTTGAGCCAGGATCTTTACGAAGTGGTGTACCATGCACAGCTGTTAATAGAATTCCTAACAGTCAGTGTAAGAAATACAGTGGTTTGCCATGTAGAAAGGTGAAATACTCTTTCAATATGATCTTCTTTCCAAGGGACATGCCCATGTTTTGAGTACAATATTTCTTTAGCATTAATACCAGATTTGTTACATACGAGTCCATATTTCCTTAGAAGCCTATTAAAGGGATATGGACTTTTCGTATTTGTTCTTTGGAGGCACTGTACATAGCCTAGTGCAATGTTGACCTCAACATTTAGAAAGTAATAACATTTGGACCCTAGGTTAATAAATCAGAATTCAGTGAATGCTGATTGGTCTTAGTCAATGAGTTTCCATTGACAAAGCAGTTCTGGTTATCATCTCAGGCCAACTTAATGCCCTGTAAAAATTCCAATACAGTGCAATTAAATGATTTACTATTTTCTTTTTATGCAATTCTATTTTATTTAATTAAAGCTATTTTATCAGGAATAATTAGTCTAGTATAAAAATCACAATTAAGATTTGATTCATCAATTATCCATATGAAATGTAATAATAATGTTTTTTTTACCAATCTGAATTTTCATTTATGGCAGTTATATATACTATAAATAACTAAATAAGACTCCCCAGATCAAAACTTGGGATAAAAGATTAGGTTCTGTCAATTTAATCAATAACACATCTTTTCTCACAATGCAGTTTAAGCTCTTTCCAGTTTTATGTTATAGTGACGTGTTTCCACTAAGACTCTTGAGTCGATCTTTGCAGTTTGGGAAGTTATTAAAATGATGGGATCCCTCAATTGATTTTTCCTTTAATTTTGCTGTATGCAGTTTTAGCTTTTCTCAATTTAACTTTGTTGATTATTTCTTACATTATTTATTTTTTGGAAGAAAAAAATTCTTAGTGAATCAAAGACCTGGTAAGGAGGAAGACAAAAGGTGGGTTAAAATGCTGTAGCAGAGAGCAAGAAAGATCTGCCCTCACAGAATATTAGACCATCAGCATTCTTATTTAATTTTCTGCAACAACAGACACAGGTCCAGAATGACCCAGGAGGCAATTTAATCTGAAAATGCAAAATATCTAACAACTAAAATGATCCCAGTTGAAATAGAGTTGACAAGAAATATGTTTTGTTGAAAATTCCATTCAATTTTTTAGCTTTTCTTTCAAAAGTACCTATCAGACAGTACTTTGCTTATCAATTTACATCCCATTTCATCCCAAATTATGGTTTTCAGAGCAAAATGCATCTGAAACAATTCAGGCACCAAGCTCACTCCTGGGGAGACAGAGGTAGCTGGTTTTCCAGGAGTCTAAGTGAATGAAATCTGAATTCTACCTGCCTTCTTCACACTAGTTTCCCAGGACATTTAAGTACCTCAGACTCTGAGCTGAGTACAAGGCATGGCTCCAAGACAATATAAGTAAAGTAAAGCAGCTAAGCAGAGGGCAGCTAAGCAGCTAAGCAGATTGGAGTCTATCAATCAAAGTAGGTGGAATGCGGCAGAGGGCAGGGAGCTAAGGAGAGGAGGGTTATCTAGTTATCATAATGTTCCTTCCAACCCAAGGAATATGCCTACTGTGCCTCCCTCATCCAGCTTTACTGACCACGTTTCCTCAGTGTCCACATTTGCTCTGTAGCCAGAGCTGACTCACCATATGGAGTTCCACTTACAGTCAGTTATAAGTGCTCCTTTTCTCAGAACCTAAGGTCTGAAAACTCACAGATTCTCACATTACATGTGTGTTTTCCCTCAAAGGCAGTAACATATGGAACAATAATTAGAGCAACAATTTCTTCTGTCATTACCATATTTAATTTTTCATATGAAATATTCATTTTTTTCTTAAATGGCCTAAACTCAATGTTTTCCTTCTAAATGAGCAACCTTTGCTGAATTTTTATGTACATGGGCTTTAGTTAATCAGCCTGATCCAGCTCTCAGCAAAGCAAAATGTTCCTCACAAAAGCTCGGGCTGGTGGCTGTGGTGATGAAGCTGTAGAAATGATGTTCCCGTTGTCATTTATAGCTACTCTTGGAGTCTGTGACACTAATTATTTTTCATTCTTTCCTTCCTCAGCTTCTATTCCTCTTTCCCTCAGTTTTTAAGTTCCCTCTCATTCTTCCTTTTCTTTTTACCTACTTTCTGTTCTATCACTTTTCTCCCTTTCTGCTAAGACATACAGAAGGCTATTCTATTCTTCCAAAAGTCAATATTTGCCTATAAACTAGAGCAAGAAATGTGGGCTCTGCATCTAACATGCTAAATTTCGGTGACTAAGAACTACTATGTCTATATCTTTTCTATAAGAAACTTGAGATCAAGACGTAAGAGTTGCGCACCTGACCTGTTCCATTACATTGCAGCATCCTTTCCTAGTCACTCCCAGTAGGTTTTGTGATGGTTTCCCTGTGTCAATGACCTATTGCTGTTGATACTGATCATTGTCCTGTCCATCAGCTTCCACTTGGATAGTATCTCTTGCATTTGTCACATGCCAGACACGGTCAGAAAATTTATGTAGACCTTACTTCTTTAATAGTAATGACATTTCAGTGAGTTCACATGGATAGAGGAAACTTAACTTTCTGGTAACAAACATGAAGCCATATCTTTCACTCCAAAGCAAATATTCTTATTTCAAAACAAGCCTTTCCCAACTATTTAAATGCTTCTCAAAGACAACTAGTCACCCCAACCCTTCTCTAAAAGAGTTCTGTCTTTCTCGGGCAGGCTTCCAAATCTCTGGTTGAAGTAATCCTCATACCTCAGCCTTCTGAACGGCTGAGACAACAGGCATGCCCACCACACCCATTGCTTGATTCTTTTCTAATTATTTATGTCTAGCACAGTACTTTGCACATTGAAAGCATCCAAATATCCATTTAATTTTTTCTGTGCTCTCTAGGTTACAGGCAGTGTCAAAATTGATGCTATACACAATTTCTTGACTGATTTATGTGTAATTTTTAAATAGTTGCAGACATTACACAATTTTACATAAACATGTGCATCATGAACCCAACACTGACATCTTTAATAGAGACTCAGATTTTTAAAGTCAAGCACAAAGAACTGAAGAAATGCAATACAAAGTACATTTGAGGAAATAATCTATTTCCTAGAAATACTGACAAGCAATGATTTTTGTGATCTGAGTCTCTATTAAAGATGTCAGTGTTGGGTTCATGACGCACATGTGTATACTTCCATGCCTTGAAGTTGCAGAGGGAGGTGGAAATATAGAAGTAACCAGAGTAACAATAAAGACAAAAATTCTTTGTGTATAATGTGAGCTCCTGAGCCCTATTTCTTTCTGTGTGACTCTAAGAAAAGCTGAACATGATTAGACCAGGTGAATTCCCTACTTTTTTCCATGCTGTTCTCTGAATCTCAAATGGCAAAGCTTTGCGGATGTGATCTGTGCACAGGTATGTTTCCTGCCTCGGCACTTGTTCATCCTGCTTGTAGTAGATGGCAGCCAAGGAAGCTAGAAAAGGTAGGAGGGCCATCACAGGGGAAGAACTCTGTGACTGATTAACATACTGACCTTTTGGAAATCCAGAAAGTAGCACATTAAACAGGAATGAATGTGGTGACTCTACACCTGGCATTGATATAGAACTCCCAGACTTTGACCACTAATAAGAAATTTAAAAGTTAGCCTTTGTCTCAGATCTCTGGTAGTCAGGATACACTTCCCCTTCTTCTTGTTAATAATCAATGCTTGGTGTTAAGATTTCTGTTGGTATTACTTCCAGGTGCTGCCTGAAGGGCCCATCTATTAAGGGAGGTGAACTGGCATTTCTCACCAACCTAGATCAGCAGGCTTGGCTTTTGTCCACTGGTCTCCAGTTGAGCATAGAGGAGCAGTTGTCAGGCCATCGGTAAGGTGAGACTGCTAAGCTTTCCAGCCCAAAGCAGGCTTCTCCAGGCAGCTGCCCTTCAGTGTGACTCAACTGGCTCATCTTTTCTTTGCATGGCTCTGTAATATGAACTGTGAAAAGTAGATAGGCAATTCTTCAATACTGGGCCCACCTATGAGCCAAGAAGGAGGTCTACCAGGTATATATCAAGATAAGTGTGTCTGGGATATGTGACCGAAATCCACGACATCTTCCCTCTACTTATGTTTAGACCCTGCTATTTACTGTTTGTCTTATAGCCTCTGTTTCCTTTAGTCTCAAGACCTTCCAGTCAATAGCTCTCATTCACGTTTTCTTTGGCCTCTTTGATTCTATGTTTTAAATGAAAACACAACACAACATATTTCCTTGTGGAATTTTCATATATACTTAGTTTTCATTGATCCACCCCACCTCCCTCTCCCCCATTTCCCTGCTCATCCTCCCTATTCACCTCACCCTCAGCATTACCTTACTAAGTATGTTTTATTCTCTTCCCCTTTTGTTTAAAGCCTCCATTTCACCCCTAATGTTGTTTCCTGGCTTCAATATTGCATCCACACATAAATAAACATAAAAAGTAGAAGCTGTGACCTTCCTATGAGAGAGAATACATGACATTCATCTTTTGGAGCCGGCATTTCATCTTTACACATTTCTAGCTTTTCTCGAATCTTTTTACTGCTGCCTTCACCCTTCAAAAGGCTTTTTTAGAAAACATCTTTCTTCTTTCTCCTGGAGTTCTGTTCTTACTGTTAGCACTCTGATTGGTAACTACTTAATTTAATCGTGCTCCATCTCTGTCTCCTAGCTATAAGGCTCATCTCACCTCAATAGCTCATGCAATGGGAATTAGGGGTCTCTAAGGTCCTGAACTTAGAGACTATTGTGGCTAGATCCTTTTTGTTAACCGAATCTTTGCATCTTGCCCTGTAATGTGGATTAAAATTCTTTATTATATGTATAGGTAGATGGGTGGCTTAGCAATATCAGCTAGCTCAAAGATGTTATTAAGTGGTGGAGCCAGGGTTTGAATCCATTTCTGATTTCCTACGCATTCCCTTCTCCTGTCGCTCCCTTTAGATGGAGCTCCTTGCCAGCACCGAGCCTTTTATTCACTGCAGCCTCACGTAATGCTGCTGTGTTCTTTTTCCTTTCCTGACGTCCTATCACATCTACCTTAAGCGGTGGCTGAACGTGCCAGCTTCTGTCTCTGTTGATCTTTCCTGCTGAATATAAGATTTGCAACTCAAGTGGCAGAGAGTGACTGATGCCGTCTCCACTCATCTTACTGTTATGGGTTGGGCAGGCAGTGATTAACACACAGGCAAGAGCACTCACCATAAATCCTTCAGGTTAGCTACAGTGGTCAGCTCGCTCCCAGGACCCCAGTCTACGTGGAAAAAGAGCTTCAGGATTTGGCCATTTGAGCTTTCCTTTAGGCAGGAGGCTCTAGGATTACCTAGTAATTTACATTTCGGTGATTTAAGAACATCATGTGACTTTCTCCTGGGGGAGTACACATTCCTTCTGTCCTTATCGCAAATTGATGTTTGTCAGATTAGAGAAGCAAGTAGCAGCTATACAGTCTTTTTCTATCAAGGTTAAAGTAGTGGCATTTTGTTCTTGTTTTCTTGCTTTTCTCTACTCTTGATATTTTAATCTCTTACCAGATCCACTGTAAAAACAACTGACTCAGTGTTTAACATGTGCCAGGCTCAGCTCATGTAATTCTGGTGGCAATATCTGTGATGTTAACTGTTCTTGGCAACAGATAGTGAGTTCTTAGTGGGGTCACTCCAGACATGCAAGGTAAAGAACCATTAGCAAAGAACAAGGAACTGGAGAAATGGCTCAAAGGTTAACAGCAACTACTGCCCTTGTCGAGGACTCTAGTACAGTTCCCAGCACCTATGCTGAATGGCTGCCTTTAACTTTAGCTCCAGTGGATCTGACATCAACCAGTACCTGTACTCATGTGCACACACCCACACATAGACACACACAAGTGCACATAACTGAAAGTAAAATAAATCTAAAACAAAATGAACAAAAATAACAACAACCAAATCAACACACATGGAACTAGGTAGTGGCATGATACTATTACCCTTTCTTTATAAAGATGTGAAAATGGGACCGAGAGTCTAGGGGGACTGCACAACCTCATCCTACAGCAGGTGGTACATTCTGGGATTCCAACTCAGGTAACTTGTCTCAAGAATCTGAGGGTACATATTTGTAGAGCCTCTACTCTCACGCTCTCTCTTTTTTTAATCACAGAGCCTGGGAAAAGGGATTATGTAGATTGGTATTTTGAGTAGCAGTTAGCAGTAAAATTTTGGTGGCAATAGATACTCTTCTTAAAATCTTTCTGTAATGACACTTTGGGTGATCCTGCTCTAGGGGTCAGGGTCTATGTGCAATGTTTTTATTCGTTTGTGGCAAGACCCTAAACACATTGACTTGAATCTCTCTTTTGTCTGTAGGGATTTTCCACACTGATAAAGGAGCTATAAAAGATTGTGCTTTTCCATGACACAGACCCCCACCACCACCTTTTAAAATGACATTTGATTTATCCATGAGCAGCACCATGGAAACAGTGAATTCTCCCATTTTGACTGTTTTGCTAGCTTGCAGCTGACCAGTGAATCAACTCAGAATTTTAATCTAAATCACTTCCAACATGAGCTGTATAAGCATTACACTCTGATGATAGGCAAGAGGCATTTTAAAGTACCCCTGATTACAGCATCCCAGGGGCCTCAGACAGCATATATTTCAGTTCAAATTAGAAATTCCCTCGTGGATTGTGTGTGTGGTTTTAAAGGGAATCTATTTTTCTGTCTTTACTAAAAGGATATCTCCACTACATAGGATTTATGTGGCCCATAAAGGGGCACTTATTTAACTACGGTCCTTACCAGTTAGTAGCATTCTTAGGTAAGGAAAGAGAGGTGTCTTTGTTATGGTTTCTATTGCTATGATGAAACAACAGGACTAGAAAACAAGACATGGAGGAAAGCATTTATTTGGCTTATACTTCCATATAATTGTTCAAAATCAAAGGAAGTCAGGGGAAGAACTCAAGCAGGGCTAGAATCTGGAGACAGGAGCTGATGCAGAGGCCATGGAGGGGTGCCTGCTTACTGGCTTGCTCCCCCTGCCTTGCTCAGCTTGCTTTCTTACAGAACCCATGAACTGTAAGCTAGCCCTAATTATATGTTTTCCTTTTTAATAGTTTCCACAGTCATGGTGTCTCATCACAGCAAAAGAAAACCTAAGATGGAAATTGGAACCAGTATTGCTGTGATAGGATATTTGGAGGTTTATGGAACATTTTGGGACTGTAGACTAGAAAAGTGATTGGACATTTTACACAGGGCTTCCTGGGCCATCCTAGTAGGATCACAGAAGACAATAGTGCTGAGGGCGATTTGAACTGTGGGGGCCTAGCTCAAAAAGTTTCAGAGGAGAACAATGTTAGTATGTGACCTAGAGATCACTCTTGTGATATTTTGACAAAAAATGTGACTGATTTCTGCCTTTCCTCCCCTTCTCCCCAATCTGCCTGAGACTAAATTTTGAAGAGTTTTGGATTAATAGCATTAGTAGAGAAGATTTGCAGACAGCCTAGTATTGACTATGCTGTTTGGTTATTAGTGACCACACTTAAACACAGATCTATAATGAAAAGGAGTAAGCTGAGCCAGGGAAAATACAAAACACGCTGTTTGAGAAGAAAAGGGGCACCAGGAAGTGTGAACAGACTAAAGAAAGTTCTGATGCCAAGTGGAATAAAGGAAGTGGCAAAACTCAGAGCAAGACTCCACCCAGCTAAGCTTCAAACTGGTGAAAAGGAATTAAAGAAGATTTTAGGGCCAGGCATTGTGGTTCACATCTTTAGTCCCAGCATTCCTGAGGCAGAGACAGGCTGATTTCTGAGTCTGAGCCCAGCCTGGAGTACAGAGTGAGTTCCAAGACAGCCAAGCTGAGGCAGTGAAAGAAACCATCCATCAAAAACAGAAAGCTGGTGAAGATGTAGTGAATAGGGACCATGTTCCAGCCCCAGCAAGCAGCAGAACTTGGCAGCTTTGGCCATGTGGTTCTGGATTTAGAGTTAAGGTCGGAAGAAAGGGGTTATGGAATCTCCTCCACAGCTGATGTCAGGCAAGTACAGGAGTGCCCTTGCATGGAGGCCTAGAAAGACCATTGTGTGAAGCTGTGAAGGTGAATCCTGGATTGCCTTGGAGATCCCCAAGATGCTGGAGATGCCATAGGTGTGAGATACCTGCCCTGGAAAGCTGTCAACATGAGTGGAAAAAGCCCAAGACACAGAAGTGTGTTGCAGTCAAAAAAGCTGAAAGGAGTTGGGATCTGAAGAGAGATTTGACATCAGACATAGAGGTGCAGAGGCTGGAGTTTGTCCAGTTTTTTTTTTTTCAGTTTTGCTTTGATCCAGTATTTCTGCACTATGTTCTCTTTCCTCAATTTTGGAAAGGTATGTTACTACATACTAATGTATGTTGGAAGTATGTGATCTGTTTTTTTTTTTTATTTTGATTTTACAAGGTATATAATTAAAAAATCACTGAGTCTCCAAAGAGACTTTGGACTTTTCAACAGAGTTGACACTGATAGACTATGGGGACTTTTGAAGTTAGACTAAGGCATTTCTGCATTATGATATGGCTAAAAGCTTACTGGAGCCAGGGAGTAAAATGTGGTAATTTGAACAAAGATGGCTTCCATAGGCTCATAGGGAGTGAGACTATTATGAGGTATGGGCTTGTTGAAGGACGTCTGTCATTGGAGGTGGACTTTGAATTTCAAATGCTCACGCCAGACCCAGTGTCTTCTTCTTCCTTGCTGAGATGTAGACCTCTCAGTTGCCTTTCCAGCACTGGGTCTGCTTGAGTGTCGCCATGCTTCATGCAGTGATAATGGACTAAACCTCTGAACTGTAATGCGGTCCCAATTACACACTTTCTTTTATAAGAGTTTCCATGGTCATGGTGTCTCATAACAGCACTAGCAACCCTAAGACACTAATCTTTCCAAACAGTACATCAAGTGCTGACCAAGCATGCAAATATATGAGCGATGGGTGGCATTCTCATTCAAGGCACCGCAGGGGCTGTTGAGATGGCTGAGCAGGCAAGGAAGATTTCTGCTAAGACTGACTTCTGAAGTTCAATCCCTAAGGCCCACACGTTGAGACAAACAGCGGAAATTTTCATTTGACCCTCACATGTAAACAGTGGCATGCATGTATGCACACAACTCACACACAAAAGGAAACAAATAACTAACTAAATAAATATAGGGAATTAAAATTTTTGAAAACTGTCTTTGGACCATTGGACCTTGTTACTTGAGTATGGACCTTTTAAGGTAGGTGTCTGGGCACAGAGTACTGATTTGTGAATTCTTAATGTTGGGATCGGAGGCAACAGGGTTCTGGCTGAAGTCTTGCTTGCCCTGCAGTATATCTACCTGACAGGATTAACCTGTTGGCTGCAGTCTGCTCTACCTCAACATCACGGTCTCTCAGAGCTAATGCAGTACTAGTGTGGCATGCCCAAATGCTTCTTTATGAAGCAGGACCCTGAAGTAGGTTTGCACTGTTTAGCCTCACTCACTATCTAAAATGCTTTAAAAACATTGAATAAAAATCTATTTTCATATAATTTCACACTGTAGAATCTTCAAATCAAAAGAAAGCTTTTGGATAACACATACCACAAAATGGCCATCCTCCTGTGCTGTTGGAAGCAGCCCATTTTCATCTCTGCTAGCTTGCTTTTGAAGAGCTAAAATGTCCCTATCATTCTATCTCTGTAATGTGCCCCTATCAGAGACATCATTACTGCTATACTTTTCATTTGATTGTTTCTCTTGCTTTTCTTTGAAATTGAGATAATTCTGAAAGAATTGTGACTCAAAGATACTTCCATCTCTTGTGAGCTAAGCTTACTCTCTTAAAAACAAAACAAACAAAGCAGGACTTAGCTGAATACCACCAGTGCTTTCTGTCTGACCTTAAATTTTTAAAATGTATAGCCAACAGAAGAACTTCCTAGTATATAAACTGCACACTGACATCAAAAAATGCTATTATGTTTTTATCTTATTTCCAATTCATCTATTTTTCTGCATTTATCACAAAACCAAAATAACAACTTCCCTCTTTGTTTTCTCCACCAACCGCATCGGTACGCTGAGCTTAAGAAGGGTCAGCTACTGGACCGTTGGCACAATGAGGCCAGCAGCTCCACTGATAGCAGCCGTGCGTATAGAAGCAACTGCTTTAGCGAATTACTTGAACAGTGTTTTAATTTTTAGTTCATACTACTGTGAAATCACCTCTACCTTAATTTACCAAATGTCCTGTACAATTGGCTTTAGTAAGAGCAATTGCCTTCATGGCCAGTTAGGGTGCTTTCCGAATATTCATTTTAGTAACATTTCTCCCAAAATGTGGAAACATCACTTTTGTTTTTTTATCTCCCCATGGAGAATTGCATCCAAAGATCTGCAAGGAATAAAGAAAAGTGCAATTGTATTATGGAGCTGACAGCGTGTGTACATAACATCAGCTGTGTGGGGCGGCAGGGTAGCATCTCACAGAATGGTGAGCGTGAGAGCTGTGCCCTCCTCCTGCTGCCTCCTCCCCAAGTTCTCAAGTGATGGGTCATTTGAAGTCAAAAGCAAATACTGCTGACTTTCTGTATCCAACTTAGGGTTGCACCAGAATTCATTATACCTTCTGCTACTTTGGAAAGGATTGTCACCAATAAATTCTAATAAACAAGAGTGAAAAGATTTTATTCATGCTGTTTCTAAGAAATTAGGCCATAGTGGTATTGTTTGGCAATGCAGGTGTTATATTGCTGTGCTGTTTATATGAAAATAGGGATGACATGGAGAAGTATATCAGGAGAGCCTGAGAGGAGCTGGAGCCAGCTCTATTCCGAGTGTTCCGGGTACTCTCCTCTCTTAAGATGGATTACTTATTTTTGCAGATATTATTTTTTCCTAATATTTAGCTATGCCAATATCATCTTTACAATATTTCTGAGTGCTTTTGTTTAAGTAGTATCTTAATTGGTTTAGTCTCTGGAGTCATCCCATATGGTGCTAACACCTAGTGGGACGTAAGTAGAGCAGAGGACTGACTACTGAAGAGAGGGGTTATCAGGGAGCAAGACTTTAGGGAAGTGGGGTTGCTGGAGAAGAAAACTGATGGCAGAGGAGGCAGTTGGGGAAGCAGGGCTGTTAAAGGGCAGCCCAGTGGGGAGTGGTGTGTGCAGAAGTGGACTGACTAGGCAGTGGGTCTGTGGAGGAGTGGGCTGGTGGGAGTGGGCATATGAAGGAGTGTGTAGGTGGGAAGTGAAAATGTGAAGGAGTGGGCTGCTAGAGAACAGGGAGGTTAGGTGAACACCATGGATGTGGACGGGGAGTGAAAGGGTGGCTGTCAGTGAAAGGGTGTGGGATGTAGTATAAAGATTATGTGAGTCTGGCTTGTGATTTGGGGATAATGCTGGTTTTTTGTCGGGTCACCTAATTTTATATTACAGTGGCTCTGCTAGGATTAGAGCCTTGTGCCTATATTTTATTTTATGCAGTTACCAATAATCTTCAAAAGAAATATATTTAGGAGCCAACTGAAGAATTAACTCAACTTGTCAGGTGATCTGTTCTGTTCATCATGCCTGCAGTCACAGATCAGCTGTCTCTGTCTCTCTTTATGTCTGTGTTCTCTGTCCCTCTCATGTGTGTGTATGTGTATGTATTTATTGTTTGAAATATTTAAGTTATTGTCCTCAATATCTTGCCATTGTTATCATCTTCTTCCTCTCTTTTCTGTCACCTCTTCGGACATGCTGAAACAAGATGGTAGAGTACCAGTCTGCTTGAAGTCAGTTGCTTTGAATCTAAATGCTAAGCATAAGCTACCAAGATCTAGCTCTGGGGCTGCAAATATATTTTAGCAGCAGGTGAATTCACAAATACCGAATCCATAAATAAGGCTGATTCAGAAGCTGCATTTTTTTGTTTACATTTCTTTAGATACCCTAAATGGGAAATTCAGTCTTCTCTCAGTCATAATTATGCCATAAAGGTCTTTTGAATGAATGAGTCAAAAAGATCACAATTGAAGAGTATGAGGTTGGGGGCTGGGGAAATGGCTTACTAAGTGATGTGATTCCTCTGCAAACATGAGGACATGGATTTGATCCCTATTACTTATATGAACAGCTAGTCCTGTCAGCTTCTCTAACCAAGGTGATTCCAGGGAAAGAGATAACAGGAACCTGGGGGTTCTCTGCCCAGTCTTGTGAATTCCTGAGCTCTATATTCAGTGAGAGACCACGTCCCCTGGAATGAAAATGGAGACTAATCAAGGGAGACATTTCTAGCCTTCACATATCCATGCACAGGTGAGTGCAACTGTATAAGCACATAATATCCATATACCTTCCCATATACACATGCATATGCATGAGCATGTGACAGAGAAAGAGAGAGAGACAGAGACAGAGAGGCAGAGACAAAAACAGAGACAGAAAGACAGAGAGAAGAGAAACACGAGATTTGCTTATTTCTTTTATACTGCATCTTCCAGGGGTGGAAAGGCAGATGTGGAGCTGTTGCAAGAGTGAACTCTAGAGACAGATGATCTAGTGCTATTCCTCACACATCCCCCTGGATGACGCTGGAGCTCACTTCTCTCTTTTATAAAAGGAGGCAGAAAATAGTAAGTTATTACAGAGATTAAGGGAGGTAATACCGTAAAGAGTTTTGAAAGTATTTGGCATGTAATGTTATATAGATCTTCAAATGAAACAATAATAACACTAACCAGTCCCACTTTCTGCATTCCAACAAAACTGTTTAATGCATTAAAAACATTATCTTTGTACATTTTCACGCTTGTATTTTTATCGTAGATAAAAGCAGCCACAATGCCTTCTTTATAAGGTCATTGGTAAAATACAACAAAACCTACGTTGAAAATATAACAAAAAGAAATGCAAAGCATCGCTATATCCTTTTTGTATGCAAGTTTGACCACTTCTAAGACTAGAAGATATGGCCTTCTGCATAGTCACTAGCACCACTCTGAGACTTGCTCTTTGTGATTTGCCCAGAACATGGACAGGTGGCAATTTTATTGTGACATTCTCGTGCTTAATGTCTTTGAGAGAGCTGACAGAGCTCACTGCCTCACTGCCGGGAAATAGCCGTTTAGGGGAGAGCTGTGTACATTTCTCCCCTCTTCCACCTATCCACAGGTTGTAACTTCAGATAGAAACGAGGCCCCTGAGTTCATGCTAGAAATGGGGGAAAGTAAGAAATGATAGGCTGTCATATTTTCTGAGAAGGTGCAAGGCAACAGAAGCAGAAATCAAGGCTGAGTTCTGCACAGAAGGCTGGTGGCATTCAGATATTACCTACATCTACCTTAATGATTCCATTTAAGCTGTCATTTTCTGCATTTACCTTGCAGCATTCAAAAGCAACTATACTTACGTGTTCACAGCCAACGCACTGTCAGCATTTCAAAAGGAGCGAGAAAGGAAGGAAACTGGTATACGATGTATTTCAAAAATAGTTTCCTTGTAGAAAATTAACAGTAATTTTGACACCACTCTTACAGAGAAATAAACTCTCTTTGGAGATTATAAAATGCTGGCACTGAGAAAAAAGGAGGGAAGATACATGCATGCACCTAGGAAGATAGGATGGAAGAGAAAAAGATAGGAGGGAAGGGAAAAAACGATGGGGGTGAGAGACACACACTACACTTATTTTTCATCCCTTTGCTAGCTCATGAGACACTGCCAAGCCCTTTAGTGTTGACAGCAGGGAGGTTGGGAATGATGTCATCCTTTCTCTATTCACTGTGTGACTCTTCCTGAGAGTGGTGCAATGCAGGGGCTTTCTTTATTTCCTGAGATTTTGCTTAGCTTCCTCTGAAATGGTGGTATCGAGGGCTTTGGTGTCCAAATGGTATCAGGAAGGTCTCAAGAAGTTTCTTAGCTACTTTTGAAAATCCTAGTGACATGTAGCCTAGAAATGCAAACTACTTTTAATGTGGCGGTTTTATAATAGCTGGCGTGATATTGTGAATCAATTAGTACAATTCCTTCTTCAAATTGATTTCATTTCTCAAGTTCCAGTAGAAATCCTCTTATCACTTCCTAAGGCCACCTGGTGTGAGGGTCCCCATGAGTCTGGCTCGCTTGATCTGCTGCTCTTCTGACTGAGTACTAACCCTGTGGAAAGCTAACCAAATGGGTTTTCAGTCTTTACAGCTAAGAAGTCATCATCTGTGCTAGGGGACACTTTCTCGTGGAGCAGCTGCTTTGGGGTCACCAACAGTCATGTAAGTACTACGAGGTAGTATCAGCAGTCAATAGCTGCTTTGATGAAGATGAGGACAGTCATACTCAAAAGTTGTTGCTCTCCAGCTGCATCACTTCAGGGCCCTCGTAGAAGACAGAAGGATGGGAGAATCATTAGGATAGAACCTGATGATGCCATCAATGCCCTTTGGTACCTTCCCACCAACTATATGTAATCCTGCTCAGATTGCAAATGGCCTCCTGCTCTTGGGAGAGGCAGGAGCGTGTGAACTGTGGAAAGCTAACCAAATGGGTTTTCAGTCTTTACAGCTAAGAAGTCATCATCCGTGCTAGGGGACACTTTCTCGTGGAGCAGCTGCTTTGGGGTCACCAACAGTCCTGTAAGTAACCTCTCACCTAGAGATACAAAATGAGTGCAGCAAACAAATTAGTTCCCTGAGCTTGACTTTGATGCTATCATATCTTGGTTTGTTGTAGAGTGCCTTAAGGAGTGGTTAGACATGTATTACACCTCCCCAGGGAAACTGTTCCTCAAAACAGATGCACATTTTCTTCTTTTTGCCAATTTTGTTTTCGGTAAATTTCATACGTAAGTACTGTATTTGCTTCATTTCCATCTCTCCCTCTCCTCTACACAACTTCTCAAGTGTCCTTCCCACTTCTTTCACACTCATGACTTACTTTTAAAATCAGTATTGTTACATATGTACACAAATATAGATATATAAAAACCGCCTGCTGAGTCCATTTAGTACAGCTCATATGTACACATGTTTAGGACTAAGTACTTGGGACTGAATAATGTATCAGGGGGTTCACCCTGGAACAGACCGACTCTCTCAGCAGCCATTGATTGCCTATAGCTTTTCATCTACAATAGAGCTTTTGGGATTTCCTCCACCCACATTGGCATGTCGGCTGGTGTTGTCATTGTTTATGTCTTAAGTGACCATATTTTTGATATTTCAGGCGTGTAGCTTCAATGTCATATCTCAAAGACACTGTTTCACAGTAGCTGTCCTAGTTCTCTGGCTCTTAGAATCTGTCTTTGCCCAAGATGTTTCTTGAGCCCTATGTATAAGGGTTTTGTTGTTTGCAGATATATCAGATGGGAGTAGACACTGCATGATCACTTCTCTGTATTTTGATATGTTATCTGCTATAAAAGTTAGTTTTTAAATTTATAAGTAATAATAATAATAATTATTATTAGTGTGAGCAGATGCATGCCACACCATAGGTTTAGAAGTATTTAGAGTATATAACAGGGAACACCTGTTCATGTCAGTGATCATCGGTGTGCAATGAACTTGAGACACATGCACTTTGTAGAGATGTATCTACTCTCCTGAACATCTTCCTCTATCTATTTTACCTGTTCATAGGATGAATCTAATCTATATACTGAAGTGTCTAAATCCTTTCAAACTCACAATGTTGATATCATGGGTGGGATATGACTTGATTGTCCCTAAATCTCATGTGTTGGTACTCAGTCTTGTTACTAAGTATTGAGAGGGTAGTGATTTAATCCATGCATGGTGTTTAGAGGAAGGGTGTTTGGAAAGCAATTAAGATTAGATGTCCAAATTAGTGGTGAGTTCCCACAATTGACTCTTGATGGCTTTACAAGGGAAAGAAGGAGAGAGGGAGAGAGGGAGGAGAGAAAGACAGAGACAGAGAGAGAGAGACAGACAGACAGAGAAACAGACACAGACAGACAGAGACAGAGAAAGACAGTGAGAAAGACAGAGAGAGATAGATACACGAAGAGGTGATGCACTCAAACATCAAATATCTTGTCTTTTACCTCACAACTGTGCCTGAAAGACTACCATAACCAGATGCAGCCTTGCAACCTGAAGCCATACCTGTGAGCTAAAATGAACCCATTTTCTTTAGAACTTAACTGGTCTTTGGTACTACAATACCAAGTAATACATATAGCAAACAGAATGAGCATGGGGTGAGTGTTCAAGCCAACTTGGCTTCATGAAAAAAACACTGGCTTGTCACTAAGCAGGCCTGGCTCATCTACCTGGGGTTGTCTAGTGTGAGTCTTTTTCAGGAGTAGCAATGAAGTCATCTTTATGAGACCACAGAGTCTACTTAGACAATGTGGGACTTCACAAATCTCTTTTTAATAAACAGATGCAATATGTATTAATAAACAAAGTCAGCATGCTTGAGTAATTGTCATGGTCCCTTTAGGTCTCCTGTCACCCTGGGGGTGTGCTGAGTGTCCTTTTACTCTGAGCATGTGAGTCAACACACTGATGCTCTTAAGAGAGACTGTGCTCAGTCTTTTATTATTATTTTGAGAAATAGCTACTTTAAAGGGAAAGAAAATGACATTTTCTGAAATAGGCTGGTAGGCAGGAAACACTATTCTATTGCAAAGAGATTTCACTTTCTATAAAGTGGGGGGACACAGGGAGGCCTCGGCTATGCTTCATTATGAATTTTAATTATTTTTTCTCTTAATTGATGAGAAATGATCTTGTGTTAATTTGACATTGCCTTCGATTTCTACTCAACATTTAGAATATGATCGTTCAATCATTGTTTTTGGAATAAATAATCAGAAACACAAAAGGTCAGGATGTAAGAAATTCAGGTTATGTGAATGGAGTTGGGAAGCAATGGGAAATATTTCACCAGGATTTCTGCCTCTTATTTACCCTGGAATCCTTACAGATAGGAAGAAGGAGAAAAAGAATGCTGAGCTGTCTGCTAGGTAGATGTACCAGGCACTGACTTTAATCCTTCCTTAGAACTCATAAAGCCAAGAACACATTTCCCTTCATACTTCCCCTCACCCTTCATATAGTCTTTCCTTTATTTCTCCTTCCTTTCTTCCTTTCTTCCTTTCTTCCTTCCTTTCTTCCTTCCTTCCTTCCTTTCTTTCTCTCTCTTTCTTTCTTTCTCTTTTTCTCTCTTTCTTTCTTATCTTTCTTGGATATGAACAATTGCTGTATAAGTGTTAATAACTGAATGTAGTTACTTAAGCCTTTACAAATATTGAGCTTTATCAACAAACTCAGAGACATGAAACAAACCAGAGAATGCAGTAGAAACCAAGGCAAGATTGTAGAATGTTCCAGCTTCACTAATTAACAATGAACTCTCTATTTTTCTGAAAGAGTCAGATGATTTTCAAAGTTTGAAAGGATGGTTTAACAAGTAAACACAGTGAATGGCTGATTCTGAACTCAGTGGAAATGCATTTATATACCAAGTGTGGCTCTGGGTTCAACCCTCTGTACATCCACTGAAATAAAACTGAAATATCAAAAAAATTAAACACGTTGAATTTATCTGTTCTATATGTTTAGTATGTAAAAATCCATGTAAGTTTTCAAATTTCTCAATGATTTTCCATGGTACTTTTGCTTTCCAACAGATTGTTTTCAGAGATTATCATTGTATGCAAAATAAGGGATTTTATTATTAGCCACTTCAAGGCACTCCTTACACGTTTTAAGGACAACAAACCTCATCCTGAAATCAAGGAATGGAAGAAAGAAAATTTTATCTCTGCTGTCTATTACATAATTCGTACAACACTACCTATTTTTTAACTTTTGAGATCTTTTTCATTTGAAGGTGATCTTAATGCTATTAAATTCACACATATGCTATTTTAATTACCAAAATCCTAATTATCTAAAACACACATTGCAAACATACCATATCTATTTTCTTCACATGTCTGTGCTTATTCATCATGGTTTGGGAAATGGGGAAAGTGGATTCCCTTTAAAGTGCAAGTCAGTAGATATTTCTTTACAGTTAACTTTATCAAAATTCATACAAAATAGTAATTAACAATTATCTTCTTTGCTTGGTAACTCACAAGGAAACATCTTAAGTTTCTTTAAGTTTCAGTTTTTCTATAGAAAAACTGAACTGCACAAGCATTAAAAAGTTAAAAATTCCTTATTGTTTTATTCCTGGCACCTAGTTGCACACTTATTCCTACCACAATTTACAGGGAAATATGTCTGGTGTAATGAAAAGAAAAAGAAAAAGGAAAAGCTACAACAGACAATAGACCTCAAGATTGTACATCTAATTGACACTACATTGCATTAATCAATAGCTACACTTTTTGCAAACTATGGCTATGACAGTTCTGAACAAGAAGGGTTTCCTGTTTAAAGCAGTAACTTTTCTGACTATGGATCATCGTTCCTCCTGTGACTGATTTTTACAGTTCCTCTAACTCATTTGGGACGAGTGTCTCAAAGTAACCTGCAGCTATCCTGACAACTCCTTACTCTCTCTCCTGCTGGGAACTGTAGCCTTCTCTGCTGTTTGTTTGTTTGTTTTCCTTTAAGTGTTCTGCTACCATATCCACCACTTCCACCACCAGATCCGTAGCCACCACCATGGGGACTGCTGGACCTTCTTCTACCAAAACTGTCTGACTTTATGGGTCCATAATTTGATTGCTGTTGTCCACTAAAATTTCCAGCGTCATTACAGTTTCCACCACCACCATAGTTACCTCCACCAAAATTTCCTCCTTCATTGTGGCCATCATATCCTCCACTTCCTCCACCATATCCACAACCTTGGTTTCCGCATCCTGATCCAGCACCACCATAGCCTTCTCTCCTGCTGTGACCAGGACCAGCACTGTCATAGTTGCCACCGTCACCTCCAAGTCCATTATATCCGCCATCACCACCTCCACATCTACCTCTGCTGCTATCACCTCCATCACCTCTTCTTCCACCAAAGTTTCCACCACAGTCCATTAAATTTCCAGATCCACCTCTGTGACCTCTCTGTGATCCAGCAGACTGCAAATCTTGTTTAAAAAGTGAGTTTTTCACTTCACCATTTTGCCCATCAATAGTGTGAAGTTACTGAACAACAATTTTATCAACTGGCAAAAATCCTGTCTTTTATCCACTCTTCCTGCCTTCCATAGCTTCTATGGTTTCAATCTTGCCATACTTTTCAAAATAGTCTCTCAGATTATGTTTTTCTGTATCTTCTTTAATATCACCAACAAAAATTTTCTTCCCCGTTAAATGGGAACCAGGCTTTACAGAATCCTCTCTAGAAATGGCTCTCTTTGGTTCCTCCACACACCCATCCACTTTGTTTAGCCAAGCACACTTTGCCGCAACCACCTCTTCAACACAAGAATAGGTCACAAAACCAAAGCCCCTGGAACGTTTTTTTTGGGGGGGGTGTCTTTCATTACCATACATTCTGTAAGTATGCCCCATTTCTCAAATGTTCTTTTAAGCTATAATCTGTGGTTTCAAACTCAGACCACTAATAAACAACTTCCTCAGCTCTTCTGGTTCCTTTGGATCATGGCCCTCCATTTTGAGCCTGGAGTTGCCTTTTCCAACTCAACTTCAATATCAACACTAACTATTTTAAAGAGCAAGAATATCAGTACTACTTTTCTTTAAGCCAAACAAGAAAGAACACAAGATACGTATGTGAGACAGTCTTTGATATCACACAGCTTCCTGGCACACTGACCTTGGTAGTGATGGATGAGATTGAAACAATGAACTCTATGCTGTAATATTACCCACAGATCACAGATCACATTTCTATTTTCTCAGCTGCTTCAGTACCATCAGTGGATGAACTGTATTCTAAACTCAAAAATTTCCTGATAATATCCACAGGTATCAGCTAGGTGAGCACAGCCTTATCAAATTGCAATGCTGTGCTTCCCACGATCATATGTTGGATTGTTCGGCAGGCATCAAAATCAGACTTCATTTTTCTGCATAGTTGAAAGAAAACTTCAGCTACATGTGTCAAAAACTCAGGAAGCTCAGCTCACCACAGGTGTTCAACCATCAGGCTTGCTCCTGGGGGACAGTGCTGCCGGCTGGCCAGCCCATGGTCTACAGATGGGGAGAAGCCAGTAGGGGAGACAGGCAGGTCATAAGAGCAGAAGAGTATCAAAACCTGGAGAAACTCCAAAGAAAACCTCATCTCTCATTTCCTGCCTTTGCTGTGTGCTGTCAGTCTCTCACCAGAAAGCATTATTACTTTGCAGCACTCCACAGGAGTTGATGGGCATCCACACGCTTACCCCGGCTTACCGCTTCATGGATGAACTTCTTCATTACAGACCACGCCACAGTTCTGCAGGCTTAATGGGCATAAATATAGCTACTCAAAGAGGGAGGCACTTTCCTGTCCATGAGGATATTACATCCACGAGACGAAAGGAAAACCTGCTAATTGAGAATCGCACTTCAGTTTAATTACACAGATGCTAAAATAATGTAACTGAAGTGCCTTAAAAATATAATTATACACTATGCAATGCTTGAGAGCATGCTTTATCTTCATGCCTTTAATGTACATGATCAAGAAAAAGCCAACAAAAGAACCATTCCTGGGTAATTTGGGAAACTGGGACATGTCTGGGTTTGAAAGATGTTTCAGAAAACATCTTGCATTTGGAAGGGCTCATCAGAGGTATTTTGTGAGCAACTGTACATGAAATCCCTCTTTTAACCTGTAAGTTCTTCAAAGGCTCCTGGGTTTAAAATAAATAATGAATTTTGTGATACCATGTAACTGCCTAATTTTCTCCTCCAACATCAGAAAGAGTGAGGATGTCTGTGTCTGGAAAGAATGACATGCTGTTTTAATAGTGTGACTGGAGATCTAGAAAGATCTCTTAATAAGTTAAGTATTCCTTTCACACATTCCTTTTTCTCCTCAAATCTCACATTGTTCTATTTATTATTAATATCATACTGGCTTCTAATAAATTTTCCAAATCTTTTTCAGACAATGCCATTCCCTCAGAACTGTCCTGTGGGTTTTTTCTGTGCCTATGAATGGTAGTACCCATGAGGTTTAATGAGTACAGGATTCTTGCTGATAAGAGTCTGTCCTTGTAAGTAAGAGTGGGAAATGGCTACTACTGCTGTTGTTACAGTCTGAGGCAGAAAAAGTATCCATCCACAAAAAGAGCACCAATAAAATCTGCTTCCACATGGACATCTATGTGTTACTGAAAGAACTTCAGAGATCAAATTCAGATTTGTTGAGGTACAGAAACTTGTATGCTCTAGAAAAGGAGTAACACCAGAGAGAAGGGGGTGGGGGATGGGATTACAGCATTTGCAAGGCAACAGGGTAAAATTGCCAACAAGACCTCCTTGCTCATCCCAGTGGTACATTCATAGACCTTCTTGGCCATTTCTAATGATGTATCTTTCCAACTCTTTTTTCACTCCCACCAGTGAATTCAGAAACCACTCTCCTCATCTCAAACACTGCAGAGAGGCACATAAACGGGGAAGAACACGTGTTGGGCTATGTTGCTATTTAGAAGTGTGGGCTTCTCTTTCTCTCCTGACCCCAGAGCTAAAAAAGAGCATGTAAAAAAATTTTTTTAATTAAAAAAAAGAACATGTGTCTTTAGAGAAAACTTCACTGGAATGATAAGTGCTAAGGAAGTTAGTGAGACATATTTAAATATGTGCCTCCATTAGGGAGGCACAATTAACCAAAGGAGAAGATCCACCAGAGTGTAGGTGGATTCCATAGTCCACTATTCCACAATCTGGGAGTGACAACTGGGAGAAAAGTAGAAAAAAGAGAAATCCAGGTAGCCTGAGAATTTCTCCAGCCACCCCTCATTGTGTTCTTTCTACTCTGATGGATGGCCTCTGAAATCATAATACAAAATAATCTCTTCTCTTGTTAATTTCTTTTCCTTGGGTATTTTTCTCAGGCATTTGTATCATGACAATGCTTACATAGAGCAGGCAGATTAGTTTCAGCTCTGGTGTTTGAGAACTTTTACCTTTTTCCAAGCTCAGGCACTAGATTCTAAACACCTTGACCCTGATACAGATGCTACCTTTCAGTACGTATGGTATTTAGGAAACCTCACTTATCCACTCCTCAGTTTCCTACTTCATGAAATAAAGTTATGAATAATACAAGCCTTGAGTATCTGAGATAATTAAATGAGACAACCTAAGTAACACATTTAGAAAAGCATGTGAATACTAGCTTTTCTAGCCCTGTGTGAGTATGTAAAAAAAAAAATCATCTGACATCTTCAGGCTAATTCTACTCACTGTAACCCAGGATAGTGTATTTTGCCAAATCACAAGTACATTGAAACACTTTATGTGTGAACATACAGAAGGAATGTGCAGAACTTGGGAGAAGAAAAAGAAAAAAAACATGACCTGCAAAGTCTGGAGAATCTTGGATTGTAAACTCATATCTCAGCAGATGTATCTGTATGTGACACCCTGACTCTTTGAGGCAAAGCAAAGCATCCTAGCTGATAAATGGGAATTGTGACTGTACTGGGTAGTCTCAAGGTCTACAGCTGTGGATGTGCTTGTCTCCACATCTAGATGGAACACAGCTCATTACCTCAGGGCAAGAGGCTGCTGGGTACCTGGACATCTGTTAATGAGGCTGGACTTGCCACAGCAGACTACCCAGATAGCTGCAGTTTCAACTTGAGGTGTGTGTGAGTGTGATGTACTGCATATTTTGAGTGAAATATCTTATTTGTTAACCAATCCAAAAAGCTACCATTTATAATTAGTATTCTTCCGTTGTTTTTCTCAATAATAAAATTTAAGTAAAATTCAGCATTCATCGAATGTTTACATGTATACATTGACATTTGTTGAAAAATAAATCAAGAATTCCAATGACACATTTTAAGAGGTGTGTTTGTAAGTTCATATTAACAAAACTCCTCTTCTCATACTGCTGTTTGATACAGAAATCTCTAGGAAAATTCTCTTGCACAGTTTGACGTGTGTCCTCCCAGTCCTAAGCTTGCTGGAAAACCATAATAAAGATGGAGACAGTACAGTATGAGGGGGTTGAGGATTAAGCAGGCCTGGGTTGAATCTTCCATTCTCCCATCATATTGTAGCTTTCAAACCTTGAACAAAAAAGATTTACTGTATCTGTTTTCTTAATTCTGACATTGGGATGTTGTATTTTGGGTCTTTGTAAAGGAACTAATGGCTATAGCTTGTGTGGGATATGAAACAGTCTCTGTGATTTGGTAGCTTTAATGTTGTTCACTCATGGTAGAAGCTTTTGCTGAGAATGCTAGCTGACTGGCACAGCCTGGCTGTATAATCCCAACATCACTCTTTTATATAATTTTTATTTTTTATATTAATCACAGGTTATTTAATTTGTATCCCAGCCGTAGCCCCCTCCTTCATTCCCTCCAAACCCCACCATCCCTCCCTCATCTCCTCCCTACCCTTTTCCAAGTCCACTGATAGGGGAGTTCCTCCTCCCCTTCCATTTGACCCTAGTTTATCAGGTCTTTTCAGGACTGGCTGCAATGTCCTCTTCTGTGGCCTAGCAAGGCTGCTCCTCTCTCTGGTGTGTGTGTGTGTGTGTGTATGTCAAAGAGCTAGTCATTGAGTTCATGTCAGAAATAGTCTGTGTTCCCCTTACTAGGGTACCCACTTGGATACTGAGCTACCATGGGCTATATCTGAGGAGAGGTTCTAGGTTATATCCGTACATGGTCCTTGGTTGGAGAAACAGTCTCATAAAAGACCCCTGTGCCCTAATATATTTGGTCCTTGTGGAGCTCCTCTCCTTCCAACATCACTCTTCAGCAGAGAGAGAAAACTGCCATAATCATTAATGCTGTTTAAAAATACACCTTAGACCTGACCCTTCTCCCTTCTCCAGTGTGTAATTCAGGTGACATTCCCACAACACCTCACCTTAGCATCTACCATACTCTACTAGCCAGATTCCTATCTGCATATTCTGTTCATCATGCTTCTCTCCAGCATCAGAGTCCTTTCACATTTAAATATTAACATTCCCTCCCCTCACTGAAGCTGCCTGGAACTCCCCATCACACAAAATACTGACAGGACCACATCTGTGGATAACCCAGGTCCATCTGTATCTTAGCTTTCATCCTTCCCACTCTCTAGTTTGTGCATCAAGCAAACTGCAGTCTGAGTGGATACCTTTCCCTAGTCATTACAGGGTCAGCCCTCACTGTCCTTATTCTTCATGAAATTGTTTACAAACAACATTTATGTGCTTATTTATGGGGATGAGGCTTTCTCTTTCCTTCCACCGACTTTAGAATCAATGTAAGCAGGATCCATGTGTCTCTGGAATCACAGCTGTTCAGTACTAGCATGGGAACACAGCAATGGCATCATTAAATATGAAGATACTACAAATTAACCACTGATGCCCATTCAGGTTATCTATCCAGTTTCTTTCCAGTTTCCAGATTCCTGTTAGAAACAGATACCTGTTAGAAACAATGCTTAAAGTACTCTGACTTACTCTTTCATAACCACTGTTTAATATGTGTCTCATTGTTTTCTTTGACTAATCTCATATCATTTGTGAATGGGGAATAACCATTTCTCTATGATTTCTAAGCATTGCAAATAGTATTTTTTATAGTAAAAGGTTAGTAGGTATCCACTGAGTGTGACAACAACCTCTGACTAATATGTTTGGTGACTCAGTTATATAACTTGTATGTTAAAAAAAATTAGGGAGTTTGAGGTTATAAACCTAACCACAAGGAAAACCATTGGGATGATTCACTGTTGAAAAGAGGGATGTCCAGCTGGGTGAAAATACCCTGTCACCAGTGAGCCTTCCTGACCCTATTCACATCTGAAGGTTTTATGGTGCACTACTGTTACATAAACTTCAAAAATGTAAAACTAAGGGGGATACAAACATTCAGCCTGTGCCAAAGCCGTCATTTTTGTTTGAATACAAATGCCTCCCACAGTCTCTTTTGTTGAGATGAGTAATCCTTATATCACATACTCCCATCATTATGATGCTAAGCAAGGTATGGGACCAAAACAGAAAGAGATTGAACTCTCTAAAACAATGAGATTAAATATAATTTCTCCCTTTAAGTTATGTCAGGCATATCATCACTGCTATGAGAAAATTCACCAATACAGTAGTATCTTATAAGCCCTAAAATCACCAGTATTTATTAAACATTCTGCTTAATACTAGAAAGTATTAAGAAGAGCAACAAACACCTGTATTATTCAGTAGGTTAACTGGTAGGGTGGTGGCTGATATTTAACAACTACTCTTAGAAAAGGGAGAGGAACACTTGGTTTGTAGCATATACTTGCTTTGTTAGTATAAGCATTCTTTCCATGACAACTTCATGTTATTGAATGTTGAGCCAAGGATGATGGGAACACCTGGTTCTTCTGAGCCAAGATAATCTGTTTTCCTCTGGATAAAATAAGTCAAGCTTTTCCCTGCCTGTGTCTCAGGTCAGCATGATCAGAAGGACAAAGCAAGACTATGCTGTTTGCAATTGTTCCACGATACGGGCTGAATGTATCTCCCATTTTAAGTCTGCTCCTGCCCCCATCATAGCATCTGCTGCAAGGCTGAGGACAAGAGCGAGTAGAACATGGCACTTTTTGCATGTTCTTCACGGTTTCTTCCCATTTTTCTTAGGTAATACTCACATAAAAGCAGGGAGAGAGCACTGAGAGGCACAGCCTAGGTATATGCTCAGTTTTGCAGAGGGACATAGAATTGTCTTAGCCAAACCTCTGCAACCATTCTTCCTACCAATCTCATTATTTCTAACCTATATCACACATTTTTTAAAGGTTTGGATAATCTAACACAAACACCCCATTGGTGGACTATTTTTGATTTCTAGGTCAGCCACAAGAAAGTGCCACAGACTGGGCATTTTTTTTTAATTTATTTATTTTTGTCTCAGTCACAGGTTAGGTACTTTGAATCCCAGGCGTAGCCCCCTCCCCCATTCCCTCCTACCCTCCCACTCCCTCCCTCATCTCCTTC
>CM053764.1:13509048-13540213 GCA_028658305.1 Pachyuromys duprasi
CTGAGATAGCTCACTCAGGATAATCTTTTCCAGTTCCCACCATTTACCTACAAATTTCATGATTTCCTTGTTTTTTCTTGCTGAGTAATATTCCATTGTGTAGATGTACCACCATTTCTGTATCCATTCCTCAGTTGAGGGGCATCTGGGTTGTTTACAGCTTCTGGCTATTACAAATAAAACTGCTACAAACATGGTTGAGCAAATGTTCTTATTGTGTACTTGAGCCTCTTTAGGATATACACCTACGAGTGGTATAGCTGGATCTTGAGGAAGAGCTATTCCTAGTTGTCTGAGAAAGCAGCAGATTAATTTCCAGAGTTGTACAAGTTTACAATCCCATCAGCAGTGGAGGAGGGTTCCCCTTTCTCCATATCCTCTCCAGCATGTGTTGTCACTTGAGTTTTTGATCTTAGCCATTCTGATGGGTCATTTTGATTTGCATTTCCCTGATGAGTAAGGATGTTGAGTATTGATATCCAGTATATATAAAGAACTAAACAAGTTTAAAAGCAACAAATCAAGTAATCCAATTAAAAAATGGGGAACAGAGCTAAACAGAGAATTCTCGATAGAGGAATATCGAATGGCAGAGAAACACTTAAAGAAATGCTCAACATTCTTACTCATCAGGGAAATACAAATAAAAAAATTTAAAAGAAAAGAACTTTTACCTCACCGAACTGGGAATGTTGTTCAAATTTTCCTATTCCCACTGGTACAGATTAGGCAGCAGTCCTGGCACAGGACAACAGAGAAGGCAAATGTGTGGCAGGTTCTGACTTTACAGTTATTATCTGGGAAAAGTAAAGCTAGACATACGATGTGAGGTAGTGTGGTAGTGTGTGATGTGAGAATGTGTGAGTGTCCAAGTACGTAGGTATATATGTGTAAACATGAATATATGTGTGTGATGGTCTGTGAATTTTTATGAATGTGCATATATGAGTGTATATATGTGAATTTATAAAGAGGAGTATATGTCTTTTCTACATAATAGGATATGAGCATGCTCATTTATGCATAACTATTTACAATTTTTGAATAGCTTTAAAACTCAAAGGAGAGAAATGTATGTTCTGCAGAAATCAGGAACATTTTCAGGAAAAAGGCAGAGTGTGGGATGATGTGGATAGTTTGATGGATGGAGGACGCTCTGTGGGAATGTTATCCTGAGGAAAAGGTGAGGATCAGATACAGGGCATCGCCAGACATGCCTTTTTACTGGTGATGGGAAATAGTTAGGATTACATAGAAAAGGAGAAAACAGTCTCTGAAGCACATGCTTTACCACTGGAATAAAGGGTCAGAGACTGAGCTCTTGGAATACCAGTATGCCGGTGACTTCACACCAGGTCTGGCCATGGCACTCATTTTCTGAAAACAGTGACCTTTGTATCTTACAAAGAGTCCCCAGTACCTAACTGGGGATTCATCTCTTGGTGTATAGATTACCATTATGTGTTTAGTGGCATTGATTTGAGATCTGCAGGTGATGGCTTCTCTGACTCAAATTTGTAAATGTTTAGGAGTGGCCAATTCTGATCTGTCAGTGAACATAGTATCCAGCAGTAAGTAAAACAAAACTTGATTACAGATGCTGATTATGCAGCAGGGCTAGAGTCCTCTCATAGCCTGTTTAGAGGTGAGCAGGGACAGGTATTGGTTCATTAGTTTAATGATATCAGGGCTGAATTTTGTTATTCTCTTAATTTACTCCTTATTGTCTCAAGATGGCCATGACCATTATATTCATAATCAAGTTAGGAGAAGAAGAGAAGGGAGGAGCCAGCTCTTCTCTGTCAAAGGTGAAGCTGAGAAAGATGCTTCTTGGCTTTCTCCTTCCATCCTGTGAAACATAATGAAGACAACAGGAATGGGAATGGTGTCTCCTTGCCAGAAATTGCAGCCATGATCACCTGACTGTCTTTCTAGTGCTGATGTTTTGTTGAAACTTTAAATTGAGAATACCGATGAGAATGTGTCTGTATAAAAAGTCCGTAGTAGGTGCCAGGTGCCCAGGGAGTAGTACTCTATAGAAACTATCTTTTTCTACTTTCTTCTCTGATTTATTATTTCTGATCAATATATAAGTAATAGTTACCCTTTCTCTGAGCATCTATTTTCCAGTTAAAATTACAACACCAAGATCCCTTTCAAGAAACTGCTTCTCCACATACCCATCCTCCGCCTAAGTGCCTTCCTGTCAGCATTGATTTTCTGCTTGATACATGGTGTCTTTATATTTATCTCTAGTTTCCAAGGTATTTCAAGGTTGTTTCTGCTGTTATATTTTAGCAAATAAGGAAACTAAGGTTATTAGCTGCCTCTTCTTCTTCTTCTTCTTCTTCTTCTTCATCATCCCTGTGACAAAATATCCAATGGGATGCTTAAGAAAGGAAAGATTCGCTTTGGCCTATGGTCTCAGAGGGTCTGGTTTATGATATTCTACTCAAGCTCCATGTCCTTGAGTCATAAAAAAGGGGTCAACTGCAAGGATCACAAAATGTGGAGTTGTACTATTTAAACCTTGCTTCAATCAGTAGAAATGCGATGACAATGAGGCTTGTGATAAGCTTACACTCTCCCATGCTACTATTCCCAGCTGCTTCGTTTTGGAGGTGTAGTTTCTGTTCTTGATAGACTCTATGGCACTGTTTGATTTGGGTCTTGTGGGAAGGAGGCTGGCCAGCTAGGATTATTCCCCAGTGAACTTCCAGGAGATGTCTGGAATGTTGGCTCTTGATACTGTTTACACATTGGGATCACCTTGGAAAATTGAAGCATATGAAAGAGTGTACCAGTCCACAGCGATTCAAATTTAATTGATGCAGAGTGGGGCCCAGGATTATTTTTTTCAAGCCTGTGCTTTCTTTTTGTTTTGTTTTCTAGCTCCCTGAGTGATTTTAATGTTCAGCTTGAATAGAAACCCACTGGCCTAGATGATTAATAGAGGTGCTAATGGAGGGAAGGAAAGAGAGCCCTGAGTGAGTGGTCTTCAAATCTTTTGGTCTATAGAGCATTTTATGGGGGTGTAGAAGGAAATAGATCTCTTTAGAATTAGCAGCGATAATTGCATTACTTTCAATGAGACACCAATGAACATAAGAATATGTAAATGACTAAGAGGGAGTTGTATGCAGAGAATCACTTTATTCTGTGTTTCTATGATGCTTTTATAGTGTTTGAAGGCACCACCATTTGAACTTACCAGTGAAAAAGACTGAGTTTCTCTGGGAATAAATACTTAAGGCACCATCATTTTAATTTGTGGAAAAACTTGAACTGACACTTTGGTCATTGAACACATGGTCCAGATTCTTTCCATGTGATCAGAGAAGTCTCAAAGGAGCCTCTGAGCCCTGCTGTCATGGCCAGGAGTAGATGAACACCTTTCTGATAGCACAGATTTGTAGTCTGGAGTGAAAAATAATGAATTCTGAGTTTAGGTGTATCTACTTGATACCATTTTTCTTATGACAGTGAAAGAAGCCTGCCATGCATTTGAACCCCAACCTTGTCAGGGTAGATGGCTGGCATGGTGTTTGAATTCCACCAGACTGTAACTCTTTTATATGGGCTGGTGGAAATCTCCTTTGTTTTCCAAAGCACATTTCCTACTCCCTTTTATTTCCCTACTGTTTTGTAAGTTTGATCTATCTGAAATCCATATATTGTTTTGGAGATGTGAGTAGCTTTTCCCAGGTTAAATTATTTAATGTCATTGTTTTATTGGAGACTTTCAGATTAGATGCTGGCACTTATTGGCAGAAAGAAATACGTTTTTCCATTGGTATAAAACATATTTTTATTAGAGTAAAGAACAACTAAATTGAGTTTCTGTCTTTTAAATCTTGGCTCTGTCAAGTGAACACATCCAGTATTTGCAGTGACAATTCACCTTTGTATCAAAATTGAGCAACACAGGTCCCACGAGCATTTTCTTCCTCTCTTTCCCCATTTTCACTCTTCTTCCACATCTTTCTTCTCCTTTATTTGTCCTCTCCTGCTCCTCACTTTGTTCTTTCCTTCCTTTCCTGTTTTCTCCTTCCTTCCTTCCTTCCTTCCTTCCTTCCTTCCTTCCTTCCTTCCTTCCTTCCTTCCTTCCTTCCTTCCTTCCTTCCTGTCTCTGTCATTATGGCTATTACAGCTATACCCCTTTCTCTTTCTACCTGTTTCGTGCTCCACTTTTTAACCTGTTTTTTTTTTTAATCTTGTTTCACGATAGTGTAGTCCTTTTCTAATTTGTTCATTATGGATCTTATCATCTCATCCTCCTGGTTTTTATACCTCTGGGTTTGGAGTTTTTAATTCAAAACTCCACTTTATCTTGGAGTGAGTAAACCAGAGGATCTGAAAAGAAAGAGGAAAAAACACTGAGTCTTGACATCAGCTATCTTTCTTCAGTTATCAGGTTCCTTCACTAAGAATTTTACAGGAACAACCAAAACTTACCAACTCTGAGACTTTACTGTCTAGATAAGAAGCCAGAGAGACTGAGCAGAGCTGCTGGGTGTTTTTCTCTCCTCCGGGCTGTGGCTCTGAAGCATGTGACTGCACTGAAACTCCTGTTGGCCATCCTATGTGAGGAACCTGATATTTCTGCAGGAATTCCATGCATGTTGATTTTTCAGCACAATTCCAAGCCATAATCTTGCATTTACCACACTGTAACTTCTCCATGCAGCCTTAGTCCATTGTAGAGATAGCTGAGGGTAGTTGCCTAGGCTTTCCCAGAAGAGGTCTTTAGCTTTTCCAGGCAATAGAAGTACTAAGTAGTGAGAAGCAGGGCAGAAAAGGAGGATTGTTAGAGTAGCAACTCTTTTAAGTCCCAAAGTTCAAATGAACAAAGATAACGGAGTTTTGGAGCAGGGTAGAAAAGGATAAAGAAGAATTTTCTCTACCTAAAATTTAAATGCTCTGTTTTGTTTTATAAGTGAAATATTATAAAGAAAATAAAATAGACGAGACAAGACATGGAGGAAGGGAAAGAGAAGGAAAAGACATGAGCGTAGATGGGGGCTACTAGGGGAAAGGAAGAATATTAACATTGGTGAAATGTAGCAGAGTGAACACGGTCAGCACACATACATTCTAGAAAATGTCAAAAGCCGTTGTTCTGCAAATGAACAAATGCTAATAAAATTATATATATATGTACATATCTATATGTGTATATATATATATAATTCTGGTGTTAACCTGGCAGCTAGGAAAGGCTTTCTCATAAGGTAGAAGGTTATGTATGACCTATGCAAAGATGAACAGCATGGGACGTCCTAATGGTATAACCATGGCTTTCAGCTTTCTGAAGTGGGTTCCAAGGACAGTGTTCTTTATCTTGGCTAAAAGACTCCATCCATGTTCTCCCTTAACCATGTTCCCACCTTGAAACCAGTAACTTACTTCACAACCAGGACCTTTAGCACCTCCTGTTTTGTAAGAGTGAGGTTCACGGCCAAGAATTAAGATCCCTGCCCCTTGGGTCAATTTCAGTGTATTTATAGAAAGTTGTAATGCAAAAACCACTCTTAAAATTACTATTTAAAGCATATTTGAGGAGACTACCTCAGATGATAATGAGGAGAATGTAGTGATGGTGAAGGTAACCAGGCGTTTGGCTTAATTAAGTCAAACATGTTCTAGGCGCTCTGCTCTAGGGAAGTCACTCTACTGCCGTGCTACAAGCTTTCATCCTCAAAAGTGCAACCCCATCTGCTTCAGAATAGAACTCTCTGTTAGTGTAGTATATGGATTATGTACTAAATTCTAACAAAGCTCTCAGAGAGGGAGAGTACATGGGTAAAAGTTGAGGTTCATTACCTTGGATCTGACATGCAAGGCAACTAAATAGAATCTTAACTAGGGGAAAAAAACTCAGGGAAAGTTGGGATGCTCTTGTTTAGGAACTCTCATTTGTCCAGGCTGAGAATCTAGAGGAGAGCAAGAGCTACACAATGTGCTGCAAGCTATATAATAGAATACATAGTCTTCTAGTAGGTGCAGATAATTGTACCTGGGTTACTTTTTATAATAAGCAGGAAAATATTCCCTTAAACAATGTTCTGCAAACTCTTGAATGAAATATAGTAACAATAGACTCTAGGGACATACCTTTCTCCACCCTTCATACTCCAATGATATTAAGTCAATGATATTAGAGATAGGAAGTGTTCTGCTCCCTGCTTCCACCATCAAACTTGTGGATATTCACAGAGGCTACTCTAAGAATGTGCAAACACATGTCCATGACATCAGGGGGATGCGATGAACCAAAAACACTCTATACACAGGCCAGCAGGATGAACCTTAGTTAGATTATAACTCAATAATGATCCCATTTAAAGCATTGGTTGGGCCTCTAGAATAAGGTAAGTTAAGACCATTAGTGGCATCTTCTATGTTGGTATAAGTATTAGAAAAGCTATAACTCAACTATCCACAGAATAAGGATAGGAAAATCTGTAACTACTAGCTAGGTCTGCTCTATAGATACTAGGTTGCTTATCTGTAGTATCAACTTGTATGGCGTTACAAACCTGCAGCGAAACAACATTGACTCTGGCTATTCTGCCAAACCATCACTAGATCCAATAGAAAATAAAATGCATGGAAAGTACCATTGAAAACAGGGTGAACCACTGTACAAACAAATTTATTTCTTTTAAACTTACAAAGCCCCTTCTATTATGGGACTACGTTCCGGGCACCCTCTGTTCATGTCCTTCCTCGTAAGCATGAGGAAGCTGTGTGTTCTTTGTCCAGGGCTACATCAGGAAGTTTGAAGAGTGACAGATAGACAGCAGAGCTTTTTAAATTCATCTATAAATAGACTAATTAACAGAAAATTAATTCAACAGCATTTACTGTGAACCTGTAAGAGCCTTGAAGGTTTCAAAGATGCTAAGATCCTTGGGATTTTCAAAGATGAATCAAACTCTTAGGGCAGATTTTATCCTTGGAGAATTTACGGATAGAGAAAATAGGAAATATATAAGGATGGCTCTATAAAAGATGTGAATCCATGAGAGAGGTATGTCCAGAACCCTAGGGAGGTGCCAGGAAGGCAGACATTTTTTTTCAAGTTAGAGATCTCAGAAAAAAATAGGGAAAGCTGCATGAGAGAAGTAACAGTTTCTCTGGGAAGCCATGAAATGAAAAGAAAAGAGGAAAATAAGCTAGGCAGGAAATTTGTGGAACATATGTAGAAACAGTATACTGGGAAAGATCAAGCTCAGGACATTACAGTCCACCATTTTGTAGTACTGTTACATAAATATTTATAGCAAGCTAGCTCTGTAAAGAAAACTATTTTATTTAGTTCAAGAGTTTAGAACTTGAAAAAGTTTCCAAAGCATGAAAAGGTTCCACCCCCCGCCCTAGAAATACACACTTAGATTCATCACAGGGTCATCTTCAGCAATTTTCAGAAAGTTTGGTGGGGATGATTAGATCACATAATGGAAAAGAAAACCAGAGATAGAGACAGAGCGACAGACACATGCACACAGACAGACAGACAGAGAAAGAGAGAGAGAGAGAAAGAGAGAGAGATTCTGAATAAGGCCAGGCTCAGCCTTTGATAACAAATCCCTTATGAAATTAAATCACGAACCACAATGATACTCTAAGCCAACAAAAGGGGTAGCAACCACGTATGATCCATGTATGATCCCAATAGACCTTACCTCCTAAAGTCCCATATGTTTTGCTACCCCTTTCAGGACCAAATCTTCAACATGTGGCCCTTTGGGGAAACAGGCAACCATATGTGTGCTGTGGTTCATGTCTTTCTCACAATGCAACTTGGGCATTAGCTACAACCTGAATGGTCCTAAAATGGTCCTAAAATGGTCCTGTTCCCATACCAATTCCAAGTGAAAATTCTCATCTCATAGGAAACTGCCCAGAAATAAAATGGTGTAAAATAAAACAAGTTGTATACTTCCAACATACAACAGCATTCTGGGTACTGAAAAAAACTGAGAGACAGAAAAGAGAAAGGATGAATCAACACAAAGAAAAACTGAGCCCCAGGGAGACCCTCACAATTGGTGTTTTGTGCACACTGTAGCGAAGGGTGGGTGTCCTGGTCTTTAGGGGGCTTAGCCCATGTGGATGGGTAGTTTATTTCTACACATGGCTATCCTCCGGGCTTTGTGCTGGTATCAGTAGCTTTTCTAGTGGGTGTGGCACATTGATGTCCATCTTCTTTTCAGAGTCTTTAAAGTGCCATCAATTCACAGATCCACTAGTTAGCTCTGTTCATTGCAGGGGCTCAGACTATGTGGATCTGTGGCAAGGCCTGGCTTCCACAGCCTTCTTTTGAATTCTCTTTGGCACTTTCTAAATCCACAATTCACTTACACATATTTGCAAAAAATAAGCTCTATGTGGATCCTGCCTGCTAGCTGTGGTAGTATAAGCTATGGTAGATGCACTTGAACAAAGGCTTCAAAAATCAGGAAACACTTGTTGGAAAGGCAGAGTGGCCTAGATTTGAGTAGGGACTCTATTCAGAGTGACTAGGGTTTAGAAATCTTCTGCTCTGAGAGTTCTCTGGGCTTATGATAGGAAGGGCAACATTAAACATTTCTTAGATTCTCCTTTGACCTCCTCCAGTAGTCTCCATGCAAAGTTCCTGGCTCCTTTTATTAGAGCTATCTTTCCAATATGCTGTTTATTGACATACCTATGTATACTCTATGATTTTTTACATGGACTCGAGCAGGGTATAACCTCCCCAAACTGCGATCTTTCTATTGTTCCTGAGTCACACCATAAATCTGACTAAAAAGAAACTAATAACTATGCCATGTTTTTAATTCTTTCTTTTAAAATTCCCCCATTGTCTATCATTACTAAGTTTGACCTTGCACATCCTAGTGTAAAAAAAAAATAGAGTGGAGCTAAGTTCTCTGTGATTTAACAAAGACAGCTTTTTATCTAATTTCCAACTGGATCTTCATTTCCATCCGAGACCTCATCAGCATGGCCTTCATTGTCATTGCTATTTAAGCAATCTTTAAGATGTTCTTGCTTTTCTCTAGTCTAGCTATCTTCTCATATATCACCAGAATTGCCCATAACATTGTGCGTATCACATTCTAAGTATTTTTCAGTCTGTTCCTTAAATTCTTTCAAAGATGCTGTAACAATTTCAAGTATAGTTGGAGTAGTGATAGCCTTGATCTTGAGATTAGTGTTCTGTATTGGTCCATTTCCTATTACTATGAAATTATGTAAGGTAATACAGCTTTATAAAAAAAAGTAGGGTTAAGTAGCATTTACTAATAAAGGTACAAGGTCAGGTGATTCCTCTGGTGATGACCTTCTTGTAGGAAGACTCTAGATACAATGCAGGTATCATATGGCCAAAACAAAGGATACATGTGTGTACAATGCTATGTTGTGTTCTCCATTCTTACAGAGTCAGGGTGTTTAGTTTTGGGAGGGGCAGCTTGATGCCTTCATCTAATATCCATGTCTTTCCGAAGGTCCCATTTGTAAGTACTTAACCGAATTAAATTTCTATCTTTCCAATGCCTCAAAATGGAGATTCGTTTTCAACACATGAAACTTTGGGAGATACTGGAGCCATATCTAAGCCATAGTATAAATTACATTTAGAAAGGTAAATGTGGATTCATTCGAGGACATGTAATGACCCTAGAGGCTCAGACTTAACTGTACAGCAGCCAATCAGAAGTCAAGGACAACTTCTTTTGGTGTCATGTTGCACTCAAAACTGAATGTTGAAGATATTTGTTAAGCTATGAACCAACATATGTTCATTAGATGTCTTTTTCCTGCTGCAAGGTACTATGCTAAGTTGTGATAATAGAAGAGGTATATATCATGTAATCCTTATCTGAAAAAAACCTTACATTTCAAGAAAGTAAGTTCAAAGTAATACAGACTCTCTTTCTCTTTTTCTCTCTCTCTTTCTCACACACGCACGCTCTCTCTCTGTCTCTGTCTCTGTCTGTCTCTCTCTCTCTCTCTCTCTCTCACACACACACACACACACACACACACACACACACACACACACACACACACACACACACATAGACATTGCACTCTGGTAGAGCACTTTTGGTTTCCAATGAGTGAAATTTAGAACTGTGTGCATTGAGATCAATTTTTATAATGTTCTGTATGCTATATTAGCTGGATGTAAGCTTTTGCTAGCAGAAAAAGAATTATATAGCAGACTAGATTTCTTCAAATGACAATTCTGAGTATAGTTACATGGATTTAAAATTTAAAAAATTTAAAATTTCCAAAGTTCCTCTCCTCTAGTCACAGTATAGTTCGTCTATCTAAATAGATATTCTTTCTTTGTCTCAATGATTAATTGTTCCCTGTAGTGATTTAAAGTTGATATTTAATTATTCTTACATGCTTTATTACTATAGATTATGTGTCCTCAGGATCATGGGCATTGGACAAGGATGTTTGTTGACCAATCACTTCTGTAATCAATATAAAGCTTGCCAGAGATGTGCATCTACCTCTTCATTCTGAATTAGAAAAACAACAGCTGCGCCAGGATGAAAAGATGACGTCATCTAAGGAGCTGTTGATAACTCAGGCGACAGCTGGAATTGAGCTGCTTCTAGAAGTCTCAGTTATTAATTTTATTCAGTTCCTTATCATTTAGGCACACCCATGTCTGCATGTATGCAGAAATCCAAAACTGACAGTATAGATAACATAAAATCAGTTAATTCCTTTTGTTTTGTGTGCTTTATTTTAGGAAATAACCGCAGAGAAATAATTTCTTTCCTTTGCTTAAGAAACCTCAAATATGGTTTTCCTCTTTGCTAATATTACTCCTACTGTTAGAGTGAGAAAATGAGGTATCCCCAGAAATGCTCACGTGTAGGAGAAGACTTAGTGTCCAGGGCAGAGTTCAGAGCTGGGGCTGTGGGAAAGTGAGTGGTTCATTAGAGCTCTGACTTAATCAGTAAAGGATGAATACCTTTTGATGGATTCATCATCTGATGGCATCATTTAGAGGTTGTGAAGACTACAGTGCTGGATTTGATTGGAGAAAGTAGGTCATCTGGGGTGCATCTCTGCAAGAAATATCTTATCCCCCCTCCTCATACTGCCTGATTCCTGGTCAAAATGAGGTGAGCTGCTCTGCCTCAGCACACCAACCATGAACTGAAGCCACAAAAGCTGTGTGTCAAATAAATCTTTTCTCCCTTTATCTGTTTCTCTTTGAAACACATCAGAGCAAAGGAAATGTCTGACTAATACAACCACCACCACTATTAAAACTTCCTGGAGTTTTGCCCATAAGGAGTGCTCTGGGTTTGGACACTTCATTCTTTAGAAAAGAGATGCATTTAGAATCCTTTGTGGACAAGAGATAGCATCTCCACACCAGTGCTGTTCTGACAGGCAGTAGAAGCCAGCTGTGCTCTTGGCTAGCTCCCTGTGAGGGATGACTAACTGGGAGACAGAGCTTAGCCTGAGGCCACAGCCTGTAACCCCTGTAAAGTTAGGACCTACACTTTATACAGGTTAGATCTTTTTCCCTCTGTACAGAAATCCACTGGTTAATTGCCTACAGGCAAATAAGGAACTGAGAGGACATGCATTAGGTGCTGATGAAGCTGCTGGATTGCTTCTCAAAATAGCTGCTTCTTTTGGATCCTTTCTTTATATTTTCTTCCTTCTGTGAAGTCTTTTTTTCCAGACATACACAAAACCATTCTTAAAATGGTCATGCATGCAAGCCATACATCTGCAAGTTGTTATTGTGCACCCAAAAATGTGGCTCAGGCAGTAATAAGAATTTAAATAACGTATTTGAAAATTAGATTCCTTCTCTCATCCTAAGTAAGTTCTTCTACGGTATTTGAGTTTTCTGGGTCAGTTGCCAATGCACTCAGTGATGTTGAGAATAGGAAGGTCTGTAAAAATGTTCTGGGCTAACAGATGTTTTGCACCTCTCGATCTCCCCAGATGCACTATATCTCACAGCCTGAAAGTGATTTCCCTTTATGATATCTCACAGCACACTGCAGAGTGAAATGAAGCCCTGTTTCCTAAATACATTTAAATATTAGCCAAATATAAAGGTGTGAATACAGCCAGCAATCCATGAATATACAAATGTATTTCAAAATATTGTATATTTCGAGAATCAGAAAATGTTATTTCTGGGACCAGTAAAGATGGGCACATACCCCGAATGGAAGCATGCCTGCCTGTGTATATACACACCATTATTATATCTATCACCATAGCACCTGGGCCTTTTGTTGAGAAACATTTCTCTGTCTTAATGATGATAAACTCAGGAATATGCAGGAGCAAGAGAGCTAATTTATAAATAACGTGAATCTCATCCGTAACGGCCAGTATCAGGAGGCCATTATGTAGATGTGTCCAGATCGTTAAATGGTAAGGCTGGCAACATTACAAATTCCTTTTCACAGTGAAGAGAGACTCAGGAGGCTGGGGAAAGAGAAAAGCGATAACAGGCAGGTGCTCTTTTTTGATTTGGAGACTGAAACGATAACTGGAACCTTTTGATTTAAATTTCACATTTCTGACTCCTGTAAAGCATGGCTGCCCTTTTTAGCCAAAGTCTGGGCTCCCAGACCTTCTGATCTTGTGTCTGTCTTCTTTGTTAAATCCACTTCTCGAAGTAGAAGGGCTATCAAGAGAGTCAATGAGAAGTATATTCCTGCCTTTGCTTTTTATTGTGGGCTACGTAAAAATTTCCATTTACATAATTTCCAATGTTGCAACTAAATCACATCCCACTTCATGTAATAAGGCTATAATTTGTCATCACTGAAAACTGAATCAAAGTTGAGCTTACTTCCAAAACTATTTCAAGGAACACCTTGCCTCCTACTACTCCTGTAGCTAAATACTACCTAGACTGGTTGTATTTCTAGAACATTTTAACTGCCTAACATGTTTTTAATAATTAAGTTATGGACTCCTTTTGCAATGCAGTTGTGGCGATTTGACTGAGAAATGCCGCTTATAGGCTCATGTATTTGATCACCTGGTCTCCTGCGAGTGGTCCTGTTTGAGAAGGTTATAGAACATTTAAGATGTTCCTTCTTTCTGGGGGGTGTGTGATAGCCTTGTCTGACTTCCTGTTCTTTCCCTCTGATTCTCGTGGGTTCCTGACGTCCTGATCACCCAGCTTTCTGCTCCTGCTGTCACACTTTCCCCACTACGATGTAAGCCCAAAATAAATACATTTTTCCTTACATTGCTTTTGGTCATGTTATTTTTATACAGCAACAAACAAGCAACTAATACAGCAACTCAGAGCAGACTTCCACATTAGAAAGTCTTGTTCATTCATTAGAAACTCCAAATCAGAGGTGATGTGATCACCCTGTCTAATTTCCTCATGTTTTATAATAGCACTATTTAATGATGAAATAAAGTATTGCATTTCCTTATATTACTACCCTTCTTCTCTACCTGCCTTGTTATCTCCAACAATGTCATGAAATATACTTAATATAGGGACCCAATGATAGTCAACATGATGACAACTGAAGATGTGAGTATCATTGTTTTTTTTTTTTTTTGCATTCTTTTCTTCTTCCACATACAATGCAAGTTAAAGAGAAGGAACATCATTTCCTGTTTTACATATCACACTAAGGATGGGGAGTGGACAAGTGAAGGGATAAATGGATTGTATGCTTAATGCAGCAATCTTTATGTCTGCAGGAAAGCAGCAACATGGGGGAAAGAACAACTTAAAGGGATTCCACATACCCAAAAGAATGACAGTCAGGGACAAAGGTGACAGAATGGTACTTGACACAAAGTCAGGCCATATTTTGTTCTGTCCAGTACCTTCTTTTTACTCTGATGTTTGTATTATTCAGGCAGTTTTCTGCCAAGAAAGTAGGTTGGAATTCTTCTTCAAGGCATTCATTCATTTGTACCAGCAGTGCTTTGCAAATTCTATCTGTTGTTCAGCAGGAACACCAAAATAATTATCTGGAATGCTTGCCTACTTTGCTGTTGTTTCTCTGTTCTTTCTCCACCCTTTCTTGAAGATATGTTCTCTGCAGGACACTTTCTGTTCCATACCAGTTCTCAGTCTCTGGCTTTAGTCTTTCAATCATCCACCGTGGCTATGACCCACATGGCACCATCTGCCTAGCCTCTTTGTTTGTTGTTGAGCAGTGATCTTTTTGTTTCTTAATTTTATTTTACATTTTAAAAATATTTGCTGAATCACTGGCTTCCTATTTGGGTGCTGATACAGGCTGTATCCAGAAATAGTATGGGTGGCTCCATCTACAGATTTGATATGCCTTGTGGGTGAATCAGGGGACCTAAGCTGGTTCTGAATTGTTCATTTAATATTTTTTGTTGCCTATTTTGCTTCATGTGAGCAAATATTTCCTTTGGAACACAGATATGATGCATTTAGTATCAGAGGAGTTTGCATTGTCAGTCACAGGATGGGTCAATTCTCTCTCAGAGGCTGGTACAAGGAATAGGTCTGACCCCAGATCTGTCTCTCCTTGGTACTTATTGAACACCTCTCAGCAGGACAGACATGCAAAGGCATTCTCCTCCCTCAGCTCCCGAAGGACATATACACAGACACAAATAACACACACACTAGGAGAACATTATTTTGCAGAAAGAATGGCCTGCAGACAGTTTTAAATATTTTTGAGAATCCAGAATTTAAATTCACGACAATAACTTCTTATGAAAATAAGTCTAAGATGATCTGATGATGTAGTCTACATTTAACTATGGCCATTTGGGGATTTAGCTCAGGAACAGGCAGAGCTCTAGACTCTTACCGACCAGACCCAAAGTAGGCAGATAGCAGCAGCAAGGGCTCCTGCTTTGCAAATTTTCCTGCCCCAATCTATCTAAGAGGAAAGGGAAGATCATTTTTACTCCCTCCCCACTCACTGCTGTGGGGCAGTGAGGGAGCAATACTGCACACTTCTGTAGGTAACCTGGAAATCCATAGCCGTGGGAGCCCGGTTAAAGACTGCTCTCCCCTGCCTCCGCCCCTTTGCGGCTCAGTCAAATTCCCATCCTCACAGCCTCTTCCTTTCCCCGCATAGTCAGACATGGGCCACATCCGGGTCAGAAAGATAGCCCTGATTTTTCTTACACTGTTCTAACACCACAGAAAGCTGAACAAGATGGCTATAACTGCTCTGACCGCTTTCTAGATCTACAAGCTTTCCTCCAGCCCCTCCTTCCTCTTGGCTGCTTTGAAAAAATGCTGTAGGCTGGGCTCGGCCAGGGGATCAGGGAAGAGCGCCCCATCCACCCCAAAGGCGCCACTTTGGCCTTGCTTCTAGGTCAGACTGGCTGATTTGGCCCAGATCCTGAAAGCCTCCTTCCTCCCCTCAGCATGAAGGCAAGGCCTATTTTCACAAATGCGTTCAGACATGCAGAAGCAAATGCCAAAATGAATTAGCCAGAATAGCTCTATTAATTTATGCTTCGACAGTAATGACCTTAAGACACAGAAGAGTTATATATTAATTTGTTTTAGTGTATAGCATTGCTAAGTTAACACATCTAGGAAACTATGCTTTTCTGTCTCCAGCTGAGAGGGTAAATGAGGCCGGTAGAGCTGGGCTCGAGTTCCGCAGCGCCCCGCTAGGTGGCAGGGTGACCTCAGGGATGTGCATGGCTGGCTGCGAAACACTCCTTTACAGTCTCTGACAAACTCAAAAATCGACCATGTTTCTCCTGTTGTTTATTTGAAAATTATACTCACACGTATTTATTTACAAGGACCCATACATAACGTGCGTATTTACAAACAAATGAGTCAACATTGTCCGAGCTAAGAGAACTTGAGAGGAAGGCTCGCCCCAGCCTGAGGAACTTGGATGAAAAGTGCCCCAGCGCGCAAGCTTCGCCAGACTTCTCTGCTGCCTGCGGGGAGAAAGGGCATAACCCCTTCCGTGAAGGAAACTGTTTTTATCGTAGTCTTTGGTGGTTTGGTCAGTTGGGGCACTGCAAAACAACAACAGCAGTAAGGGGCTTACATTTATATTCTCTAAAAAGATAAAGGAAAGGCAGATCAGAGATTTGAATTTTATTTATTGTTCCCTCTACTCTATTCTTTTTCTCTCCTTTCTTTGTTTTTACTTCTACCTTCTCCTTTCTTTTCCCCTTTCTGCCTTTTCTGTATTTCCAAACCTCTGTGTTTTGTTTTGTTTTGGTTATTTTTGTCCTCCTTTCTCAGAATTTGGTGGTGTGGAGATGTCCCTGACTTCCACACTAATTTTGTGCAGCCTTTTTCTGTTAATGAAGTGTTAAAATTTCAGAAGGGATTGGGACTGAGCTTTTCACTGTTCCTGACCACTGCAGTGTGCAAGCTGCTTTTCCTCAGAGCAGAAGACCCACAGTCCTGGGCTGCTGGCAGACTCTCCTTGTCTGCAGACACAAACCCAAACCGTCAGGATGCAGAGCTGCCTGCCTCTCTCTCTCTCTCTCTCTCTCTCTCTCTCTCTCTCTCTTTCTCTCTCTCTTTTATTATTTTTCATTCAAGTTCAGCAGGATTGGAATTTCAGTTAACGAAGGTTCTGAGAAAAAGATGACTCTATCCACGTAGAGAAATGGCTGATTTTGCAATGCTCTGCAGAGGACACATTTCAGGAAATGTGTACAAGTAGAGGCCATTCTACTGCATTTCCCTTATGAAACTCTTAGGAGTAGCTCTGCCTCAGCTTTACATATTAGGCAAAGTCCTGTCTAAAATAGGAGCTTTTTGTATATTTTCCTCTAAGACAAAATTAAAGCCAACTTCTTGACTACTCTTCAGTTGCGAATGTATAGGGTTGTGTGGCTTTTTGTTTCTTCTTTGTCTTGAAAATAACACATATATGTGGACAATAGAATAGATAATGATGTGAAAATGACAAATCTAGATTATAGTGTTTTTCCCTTACAAATATATATATATAGTGTGTGTGTGTGTGTGTGTGTATAGTGAGTAGGCAATGATGTACAGAGGCACATCTGTGCACATGCTTTTTGTAAAGTGTAGACCCCTAAAGAAAACCTATACCCTTTCATCTTGTGCTCTGCTGAGTTGTCTTATTAGTGTCAATCCCAGAACTACATAGATAAGATAATCTCGACACCATTTTCTACTTTATACCTTGCAACATTATTGTTGATGGTGGTCAATATACATTAGGCACCCATTCTCAATTCTTCCATGAATCTTCATGGAATTTCTTTGTAAAATGTTACTAATAATAGGAGATTAGGACCAGTGTGTGGACATTTTTGAGATGTGAAGAAATATTACTTGACTCTGACATCCTACCCATTAAAGATGGTGAGTATCTATAGCTCTTTAGTTTCCTCTTAAGCAATTGCTTTTTTCCTTTCCTCTGTTTTTTCTCTTTACATCTTCCTTACTTGTCACTATGGTCTTTAATGAGAAATCTATTGAAGAAAACACACTCACCAAATGTCCCAAGTCATTTGGCATTTCCTTTAAACTACAGACGTTGGCTTCCTCAGCACTCAGTGGATCAGCTCTAGCATGTTCTTTTACTTACCACCAAGTCCTAGGTCTTTCCAGGAAAATCTTTCTTCTCAGCAAACACTCATCACATTTAGAAATCTGAGAAGAAGAAGGGAAAAAAAAATCATTCTCCTAGGTGACTGTGTAGATTCTTCCCATTGTTCAGTGAATAACTGAGCAGTTTATTTTAATCAAGAGCTCATTTGGCAGGCTGTGTGTGTGTGTGTGGGGGGGTGATGGGGAGAAGTAATTGCCAGGGTAAAACAACTATGGGAGTAGGATTTACTGGGGTGCTAATTGGGTAACAGGTGAACATGAATAGCACAAAAAGGAAATTAAAGCATAGGAAGAAAAGCATGGCTGTATGTGAAACTCCACTGCGTGGAAGCCGTGGCTGTCAGAGTGTGAAGAGTGAGCAGGGTTTCAGGTGGCCATGCTACCATGGGATAGGAGGCTGAAACCTGATTGGATCATACTGTCTGGTCAGACTTGGGCTAGCGGTGGTCAGGTTCTGTGATGAGGACACAGCTGCTGTGTGGGAAGCTGAACTGACTCTCAGACACATGGCTCCAGATTCCAGAGCACACTTAGGGTTGCATACCCTTTAGGAGGATTCAGTGGTACACAACTAGCAAAGGCTGGGCATAAGTTGCAGGGCATGCATTTCTGACAATATGGTGAGGTGTTTCCACTTTTCAGTGCACTGAGAGCTGGTCGGGAAGAAGAGAAGAGAGGCTGAGCAGTGGCCCTTGGTTCTGGCTGACAGTGAGAATGGCAGAGAGACATGCTTTGCTCAGGTTGAGCACTTAGACAAAGAGGGTTAGAATCTCTTGAGGATGGGTCTCACACTTCTGAAAGCTTCAGCATAATCCTGGTAATTCTGACATGTGACTTGGCTGAGCACAAAGGGACTAGACAAATAGGTTGAGTGTCAAAGAGGACAGTTCTCTGTTGCTGTATGCAATATACTGTGGTTATTATTATTATTATTATTATTATTATGAATGTCTTTCTTTGGAGCTTTGATAGGTACAAAGGAAGATTTTGTACAGAGATTATAAGTCTATAGATTTATAAAATATGATGCAATTCTTGTGCTACTGGCCCAATAGGAGAGAGTCATATTTCAGAGAAGAATTAAGAGCTGGGAAAGAGGAATTCAAAGCAGAGAAAGAAGAGACACAGGCTCTTTCGGTCCAGTGTGAGAAGCGGAAGACATCTGAAACTATGGTGGATTCCTGTCAATATGGATAACTGCATATCTTTCTAATCAAATAATTAGATAAATGGGTCTGACATCCTTTGTGATAATATTTCAGCCTGCTGTAGAGGTCATCAAATCTCAAAGGTTCTAAAGCAAAAATTTTCCATCTTGTTTTTTTTTTTTTCAGGAAGATGCCTTCCCATTGTCTCAGAACTTCTACTCCCAAGCCATCTCTTTTTAATCTACTTTGTGTAAATGAATAGAAGGGACAGCCGGGACCACGTTAGTCCCTGGACACTGGGATAGCATGGCTGAGGAGAACAGCACAAACTAGTAGTTCTTTTTATTTGTGAGCCTTTTTTCACCGATAATCTCAGCCTAATTTCTTATAATCTTCATCTCACTGCCTGTAACATTGTGTCCCTCCTCATTTACATTCATCTATCATCTTTCCCCAGAAGAGAGTAATGAAGCAATAACTATGGGAAAGTGCAATAAGTTATTAGGTAAGTATGAGGACACCAAAAAATCAACTTGGGGGCCTCAAGCTCAGAGGGGTGCAGCAGTCCATAGCTTTGCTTTACCATTAACCCCCACAGTTTTTCATGTAAATTTACCTCTGCTCGTGCTAATCATTTACATTTTATTTTTTCTTTTAGAAGTCAGAAGAACACATTCGTTGGATACTCATAAATTTATGCATGTTCTTATAGATATACATTTTGGTTTGGTGTGTGTGCAGAATTTTAATAGACAAAATCATTGCACGGTGATACTGATTGTTCTCTCTGAGATTTCAAGATCAGCATTTTGTAAAATGTACTTTTATTGTCAGGGCTTCCAACAGCTGTGTGGTACCCCATAATAACCACTGACCCCTCTCAATTCTGCTTATCTCTAGTTGTGGACTTCAAAGGTTCTCCACATTTTGGCTATAAATACCTTCTTTGTGGTAAAGAGTGTGTTGACCTGTCAACTACATGTTTACATAATTGGACATAGTTTTGCTACTGCATTCAGCACTGACAATTTCAATCTCTTTTTGCACCAACTTTCTGTATTTTTCCAGCATGCACTCGGCATCTGCAGATTTCTTGGCTTCTGTTATTAAAATAAGAATCTCATCATTTTAATTTCCATTTATTGTTAAACTTGAATATCTTTTCACATTTTTGACAGTCAACTATCTACTTTTGTGAATTACTTTTTCATATCTTTTCTTAAATTTTAGTTTACTATTCTTTTATTATTTATTTTTTAGGAATACGATTTCTATTATGGAACTCTACTATCCATATAAAGAAACTAGTCACTTAATTAAGGCATTGAATTTTAATATTGTAACATTTTACTAAATGAATAGCTATGTAGTAGCTATGTAGTAAAGCATATGCTATGGGCACCACAAAGACATATGTGTTACTGCATGGCTACGGGGGTCATTCACCTTGGCTTCACTGTAATGAAATCCCTGAGGGAGGTCAGCTTTGTAAAGAAATAGGGCCGTTTATCTCACAGTTCTAAAGCTTCAAGAGCCACAGGCACTGTTTAATGTTAGTGGGGAGGGGGGTCTCCTTCAGTCTTAAGCATACTGACTTTCCTCTGTGTTCATCTGTAAATGGTGAAGACCAGTGCATCACAAAGTGAGACTGTCACAAGAAAGAAACAAAACAGCACGTTAAGGTCTGGAATACGCTGAAAGAACGACCCCGGACTCGAGTAGCATGCAAGCAACAAATGGCATTTATCCAGCCGCAGTCCTGCATGCTGGGGTCATCACATTTACAACATGGCATAGGGCCCAAGGGGAGTTCAACTGCCCCTTTTAAAGCCAGAAAAGGGAATTCCTATTGTGGCTATGTAATCTCACTTGGGATTGGCTGGTGACCATGTAGGCTATAAGACTCTGGTCAGGAATAAGGTGCTTTTCAAACTCTTAGGGTAGTTAAGCAACTTATCTTCCCCAGGCCAGATGTCTTGGCTGTTTCTGATTGGTTGCCCTTTTTCTGTTTTGTTTTGTTTTCCCCCTGTAATTCTTAGGCCTGTTCTATCTAGCTAGAAAATGAAGTCCATCACAGAGTTGGTCAGGCTTAACGAGCAATGGTCTCTCAAACAGATGTGGAGAAAAGCTCTTCCCCCTTTGCTATGATTAAGACCTGTGCAGACCACAAAAAGAATGTGTACTTGGCCAAATGAGATGAGATGAGGCTTTAGGGAGTCTGTCCCTGTCACTTGAGAACTGGAGAGTCAGCTGAGCAGCAGGGACACAGGGTATTAGCACTTAAGGGAGGAAGGCAGAACACTGGTGGTGTGCTAACACAGGCTCAACCTTTCTTATTCATTTACTGAAAATTTATGTAACCTTATTTCTGTTTTCACAGTTATGAAGGCTATCTAATGATGAAGGGGAATGCTCATTATACTGTTAAATGAGCAGAACCAAGACAGAGCAGGCCGGGTTCCAAATCTGCTGGAAGTTGAATGAGTTTGCTTAGTTAAAAGAATGGAAGAAATACCTAAAAATATTTGCCATGATTATTTCTGGGCGATGAAACCAAAGAACATTTTATCAACTATTTCCTTAGTTTTTCAAGCATTTCATTTTTTTTAAACAAATAATGAGTACAATTTTAAAAAAGGCATACCCCAGCACAAAGGACATTCTTATATGCAAATGAGTGCCAGGTGAAGAGGGCTTTGTTTATCTTGAAATGCTCCACAGTTCTATTTCCCTGACACCTTGTCTCTCATATTCAGGTGTTAATCTCCTTTATTGGCACTTAACCTGGTCTGTATTCAGGGCAGCTCCTGTTAGGGATTGTTTGCTTCAAAAAGTAGTTCCAGTATCAAAAGGAAGAGTTTCAGCTGTTGAGTCTGGTTTGGGTCCTTTCCTGATTCAATGCAGGCAGTGCAAGATTCTCCAGTAGGCTTTTGCCTGCCTACCACTTGCTGCTCCTTTATTCAGTTATCTGCCTCTAGGGTTAGGCACTAGAGCTCTGAGATTACCACAGTTGTGTCTGCTGTACTGAAGCGTTGAAAATAACATTAATTCTGTTTTCTTTGTTTGTATAGACTGCTGATGTTGACTTTTATATTCCTGTAGGAGTTGATAGGATTTTTTTTTTTTTTTTACCTCAGCTCTTACTTATTCTCAGCAGAACTGTCTTTGCCTATGGTGTCCAGAAGCCTCCATCAGCATGCAGATGGCCAGAGTGGCTGCTTCTGTCTTGGGTCCCTGTTAGTTGGCCCCAGCCCCTCGTTCTAGAAAGAAATTGTATCAGTGAAGGAATTGCTGCTATCTCAGGTCTTAACTCAGAAGAGATTATGGGAACTGAGGAGATGTCCAGATCACTGTCTGGTTACATCTACTGGAAGCTGTTGCTTTGTAATCAGGTTTGTTTTTTGCCATCAATTTCATCCGTGATTTGGAAAATCTGGACTCTGCAAAATCCCTGGTAATATGATGCTTTGAGAGGGTATAGGCACACACTCCTAGAAGTTTTATTCATTTGCTAACTTTGTGTCTAATGATTCTCTCTATTGAATTTCCAACCTTTGTCAATGGAAACAAGCCAGTGGACTTAGGATCACGGCAATGCTGGTGATCCTCTCACCACATGGCTGTCTACTGGTTTAGTAGAACATAAGTATCGTCTTCAAGGAATCACAGTCAAAGCATCTCATCTCACCTAGTAGTTCCTTCTGTCTTACACTTTCTAGATCTGCACAGCTCTAAGCTACTCAAAGTTTCATAAAAATCGGGGTCTCCAGGCATAATTGCAAGTTTTTGTTTGAATCCAAAATATTATTTCCAAAATGTGAAAGCTTGGAAGTTTTTCTAATCTAATATTTTGGGATTTTCTTCCAAGCAGGGAAGCCTTTATGGAGCCCAGCCTCACAAATGGCTTTCTTTCTGTTCTGTGTTTCTTAAGTCCTGTATTGACATTTTATGTTATTTACATAACCAGCACCATTACCTGTATGCATTCATACCTCCTTATGGAAACCACAATGCTCTTGCAGACAAAGATAAAACCTGGTTCTCCTTGTGGCTTCTTGACAACCCTTTCCTTATTCACAATGTTAAAGGTCTGTTGATTTTGATGACCTAGAAGTACCAAGGAAAATATGTAGTAGTGAAAACTCTAGTGTTTGAGATGTTGTCATCCTCCATTTGATGGAAGATTATTTCTAATTTGTCTGGTATTTTCCTATTGAAAACCCACCAATTTTTCACCGGGTCTAATCATCTTATACTTCCCTCCATGTTGCTGTCTCTCTTACCCTGAGGTGTCCGTTCTAGTTTTAGATTCTACTTTGATCTTAAAAAGTTTCTTCATGGGGGCTGAAGAGATGGATCAGCGGTTAAGAGCACTAGCTGCTCTTCTAGAGGTCCTGAGTTCAGTTCCAAGAATTGTGGCTTACAAGCTGTGGAAACTTCATGTTACCTGAACATAACTTTTCATAAACTGAAAAGTATCCAAATGTGCCTTACTGGTGCTTTGTAAAGTCAAAATGGTTTTCTGTCTGTCTGTCTGTCTGTCTCTATTTCTTCTGTCTGTCTCTCTATCTCCCCCCTTCTCTTCTTGCTTTTTTGTTTTTGCTGCTGGTGACTGGGATTTATATGTTTTTACTATTTTTTTTCCTGTAACAGGATCTCATGTAAGCTCAGTTAGCCTATGCATGTAAAGATGACTTTGAAGCAATGATCCTTCTGTCATAGCAACTGAGTGTTGAGTCTATAGGGGTGTACCATCATAAGAGGCTCAAAAAATATTCAAGCAGCAGCTCTTTCTGGTACCCCTCTCCTGGTCACAGCTATAACTGATACCTGCTTTATAAATAATTGTTTTAAATGAAATATAAACAGTCTCCTCCTTTCTGTTTCTGTGGTATATGCCAGCTATTATTGGCTAATGTATCTGATGCCTCCAGAAATCAGAGCAGATGTGACTCCACAAAGAAGACAAGATTAAATCCATTAACATTCCCTCCAGGAGGAGATAGAGGGTTTCTGTGGAAAGTACGCAGAAGTGAGTATACAGGGATTTAATATTTTGAATATCTCAAAATCAGAGTTCAGGGAATCTTATGAAAGAAGTGGGAGATAGAAAGACCTGGAGGGGACTGGAGCTTCATAAAGAGAGCAACAGATCCAAAAATCTGGGCCCAGGGGTCTTTTCTGAGACTGATACTCCAACCAAATAACATTCACAGAGATAACCTAGAACTCCTGCACAGATGTAGCCCATAGCAGCTCAGTCTCCAAGCGGGTTTCCTAGTAAGGGGAACAGGGGCTGTCTCTGGCATGAACTCAGTGGCTGGCTCTTTTTTAACCCATTCCCTGAGATGGGGGCAGCCTTACCAGGCCACAGAGGAAGACAATGCAGACAATCCTGATGAGAGCTGATAGGCTAGGGTCAGATGGAAGGGGAGGCCGACCTCCCCTATCAGTGGACTTGAGGAAGATTATGGGAGCAGATGAGGGAGGGAGGGTGAGATTGGGAGAGGATGAGGGAAGGGGCTACATCTGGAATACAAAGTAAATAAACTGTAGTTAATACAAAATAAATAAATTTTAAAAATCAGATTAAAGACAGAAGTATATTTAACAATTATAATTGGTCAAGCATGGGTTATAAAATTATGGTGAAAATTATCAAAGTTTGGGGAGCATTTTTAAAATAAATGTAAATGGAAAACCTGGACGACCCTATGAGAATCTGAATGTAATTTTTTCCAGTGCTGAATAGAGACAAAGAACTTATCTAATTGAAGATAAGAATTCAGTTAATTACTAATCAGATAGTTTTCTTTTTCTTAAAAAAAAAAGTTTCTTCTATCCAGGAGAGTGCAACTTCCTCACCTTCGCTATTGATGTAGATAGCTAAAAAGCTTAGCAAGGAGGAAACAGGGGCATTCAGAAAAGCTCATGTAAAAAGTCTTCCTCCACCCTAACTTGCTCTTGCTCTTTTCTCGCTCTCATTCTCTGTCTCTCTCAAATCTTTGAATATATCGACAAGTCTATCAGCTTCTATGTGTTAAGAAATGAATCAAACTGCAAATATTGATCAAGAATGTGTTTCTGGCTGATCAGAGAGAACATTACTTGTAAAAACGTACTTTTTGTTCAATATTTATTTCTTCTTAAAATTATACAATTATGTTTTCTTCTCTTAAACTCAATTTGTTCAATTTTCCCTAACAAAATTTTCTGTACCTGCATATAATTTATGTGTGTGATTTGTAGGTCCTCTGCGGGAACATAGACTGGCATAGCAACACATTCAGGGCAGCTGAAAAGTGTTTCGTGTTAAGTGCCAAAAGTAAGCATGAACAAACAATTGCTTTTAGTGATTCTGTTTCCCAAAGCAGTTCTAACAGGAACAATAGAGACAAAATTTGCACTAATCTATGGCTACATATGAACCCAAGTAAAAGTTCTTTTGAATCAAGATTATAGTAACAGAGTTTTCAACTGATTATTTCTAATAATAATTGTAGTCATTAAATGATTCACACATCTGTATACTATTTATGTTGAAGTAAAACCTCCTAGATAATACTTTGATAAGAGAGTGGATAGGCAATGTTTGCTCAATAGGGCTGAATAAGGTATATGGGATATATACAAACTATACTTGTTGCTGTGAGAAATATGATTGAGGTAAGAAATGTTTCCATAGGGCTGGGGAAGGAGCACAGTTAGTAGAGTGCTCCCTTAGTCTTCACGAAGATCTGGATTCAGTCCCCAGCAATTCAGTGTGGATGTGAAGCCTAAAACCAAAGCACTAGGGAGTGGAGGCAGGAGGACCAGAAAGTCAGGTTAATTCTCAGCTACATAGCAGGTAGAAAGTCAGCCTGAGCTGTTTGAGACTGTAATTCATGTTATTGTGATGGAAAGGACACACCAATAGTCACATGTTTCCATTTTCTCATTTGAAAATGACCAATACCTACAGGGAGATGCCTCTGCAGTCAGAGGGCTCTTGTCATAAAGCCTGACAACCTGAGCTTGATCCCCAAAATTTATATAGTGGAAGGTGGAAAATGACCCCGAAAAGCTGCCCTCTGACCTCCAGATACATGTCCTGGCTTGCATATTTCCCAAATAATCAATTAATGTAAATATGGTGTTAGAAAAAAAATAAAACTAATTGTGTCGTTATATCATTATTAACTGTATGCAGGATGAATGAAAGCAAATTCTAACTAGCTGTGGTTCTAAAACATAGAAGGAAATTTTAGAAGTAATTTGAAGGTGATGCTACCTTATGAAAAGATGGTAGTTGTCTATGGGTTAAGAAGTGAGTGGTGAAAACCACAGAGGTGGTCATAGCCTACTTTCTGCTTGCTGGAAATTAGAGTGCCACAAGTACATTAGTCAGACTTGCTCATTGGGCAAACTAGAAATAATGTTGCAATATAGATTGGGTCCAGTGATGAAATATCTTATATTAGGAGAAAATACTAGAAAAAATCACATGTGTTTAGAATCATAAGAAATTATTTTTAATCCCTTCTTGTGGATTTGAGCAAATCTTACAGATTTTCTGCATCCCATCTTACTCATCTTTGATAAAATAAGACTGTTATGAGATAATTATTCATTTTTAAATACAAAATCCTATTTAACTTATTGTAACTTTTGTGAGACAGGGCAAGGCCCTTCAGGTCAGTCTTAACGTAAGGCTGTGTGCTCACAAGGACTCTGTTAGTGCACTTCCAGCTCTGTGTAGCATACAAATGTAAGCAAACACATCACTACTCACTGTTAGCCACATTAACAGCATGTGTAAGCTGAGGTGGTTTCGTATGTAAGTGACAATCGATGGTGGACTTGCTCTCAATAAGGAAGAGTCCCGAGGAAAATAACATGGTAAAAATACCGACCGACCGACCCCCCCCCCCAACACACACACCTAAAAATTGTGTTAGAATGTCACACTTAAAAAATTGCATATAGAAAACAACAATTATTTTTTTAAATGATTTTTAGTTTAGTTTTATGTGTGAGTGTTTTCTGATAGTATGCTTTTGCTGTGCCTGCAGAGGCCAGAATAAAATGTAGAATGAAATGCTTTGGAGATAAGGTTACAGACACTTGTGAACTGCCACATGGGTGCTAGGAAATAGACTTGAGTCCTCTGCAAGAGCATCAATACTCTTAATCAGTAAGCCATCTCTCCATCCCACAGATTAAAAAATATTTTTACACTTGTTTCATGTTAGTTTTTATTGTCAGCTTGACACAACTAGGGGTTTCCTTGGAAGAAGGAGCCATAAATGAAGGATGGTCCAGATTAGATTGGCCCCTGTCTATGTCTGTGAGCAATTGTGTTGATTATTGATTGATGCAGGAGGGCTCAACCCACTATGGATAGTGCCACTATTGGGCCAATGATCTTGGACTATAAAGCAAGCCAACTGAGCACAAGCCAGAGAGAACCCAGTGACCAGCATTTTTGCATGGTTTCTGCTTCATTTCCTGATTGAGCTCCTGCCCTGGCTTTCCTCAGTCATGGGCTGTGAACGGAAGAGTAAGCCAATTAAACCGTTTTCCCCCATAAGTTGCTTTTAGTCATGGCGCTCATCACAGTAGAGAACAAAGTAGGACACTACACAAAAGGTTTCATTCCCCACAATGGTTAGTTGGTGTGAACAGGAAATGCAGACATGATTTCAACTTACTGACAAACAGCAAGTTTTAATTCCAAAAAGCATATGTACCTTAATTTATGATCAGAAGAATGTAAATTAGAAAGTAACTGTTAATCATTACAAAGAAAGAAATTCAAAAATAATCAGCAGTTATGGAGATAAAGGAAAATTCAAACACTGTGGTCCAGGTGAAAACTGGCACATCGGTGGAAAATTATTTGGTAGTATTTATCATGCATGTTTAGAAATTGATAACTCTTTAACATAAAGCTACCACTTTTAACAATTTGTTGTAAGGAACTAGTTCTGGATCAATACTTGAGAGTCAACTTATCTATAATGGTCACTAGATCACTAGATCAATTACAGAAGAAATATTGAAAATGTCTTCCATGTCCAAGGTTAGTAAAGTCTTAATTAGCTAATATAAATCTATTAATAGAAACATCCTGTTGATACTTAAGTCATACAACGATCACAAGAAATTATATGGAAAAATACAACACTAGAAAAAGTGGTTTCAAATTTAAATCTACTTTGTGATCTTCATAAAATTTGACATATACAGGAAAATAAAAAACAGACATAGATGGAAGCGCAGTATTTAGCATGGTAGATTTAAAATATCTAATGAATTTGCTTCATTTGAAATATCTTTCTGAGGTTTTCTGTACTAGCCTTATGTTCTCTAATAATTGAAAATGGTTTTAGAATAAAAGAAATATCTTGGCATTGACAGAGTTAGAAGCTGCAGCTCTCAGGGGAGGTAAATGGTCCCCATGGTCACTGTTTCCATTCTGGGCTCTATTGGGATGCACAGATGATGTATGACTTCTGGCCTATGGCAGATACAGAAGTCTATCATCCATTGACCTGTGTTTGATTTCCTATCCTGTGCAACTTCATATGCATTTGAACAATCAGTCAGTTATTTAACTCTATAACCATAGCCATAGCTACTCAAAGACCAAGTGATATTACAGAATTTCCCTTGGTAATTTCCCACACGCTCCTAGCTCTCACAGTACTAAAGAAGAAAATTATCAGTAGATAACATTCCCACCTCTTGACAGTGCTAAGACAGACATGAGCAAATGCATTTTTATCATATTTAACCGATTACTCTGAAGGCCATCCAAACAGCTGCTTGGCCAGTTATCAACTATCCAATGAATTAAAGATAACACAGTTCTTTTCCTTCGAACAATCAGCCCCATCTTCTAATTCTGTAGTCTGCTCGTGCACACACGTGGAATTATCAAAGCCTTTATGAATTTTACTTGGGTGCCCAATTCCCAGGATAAAGAAGAGTTTGAAGGTCAGACTCATTGCTCAGCCTACACTGCTTCTTAATACTTCGGGCAGGGTTTGAAGAATATTGTGAGTGAAAAATAGTCATTGGTTCTCTAGGCAGGTGATGGAGAAAGGTCTGTCTCATGGTATTTATCCAGCTGTTTGGGGTAAAAACTCCTGTTGCAGCCACCCTCAGTTACCCATCGCTACAGAACGTAGTGATAAGGAGGAATGGACAAATGACCACGGCAGCCAGGGTGAGGTAGTTAGTTGTTGCAGACCCTGAATGAAATGTCCATCTACCCAAGGGCAAATCATACTTTACTCTGGCTTAGAGAACACAGGATGTTTAACACTCCAGCCTGTTTCCACATCATGGGTCATGGGTTGTGATGTCACTAATGGAAAAATGAATGTGTTAAGCTTTGCTCCTTGGGTGTTTTACACAATGTTGGGTGCAAAGCAGTATTTGTGGAAAACCAAATCCTTTGGGCAATGCCTCACCATTGTTACAAAATATATGGCAAAATTACATGAAATTGAAGTTTAATTACACTTAAGATATATTTTATAGGAAATATTTTGTTTCTTGTTTTGAAAATACAGTAAGCGCTAAATTCTCATGAGTTTGAAATACATTGTGCTGTGTGGGATAATTTGTTTCAGAATCAGAAACAAAATGAAATAAACATAAAAACACACTGTTAGCAAAGGAGGAATACTTCCGTGCCTAGAGCTAAATGCCTGGGAAAAGAAGCAATTCAGTTTCCCAATATTAATTATTGGACTATATCCTGCTATTGATTTGCACATGTAAAAATCAATGCTAAGATAAGGACCTTCATAATTGACAGCGGTAATTTTGAGGAATACACTCATTGACATTCAAAGAGCCAGGAAACAAAAAAGACAATATAGATGAGTAAACTCTGGAATCATTTAAAGTTTAAATAACTACTTTTCAAACTTTTAAATGTAGTTGGAAGGAGGTGGAAGAGGAGAAGCACATTATCTCATTTGTATTCTTTGCAGGTTTGCAAAAATGCATGCAACTAGCATTTAACCATCTTGCATTCATGAAGCCTGCCTTAAGTTTGCAAAATCCCTTCACATTCATGTTTGATTTCCATTTCAACTTGTATGTAGATGATGTACAGGTCTTTCTCAATATTTTACAGATGGGGGAATGTGGCTACCTCTTAGGATTATGATTCCTGTTTACTTCTGTCTATATTTTATTCCAATATTTCTTCCTGATGAGTATTTGTTGGTATCCTGAATTTTTAATAACAAAAAGATAAAAGTATGAAAAAATTGTCATGGGACTCCAATAAATTTCTTGATGGAAAATGTCAGATTTTTTTGCATGCTATTCCTCTCATGACCCCTATTCTGATTCAGGTGACTGTTCTTTCTACTTGGCTCTTTCTAATGGGATGTCTGCTGCAAGCAAATAACATTGGCAGTAAGAAAAGAAAATCCATCCATGGTGGCTGAACTATCCGTTTGGATTATTTATCTTTTCTATCAGCTAAGGAACAGGTGACAATTCTGTCTGCAATCACGCCTATCTGACATCAAGTAATCTTCTATCAAATATGTGGAGCTGAGAAGCTAGCTTGTTCAGTAAAGTACTTGCCATGCAAGATTGAGAAACTTGACTTAGGTCCACATCTCTCAGGTAAAGGGTAAAGATAGTGATACATGGTGTAATCCCATCTCTGGGTAGGTGAAGACAAAAGAATATCTCAGGATTACTGACTAGCTAGTGAACTAGTGAGCTCCAGACTTAGTGAGAGACACTGTCTCAAAAAATATGAGCAATTGAGGAAGATAACTGATGTTGACCTCTGGTATCCATATGCAAACCTAAGTTGATTATTGGTCCCTATATGCATATGTACATGGAAGCATACACAAACCCAAATACACACATACATACACACCAATTTCCTACTTTGTAAAAATATTTCATCAAATAATGAAGTGTATAAATCTTTTTTGTTCAGTTTTTCCATTGCTTTCAACACTTCTTTTTCCCTGTTCTATAAAGAAAATAACATGCACTCTCTTACAAAAGTTTTAAAAATGAGTGTATTAACACGTGTTTAATTGTGCCCAATTAATTTTTCTGCACTCATACTATTTTGGAAGCTGTGCTGGAATGGAGTTATCCAAGGGAGCTGGGCTCTAGGACAATTAGGATAGAGTCACCAGGTGTTTCTCAGTCAAGTCTTGCTTTAGAATAGGAAAGAAAGGCCGTCACAATAGGCACAAAGACTCTAGCCTATCAGGTCTCATCAGGACTGGCTTCATTGTCTTCCTCTGTGGTCTAGCAAGGGTGAACTTCCAAGGGGAGGTGATCAGAGAGCCTGCCACTGAGTTCATGCCAGAGAAAGTCCCTGCTCTTCTTACTAGGGACTCCACTTGGAGATTGAGTCTAGGGAGCCACATCCAGGATACAAATTGAATAA
>CM053764.1:13540313-13577866 GCA_028658305.1 Pachyuromys duprasi
TGGCTTCATTGTCTTCCTCTGTGGTCTAGCAAGGGTGAACTTCCAAGGGGAGGTGATCAGAGAGCCTGCCACTGAGTTCATGCCAGAGAAAGTCCCTGCTCTTCTTACTAGGGACTCCACTTGGAGATTGAGTCTAGGGAGCCACATCCAGGATACAAATTGAATAAATTGTAATAAATAATAATAATAATAATAATAATAACAATAATGGGAAAAGATGTCAATGAGCCAAAACAGGAGAGATGATCACCATTAAATAATCATAAAAAGATCATAAAATAATCATAACTTAATAAATTTAAATTTTTGTTAAAAAAAAAAAGAAAGACCCATTCCGTTCTAAGGACATATCAGGCAGTACTGCTGCTGGGAAGATTTTAGAAGTACATCCTACTGGAGCATGTGAACGAGGCTTATATGAGAAGGAACTTTGCTTGGATTGCAGTGTGATTGTATGGTCTTGGTATATTGTGCCCCTAACATTCCTGAGCTATTCTGCTACTTAGTTGGATTTTACTACAATTCATAGCTTATATACTCCCATAATTTTATTCCATAGTGTTTTCCTATATGCTTTGGTGATGCTGAAATTGATATCTCAATATCTTCTGACTGGGTGTGAATGCTAACAAGAAGCGGTCTCATGGCCAACAGGATGTAGCTACTCAGCCAGGAGCTTCAGATCAACTTGGGGTAGATATTCACCCTGACTCTAGGTTCTAGCTTCACTTTGAGAAGTGAGTGTGTTAAGATAGACAACAATCTGGAAGGGCAAAAAGATGAAAGCCCAACTTCAAGAAATGATGCCTGATAATGAAATGGATGTTAGTAACTATGATTTGATCATTACACTTCATAAAAGGTGTGAAATTCTCACCTTCTGCTTCATGAATATGTAAAAGTATTACATGTTTCAAAATAAGAAATTTATAACTGGAACTCTTGAAATTGTAACTCAAAGCATTGGAATAAGGGCCTAACAAGGAAATAGTATCAGCTGAAGATGAATGTAGGTTACAAGTCTATATTATTATATTTCACCATTTAAGATATTAAAGCACATGCTAACCAGGTTTTAGCTTCATTGCACAAGCACCAGAAATATTCACAAAGTGTTTTATGGGATAACTTACAGTCGGGGTGTGAGTGAATAGATGTGGAATCCTAGACACGAGTTAATTATGACTTTAGACATTGTGTGAACAACATAGTTTCTATCTGTAAACAGTATAGATATTGTTTTACATAAGAATTAGTCTTTTTAGGTTGTGCCAGATGATATTGCCATCTTTTCTCTTTCCCCTATCTTAAATCACATGGTGAGCCTCAATGATTTAAATCATTTGAAAAAATACAACATATCACACCAATTAATACCATATTTATATGCATTAATAATATTTCTGTTGTTCCAATTTAGTTTTTATGTCTGTACATTTAAAATATTTTTATCCTTTTATTTAGCATAGTGATATATGACCTTAATACATTGCAATTCTCTTTTCTATTCAGAGACTTTTTGGCATACCACTTTTGAAGATATCAAAATGTGGCTATATTGCAATTAAGGGGGCGTTAAGATAATGTAAGATGAGAAGGATGACAAGAGAGGAGTGACTTTTAGAGATTCTTTATGAGCTCTACAGCTGTGCTCATAGGTCTTTTTAGAAGTGATTGTCTTATGCACCCATAGAGAAGGTGGGCGTAGAGAAGGAGGATGGAAGACCCTGCCCTTGGTTGAAATAACAGTAAATCTTTGGAACTGGAGTCATTTATGTTAGGTCAGTAGAGCGCTATCAAGGGAAGAGATGTGGGACAAGTTTTGTGTGGTTCTGGATTTAAAAAAAAGCAACAGCAACAAATAAGCAGACACAGTAAAAAGGCAGTTAGCTTTTGGGAGGTTACAGTTAAAGAGTCATATTATTAAGTGAAGATGCACTATCAGGAGACAGAGGGACCCGAAATGAGACTGGCTTTCAAAATAACTGCAATTAACAGAAAATGTTCAAATGGAGACTAATTATCTGAGGTGGATGGTAGAGAGTTTCTTTTCGACTGGTAGAAGGCAGAAATTCCACAGACCTCTGAAAATCTAATCTTATATTTGCTGAATTGAATCAGAGACATGTGTATATTTAAATGTAATCTACAAACACTATGATGTCTACATTCTTTTATAGAAATTCTCTAATCAATTTGAATAGTTACTTCAATGTGTTTCTGTAATTTTTTCCCTCTCAAACTTTAAGAACAGATGTAAAAATAACATTTTAAATCATCTTGTACCTGAGGGGGGAAAATGTCTAAGAAGGAAGAAATGACAGGCTCGTTAAGAGTAGGGAAAGCTTCCAGGAAGATTAGCAAGTATGAATCAGACCTCGAGATCAGAAGGGTCAGTTCAGTAAGGCAAACTTGAAAAAGGCCCACTGGTCTGATCCCCAGGAGACAGGTTATGAAATGACTGATGCCAATCAAATCTCAAGTTGAAGGCTCTGCGTGTGCGAGTGTGAGGGTGCCTGTGTATTTCAACCGCTGAAATGTCAAATCAAAACCAACGTCAGTCATCATGGTGTCAGTGTGGTGGAGATGGGGTTGACATGTAGCTGGAGAGACCGGAGAAATGAAAGGTCTCTTTAAATGTTGAGAATTCGTCTTACAGAGTATTGGCAAGCAGAAGGACTGAAGGCACCGTGCATCATTCCAGGCACGTATAGGACGATGGAAGAATAACCATCTGCTGTAATATTGAATACCTCCTTTAGACAAGCTCTAATTGGACGTTTCTTATTTCAAATGTGTTTAAGCTCAGCACTCAAGTCTCATCCTCTCACGACTCTTTACTATTGACTATAGGTATCTCTTTTCCCCTCAGAATTCCCAAAATACATGATTATCACATCTTTACACATTGTTGCTTCTATTTTTGAAATGTTCTTATTTGTCATTCTAGTTATTCATTACAATTTAGAATTTTTAAGGTCTGTGAACATCCCATTCAATTATAGGCATATAGTGTTGCTATTTCAACTATACACTGATTTCTAAGAATTTGAACTTATTTCATGATCTCCCTAGAATTGCTCTGATTATTCTTGTCCAAAATGCTCTTTGATTAGAAAATGCTTCTGAAGGACTACCTATATCCTTCAAGGGGAATGAAAAACAGCTCAACAATTGACTTCCTTACTCAACATTGTGTTATGTCAATAATAAAATCTTTCCAAGATTTAAGTCCAGTATATCTCTTATTCTCCTATATCTTCTCACATGGTCTTTTGAAAAATGCTATAGCACATTTAAGCTCAGTCATTATAAATTCTGTTTAAAGTTACCAAAAGTGTTGTTGATTTTAATCTCTATGTTATAAGATTAGTACCAGCAGCCTCACTGGAAGTCTTCCACTTTACAAGGTTTTGCTGGTTTCATGGAGATTTGATAGAGTGTGATTTTTCTCAAAGGCAGGAATTGCGACTTATTCAGCTCTTTGGAAATGCCTGGTTCATGGCTATCATACAAAACATATTTATGTAGTCAATCATTTGATAAATATTTTTGAGCCTTAAATATGGTGCCTGCCATGTGCAAGGCTCTGGGGTGACAGTGGTAAAGAACTGGACAGTCTGTTTCTTGCCATCCAACATAGAGAGTATGGGATTCAAAGCCAATGAGTTGAACACTAGTAACAACACAGAATATGTATCACTTTGATGGCACTACCCGAGTCTTGTTTGTTTTCAACCAGGAAACAGAGATCTGGTTGGTATGAAACACTTGAGGAGTTACTGATTTAATATAGCACACTATGATCACATAACACATGCTAAGTAGTCTTATGCTTACAGAGTTTATATTCTAGCTAAATAATAGATAACTTAAGAACAAGCATGGCAGAAAGGATGTGTGGGAGTCTGAGGATGTGTGGGTGTCTGTGAAAGAATCCTATGTAGTTTCTGTCTGAAGTAAGAGCCAGGAGAGTGGAAGCAATCATACTCATTGTGAGACATGCCCAGTTGATGTCCCAAGTGAGTGCCACAGGAAGTCCCATTTCATGTGGGACTGTTACCCATGTTCTGAATGGGCTTGGCTTTTCCTGTCTTCCTCTGAATTATGTGTCGGTTAGCAGACAGCATGCACCCATCTCTTGATAAGGTATTGCTGAGTTGTTGTATGTGTCTATAGCTGAGTTAGCAAAACATTTGGTAGTTGGTGTAGCTTTCACTCCTGTGAGGAGTGCTCAGACCCCACTGGTAATAGTGAAGGAATGGTAGCTCAGGAAGGATGGGAAGGTTCCATATCAGACCAGAGCAGACATGTCATCACGAAGGAGATGGCATTCATCTCAGTGCATGTTACTCTCCTCTATGGAAATCTTCAAAGTAGCTAAGACCCAGTATCCTGCCTCTACAGATGTATTCTCTTACTGAAGATAGTAATCCAACAGATTAACTAGAAATACAGATTTTACGGGTCTACTCCCTCCACTGTCCTTCACACAGAGGTATGACCACTTGGTGTCCACAGCCAATTCCAAAAGAAAAGAGAATTTATTCCTTAATGCAGCTAAAAAATGAAAAAGGATTGCTTCTAATTGCTTCAAGACAATTGGCTTAACCTTGGGATAACTTGGGCCAATCAGGCTGTATGATTAACAAAGATACCAAGACATCCTATAGACTTTTAGACACACTTCAGTGTGTGCTTAATAAACATTGTCTGTGCTTCTAGCACTTTTTATTTATCAATGAAAAGACTAAGAGAAAGGGCTCAAACTGATGAATTCCTAACAACAGAATTTTATACAGTATAGTCTAGAATATAGGAGGCAGCTAGTTGACAACATTCTAAGCACTTGTTGAATTATATACTTAATAAGTGAATCTAAGTCTGGCCTCTGCACAACCTTTAAGAAACACAGTTGTGTGTGAGTATCCATAGGAATACATAGTAGCAACTTTGGCAAATATTTTTCTACTTCAGTTCACACACACCAAGACCACATCACAGTGAAGCCAGGCATCAAAGCTAAACTGCATCTAGGGGTAAACAATTCTCAGCACTCCTCCTTTCCGCATCTCACTGGCTTCATCCAAACTGAGATTCATTTTGTGTTCCATTGCTCCTTTGAGAAATAATCACTCACCACCTTAGCCCTTTTCCCAGTTTCTGTCTTTCTGACAATGTCTGTGGTTTCAAAATGCCTCATTATCCTGGCTCTCCCACTGAGCCCTCGGTGTGACGGCATCTGCCTCGCCTGTGGAAAGAACAGACAGGTTTTCCTCTCAACAGTCCTGTAAGGAGATCTGACCAGCGCACTGTCAAGCTGATTCCAAATGCAGTCCTTGGGAATAAGATAGCAGACTGTCTGGGCCCTGTGTCACCCACCAGGAGGATGCTGTGCCATTTCCTAGTCAAGGAGCAAAGTTTGTGGTGTTGAAAAGACAAAGCTATATATGCTTGTTTGAGGGCTAATAAACAAGGCCCAGGGTGAGAACAGTACAGAACACACACACACACACACACACAGGCTCTGCTCACTTGAAGACCAAACTGACTGATATACTTAGTAGTCTGGCCACATTGTGTTCATTCTGACCTCTTTGCCATATATTCTGTTGACAGCTTCTTGCAACCTATCATGAAAGAATAAAATTCTTTTAAAGAAAACCAAACTGCTTCAATACTTTCTTTAAAGAGAACAAAAATGTGGAAAGTTAGCCTGCAGGAACTGCATTTTTCACAGATATGCAAGTAACTGTATTTAAATATAAGCTTTTGATTCTAGGTTGAAATGGTCTTGTCAAAAATGTAAATGAAAGTCATTCACACTCTTTTTCTCTTAGGGTCACTGCTGAGCCTCCGCAAGTCTTTGATGCACAAGTTTCTTGTCTGGCACCTGCTTCACTTTCCTTCAGCAATTGAATAGCTGAGGCAGAGAGGGGTGTTTTGTCCCCCAACCCCTTTAAAAAATGTTGACATTAATGCTAGAGCACGAATGATGTATACGTGGGGCTTTTGTCCGAAGGACACTTTTAAGAAGGCAGCAAAACAACAAGAAACAAAAATAAAACAAAACCCAAAGGTACTAGTAATCAAAATAAGTATTATTTTAACTCAATATTATAAAAAATCATGTAGCCTATGACAGCTCAGTCTCCAAGTGGTTCTTAGTAAGGGGAGCAGGGGCTATCTCTGATATGAACTCAGTGGCTGGCTCTTTGATCACCTGCCCCTGGGGAGGGGGGCAGCCTTACCAGGCCACAGGGGAAGACATTGCAGCCAGTCCTGATGACACCTGATGGGCTAGGGTCAGAGAGAAGAGGAGGAAGACCTATCTTGTCAGTGGACTGGGGGAGGGGCATGGGAGGTGAAGAGGAAGAGAGGGTAGGATGGGGGCTAAAGCTGGGATATAAAGTGAATACATTGTAATAAATAAAACATAAATTAAAAAAAGGGGGAAAAAGGAAAAAATTCAAAATCAATATAAAACTCCACGATGAAAAAATATGAAAACTCAAAATGAGACGGGATCAGTATTTGCGATTTTACTTCTTCCATGGGTACTTGCATGATTTTTATAGCGTAGAATGGATACTAGTGACAACTAGCAGCATAAGTAGTGGCATTTCTGGAACAAGAGCACAACTATTACATCTCCGCCAGAAAGAGGTTGTACAATGGGTTAACGGATCAGATCACAGACTATAGAAAGTCTTTATCATAGATACGACGACCACAGAAAGTACTCCCAAAAGTACATGACCAGGCCCGCAGGTCAATCGAAAACACCCTGATTGGGGGAGTGGGAATGGAAAAGGGACAAGAGATGTGAGAAATGAAGACCAAAACAGGCTGTCTGATCAAGGTCTCAGTTTATTCGAATTTTTCATACAACTTATAGGGAGATGGCAGGGCGGAAGAAATGTAATTATCTTCTTCAGGGTAACTAAGTGACCAGGAATCACAGGATAACCCACCAGAGGAGTCACAAGATGGGCTAATGATAGTTGTTAGGAAAGTTCCGAAGAAGTGTTACTTCGGAGGGGGAGGAGGGTTTAAGGTATTTCAGGAAGGTGATCTTGTTGCAAGCCCCAGGTCAGCCAGGAATGCTCTATTGTATCCAAGTGGTAAGCCATTAAACCAGGTCAGGCCAGATACCAAGAATTGGGGGAGGGGGACAGCAAGGTGTCAGAAGGCTCCCCACAAGTACAAGTACAAATTAGTTCTATGGGGAAAGAAGAGGTTAAAGGTACCTAATACAGGTTGCCCATCTCAAGGCATCTTCTAACCAGAAGGGAAGGAAGGGGAGCAGGGTGCTGGTTGGACCTTGGCTCCTAGGCAGGTATCCTATGGGAACAAGGAGACAGACTAGTGTTTGCAAACACAATCTATTCACAAAATCTACTCACAAAAATTATAATGTTAAAAATTATAATGTTTGCATAAAAAATAAGTATTGTTTTTAACCTTCATGCTTCTGGATGAATTAGTTGAATGTTTTGAGAGTCTTCTTAAATAAATAAATAATAATGATTCTTCATTATTAAAAACCAGCATATACATAACATGAAATATGCCTGTTACTCTGGTTTTTAAAATGTTCTATCTGTGTCATTAAGTATATTAGTATGATTGCACAATGATCACTACCTGGCTGAATGAGGGATGCTTAGTAAGTGTGACTTGTTTTTTTAAATTTTTTTATTGTTTTATTAATTACAGTTTATTCACTTTGTATTCGAGCTGTAGCCCCTCCCTAGATCCCTCCCAATCCTACCCTCCTTCATCTTTTCCCATTCCCCTCCCCAAGTCCACTGATAGGATAGGTCCTCCTCCCCTTCCCTCTGATCCTAGTCAATCAGTTCTCATCAGGACAGGCTGCATTGTCTTCTTCTGTGGCCCGATAAGACTGTACACCCCTTAGGGGGAGGTGATCAAATTGTCAGCCACTGAGTTCATGTCAGAGACAGTCCCTGTTCCCATTACTAGGGAACCTCCTTGGACACTGAGCTGCCACAGACTATATCTATGCAGGGGTTGTAGGTTAGTGTGGCTTGTTTTTTATGTCAACTTGACATATATTAGAGTCATCAGAAAGGACGAAACCTTAACTTAGAAAATGTTTCCATAAAATTGGAGTGTAGGCAAACATGTTGGACATTTCTTAAATTAATTATTGATCACAATTAATAAACTATACTCTTTCATGGTCTCTGCATCAGCTCCTATCTTCATGTTTCTGCTCAGTTTGAGTTTCCGCCTGGGCTTCCCTCAATGGATATTATTTAGGATATGTAAGCCAAATAAATCCTCCCCCCCCCAAGCTGCTTTTGGTCATGGTGTTTCATTGTAGCAATAGTAACTGTAGCTAAGACGGTGGGTAAAATGCTTGCTGTGAAAGAATAAAGAACAGTCTGGATCATGAAATCCTTGGTTCTATGGCAAGACTGTCAGAGAAAAGAGAATTCCAGAAGCCTGCAGGTGTCCTCCTTCCTCCTCTCTTCTGTGATTCTCCTGAACTGAAGCTCAGGACCTGTAACCATGCCTACCCCAGTCTGCCTTGCCCAGGTATAGGCTGTTTAATTATCCAATCACATATAATGACTTAGGCAGGTTTACACAACAAGGATAGGTTTAACCAGATCTTGAGGGCCACTAACACATACTAGACCAACCTCCAACACTTTCCCTTTCTTGTCCACTCCTTTTCCATAGTTGTATAGCTCAGGTTAGCCTCACAATCACAACCCTCTTCCAATTTTGTCAATTTTTATGAGAAGACTTGAACGAATATGTTATTGGCCCAAGGTAGGTACCAATGAATGACAGATCAAAGAATCAATCCTACCCAAGTCTAATTTAGCAAAACAATGAGATTATTCAAATTATCACAAGAAGGTGGGTGAGGATGTTACTTAGAGGGCCATGGGTGATTCAAAGGTAGTTAAATCACCAAAACCTTTCCCTTCCCCCATGCCATCATGAGTGATGCCTCATGAATGCAGGGATGCTGAGCACTGGAGCTCCTTCTGTGTCTTAGCCAGTCAAAGAGTCTCTGACCTCAGCATCTGTTTCTTTTCATATAACCCTAGGGAGGGATTTTTGAATGCTGTAGTTTACTGGAGCTTTGGTACCATATAAGCTATATTTATTTCCTAAGCCATGTACATTTCTGTGAAGGTCAATCTTGTTGTTCACTTCATGAGATCTAGAATCACCTAGAAGATAAGAATCTGAGCACACTTGGTAAAGATTATTCAAATTAAGGTTATCCTCTTAAAATGTTTGTGAGGGATATTTTTGATTAGATTGACTGATATGAGAAGACCTGCTGCCCTTAACTGTGATGTGGACCATTCCCTGGGCTGAAAGGCTGAACTGTATACCATAGAGAAAGCTAGTTGAGCTGTTGACTATAGACTGCAGTATAGCCTAGCCTCAGTCCCAAGCAAATAAACTGAGTAACTGGCATGAAAGCTTTTGATAAACTCGATAATGATACCAATGAGCTAGACAGGTGGCTCAGACTATATATAACTGTGGTGACAGATTGTTCACAGTCTAAAGGGCATGGTACATTGGTTGTAGAGTTAAGACTTCTCAATAGTTGACCAAATCTCAATGGTAGATATGTACAATGGGTGCCATATCTGCAATGAGTGAGTTGAGATGCATCCAGGATTTGAGGTTCATTTGAGGATGGTGGAGAGCAACCTCTGTAGAGAGCTCAAAAAATGACTCACTAGACACTAGAGAGACAGTACTGAGCCTTTTCATGAAGCACAGGGAAGATTTTTATGTGGATAACTGTACAAGGAGAGTTCAGAGATGTGAAGAGGCATACTATGTGAAACAGATGCAGTGACATTGATTCTCCTTTTATTCTTGTGTGGGCCAAACACAAAGAACTTGAACTACCAATATAAAGTCATGTCAAATGTTCAATAATGGAATGCTCAGTGATATTAGAATGCCAGCTCATATTGGAAGTCCACTTCAGCATGTTCATTGTAGCCTATCCTTTATATGTTATGTTTACTTACATAAACACCATGGGGTAGTGACTCTTGAAAGAGAAAGGAAATTTAAAGTTTAAAAGTAGATTATTCCATTCTTTTACTGGATTCACTGTGAGAATAGGATGCATACTTGAACTGGAGTTTTAGGAACAGTTTGGGAGGAAACCGTTCTTTTCTGTGTATCTGTTCTTTACCCACTCTAAGAAGAGCCTTGGAGAACATTGCAGTAAGGAATTATATAATGCCAGAACTCTTATCATGGAGTAGGATAAGAGAAGGAATAGCTTGTCTCCCACATGGACTCCAAGCTCAGCACTTGCGGTTCTTTCTGTCACCTTTCTGGCTTACCGTCTGGCCCCAGGCTGGCTTTGCCTATGTTGGTTCCACATCTGCTATGTTTAACTCAGTTTTGGCTTCTTTTCTTTTCTTTTTTCTTTTTTTTTCCTCTCTCTCTCAGATTAAAACTGTACCTTCCTTTTGTTCTACTACACAACAAAAGCATCTCTGAAAATGTGTTCTGAGTCAAGAAATTCAAGGGATAATACATTATAGATTATTATACCCATTGAAATTGTCAGTCTTTGATCAAGGCCATTTAAAACCTTGTTGTACAGCAGTTAATACTGTGACCTGTGGGAGGGGTGTCTCCTGGGGTGGGTATTTTCATCACAGGGGATGTGGAGAGTTACCGGCTGATGAGGATTCTATTGGACTTGTTTTCTTTTGGGGGGACCACAGTAAGGAGGGCATGTAGAGTGGAGGCTGTGATTGTTTTGAATATTTGCACTGACTCTCCTTTGCTGGTTAAGAAATCACATTGGTATAGCTATTTGTGTCTGTGTTTTTCACACTTTATCTAGCATTGTGTGTCTCTGTTGCCTGGGAACTGTATTTATATTTACACTGTGAAGCGTGAATATGCTGCTGTCCTTTGGGGGAAAGGATCTATCAAATAATCCTTCTGCTTGAGTATTATTAAGTGGACCATGGCAGTTTTCCCTGTTAGTTTTTGCTTGGAGCCCTTGGGACATGTGAGGTGGCCTTGTCCACTTCAGTGGGTTTCAGAAGGGTGAGCCAGATTTAAAGAAGCATAAATTTAGTCGAAAGAGAGGGTAACATGGCATAGCTGAATAATGGCCTTTAATAGGCAAACCAAATAGCCAAACGCAAGATGCTCACTGCATGCTATGACTTAAGGAATGCATATTCAATGCAATGCATTATTAAATACAGCATTGAGCATATGGGTATCCACAATTAATGTATATAAATAGCTGATAAAATTGCTCAGTATTAGAAAGCTAGCGGCAAAAATGACCTAATATGTCAAGCAGACAAGCAGGCAGCTACCATTTTCTTTGTACACCTTACAGATGATAAATTAGTTTTATGGTCTGCATGGGGCTCTTATCACACCACAGCACCAAGTGCCTGATAAAGAAAAAAAATGCCTCGGCTCAAAAATCGAACTAGAATTTGGAGTCCCAGCAGAGCTCATTTTTAAATGTAAAGAATTTTAGCCTGCTTCCTTTGGGGAAGATTTATTGAGACCAAGAGAAATGTAGATCTTGGTTATGTGTTTTGATTAAAACTTGATTTTTGTTTTTATTGACACTAGGTGAAATGTGAATCTGTCATAACTGGCTGCCTATTGACTGAGAGCAATTTGGTCCAATGGGCACAGGACAGGAATGGAAAAGGGATGCTGGGTTTTATTTCCAGTCCTCCTACTAACAGGGGAAGCTAACCTTTGAGACAGCTTTGTAACTCTTTGCTGGCTCTGCTTGCTCCATTTAATTCCCCTCAAGGGTGGAAAGAAACACTTCTTCTTTTACCCTAGGCCCACTGGATGCAGGCGAACAACTCTCAAGTAGAATGAAAGGAAACAGACTAATGTATCTTAACATCATATGGTGCAAGCATTGCCTAAATAAATGGTATTATGGTGCAATATGTGTGTGTTTATGGAAGACACCCGTTATCTGTTTAAAAATCCTTCACAGAGACAAACCCAGGCTGTTGAATGGCCTATATGTGTGCTTACTTACCCTTCATGAGACTGAATGTTTCCATACTTCGTATCCAAAGTAAGTTCAATATTGTGGTGAAACGGAATGACTATAATAAGACTGAGTCCAGTTATTTTTTCCCAAATGGTTAGAGACACTTCCTCCAAACCCCTATTCACCAGAACCTCACTTTTACCTACCATGCCTCTTGTTAGGCATTCTTTCAGAGCCCTTTGTTGGTTCTTTGTTTTATACTCAATGCTATGTTTATAATCAAAGTGATTGCTGCTGTCTGTGAGAGAACAGACTCCTGCACCCTGAGGTGTTCCTCAGACTTCAGAGATTCCTGTATTCCTTCTTTTAGAACCAGCATGAATCAGAAGACTATGGGCTAAGAGTGGAGGCTGTTAAGAGACACAGAGAGGACTAGCTTGCAGCAGAAAGTATACTGTTCTATTTTCACTCTCATCTTTTTTTTAAATGCTAGCTTGTTTTCTGTCTTATGTGTTCTGGGAAAATGATATTTTCTTTTGGAAGTTATAATTTAAAAAGTTACTTTATTCTCACAGATAATTTATGTTTAGTCGTTATAGCTTCTCACACAATGTGCCCAGTTATATTCAGATACTTAGCCTGGTTGTTATTTAGAAGAACAACATACTGAGATGAGCTAAAGGAAAGATGAAATTCCTCCCTGGTTTGTAAAACATCACTAATATTTGATGTATTTTAAAATTTTAACTTTTCCTCCAATGCACCTTCCATCCTTTTCTCTTTTTCTTCCTTCCTTTCCCTTCATTCTTTCTTCTATTCATATGTTAATTCAATACAAATTTAATTAGTATACACTCACACTCTGGGCCAAGAGCTAGCAATGCATCATCATTCATGAACCTGCCTGTCATCATTCCAAATACAACTTCTCCCCTCCTTCCCAATACTATTATCTGTCCAAACTCATGCCACATTATAGCTCCACTAGAGGCTACCAGCCTTGAATGCCTTATGGGGTTTATACATAAGCCTCCACATACAATGTTTCTCTGCCTAATGGTCGTGCCCTTTCTCTCCTTTCAACTCACACCTGGTGCTTCTTTCTATGTCTAGTAAAGAATGGATGACCTAGGAAGCCTCATCTAGACCTTTCAGACTATGTAGGACGCTCTTGTTTAGGTTTCCTGCCACTGTTGCTCAGCTGTCATTCGTCCCTGTTGATTCCACAAAACAAAGGCCTTTGTCATCACTATGTCCCCATCATCTTCTAACACCCTAGCATATAGATGACATCGATAGGTAAGCGAGAGAAAACTCAATGGTTCTTTCATCAACTGAAGAAGAGCTTCAGGCTGACGTTTTAAAATTCACAAAGGGTAGATTTTGTCTCTGCCAGCTTGCCAAGCTTAGGCATGTCTGGTAGTGTTGTTTGAGATGACAGAAAGACACAGAGGACTCTGGAGCATAGAGATGTTTTTAATTGACCACCAGCTGAAAATGCTGGTGTATTGTCAGGCTTTGCCTGAGTTGGTCCCAGTGTGTGCTTATAACTACTTCATGCCAATCTCATGTACTATGCAAGTAAGCTCAGACATAGGTTTATTAGCTGTTGTACATGTGACTGAATCACTGGAAATGATGAAGGAAGACTCTTATTTCCTTCTCCTTGAACTCCTGTCTGGGAAATGCTTCAGGCACCATTCAGAAGCCCTTAAGAAATGTAATATGTGCATAGTCACTCACACAACTCTCTGGGGAAGTTGCACTCATTGACTGACAATAAACTTATTGCAATTTAGAGAAAACTAATCTGGGTAGGTGAGTAAAGCCATTTTGTAGTTTTGCAAACACGGCCATCAAAATTAAAGGAAGGGTTTTTTAGGAAGGCAGACATCCTTTCCAAGTAGGGTCATTGTTTAGATTAGAACATGCAAGCTATGTCAGAGGAAAAAAAAATCAGCAGGATTTCCAAACAAATGCTGTTTTATTTATTTTTTCCTTGTTTGCTTGTTTTTTTTTTTTTGAGTTTGACTTGAGCTTATTAACAGCAGGAAAGCTGATTTGGAATGTGGTAGAAGTGATGCTCACAAGTGGGGCCAGTCAGGCAGTGATAACAGCAGAGGACACAAGACAGGGATGGCCAGCAAGCACACATGGAAACAGCCTTGATCTCAGCTTAGCTAGGGACTTTGTCCTCTCTCTCCTAACCCTGGAGACTCTGAAGAAAGGACAAGGCACTTTGTTCTTGTTTGTGCGTGAGGCTACCCAGAACGTGCTGTTCACAGAAGGGCTAGAGATTGGTTTCTTTTCACAGAGATTCTAAATGAGCACGTAGACAAATATGCACAGAGGAGGATTTATGCCTCTGAATGTGGCTTGCAAAGAGGGAGTAAACCTCCTGAATTTAGCAATCAAATTTGTTAAGGCTTTTCTAAAGCCTAAACTTCCAATTAACAAGCAAATCATCATCAGGCAGCCAGAGAATGGCAGATTCATTCCATTCAACATCTTTTCAAAAGTGGATTTCATGCACTTATCTCCATGAAAACCCAGCGGGAAGATTTTCCCTGGGAGTGCTCTTACATCTGCCTGCTTCTAATGACAGTAATGGCAAGCAATATCCTACAATTACGGTGGGGATCTCACTTCACGCATGCAAATCATATCATTGAAGAGCCCAGAGAAAGCCATTTGTTCCTTGGAACCACCAAATAGGTTTTATGGGGTGAGAAAATGCTATTTGGAAAAGGCCGGGACCTTTGTTCGATAACCTCAATTGCATAGGGTAGGGCTGGGGTAAGTGTGTACAAATTCAAGAAAGACATCCCAAAGTCAAGACCTCAAAGAAGTCAACTCAAAATCCATTCCTAAGGTGCAAAGAGCTTCCTTAAGTATCTTTCAGGAAGATTAGTTTTGTGACTCATTTACTAATCCAAATGGACTCATTTAAAGAAACTATAGACAAAGACCGACATATATTCATGCATGCACACATATACACATACAGACAGTTACGCACACACAAGCAGGCAGTCACACACAGACATGCTTGCACAGAGAAGAAGGCACACACACACAGGAAGGCATGCAAGTATGCACACACACACACACCTATACACAAGGCATTTGCTATTTATGAAATTCATATTGTCAAAGCGATGGCAGCACTACTCAAAATGGAGAATTTCTTTAAGAACCACGATGGTCCTAATACTGTTCCCATTTTTCTCTATTTACATCTTTCTTATCTGAAATCTAAGAAAGCAGGAAGCTGTTTTTTTGTTGTTTGTTTTGTATAGAGATTCATTTAGAGTTGCATACATGACAATCTCACTTTACACAGGCCTTCCTGATGTTACAGATACTGTTTGCATGCAACCTGTTTTCCTCCTGTTAAGAACAGGGGATTGTTGACCCCAGACAGTTGGAGAGAACATTGTTGCAAGGAAGTCTTCCAATATCCTCTTCTTTTGAGAAGGCCTCAACTTCCCTCTCTTGGGACCTTGAAACAGTGAATGATCAATAACGGCTCTGAAGCTTTCTTTATTCTTCTAACCCTAGTCACACTAATGATTAGGTGAATCAGTAGCATGGGAACTTGGATGAATCTGCCTCTCTAACATGGACAATGAACTATATTACTGCAAGACATGTGTTCTGTTAAGATTCTAATATTTAGTGCTGTTTTCCAGCCATTTGTCCTTGAGTTTCTGCTTTCTTTTTCCCTAAGGGAAATTTCTTAGATAAAGAGAGCAGGAGGCAATTGTCATAGAAGACAGTGGATAAAGGCAAGGAAATATTTGGGGACAACAGAGGCAATCAGTAAGAGCACTGTAGTTTTTTCCTCCAGAAACTATCCTGAAGCACAATAGAAATAACCTTCTTCTAAGACAGGGGCAGGAAACTTTAAGGAGCCATTCAAGGTTCAAAGGGTCATGAATTTCACCCTTATCTGAGAAGAGCCACATGGATGACTGTGATCTAAGACGGAGCTTGCATAGTCACAGAAGTTTGGCTTTGGGGGTTCGCAGTTTGCCTAGTGAGTTAGCACCTTAGCTATGGTGTGATGTGAGCCCTTCCTCTGTTCGTTCTGTCTCCCTGTTACTGTCGATGGAATTTGTTCACATAGCGCCTACTTTCTCAGTTTCTGCTTCCTTACAACCTCTACATACTCAATGCTTTAATCAGACTCCCTCTTACTTTAGAAGGTTTCCTTAGAAAGATCTTTAGATTTTTCTGACCCTGTTGTTCTCTAAAAGACTCTGACAAGGGAAAAGCCCTGACGCTAGTGATTCTTCCCCTGGTTGCTAGGCAGATCAACAAGGTATGCTGCTGTTTAGGGCCCCTCCCCAAAGACAGACAATTATTCATAACTTCAGAATTAAGGAGTGGTGATGCATCCCTGGAGAGGACGCAGGCAGGAGTCGAGGCTGGATCTCTCTAAGAGGAGCAGTGAGTGAGGCAGTTAGAGTTTGCCCAGGTGGAGCATCATCTCAGACCTTGCACTTAGAGGCTTCAGCACAGGTTACTATTTCATTTATGAACAGGTATATTTTATTACCTTACTAATGGCCTAGTTTCCTTTAGGTCATTTTGTTTTGGCTCAATCCTTTTAGTAGAAATAGCAGGATATTCACCTAATGAGAGTCTCAGTATAATTGTTCAAAAAGATTTTAAGTAATAATCTTTATCTCCAGAGATTGTGATTTTTTTTCCTGCAAAGACAATGGCACATTTACAAGGGATAAAAGGCTTCTAACAAACATGCTATGCAAGAGTGGATGGGAAGAAGGAAAAAAAATAAATCAACGTTTAAACTTAACAGGCTCACAGTTGTCAGACATGGAAGAGGTCTTGCATAGTTAGAGGAGATGCTATGCAGAGATTGAAGTCATATTCATGGGAACATGTCGTTGCGGTAAGGAAGACTCTGGGAGGATTACATTGGCCCAAGAATCTTTGACCTCATCCATAAATTCAGAGAACTCAATTTATGCTAACATAACTGATATTGAAAATAGAAGGGAGCAATATCAGACATGAGGCAGAGGGAAAATAAATAAAGCTTATGTGCTCTCACACTAAGAGAGGATTCTGGAGGTACTGTTTCATAGCCAGTTTTGTCTACTTCGAACATATGATCTTGGCTCTAGTCACAAGAAAGCATCCTGTAGTTTCAAGTAGATCCTTTCCCCTGAGGGAAGTCCTTCATGGGCTTTCTAGCAATAGTCTGAAAATGACAAATATGTACCATGAAATGTGAACTCTCTTCATATTGTTTATTTAAGTAAGACAGAAAATGCAGAGATGTGCACTTGGGATACAGTCGGTAGGACATCGATTTCTAGGTACTACTACACAAGGAGAGAGCAAGAGGCTTTAGGCTGTTATTATTAACACTTTGTTTCATTTGCATCTAACTTAAACATTTTAACGTACAAATTCTGCCAGTTATTATGCCAGGTAGCCTGGCACACCTGTGAAACTAGTATTTAGGAGAATGAAGTAGGAGGACCGTGAGTTTGAGGCCACGGTAGTCTACACAGTAAGATTATGCCTGGAAAAAAAAATCTAAAACAACAGGAACAAAACTTACTTCAAAATCCTTCCTATGCTTTTGTTCTCTGTAAAATTACATTCTTATATTAAGATAATTGTTTCGTAGTCAGGAAATAATTGCAGTGCAGATAAAAATGGTCAAAATTTCTTTCAGGCAAAATGTGGCTTAATACATGTTAGTTCTTTTCTTACATGCCCTGAAAATGCCTGACACAAGCATGCAAGTTTCTGTTTTTCACAATTCACTTTTGTTCCACTGTCCCAAGATCCATGGGCTCTCTACACAAATTCACATCTGCTTAGTCTGTGTATACATGTTGAAGTGTCCATGTTTTGCATGTCAAAGATTGGGGTATAGGTTGATAGCACATTTCAAGTGTGGAGAACATCCCCTCCTGTGAAAGTCTATTAGATACTAATTGGGTTATAGCTGCTGAGAGCCATTTGTGTTCAATTTTTCACCCCTCCCCTTTTTAGAAAGACTCCACACAGTGTTTGTTGACATCAGTGGCATTTTCATCTAAGGAGCTGGGAATTTTCCTGAAAGTCAATGTAAGAATAATTTGCTTGAGCAGTCTTTCAAGAGGACTTACCAAGATGTACTCTGCAGAGTGTAATAAAACTCAGAGTCACACGCAAGGCACTGCTCTGAACGCTTTATGTATATTATCTAATTTAATGCATCATTTTTGTGGGCAAAGGGCACAGTAGAAGTCACTGAAATTGTCTTGATACTAGGTGATGTGGATCATGCGTTTTCCTTCTAGATTTATGCTTTCAGGGAGCTGAGAGTTTTGCTGTTCTCTTAAGATTCTCAGCCAACACACTAACTCTGTAGATAACTCAGCTATCATAGTTGTCCCTATATACACTAGAACTGCTTAAACCTTCTTTCTCCTAGGCTTTTGAGCACCCAAGTAACACCCCAAGTGGCTGGCTATAAGGCAGTTTGAGAGGAAGCCCTTCATTCAGCACTTATAACGGACCTGTCTTCCTTTCTGACAGTGCATTGTCAGGGTAAGCATTTGAGCTTTCCCCCACTAGTTCTTCTAGAAATGATCACCCTGGAGGATCAGTATCTTTCACATCACTAGCTCTGAGCTATTGATCACCTGAGCCGCATTTGAATCTGCTCATTGGGTATCTTTGTAGGTTATTTTCACATTCATTGTCCTTTTACTCTCATTCTTCTGTTTGCCAGGGGCAGTCAGGAGCTGACCTGGCTTTTAGACTCCCTTTAGCTGAGAAATGATTATCCCTCTCTGAAGATTTTATATATATATATATATATGGAACTCAAGGGAGGGTTCAGAGTACAAAGTCCAGAAGGAAACAATTTCACTAAATCAGAGAAAAGAATCAAAAAGTGTTGCCAACTCAAGGAACTAGCAATGGATATTGACAGCCAGATATGGGGCCAGGAAGGCAAGCACTCTGAGAGCAAACCAGTGCAATAACCAGGAAATGGATTTCTGTCTGTTGCTGGCCCTCATCAGAGTCTTGTGCAGAAAAGGTGATGAGGTGTGCCTGCAATCATAAACGGCTAAAAAAGGGAGTGGTTTTTCCTAAGCAGCCACTTCTTACCACATATACAGTATACATTAAGATACCATAACACGTCTATTCATTTGGCTTTTGTTATCTTCTACACCATTTATAATTAATTATTTTTCTCTTGTGTAGTCTTGCCTTGTGACTTTATTAGAAGCTCGTAATGGGCAGAGCCAAGTGTCAAACTCCTTTGTTCCCCATGTAACTCAGGAAGATTGTCCTACATGTCAAGGTGAAGAGTTATGATGCATTGATTAAGACAGTTTGCTAGGACCAGGACTCACTGCTATGAAATGTCTCCTGCTGTGGTCTGGTGATAGTGATTTTTCTGACTTCACAGGGGCATAGAATAAGAAGAGGTACTCTCTCACACTATTGTCAAACGAGTCAGTGGAACTCAGACCTGAAGTTTGGTACCAAGACCTCTAATTACAATATGGTAAAATAGGTACAAATTTAAATTTATCCAATTAGCAGTGCATTTGTGACTACTCAAAATATATTTGCAAATATGGTATTTGTCTACCTAACTTTGTGATGGAGCCTTTTTGAGATCAACGCAAAACAAGTTAGGCCATACTCGTGTCTCCCTCTTCTGACCTCATGCAATCTACACAAGTTGAACTTCTTTACACACACACACACACACACACACACACACACACACACACGCACACACGCACGCATGCACGCACGCACGCACGCGCGCGCGCGCAATTTATTCCATTATAAGCACTTCACAGTTAGTCATGGAGAGTAACAGGCTTGATGGTGAGACAGGGAAACCAAAATGGAGATGGCATGAAACTATAGTGGTTGAAGACTAACCCCTAAAGAAAAGCAACTCTTATCCAGGATTACTTTCATTTTAAAAACAAGTACAAACTAGCAACTCACTCTTTCTCAATGTGACAGTTCACCAGTGGGACAACTGTCAGGTAAAAACATACATCTTTAAAACTTGGTGGTCCCAAGTTAAAAAAAGAAAAGAAAAGAAAAGAAAAAAACTAAAAATAACCGCACATACAACAAAAAAAGAATTTGTTCAGCTTTCCTGCAAGTGCCCACCAACAAGGCTTTGCTGAAGTTAGTCCCCCACTTAAGATTTAGAAAACACCCAAGATTTGGGTTAACAGCACCTATTGTAGCTGGATAGCTAAACAAAGTGTGTTTCAAACCAGTGTTAACCCATCCCAAGGGTTCAGAGGAAAACAAGAAGTCTAAAATCACAAGTGCAGACATGTCTAGGATCCTTGTCCTTCTGGATCCAACTTCCTTCAGGGTCTTCATCATTATAAATATTCTCTGCCACCTGCCACACGGTCATGATATTGTCTTCTGATACAGAACAAGTCACCCAAGGTTCTTTGGGATTCCAGGAGGGAGCGATACCTTGGCAGCATGACTGCCATTAATAACATAGCAGCCATCCGCTGCATCCTCCCCAGTTTTACTTAGATCCCAGACATTCTGCCTACAATCAGTGCCGCTGGAAGCTAAAACAGATTCATTGTGAGGGGACCACTAAATTCGAAATATTTCATCCTTATGTGATTCAAAGGAATGCAACTTGAGTTTCAGATTTCTCAGATCCCACAAGGCAAGTCTTGTCAGTTGTTCCTGTGGCAAGAATGAACTCTCTAGAAGTATTGAAAGATAGACAGTTCACTTCAGCTGTGTGAGCATCAACCTAGTGGCTTGGCTTAGAAGTATTGTTTGAACGAATATCCCAAGTAATAAATTTCTGATCACCAGCAACTGACCAAATACCCATGGAGAAGATGCGAGGAAACATCCTCTACTACTGCTTTATGCCCTGTAAAGATGGTCTTCACGTCCACTACTTTTCCTTCTTTTGGAACTGCACTGATGTCCCATAGGAAGATAGTATGGTCATCCGAGGCACTAAGCAAGTGTCCACTGAGATTTGGATTCCAAGAAAGCCCATAACCTTCTTTCTGATGGCCACAGAGATGTAAATCTGGGTTGCATTCTCTAGAAGGGTCTGGTTTAGAAGGATGCTTTGGGTAGTCAACAATAAGAACATCGCTGGATGGAGTCTTTGTTACAATGATGAATGGGTTCTGGGGCATGCATGGAGCCCTGTTTACTTCTCCTTCATGGTTAATCTTGATTTCTATTTCAGTTTTCCCACTGACAGAGCCAAAACCTCCAAATTCTCCCTTTTCATTGTCATAGTGTGATGTACCAAACTGAGTATCATCATTAGGTAGCTGGACACTGGCTATCACACACTTTGTTCATCTGGTGTGTGTGTTCCCAGGACAAACCAATGAATACTGAATGCTTTCCCTTCAGGCCTGGTTACATCTGGAAGCCACTGGGCAGTTAAGCTGGGCCACTCCAGGCCATGGTTCATCACCAAATTGTAGAGAAATGGGATGTTCTTTTCCATATTTTGTAACCCTCGTTGATCATGCGTTCGGCCATCATGTCATCGAAGGCTGTTTCCTTGTCAGCCATGGCAACATCATCACAGCCTTGCCTTTCACTGTAAGTATTCACAGCCCATGATGATCATGGATTTTTACAATGAGGAATAGTGTGGAGATAGCATATTGAATGCAATGAATAAGAGCCAACACTGAAGGGGCATGTTTTCATTTCATTGTCCTTTAACATTAAACTGGATAAAGCAAGGCACAGAGCTCAGGAGCTGGGGGAAATGTCTGTTACCAAACTGTTGCCAATTCAAATGATCAAGCCCTTCCCTTATGGAGAATGCCAACATGTCCTCTGATTGTCTGAATGTCTTAGACTTTATTAGAGATGGGAAATTTGGAAGATCACGAACAAGTTCTGTGATGTCATTCATGGCATGATGGTGATTGGTGGTAACTGATTTGTTTATTGTAAGCACGGCATGGTTATATGTCATTGTATCCTGACTATATTCAATATTTGTCAATTTAGTGTTTTTTAAAGCTAAGTATAGGTAATTTAGAGTTAGATATCTTGAAGATTCATGATAAATCACTTCCACGTATTTTTAGTTTTGTTTGCCTGTTTCAAATAAATTCCTTACTTTTAAATGATAAAATTATTGCTCTAGTTCCTTACCCTGTCCCTTGGAACACAGTGGAAAGTCATCATGTAAACCAATCAAGAAGATCAGGCCCTGATTTCTGATGCTTTTCATCAAACCACAGCTATGGCGCATGTGTACAGGGTGTGGACGGGTATGCCCCAGTTCACTTTTTGAAGCTACATTCTTATACACCACTTTCATATTGCTTTTTCAGTTCTATGAACTCGGATTTTCTGAGAAACTTGAGGCTCTAATGCTAGTTGTTGTTGTTTTTTTTTTCCTGTTACATTTGCTACCCACTTCTTATTCCTGGGAAGTTGCTCTTAAGTTACAGATGTGAAAACCTTGGAAAGGGCCATTGCCTTTTTTCTTACTACTAACGATGAGGTAGTCCATGTTCAATAAATGTTAACACATTACTGATTGCCATGCAACTGATGATTCAGCAACCCGCCCATACAGAGCCAAGGGTGTTAATGAAACTGGAGTCTGAGGTTTTCAACTTGTGTTTAATTCTCTCATTCAGTTGTGGACTCCTGACGAGCTTTCTGCCTTACCTTCAAGTATTCTGAGGCATTCATGAATAGACTCTGATTGTTCTCCATAGACAAACTTAGCTGAATCTCTCAGCCATGACCCAGCAGGGTCAGTGTTGGAATATCAGTGCTCACCTTCTTCTGAAGATGGCTACCCCCTCTCACTTTCCCTGGAAGGATGACTGCAAGCTTCTCCAAGCTGTCAACCTGACACTCTCTCACAGCACTGATGAAAGCCACTAGACAACAATGAAAAGCCCCTGAAATAGATTCAAAAGGGTTTTGGTGGCCTAGAGTTGACTTTGCTGAAAATAGAGCTGCTTCGGCTGCCTCCACCATTTGTTCTTTGCTGTACTATAATTAAAGTCCACATCTGAAATTTCAGGGAAACAAAGTCCCATGAGTTGTTGGCACCTGGCCTCCAAATATATCCTGCAAAGAGCTGAGCTCTTGTGGCATGTAGAAGCCCATGCTTCTACATAAGTGGCAATCCAATGCATGAATATGAAGATTGTCCCAGCTGAATATCAGTCAAACAGACAGTTCTTCAATCAATGACTTGAATCCATTTCCCTTCACATTCTGACTTACCCCACACTGGCACATGAGAAGATAGCAAGGGGAAAGTCGACCTCATTAATTGGGGCATGTTTAGTCTCTTCAGTGCTAAGAGAGAAGGACCCAGCTTGACTCAAAAAGAAAATGTGGGTCTCTGGTGAGATGGAGAACTATCTTCGCCTGCTGGTCTAAATAGAAATAGTTTTTCTGTACAGAAATTTTACCCAATTAAAGGACTTTTATTTGAACCCATGATTTGTGGCCTCCCTGGGAGGGGAGATTAGCTTCAGAGAGAAGAGGAAAGGCCTTTCCCATCATCTTGTTTTTTTCATGCTTGTGTCATTTGCATGAGAACGAGACAATGTGTGATTGCACATGAGTTCCCCTCAGAGCATCCTAAATAAGAATATGTTGGACACGAGGCATTTCGTCTCCCTGAGCAGTCAAATGAGCCGATTCATATGAATATACAATGAGATAAAACACCAATCCTGTACAGAAAGGTTTTTTATAATTTTAAGTAGACTTGTGCTAAACTCTTATCATAATTGTAATTAGAAAGAACAGGCCGGTTTCCAGCTGTTTCTACTCACATTTGACATGTGAGCAGTGTGAGGTTAGAAGCCAGTGCTGAATTCCTGATTTGCACTAGTTCAAAGTTGCTATTTGTTCTGTAGCAAGGAGAGGTCATGTAAAGCAGCTCTGACACTGTTCACAACAAGTGTTTCATCTTCTTATAATATCTAGAGGCAGGTGATACATCAACCCTGTGTTATACAAGGTTGTTTGTATCTAGTAGATTGAATAATTCAGTGGCCTACCATGGAAGACCATGCATATAAGTGTTGCAAACTGAGGGCATGGATAATGATTCTATTTTGACATTTTTACAAGTCATCTTATGGGAGGCATGAACTTTGACAGATGATTAAACCCATTTCTCAGGCTTTGCACTGTCAGTCTGTGTGTTAAAGCCAAAATGGAGAGGTGAGCAGAAAGAGAGTAAAATATCATTCAGACACAGTTTCTACAAACATACTGATTAGCTAGTACCTGTAAAGTTTATGTTTATTTGGGCGTTTTGTTGCGTTTCAAATAGCTTTTGAAGACACAGCTAAACGAAGACCAATCACAGTACTATTAGTTAGTTTTCTGTTGCTATGATAAAACACCATAACTAAGTCATCTTACAGAAGGTAAGAGTTTATTTGGGCTTGTTCTAGAGGGATAAGAATCCCTCATGCTGGACAAACATGGTAGAACACAATAGGCATTGTGGCAGGAACAAAGAGCTAAGAGCTCAGATTTTCAAATTGCAAGCAGGAAGCAAAGACGGCAAAATAGAAGCAAAGAAGTAGGTGAGCTTTATAAAATCTCAAAACCCACCTTTGGTTAGAAAATTTAACCAGCAGTGCTGTACTCCTAAATTGCTCCAAATAGCAGCACCAGCTGGAGAGCTGGTGTTCAAGCATTTTACCCTAGCAGCAACATTCTCATTCATGCAACCATGTTAGTTATCTATCTGCATTGCAAAACCCACTTTTGCACCCTTAGACCACTAAAATCCTGGATTATGGAGGTATGAAAATACCTAAGGTATACTGCAGTCTATTTTCCTCAGGTTGGAGCAGGTCTGTCCAAAGAAGGTTAAGGAACAATATATTATCACATCTTGTAGCTAATTATGGAAAATAAAGGATGGAATGTTAAAGCTTAAAATACTGTTCAAATGTACTCTCTTAGTTAGCCTCTCATTAGAAATATAGCCCTGAATAGAATATGAGTAATAGTGCAGGACTGTCCCCACTCAGCATTTGAGCTGTGAGTTACTGTGAATACATTTTAGAAAAAAAAAGGTGTTAAGGCTATTTGCTTTTTTGTTTTGTTTTTGTTTTTGCCTTAGAGTTTCAGCTTATAAGATGCAACTAATACATTTTCTAAAGTCGTGTCAGCTGTTGGGTGTCATGTGTAAGTTTTCAGTCTACCTAAGTGGAAGAACCTGAATGACTAAGAACAAGGTAGGGTTAAAAATGGCATTATTAACTTAGGTGAGTGTAACAGGCTCTCACACCATACCATGCACTTGTTCAAAGTGAAGGAAATAATAAATGTCTATTTTAAAACACATATTCATAATAAATAGCTCCATACACAAGAGACCTAGTAGAATACTACTTTAGCTTCTGTGATGTCAAGTCAACCATAATGAGACTCTTTATGCCATGAAGACTAGCAAACACTACAAATAAAGTATGAACCAACTTTTCTGTCTTCCCTACAGAGAGATTGTTATTAAACATTTATCAGTGTTGCACAGACTAACAGTAGCAGACATTTTTGTTCAAAAGAGTCTTTCAAGTATGCTTTAGAAATGTATACAAACTAGTGACACATCAATGGTAGACATGGCACTTGAAGGAAGATTTATCTCATCTAGGTACATAAAGCAATATTTTACAATTAAAAGTTAAAATCAAAGGCTAATAATTAGACCTGTCATTTAGTATATTTACCGTTTCATATATTTTGTTAGAAACTACACAATAACTATTAATGTGATAGATACTCTAGGTAACACAAAAGATTTGCATAAGCAGGATTAGAATTTACCTGAGAAGAAACTCAAAATATTGAAGGAAGCTATAGTAAGGGTAAGAGCTGGAAGGGCAAAATTGAGTACTTGATAAATTCTCCAGACAAGAGTTTATGAAGATGATCCTCAGTAAAAGTCTTACAGGAAGAACTATGTTGGATGGTGCTAGGAGAAAGAGGGAAAGAATAAAACAAAAGGAAATAAACATCACATGCCCCAGGACACACACAGCCTCGTGTGAAGTATGTTCTTGCATGGAGAGGACCTAGACCCCTGTTCAAAGGAAGGCAGCTCAGTTTCCAAGTGGGTTACCTAGTAAGGGGAACACAGGCTGTCCCTATCATGAACTCAGTGGCCGGCTGTTTGATTACCTCCTCCTGAGGAGAGGGTACAGCTTTGCCAGTCCACAGAGGAAGATGATGCAGTCTGCCTTGAGGAGACCAGAGAAGCTAAGGTCAGATAGAAGAGGAGGAGGTCCTTCCCTATCAGGACACTAAGGAAAGGACATAGGGAGAAAAGAGGGACAGTGGGTGAGCCTGGCAAGACACAAGGGAAGGGGCCGCAGAGGGGATACAAAGTGAAGAAATTGTAATAAATAAATAAATAAATAAATAAATAAATTAAAAAAAAAAACAAATAAGTAAGGCTGAGCCAAATGAGCTTGCTCACAATTATGAGAGGTACAGCTTTATTCATTTTATCTTCTCTACTCTAGATTTAGAGTTCCTTCTATAATATCACAAATCCCGACACTCTGTGTGTATGTGTGTGTTCATGGGTATACGTATAGGTGTGCAGATGGGCACATATTTATGGAGGTCAAGGATGAAAAACATGAATGCAATTCTTCAGAAATGGCATCTGTCTTGTTTCTTTGAGACAAGGTCTTTTGCTGGCCTAGAAATCTGAACTATGCTAGGCTGTGTGGCCAGCAGGCACCAGGAATTCACCAGTGTCCATCTCACTGATGTTGGGATTACCACATCTGACTTCATTTTACATGAGTTCTGATGATCAAATTTGGGTCCTGTGCTTGCAAAGGAAATATTTTCCATGTTGTAGCCTTAAACCGTGTAACTTTTGATATATTGAAAGGCCAGCCATTTTCAGAAGTCATTGTTTTAGTTAAGTGCCAAAAACAAAAGGTGAAGAACTCACATGTTAGAATATGAGGGGGCTTGAGCCAGCTATTTCTAGGCAACCAGAAATTTGACAGTGACTTGTCTGATTATGAAAAGAGCTTTCTACTATTCCAGTACAGGTAAACATTGCCAAAAAGGGCAAAAGCTTGTATGTAGAAGAAAAGATACCAAAGGGAAGTTAGCCATATGCTATGAAAAGAAATAAGTTACAGTCAAAATGAAAGAGATGAAAGATTCAACTAAAAAGAAATACATATTTTTGAGCATTTCCTATGAACTATCTTTCCCAAATGGCAAAGTTACTGCAAGTCATCTTACTGTGGATCAAAACATAGTCTAACAGAGCCACAAAATCCCCTGATGAAGATAAATGATGGGTAATTTGAAGTAGTCTCAAACTTTTTTGCGAGCCTCAAGATCATTGCATAGTACTGGATCTGTCCCTACTGGCCTGGAATGTGTCCCAAAAAAACACCAGTGGGAGATATTCGAGCAGACTAGCCAGCGAAGAAAAGGAAAGGAAAATGAAGCCATTTGGACTTGTCTGAGACACTTGATGGCTTGACACTTTGCAATTTATAGGGTTTTTATTTGTCCTTTTAATATTCTTCTCTTTTATTTACTCAATAGCCTTCTACTCAAGTTCATGCTCAGCTTACATTCGATGAAGTACACAGCATCGGACAGAGTGAACCTAGAAATCTGTCCAACATGTCTTTGCAATGTATTTCAGCTTCCAGAACTATGCTAGAAGAATGAATGAATGAGAGAGATCTGTATGGATCAGCAGTCCTAGAGCCCCTAATAGAGCCTTTTAGACAGCAATTTCCTTAAGTTATGAGCATTTTAATAAAATGAGGTTTTGTTTGATTTGAAAGTATGAGGCTCAGTAGAACAGAGAATCTGGTCAGCTTTTGGCGTAGTTTTGTAACCTTGAATCCTTCCATCTTAGTGCCAGTGGTTGGCTTCCCAGATATTCAGAATAGATTAAGTTGTCGAGGACACATTGCTCAGATTTCTTTCAAACTAAACTGTAATTAATTAAAATAATAATAAATAAATAAAGTTTAAAAGAACTGTGTGGTATTTTTTTAGGTGGGGAAGATGCAAGGTTCTAGTATCTCTTCATTGCTCTTCATTGTGCGGCTGTATCTTTGTCTTTTTGATGTACCCTGGGAGGCTATTCACTTTTTAACTGATGCCGCATGTGGGGAAAAAAATCTTTGTCCAGTAGTATTCAATGTGGTGGCTTGAATCTTTTTCATCAGGGGCTAGTAAGTGCCTAGCTGAGTTGAAAACTCAAAATGTCTCTGTCTACCTGGTTATCTATACGACAAACTACTCGAGTACCATTACTCATCATGTGGCCCTGTTACAGAAATTATAGGAACCATCAATATCTTCTCAGAAGGCACAATTCAAAATTACTGGCAAATACTAGCTCTAAATATGTGTAACACTGACAGCATTTGGCACAAGGAATGTTTCCGACATAACTAGAAAACCCAGGGTAAGATGTTCCTCACTTGAGGCCTGTTCACACTTCTAGAAAGCCCTGCAATGACTCTTCCGCATTACCTAAAATTTTCTTTCCTTTCAATGTGTCAAAGAATTTGATTCCCATTGACTGGACTTCAAACATACTCTGTGATTGAAAATGCTCTGTTTTGATATTAATATTCTACATAATAACCCTGCTAAGATAAAAAGATATCCATCATTCACATTTTAGATAAATTTATTTAATTATGCTGTTTTCCTCTTGATGTACAGTGCGTACCAATAACACTGAGGAATGCAGTGAACTTATGAGATAGTTTTGTACCATTTTTCCAGTATCTGCTCATGAATGTACTCACTACACTCACCTATATACACATATACTTGCATGCATACGTGCACACACATATGTGACAACAGACATGTGGATTCATGTGGACCATTCATAATGGTCAGTTCATAGTGTTCACATACATCAAACCTTCACACTGCACATCTTGAATATATGTAATGAGCATTTGTCAAGTTTGCATCCTCAAAGATGAAAAAAAAATAACATGAAGCAAAGGTAGATAAAGTCAGGAAAAAGGCAAACACTAATTTTGAGCAAGTACCTTTTGTGGGAGGCAAATTCTACTAAAGGAAGTAGGGATTGCGCTCAATAGGAAGGATGGTAAGAGATTAATTTTTGAGGAGGCATGGAAGTAAGCTATTTGGTGGAAAGGAGAAGTGAGTAGAAACAGAGGAGCTGTCACACTCAATTGAGTTTTGAAATTTCTCTGTATGGAGGACTTACAGACATCAAAGACATCCTAATTTAATTGAAACCAGTGGGCAAAATTTCTTCCTTTCTTTATAGGCCACTGTTTGAATGGGCCTTTTATCATTAAAAGCTTGGTATTTGCAGTTCTCACTCCAGTCCAACTTCCTTGGTTTTGTGGGTACCATTATCTCCAGCATCAAACTTGCTTCTCTGTTCAGATGATATTTTTCTGTTTTCAGTAGCTACTCCCATAGACAGGAAGCAGGTCCAGTAATTATACAACATCTCTTAGTATGTAGAAATATTGTCTTACAATATGTGATTCAACTGAGTTCTGTATGTCTACAGTCAACGGTCCTTGAAAGTCTGTTATAATTCTTTAGAAAAGTTGAACTGACTCTCTTAAGTCATTCTCTTTCTGGTAGTGTTAACACATTCATATCTTTCTTTGGAATTTAACAATTCTTTTTTTGTTGTTGATTATCAGAGTGGGGACTGTGTGATGAAGCAATGTTCCGGATGTGATTGTTACACATCAGACATAACACTAATTACATCATGATAAGGACCCTATATGGTCTTCACATAGACCTGTGACTGTGACGTCCCTTGACAGAGGTAGACAAGAAAACTTAACCTAGTCAGTTAGCCTTGATCCTTATGTATAATTTCCAGTATTCAACTGAGGCTGAAAACCTGCTGGATTTTTGAAGAAAATTATTCTATTAATTCCCTAGGAGAATTCTCATAAGGATGTGAAAAATACACGAGTTCTTTGCTACAAGAAAATGTCAAAGGCTTCCATTTAGAATTATCTATTCAGCCTATTCATTTTAATACAATCTGAGAAGAGTTGAGCCTGTAGGCCAGTATTTTAGTATTTTCAGAAAACTTTATTATTCTCCACTGATTGCCTACTCTTCATAATCCTTTTAAGAACGCACAAGGTTGTAGTTGAACATAAGACCCTTCCAGGTTATTGTTTCTGTGTCTGTACTTACTATCTGTGTAATTTCACCTAACTTCTTATAACATCTAAATCAAGCAATGTGATGTTAAGATTGGTAAAAGATTGAGATGTAGAAAATGTTTTATCAATGTTATTGTATCAATTAGTCTATAATATTATTATTGTTTATGTTGTAGCTATGATAAAGCAACTTTATCATATCTCTGGACTTTCTCAATGTCAGTCCTTAGTGGCGTTTAAAAACATATGTGTTCTACTTTACTTCACCCACAAGTGACAATAATAGGTAGTCATACACATTCTTAGGAGACAAAATATGTAATGTCATACGATTATGACCATAGTGTCATACAGAGGCTTACAGGTCTCTCACTATGTGTGTAACTTTACTGATGATGAGGCTTCTGTGATAGTCAGTTTAGACAGATGACAATTGTCATAGGGGACATCAAACTTACCCCAGGATAAAAGTCATCTTTTTTTAATGGTTGTTTATGTGGCTTGCTGGGTTGATTTCTAAGATTCAAGATATGTTTTGTTTTAAAGATGTAGTTTCTTTATACCTTCAATTTTACAATTTTCAAGGCTTACAGACCTTCAACTTACCTTTAGAAAGTATCGCAGATGCTGATTACAAGGTGGGCTATGGTCCTATCCACTTCGAAAAGTCACAGTTGCAAGAAGTTGAAAGAGGATTCAGCATCCCACTTCCTAGTATTTTTAGTGGTGGGTATTTTCAACAACATGTGTCTGCTTTCAAGGAATTTCTTGTTAGATTATGTAAAAATGTGTCTCTGTGCTATAAATTGAATCTCTTCCTTAGCCTCTTGCCTCTGACAACTTGATGTAAACACTTTGACTAAATGCTGTGCCTGGAGAGCTGGGTAAACCATGTTATCTCAGCTTTAAAGGAGGAGAGGGAGTCAGAAATTGCATCTATCCAGCAGCTTCCTCCTTCTGTTCCTTGGGGTCTGCACTGCAAAATCCCAGATAGAAGAGAATTTACATGGAATTCATAGATGGTTTTTCAAGGGACATAACAAGGTTATATAACTCATCTCACAGTTCAGTAAATATCAGAAGCTACAAGAAGTGCTGTAGAAGTTTTAGAAAAGATGCATTTATGTTATCTGCCTCATCCCAAGCTTACTACTTGTTTGATCTACCACAAAATTTTTTTTACATGCTCTGCTACAGGAAATACTAAATGGACTTGGAGACTATCTCTCTGTTGCACAGTATGGTAAGACAGTAAAGAGTCATTAATTTTGGATCCCTGATAAAGGAAAACAGAGATAAGATATACAAGAGACAATGGGGAGAATTTAAAAAATTCATTTGGTGGAAGGGAAAAAAGATGATATGTAAATGCACCAAATGCACATACACAATGCAATTGCTGATCTCTGTTGAGCTTTATCAGGGCAAGAGGCATGGATGAAAGAATGTAATTTATTATAAAGATAGGTAAGTACTTATATAGCCTAGAAACAACATATTTGTGGAATAAAATGTGACTGGAAAAATCAAGGAAATGGTATAAAGGTAGGATGGGAGACATTTGAATTAAAATTAGAGAAATAAAAATCTCATAATAAACTAGATTTATACTCTCAAACTTACTTAGATAGGAGTTGTGTTTTTCTCAGATCACAGAACATCTAAACTAGGAGCGTGCACACACACACACACACACACACACACACACACAGAGAGAGAGAGAGAGAGAGAGAGAGAAACAGAGACAAATAGAGATAGAGGAGGAAGCCTTGTACTGAGTGTAGAAGCAACATACTTATGTAAGATACCAACTACGTAATGGCGAATTTCTCATGATTAAGTGACTCTCCCATACCCACTGTATGTATGTGTGTGTGTCTAAAGGGTAGGAGACAGATTCTCAGGGCTGAGTTTATCTATCTATCTATCTATCTATCTATCTATCTATCTATCTATCTATCTATCTATCTATCTATCTATATACTAAGGGTTCTCTCTCCTTAGGAGTTTAATTGGAGTTACAGTATAAAGAGGATGAGCTCTGTTCAGAGTCCAGAGGTTACCAAATATAAAGCCAAGTGCCAGATGTGGGATACACCCTCAAGTTGTTAGTCAGTGTGTCCTGGAAACCCCCAAACATTTAAAGGTTGCTATTTGTTTCCTACCAGAACTTGATGATAAGGTCCTATTTTTTTAAGATATCATATACTCTGATTATAAGACATGGATAAATCACGTTGGTATGGACCATGATACTTTCTCCCTACGGATGAGCTTTTGTAATACTGAAGACTGTTGTGAGGAAATGCCATCAATAGGGTTTTTCAGCTTTGAATTCCTTTGTTTATGACGGTAAGACAGGAAATGTCATCGTATGGAAAGGGAACAAATTTTGCCAGAATACTGCTTAACTAGGTCTTGGACATACGGATTTTAGTGGCTAATTGGACAACTAGTCAGAAATGATTTTGGACAAGATTGCTGAGGAGGGGGTGTTGAGGAAGTTCAAGGGTAAATTGAGGGAGAACAATTGTTGCTTTTGTGGCTTGGGGGAGCATTTAGACTAGGAGAGATGACAAATAGGGAAAGGACAGATCAAGAATAAGGTAGAGAAGAAAGCAGCAGGGTGCCTCTGACTACTTCAGAACTACATGAGTATAACGAAGCCGACGCTGAGGAGATCACGGAGCTGGAAATAGAGCCGGCGCAGCACAAGAGGTAAAGCCCACTGCTTTACGCGTCCTGAACTTTACAGAGGTGCTCAGAGAAACCGCGCTCACCTTGCTTCAAATAAGAAGCCTAAAATTAAAAAAAGGGTAGAGGAAACAGCTTATTTAGAACAAATACAAAGGAAAAAGAAACACCCATAAGGTTATACAAATAAAAGATTTTAAGAAAATTAAATCCAATTTAAAATTTGCTCAGAAAGCAAAATTTAAAACAAAACAAAACAACCCGTATTTTAAATACTTTATATAAACACAGAATGGCTTATTTGATACTTGAGGATGCAGAAAGATGAGAGAAAAACAGGGAGACAACCCACTGTTGCGTTGCTTCTGCTTTCCTTTTTCCTTTTTCACCAGCGGGTCATTCTTCACCCTAAATACCAAGGTCTTCAGTCTGATGACACAGCCACTGTTCTTGTTTTCTTGTAATAAATATCCCTATCATTTTATGAAAGACACATTTTTCTATCCATCAAATACATGTCTATACCATTGTATTTGGAGACAACCAGTATATCTACTGTGTAGTACTTTGGGTCCTTTACCGATCAAAGTTAACATAGTAATACAACTCAAGTTTACTAATAGTGCCCTGACCAGTCCAATCTGTGTATATGGACCACGTTCATTTTAAGTGTAATTTTTCCTCCTCTTTTAACACTGGAGATGTAAAACTCTAAGGGGGAAAACCCTTAGTGCTTTATTTTAGTCTGAAAGTGATCTGAAGGTAGTTAACCTTGGAAAGAAGGAAGAAATGAAGATAAACTTTCTTCCTGGCCTCCTGATGCCTCTGTGTGAATTGATGGATCCCTCAAGGATGAACGCAACACTGTGACAAGTGCACAGGGAGAAGCTTTGCTGGAGCTGACATTCACAGCGCGTATTAATTATAAGTATCCATCTCCCTGGTGATCATGTGCTTTTTCTCCCCAGGAAGCAAACCGACTAAGAATTTTACTTTTGATGGAAATGAAGAATGTTTGGAGTTCTTGTTAAGTTTCAATAGCCTTAAGTTAAATCCATCTTCACACTAACTTTGGAGAGCTTCAGATCTCAAACTTCCTTGTAAAAAAAGGTTGAGGGGATGTACATTTTTCTTATGGGCCGTGTAGAACCTGCAGTAAACCCAAATTCAAGAAAATATGGGGAGGAGGAATTGAACTTTCATTTGGTGACTGAGGGGAAGAAATTTTCTTAGGGTACAGCCATGATTTTCTGTTAAGATCTACGGATATACAGATTTAAGTCCTGGATGCTGAGTATATCCACAATCACAAAGTAAGGAAGGAGGAAGAGATGGAGGGAGGGAGGCAGGGGAAGTTAGCAGGAAGTGGCCATTTCTGAGTGTAAAGTGAAGCTTATGGAAGAAATGATGTTTTTGCCAGTGCTCCCAGGCTTGGGGTTCCCCATTTCCTTAATTCTAAAGTCTTGGCCAGCCCTTCTCTAAGGAAGAAGCATCTGTTTTGTTGACTGTCCTGTTTTGAGAAAAAATGTAAAAAGAAATGGTGTTGACAGTATGTTCACAAGGAAGTTTTTTTGGCAATAAGCTACAGGTTTGTTTATATAATTTTCTCATGTGATTGGGTGACAAACAGAACATCTTAGACTGCCTGTCTAGCTAATCAGGGGCAAACTTAAAGCATTTCCTCACAGTTTCTTTTTCATAAGGTGATCTTTTCTATCCCTGAGAACTTCAGATGCCTTTCTCCCTTATTACTGTTACTAGCTTCTTACCTTAATGTTTCAAAAGATCTGAAAAACTCACTTTACTTAATTTGGATGTGAATTTCTCTGAAACATATTTTAATACAACCTTCCCTCCCACACCCACTTTTAATGAACATAATCAAGTGAATGAGCATATGCAAAATAAAAGATGGGCCAGACAGATAGCTCTGCATTTTAAACCAAACCTCTTTGAGATATTTTCCATTTATTAGTCTGAACATAAAAACCTGCATGGACTTTTTGGAAGCAGGAAATTACCACTTTGATAGCAGACTTCTCTTCTCCAAAAACTTTATAGAAATGGCCACCCCTTACTTACAGCACTTACTTTTGCTGCCTTTACAATGAGAACTTTATAACGCAGAAAATTCAAGAACCATTTTCTTTTAGTCAGATGTTTTTCTACTAGGAAATATCACCATTCAATAAGTCAAAAGTAGATCAACTCATGAATATTCATTAGGAATATTTTGAGTACTATATTATCAACTTAATACTCTTTTACTGGCTAGATCACCCATATTCCTGATTACTTTCCCCCATTAAATCCTTAATTGCTATTTAAATCAAGCAATTTTTCATAGTAATTCTTGCCCAGTCTAATATCTGGGTATTGCCACTTGATATTACATATGATGCATAATTCCCTCTTTCTATGGAAGCTTATGTGTGATTAATTTTTTGCTTTGCTTTTCAAATAGAGGTATTTAAATATTTTTTAAAATCATTGCCTATATTGGACAAAATAGAGATCTTTGAGCTATTTGAAATAGATTTCAATATGAAAGTAATATATCACTCAGTTCACATAAAAACATGTTTGAATATAGATGCTTAAAATTTTCATTTCATATGTAGAAGAAAATGCTTTGTACTTCAGTATTTATTACACTTGGTACCAGGCATATTGATGAGATTTTTAGCTGATTTTCCTCCCTAGGATGTTATAAGACCTAAAAATTTGTTTCTCGCTATTGCTATTTCTCCCTGGCTACTTTTTTCTTTTATGTTTATGGCTCATTGCTTACCAGTTACTGAGGACAAACGAGTCTTTATTAAGTTTCTGCAAAAATACAATGTTATGTTTTGTAAATTTTGATTTTAGGATTTGGCTAATGTCTTGGGAGTGGTGTAAAATCTAAGATGTTTAGACTGCATTGATGCTTGCCGTACCCACTGGAGATGAACAAGTTTGAAAACTGCCTTGTGAACAGGAAGCTTAAAAGGTGTAATCATATAGAATGTCTAGCCATTAAGCTGCATGGAAAATGATTAAACTTATATTTACAAATGAATATTGATCAACCTGTAATATCTTAATTAATATTTAAAAATTTGTTTACTGGGAAAATTTAGCGACTGTCTTCTTTCAACATGAACATAACATATCCCATAAACTTTCTTTTCTTTTTTTTTTCGTTTTGTTTTGTGTTTTTGAGACCTGGTTTCTTTGTGTAGCTTTGGCTGTCATGGACTCACTTTGTAGACCAGGTTGGCCTTGAAGTCACAGAGATCCACCTGCCTCTGCCTCCCAGAGTGCTAGGATTACAGGTGTGTGCCACCATTCCTTGCTATGGCTTTATTTTTTAATTATTTATTTTCATACAAAATATTTTGATTATGTTTTTTCTCTGCCATCTCCACCTTTATTCTCCTCACCTCCCTACCTATACAACCCAACTTAACCTCCTCTCTCTTTGTCTCTCTTAAAAGCCCAACAAATGAGAAGAAAAAGAAGCAACCAAAAAATATGTATATAAAATATCAGCACACATATATGGATAGCACACCCACATAAATACAAAATCAGAAACTGAAATACAAAAGTAAAAGACCAATAATATAAAAACTACCCAAACAAAGAGTCATGAGATGAAAGTCTAAAAAAAAAGAACAAAACAACAACAACAGCAAAAAACAAACAAACAAACAAACAAAAAACCCGCTGAGTTTTGTGTCAGTCAACTATTCCTGGGTATGGGGGGTCTGTTATGAAATGTGGTTAATATATAAAGTAAAACTTCACTAGACAAAGCAGATTTTTTTCCTTTATCAGAAGGCATCAATTGCAGATGGCTTCTTTTTAAAATCTATTTATGTACATTAGTGTCAAGATGTCATATCCTTTGGAATTGGAATTACGGACAGTAGTGAGCTGCCATGTGGGTGCTGGGAACTGAACCCAAGTCCTTTGGAAGAACAACGTGCTCTTTATCAATGAGCCATTTATCCAGTCCACAGATGGTTTTTTTTGAATGGTGGAAGCCCATGTTCACTTCCCCCACTCAGTACTTTGACACCATCTGGCTTGATCCTGTGCAGACCTTTTGCATATTGTCACAGTCTCTGTGCATACATGCATCACTTCTGTTGTTTCTAAAAGATACTATTTTCTTGGAGTCATCCATCACCTCTGACTCTTATAATATTTCTGCCTCTTCCTTATCGATCCCTTTGTCTTTAGAGAAAGGCTTTGAAGATATCCCACTCAAGACTTAGTGCTCCAAAGTCTTTTATTCTCTGCAAATTGTCCACTTGTGGTTCTCCGTGTTTGCTCTTATTTACTGCAAGAAGAAGCTTTTATGATGATTGAGGCACTGATCTATGTCATTAGGAGTAATTATTGGTATTTTTCTTTTTTTAATTAATTAATTAATTAATTAATTAATTTTTGTTATCAATCACAGGTTAGGTATTTTGCATCCCAAGCATGGCCCCCTCCCTCATTCCCTCCCCCCTCTCCAACCCTCCCTCATCTCCTCCCCGCCCCCTCCAAGTCCACCAACAGGGGAGGACCTCCTCCCCTTCCATCCAACCCCAGCTCATCCTGTCTCCTCAGGGCTGGCTGCAATGTCC
>CM053764.1:13585354-13619873 GCA_028658305.1 Pachyuromys duprasi
ATTTTGTTGTATAGTAACAACGACTGTGCTAGTTGAGGTTGGTAGCTAACATGATTGAATTAAGAAACTCCTAAAAGGTTGGTAAACCATACTTCTTGACACATCTGTGATGTCATTTAGGGGGAATTAGCTCATGAGAGCTCTGTCTCAATTCATGGATTAATCTTTTGATAGATTCATTCTGTCATAAAGTGGAATCTAGCTGAAGGAAATAAGTGCCTCAGGCCATGACTTTGGGGTAACGTCTTACTCTAGACCACTCTTATATTCCCCCTTTTCTGATTTGTTGAAACACTCCCACTACCAAGTGACCATTGGCTGATTCCTCTGAAATCATGAGCAGGAAAAAAATCACACCCTTGAATACTTTCTTCGGGTGTGTTGTCATGACAAACAAGCTATGTAATATAAAATAGCAAGTCTTTTTTTTTCTTGCATATTACAGTGAAAGCACTTCTGAATAGAGGGAGAAAGTTAAAAAGCTAAGAGATAGTTTGCTTTCACCTGGTAGAAATTGGCTATTTAAGTGTAACTTTGATGTCATTTTAATACAACATTTTTGGATCTAGACAAATCTTGAATCTGGTGTTGATCCTATGAGTTCCCTGATATGTGTCATTAAACTAGTTATTACTTTTCTCAATTTTCAGTTTTCTCATTTGTTATATGCAGGTAATAAATAATGTCATATAAAAGCCTTATTTCCAGCAAAGCAGTTGGCTCTAAGCAAAGCTTCCTCCCTTCCCTCCCCTCTCCCCCGAAAAAAGTCACGAATCTTAGCCATATAAAAGGTCCTAAAAACTGCTTTGCTCACCCTCCTACATCCTTCCATAGAGAGGCAGGTGCTCCTCAAGCAAGAATGTTGATGTTGTGGTCTCTACCAATACCTCACATAAATCTGTATAATGATGACACTTGGATCCAGGTGACACCTGGAATGATGCAGTTCTCTCACGTACCCTGGGCATTTTAGAAAGTCACAGTCTTGCCTGTGAATTATATTTCTAATGATGGTACCATAGGTCTGAGTCAGGCTGTGGCCCTTTACTAGATCTCCTTAGGTGCCTTTAACTAGGGGAGTGTAAGCGTACATAAACATATCTGCCACCATTTATATATATATTTGTTTTCACACAAAAAGATGCTTAGAAAGTTAGAACAAATTCTTAATTATCCAAAGTCACTTTTGCTAGTGTTTAAATTCATCGGATAATTGTTCAATTATCCATTTTATTTTGTCTGTGTAGATATCTTGGCTCAAGTCCATTACCCAACTAATGTACAAAAAGATGAGAAAATTAGGAGATTGTGCCTATGTTGATATTTCTCTTTTCAACCCAATGGTTGTTCTGTGTCACTGATATTTTCTGTCCTCATTAGAAGTTCTCACATTAATGTCTATTACACCGAGAAAGTGAATTTAAGTATGTTTGTCTTTACTCTTTGCCAACCAGCTTGAAGAAGCACAGTAGAATAACTCTTCTTTCTTTTTCTTTTCTTTTTAATGTTATAATTTAATTATAATATTTCTTCTTTCCCTTTCTCCCTCTAAACTCCCCCATGTACTCTTCATTGCTCTCTTTCAAGTTCATGGTCTTTTTAATTAATTGTTATTATTTGTATATATATATATGTATTTCAGAACATACTCAGTTTGTATAATATTGCTTGTATGTATATTTTCAGGGATAATGATTTGGTATTGCATAATGATTTGGTTTTCTATTTTCTGGGGAAGACTATTTCTCATACTTCTAACATTACTTAGGTATCTGTAGTTCTTTGTGTAGCCTGAGACCTTGTGGGCTTTTTGCCATTCACTTTGGCATGTCAATTGGTGTCTTCCTTGTTCATCTCATAGAATACATTGCAGACAAACACAATTCTTAATTTCTAATGTGAATACAAGGAGCTGCAAAAAATTATATGATAGGCATTGTTCTCAGCTAGTATAATTGATGCCCAGCTGTCATTAAGACAATCTTTGTTTTCATCCTGAGGTCTAGATCACCTGAGGCAAATAGTGCACATGTTTTTAGACTCCTAGTTGGTTGCACTTAACCTCTGATGAACTATTTTCAGCAACGTACAAAATGGTAGCATCATTATTTCATAGCATTCCTTTCCCTCTGTAATTGCCTCTGATTATGCTGCAGCTTAGATAAAGTTGTATGTTCTGCCACATGAGGATTCAGGTCCTGCATGGGACCTTAAAAAGAGCATAGCCAACGGAGTCATATTTTGCATTCAGTAATTTTAAATTGATTCACAGTGAACAAGTTGCCTAATTACCTGAATTATCATGCTCTTCTTATGTACAATTTAAGGTTTATATCATGGTCTCTGTGGGTACAAAGTGCTAAAGCATAAAAATGAATGAGCACACTGATGCGTGGTATTAACTGGCATGATATTGTGTCTTTCAATAACTGAGTTATTTAGGTACACACAGTCACACATTTGGTACTTTAACTCAGTTAATATGTCATTTTTTTCACTGTATTAGAGTAGTGTGTGAAGCAGAGTAGGTAGTTATGAGCTCTCTTTATGAATCACTTAGGGGACAATAGCTGCTTCATCCCTTAGTGTATATTGTGTGTTTATCTTTATCGGATTGTACTGTCATAGACAAACTTTCTGATCATAAAGGTGAAGGAAACACATAACACTTCAATCTAGGATATTGGATGACACAGCACCAAGAAATTTTCTTGTGTGCTCTGGGGGTTATGGAACATCATTATTTATTTCAACTCCTGTCATTAAAATCAGACTTCCCAAATTAATTTGATTTAAACAATGGAGGAATATGACTTTTCCATTTATTGCTGAAGAGCTTTAAGATTCAATGTAAAGTTGAGAGCAGCAAAAAATCTATCATTATAAACCTAAATATTTAAAAGGCAGTTTGACAAAGTAACCATTTAGCAAAACAATAACGGTCATTTCTTTTTTTGTCTTATGACCTACACAGATACATAAAAACAAAACAAAACAAAAAACTAGGTTTACAGATTCAGGCATGAATTTCCTACTGAGTAGTAGGCTGCAAACCCAATTAGAAAGTATTTGGTTACTTCCATAACAGTAAAACCTCTATTTCACCCAGGGACAATTCTTATTTAACAGGATGGTATTGTAGCATTCAGGGTTCAGCTCCAGTTAAGACCACTATATTTTTTTCCAGATAGCCTGCATAGGATCTTCTGGCGTTATGAGCCAGCTGTAGATTTTCTTGCTTAGTTGCAGGTTGTTTTTTTTTTTTTTGTCCTACAACCAAAGTGAAAGTACAACTGAGTTTTTCATATTAAATTTTTTAATTTTAATTTTAATTTATTAATTACAGTTTATTCACTTTGTATCCCCCATGTAGCCCCCTCCTTCTTTCCCTCCCAATCTCACCCTCTCTCCCTCATCTTATCCCATTCTCATCTCCCAGTCCACTGGTAGGGGAGGTCCTCCTCCCCTTCCATCTGACCCTTGATTATCAGGTCTCATCAGGACTGGCTGCATTGTTCTCCTCTGTAACCTGGCAAGGCCACTCCCCCCTCTGTGTGTGTGGGGTGTCAAAGAGCCAGCCACTGAGTTCCTATCAGAGACAGTCCCTGTTCCCTTTACTAGGGAACCCATTTGGATACTGAGCTGCCATTGGCTATATCTGAGCAGGGGTTCTAGGTTATATCCATATATGGTCCTTGGTTGAAATGAGTAGAAGGATGAGAGTCCATATCATTATCTTACTGATAATTTTCAGTGTCTCAAAATTGAGTTACTTTTCTTTTATCAAGTTGATGCTATTGTTATTGTATTCTTATTTGGTTGAGTAGTGTTTTTTTTTTTTTTAATCATGAAAGAACTTTGGATTTTGTCAAATCTTTTATAACATGAATTGATCTTGCCACGTGGTGCTTCTTCAGTGCACTAGAATCATATTCTTTGTTAACTGATTTCCATATGACAAACTAATCTTGTTTTCTGGAGATAAGCCATCCTTGATAATTTGTATACAAGACTTTTCAATGTATTAGAATATTTTTGTTGGTCCTATATTGTTGAAAATTGTTTATCTATATCTACAATGGATAATGGTCTAAAGTCCATATCTTTGAATTAGATATAAGAATAGCACTGCTCTCCTAGAATACATTGATATATTTATCCCATTCAATTTTTTCAAGTTTTTATTCATTATTTTGGCTAACTTTCCTTAAATGTCTGACAGCACTCATAACGAAAATAAGTACTTATTTTTACCTTTGTGGGAATATTTTTCAGATTACCACTAATTCAATATTTTTATATAGGTCTACTAAGAATTTTTATTCCTAAGTCTTTTTTAGCTAGTTTGTTTCTTTCTAAAACTTTGTTCATTTTATCCAGGCTATTTATTTATATGAAACTGGAGAGTAGGTCTTTATGATCACTTTGTGGGTGTTAAATCCTTTTCATGAGACAGTAGCAATATTCTATCCTCCATTCTTAAGCTAATAATATGAGACTTGTGTCTTAAACAGACTTAGTGGTCTGTGTAGGTATTTTTACAAATTTATTAATAATTATTAACCAATAGATTCTTTCCTTTGTTAGAAATACAGGGGTAATATTGAATATTTCTTACTGTTGGTTGTTAGAGTCTAACATTTTCACACAAATCTAGACAAAAGCATGTTGTGAATTATCTTTAGCGAACTGTTTCTCTAAACAAACTAGTTTTTGCAAGTTGTATTGCAGATGCATTTTTAGGAACTATTGTAAAATTCCTAAAATCACACTTTTAATTTATATTCCTTCCTAGGTTACAAAGACCAACAAGTTCTACAATATCCTTGCCTCCAGGTTTTGTTTAGCTAATGTTGATTCCACTTCGTGTGCACTGTTAATGCTAAGGGCCTTGTTTGTGTCTCCTGGTCTTTGCTTGTGGACGGAAAGTCCTCTCCCAGTTTGTGCTCTCACAGAAGGTACTTAAACATTCTCTTGACTGTTTGTAACTTCTTCATAGTCGTGGTTCTCTTAGTGGAGAAGGGGGAGCATTGCACATTGTATTAAAGATAAGAATAGCCAAGGACGCATTTCTTTATGCTGTTCAAGGTGAACGTCAGAGATTTGGAGCTGGTAATTCAGTGAAAGGGAGAAAGAATTCAGAGTTTTGCATTTAAGGATTTTTGGTTTTCTGTGATGGTCTATGTCTGTAACACAGACAAGTTTCTCTGATGAGGAGTGAAAGCCACACTTATTTATGGGTATAAGAATGCCTGGCCACAGAGGAGGAGGATCCAGGCAGTCCTGATGAGTCTTGATAAGATATGGGAAGGTGGGAGAGGAGAACTCCTCCTTCAGTGGCCTAGGGAAAAGTGGATAAGGGGGAAAAGGGAGGGAGGAAGGGACTAGGAGGAGTTGAAGGAGGGGGCTTCAATCAGGATATATAATGAATAAATTGTAAAAAAAAAAAGCTGCTACGAACACGGTTGAGCAAAAATCCTTGTTGTATACTTGAGCATAATTTTGATATATGCCTAGGAGTGGTATAGCTGGATCTTGAGGAAACACTATTCCTAATTGTCTGAGAAAGTACCAGGTTGATTTCCAAAGTGTTTGTACAAGTTTAAATTCCCACCAGCAATGGAGAAGGGTTCCCCCTTTTCCACATCCTCTCCAGCAAGTGTTGTCTCTTGAGTTTTTGATCTTAGCCATTCTGATGGGTGTAAGGTGAAATCTCAGGGTCACTTTGATTTGCAGCTCCCTGATGACTAAGGACTTTGAGCATTTCTTTAAGTGTTTCTGTGTCATTTGATATTGAGAATTCTGTGTTTAGCTCTGTACCCCATTTTTAAAATTAGATTACTTGATTTGTTGCCATTTAACATCTTTAGTTCTTTATATATTCTGTGTATTAACCCTCTGTTAGATATAGGGATGGTAATAGCAAGAATCTGGAAACAACTCAGATGTCCTCCAATTGAAGATTTGATACAGAAAGTTTTTGTCATTTACACAATGGAATACTACTCAACAATAAAAAACAAGGAAATCATGACATTTGCAAGGCAAATGGTAGGAACTAGGAAAGACCATCCTGAGTGATGTATCCCTGAAGCAGAAAGACACACACGGTTTATATTCACTTATAAATGGATTTTAGACATATGATATGGGATAATCATACTAAATTCTATGTACCTAAAGAAGCTAAACTAGAAGAAGACCCTGGGCAAGATGCTCAATCTTCATTCAGAAAGGCAAATGGGATAGACATCCAAAGAGGGAGAAAACAGGGAACAGGACAGGAGCCTACCACAGAAAGCCTCTGAAAGACCCTGTCCAGCAAGGTATTAAAGAAGATGCTGAGACTCATAGCTAAACTTTGGGTAAAGTGCAGGTACTCCTATGAAAGAAGGGGGAGATAGAAAGACCTGGAGGGGACGGGAGATCCACAAGGAGAGCAACAGAACCAAAAATCTGGGGACAGGGTCTTTTCTGAGACTTATACTCCAACCAAGGACAATTCATGGAGATAACCTAGAACCCCTGCATAGATGTAGCCCATGGCAGTTCAGTCTCATAGTGGGTTCTCTTGTAAGGGGAACAGGGACTGACATGAACTCAGTGGCTGGCATTTTTATCCCTCCCCCTGAGGAGGGGGAACAGCCTTACCAGGCCACAGAGGAAGTCAATGCAACCAGGCCTGATGAGACCTGATAAGATATAGTCAGATGGAAGTGTAGGAGGACCTTCTCTACTAGTGGACTTGAGGAGGGACATGGGAGGACAAGAGAGAGGGAGGGTATGATTGGGAGGGGAAGAGGAAGGGACTACAGTTGGGATACAACATGAATAAATTGTAATAAGTTAAAAATAAAAGCAAAAAGAAAAATAATATATATTTAGAATGTAGTTAGGGAATAAACTGGCTTTGAAAAGTGGCAGCTGTAGGTTATTTTCCAAGACTCATGACTTTGTCTCCCTAGCTGGTCGGTTAGATTTCCAGTACCAAACCTTAATTTCCTTTTGTTGCAGTTCTTAAGGCCAATCACAGAACTGTTGTCTACCATCAAAGTGTGTACTACTGTACACCTCGGGGTATTTTGTCATATTGGTGACTATACACATACAAGTGACATAATGTAGAACAAGCAGGTTGCCTTTATAGATTTAGTAATATTGTGTGTAACAACAATTAAAAGAAAAAGGGTCTATGTATTTGAGGGAAACAACTGAGCATATAAAAGAAAAGTTGGAGAAAAAAAAGAGGATGGTGTAGAAATGGTATTATGTTATAATTTTTAAAAGATCATTAAAAAAATGTTGCCCCAAAACATCTTTGGAAAAGACTATACTTTGTGTTCTCAAAAGTGAATGTGTCAGATAAAGACAGCAGAATACATCTTCTAAAGTGGTTTATGACAAAAGTTTCTGCTTCCTCCTAAAATGTCCTTCTGCTGCATAGGATGGGAATGTGATTTGAAGCCTGAGTATGTCATCATTCATCTTAACTCTGTTTTGTGGCAAATCTGCTGCTCAGTAGCCAAATGGAAGATTAATCATAGAATTAGCATTTTCAAATTGCCAACAATCTCTTTTGCAGATGTGCCTCTGTGTCACTAAAGTCTGTTGCTCAACCCTGCATTTATTGTTAATAATTAATGTATATTTCTCGGTAAAATTATGTGCTGCCACCATCTGGTTAATTTAATAGAAATAGTCAAATCTAAGACACTTTATTAAATATGTTGGAAATAATTATTCTCATTTCTCTAATCTCCCAAGCATCATGTTTTTTTCAATCAACAATGTTAGAAAATATAGCAATGTATATCATTTTAGTTACTGTTACTGTGTGTTTATTTATTGAGACACTTTTTTCCCATGCTGTGCTAGAATGGGAATTATGAGATCACAAAGGTCATGCCTTAAGAAGTAGACCACAATAGTTTATTGAATTCTCTAGTAAAGAGCTTAGGTAATAAAAGTAAATTGTGTTATAGAGGTAAAGAGAAATTATTTTCTACTTCCTCAGATTAGTTTTCACATTGAATAGCAAACGAATATTCTGGTGTGTGGAAAGAACATAATTATTTGGCATTTTTCTTCTTGGAACTGTCTCCAGAAAATAAATGGTGTGAGGTAAATGTGCTGAACTGGTAAAATGATTATATAATGAAGAAAACAGCATTCTGTCTTTGTGTGCTACATCCTTCTTTATACGTTTTTTTCCCCCTGAAGATTGAAGCCTTCATCTCCATGATTTTTAAAAAAATTTTAGGTATGTTTATTAGTTTTCTTGCTCTTCATGTGATCCCCCAACTGCATGTGTGTGTGTGTTTGTATTCTTGTGTCACTCCTCCTACTATGTGGGACCAAGGAATTAACCACAATTCATGAGACTGCACAACCATTGCCTTTACAGCTGAGATATCTCCCTAGCTCCACCTTGAGTATTTTGCGTATTCTTCTGCTTATGGCATGGAATGCTCAGCTCAATCTTCCTACCAAGGTTGTTCGAGGAAGTGGTTAGGGTTTCTAAACCCTTTAGACATGATCTCTTATCTTGAAAATTTCTTCCATATTATTTTTCTTTATAAACACATTAACCCCTCATCCTTGTTGTCTTCTTCTTCAGCAGCCAAGGTCAGAATCGTAGCTTGCATGATATCCCATTTTCTTTCCACTTCTCTGCTCCCCTTTCCCCCCAGGTATGCATCTTTGCCGTATTCATTCCCAATTGATCTGTCTCATCTGTGACTGGACTTGGCTTATACTGAGACCTCTTTTGAATCATAACATACCTTGAAAAATCTTTATAAGCAGGAATGAAACACATACTAAATATAGGGTTTCATATATGTGAGAAAAAGTGAACTTAAAAGCAGCATTTCTGAATGTGGGTAGAAGGAGATTAGTGGGGTTTCACTTATAAACTTAGTTTTCGTTACTGTACCCCCTTTCATCCTGGAGGACATTTTCCACCTTAATCCTTTTAACAGTGGCTTGATGAAGGTTTGACTGTTAGCCCATTTTACAAACTAGAATGTGTAATCGATGAGAGGTTGGCTCACTTGGCCGCAGTCACAGAACCCATAATCCCAACAGGCATCTCAGTAGTGAGGTGCTTAGATTGGGTTTCCCTTTGGAAGCATCTCAACAATTTTGAAAAATTATGTATGATCAAATATCTTTTTCCTGGGTAAGAAATAGTAAGTGGGTAAAGCCTAGGGATCAATTAAATGTGATTTAGCCAACATCTGCATTTGAAACACAGACCCAGAGGCTGCAGTCCTATTGGTCATGTGTGTGTGTGTGTGTGTGTGTGTGTTTGTGTGTGTACTCACACACACAGATGTCGTAGGTATGGAGGTTAGAGAAAACTAACAAGAGTTCATTCTTTTCTTCTACCCTATGGGGCCTGGGGTTATTAGACTTGTCAGCAAGCCTTTAGACCTATGAAGCCATCCTATCTGCCCTGAAGCTTTGCTCTTAAGGAACAATTGGCTCTGGTTGGGATTCTACTAACACCAGAGATGTTTTCAGTGTACAGGGTACAGGTCACTTCTTAACCAGGAAGAGTGAAATAGGTTGTTAGCGTTTTCACGTTAGGGTGCTCAGGGTAGCATCATTAACTTGCCTTTGGTTTTCTAACTAAAAAGCAAAAAAATTTCACGTATGTACAAAGCTGCATTAACGTACAAGTACAGAGATTCCTGAAGAATATCTAGTGTATTTAAAGCATCAAAATGGTAGTTACCTATCCATTATGTGACTGGAAATACATGCTGACAGAGCATGTGTCACAGAAAAACATGTCACAAAGGTGCAATACAAGGCAAGCACTCTACCACTTGAACTATGGTCCCCACCTTCGCAGAGTTAGCATGCACTAACCACACTGTAAGATAGTGACCAGAATGCTGGCATTTTTGGAGGATTAATGAAAATACTCTCATCATGTAAAGCTTGGCCATAGGAATGCTAACTAGCAGCAAGAGGTGCAAGAGTCAGCTCCCAAATCAGAAGCCACAATCACATAGAAGGAAAAAAAAATCTTTCTTTGTATTTGTTTTGGAAAGATAGTTGAAGACTCAGCCATTTCCCACCCAAATATCATGTTCACGAAGTCCAGGACTTAGTTTTATACACCATCACAAATAAAGTCTAGATAGCCACTGTTAAAACAAATACTGAACATTTCACGTATTTGGAGAAAGATTTTTACTTCAGACAGTAATAAGTATTATGTTAAGCCAAACAGGATTCAGGCAATATGTTAGCTTTATGACCAGGTTGTTCCCTTTTCTCAACAGACTTAATATTTAGAGACAAAATTTTAGTCTCAATGATATTATTTGCATTTAATATTTGTTAGTATTTTAGGGAGAACTGGGAGAGCATCTTACTTTTTTTTTATTAGCCCTGATACCTTGACTAAAAACTAGGGACTTAATTTCTCTGCAACATTTATTCAAAATATCTATGCTCTTTTTAGGCTTAATATTTATTTAATGCAACCATCATTCATTCATTCTTTTATTCAAGCGTGGCACAGAATGGATGAATCCAGTCGATGCATATATGTACACAACAAAGAAAGCTATGTCTCAGCTTTGGAGTAGCATGGTGTTGGCTGGTTGAAATAAAGAGAAATAGGGGTAAGAGAATGAGTAGTCTAAACATGGTATCCTGTGCGCTGAGAGAAGAAAAGACTTTTAGAGAGAAGTGATTAGGTATTATCACTGTTAATTTGAGTTATTAACTCTTCTGAATGTGAAATAAAATAAAAGATAGGCCAACGAGCACACCCCATGAATGTGTTTTTGGCTCATGTTTACTGAAGGAGGAGGGTAGTATTACTGAGTTGTTATTGTTGTTGTTGTTTTCTCATTGCTGATTTTAAAGCAGCATTTCTCCTGAATATTCCAAAGTAAAAACCTTACTTGAAACCATATGTGTTACTTCCCTGGACTGGCGGATGAGATAAGCTTTTATTTTATTTTTGAATCTTTTCTTACTTTAATTAGATTTTTTTAGTTTTTTTATCTTAATAAGCTACATAAACCAATTTTGTCATAAATAGACTACATGAAAAAAAGATAAGACATAGTAAAGTGGTTTTAGCTGTGTTTATTCATAGAGCCAGCTGAACTGCTGATTTGCCCGCTATGATCCTGGCAGCCAATATTTAGAAATGGAGTTTGTATTTAAAGTCTCTAAGGGGCTCAGAATTGCTGTTAACACTTGGGTGAGATGGGTGGAAGTATCCAGAAGGTTGACATTGTAGATTTCTCAAGTAGCCCGGTCCATGCACAGAGAGGTTCTGTATAGTGTTGGCTGGCATGGATAGGGTCTGCTAAGGGAAGCCAAACACAGCTCCCGAACAACAGGCAACTCTACTGTCTACTCTAGTGCTGCTATGGGAACACATCAGGATATAGAGGGAAATCTGGGTCATTGTAAATATTTACTTCCTGAGATCACGGAAATGTGTGAAATAAACAGCTATCTTAAACTGTTTCATCTAAACAAGCAAACTTCTGCCCTGCATTTGTGTTGACATGCATCTTACCTCCTTCTTGCACCTCAAGGTGACTCCCTGATTCATATCTCTACTGTTCATTAGACCAAAGTTTTTCGTATTCTAGAATTTTTATGTCGGAAGGAGGCACTTAACTTTTTTTGACCTTAGCTTCTCCACTGTGAAGTGAATGTTAGAATTAGCTCATTCATACGATCTGTTCGGGTGCTGAGAACGAAGCTTGCAAATTAAAAATTGCTTGGCTGTGTGTTAATAAACATGAGATCCAAGACTCTTTCTCTTATCAGGTCAGAGTTAAAACCATGATGACCCTCAGGCACCTTGGAAAAGGAGGAAAGGTTACACAGTTTCTAGTAATCCTGAGATGCTGTGGGTAATGACCCATTTGAGTAAAGCTTTCTGTATCGTTGTGTTTCAATGGGAAAGTTACAGCAAAGTGAAAATAAAGTTCTGCAATTATGAAATCTGCCCACTTTGCTCTTTTGGCTCTTCACAGTAAATTCTGTGTTAATAGAGAAAAGTTAGTTAGTGTAACAGACCCCTAATTTGTTAACATTATAATTGTTTTTTTCTTTTAGACCCATTAACAATTGTGAACGAATTTAATGCTCAGGAAAATGACAATCTCAGCCACAGTCTAATCCAGCCCTGTTGCACCCTGCTGGGATAAGAACCTCTTAAAGTGCTTTCAATGTACCTCATTTTCACTTAAAGGCTATCTTTTATGTCTTCAGAGACTTGCTTACCTGAGATTAAATGCTCTGTATCTCACCTCATAATCATTTATTTACTCACTCATTCAGTACTCACTGAACTGGACTAAGCTCGGCACAATTCAGACCTACCAGCTGTCGTCTGAGTAAGATATATTTCCTTCCTTCTTTCCTTCCTTCCTTTCTTCTATTTCTTCTTTCTGTTTTCCTTCCTTCCTTCCCTTCTTCCTTCCTTTACTCTTTCTCTCTTCCTTGGTTCTGGGGACTGGACATGTGTATTTACAACTGCTAGGTGAGTACTCTGTGGAACCTACTATAGAATTCCATAACCCAGCTTAAGCATGTCCACCTTAAACAAACCACCAAGTATGGTACATATTATGGCAGAGTGGAACAGAAAAGTGTTGGAGGTCATGAGGTTTCATTTGAAATCTAAGGATGAACTGAACTAGCCCACTGAAACACAGGCCTATTTCTTGTCCTTGGCTCTATGTCTCAGTGACTTGCACAGCATGGGTTCAGGTGTAAAAACAATATGTTTAAGGGGAAGAAAGTTGGGATATTAAGGACTGCAGTAGAGTTCAATATTAACAAAGTGGAATGCTGTGTATAAAGGGGAAGAAAACTAATAGGAAATGAGATTAGAGAAGTAGAGAAAACTGTGCAAAAATAAAGCATCTTTGCTTTTAATTCTAAGGTCAAATTAAAAAGAAACCTATAATTACATGGGTATTAGAGAGAACACATCATTTCTAGTGAAATGGCAATCAAGAGCTTAGAAAGTGGGAAGACTGCATGCTAGGCTACTGATTCAAAGCATGAACTTTTAGGGTTTTTAAAGGGATGGTTAGATATAAGAAGTGAAGGAAAGAAGAGTTAAGGATGCCTCCACAACTCTAGTCTGAACACAGGAGGAAGTGGTAGAAAGCATGGTGCTACCCTTTCCCAAGATGGGGTACTCAAGAGGAAGGTAGTGATCAGAGATTCGAGAGAATGAGAGGTATGGATTATGCTTTGGATCTTTAAATTGAGGAGGGTGTGCTGGCTAGTCTTATGTCAGCTTGACAACCAAACAAGAGTTATCTGAAGGAAGGGAACCTCAGTTGAGAAAATGCCTCCATAAGATCCAGCTTTAAGACATTTTCTTCATGATCGATGGGAAGGGCCCAGACCATTGTGGGTGGTTTCATCTCTGGGCTGGTGGTCCTAGATTCTTTAAGAGAGGCTGAGAAAGCCATGGGACGCAAGACAGTAAGCAGCACCAGTCCATGCTCTGTGCATCAGCTCCTGTCTTCAGGATACTGCTGTTTGCATTTGTGTTCTGACTTTCTTTGTGAGGAATAGTGACGTGGATGTGTAAGCCAAATATAAACCCTTTTCTCTCCAACTTGCTTTTTTTATCATAGTGTTTAGTTGTAGCAATAGAAACTGAAATAAGGCATAGTGAAAAACTTTCAGACAGACATACCAACATGCTGGTATCTTGGGGTCTGAAAAACAGGAACTAATTGTGGATACGGTGTGGCCATCATTAGGAGTCCCCAGCTTTGGCAGCACAGTGCTTGCTCCTCTTCAGGAAAACTTAGGTTTGAATTATCCACATCACTGTGCACTTTGCACTAGAGTGCTTTCTTTAGAAGAGACTGCACTAAATATTATCCTACTATCACATTTTCAGAGTGTAACATAGTGAACTCTACAATGGAATCTTACTCAGTGACTGCTTACCAAATGAGACAGTTTTCTATGATCATCCTTTGCCAACTGTCATTGTCATGGTTCACCATGCTCTGTGTTTTAGAGAGAAAGTCTCTTTTCTCTCTTGTTTTTAAATCCCTCTTTTTCCTTGCATTCTAGCTCTGAATGGTCTAGAAAGGCAGAAGACAGTAAAAAAGAATTATGACCTGGATGTGGGGAAGCATGGAATAGCATGTTATATTTTTTTCCTTGGTGGACAATTATGGACCGGTAATTTCTCAGCTCCCTGTGTGCTAAAGAAACATTCTCAAGATGGAGAGATTTGTCTGTATTTAAAGTATTTGCTGTGCAAATATGGGGACCGGACTTAGATACTCAGAATCTGAGTCTGTTTGGGATGGCAGGAGGCTTCCCAGTGTTTCAAGCCTTGGAAAGCAGATATAGTATCCTTAGAGCAAGATGACTTGGTTTCATTATAACAGTGTTTGGATCATCCTTGTGCCTCTCCTTTCTGGACATTTGGGCAGAACTCTGGTTCTTGGAGGTAACCAAGTTCCAATTCTATAATTCTAACTGCCTTCTTTCATGTCCTGAACTCACATTAGATGCTAGAGTATTCAGAAATGAAGACAATGCATCCACTGACACTTTTTGTAAGAGTGACCCACCTCCCATGGGGGACACAGGTTGAGGGTGCTCTATGGAAGCCCTGCATGTCTGTCTGTCTGTCTGTCTGTCTGTCTGTCTGTCTGTGGAGGAGGTAAAGCAGGTGGCCCACATGCTCTTCTAGTTTTCCCTTTCTCTCACTCTAAGTGTTAATGATGTGGCCATGTGCAGTGAGTGCTTTGAGCTCAGGAGTAACATACTATATAAATTCAAGGACCATTACATGCATAATCACAGCTGCTAAGCAGGGACAAATTCCCTATTTGCATGATGTCCTCCAGAAACCTCAAGGGAAACACTGTTTAGGATCAGAAGTCTGTTAACTTTCCCTTCCTTGGGAAGGAATGAAGAAAGGAAGGAAGGAGAGAAAGAAAGAAAGAAAGAAAGAAAGAAAGAAAGAAAGAAAGAAAGAAAAAAAGAAGAAACCAAGAAGAAAATTCTTTTCTGCGTTGCAAGCTCTGTTGCTCAGCACATTGCTGCAGGTGAATCATTCATTTGTCATTTAGGAAAATATTGCAAATAATATTCTCCCCTGATTCAAATAAAATTTCCAACGCCAAGCTGTGCAGGTTGCCAGAAGTGTGTCTAGGTTAATTGCACACCTGCATTTTATTTCAAGTAAATTGCAAGCCCTCCCCCCACTGCTCCCCACCACTATGCCCCTCGCAAAGCAGGAGCCCACCTGTCTGGAGGCTCTTTGAGCAATGAAGGGCTGCAAGAAAAAATTAGTCATCCTTTTTTCTTCCCCGTGACTTCTTTGACCTTGAGACTTCTAATGGCATCTCAGACAAAATGAACATAATGTAATGGACAGCGGGGAAGAGGGAACGGCTGGGTACATCTGTCGCATTACTGGGCTGTCTGAACAGTCAATGAAGCAGGGCCAAACCATAAGAGGCCTGTTCAGTTTAGCTCCAGGGTCCGCAGACAAAGAGCACAATCATTTATCTTTATTTACTGAACTCTGCTTTCTGTTTAAGAAAAAAAATTGACAGGTTGACAAAAACCCACGTTGGTGCTGCCCGCTGCCCAGAGATAAATGCTATTTGTGCTCTGGAGAGTCAAGGACAGCCTGTGATGCCCTTTAGCCGGTTTCAGTAGGTGCCTATTAGAAACAAAAACACTTCGGCCCTTGCATCCTTTTTCCATACCAGCACCAACAACCTTCTTTGCAAGTATTCTTGGACATGTATCCACCAGGAAGAATCATATAAAGAAGGGCAAGACTCCCTAAAGCGAAGCAAATTTGGAGAATTTAGAGAATCAGAGATGTTTTTTCTCACACAGGTTTCTTTATGATTATGTGGTGGGAGACTATCTTATGTCATTTATGATGATATACACTTAACGCTTACACAAAATGGGGGGAGATACCAGTAAGGCAGGTCCAACTGCACAGGGAACTTTGCTAGGTCCTATAAAGGAGGCGTTTGTAAGTTGGGATGTAAAGTTCTGTTTGCCTGCGTCTCCTTCAGCTGTGTTAGTTATTCAGCCCGTTAGCGTAAAAGCTACAGCTTTTCATAGTTTCCTAGAGATCACCAGTGTGAGAATCTGGTGGTTAGGTGTCTAGACACTCTTGACTGGGACAATGCCTGTTTGTGTTTTAATTTTTTTATCATTGTTTAAATCTTTACCTTTTGGGAGTGTTTTATGAAGAATGTATGTAGTAGTACCTAGCTATGGTATTTGACAGCAAAGGAGGCAGCAGGTGTTTGCAGCTCTGTACAGATGGGATCACAATGGAGCACATGTGAGACAATCTGAGCTTTAGGGATGCTCTAGACCACTAAAGTCACCTCCAGGTGTATCTCCTTGACTGAAGGTACCTCGCTGTTTATACGGAAGCTGTGCAAAGATTCTGGGAAAGAATATCCTTCCTGCTGTTTTGAAGATGGGTCACATGTAGCCCATGCTGGCCTGGAATATCCTAGCTAAAGATGACTCTTTAACTTCCTGCCCCCACCTTGTTGAGTGATAGGATTACAGAAATGAATTATTACAGCCAGTTACTGCAATTCTGAGGAACAAACTCAAAGCTTCAAGCCTGTTAGGCAAGTACTGTCATGGAGACACACCCTCAACACAGTATGAGAGGACTACAAAGAGTAAAGGGAGGGTGGAGATAGATTTGTGCTGGCACAGCAGAAGAACGTGGAGAGAAGCTAAGAGAGACCCTGCTTGCAGGCGAGATCTCATTAGCTGGGTGTTAATGAGCCAAAACACCTACAAAATAGCAGAGGAGATTACCTCCAGGGCATAGGTGGGAGGAGGTCAAAGGACAGCAATTGGAAATGAGTTAGATTGAGTTTTACTATGATTAATCTAGAATACTTGGAAGTGGTTCTTTTAGGATGGGGCAGTTCTGGCAAGCATTTCTCCCATGAATCGTGTGCATGGTGTCCTTCCACATCTTTTGCCTTCATCCCTATGGGTTTCATTGCCTCTCATTGTTCTTGAGGTCTGTCAGAGTCACACATGCCACGTATCTGTTACTGAAACACCCAGTTTCATCTAGAATAAGATTGACGAGATGAGGAGGAATTAGGACTGGAAATAGTTCTGAGACCCACGTAACAGAGATTTGAGTAAAAGATATAATTTATTAAGAACACGTGGGCCTGAAACAAGAAACAGAGGCTCATTCATCACTTAAAAGATGACTGTTGTGCCTTAAGTAAGGGTTTAAACCAAGGTTGTGTGAAAGACACAGAAAGGGAAGAAGGAGTTAAAAAGACATCCTGAAAGGTGAACATTTGCCTTCCTAGAAGAGCAGTCAATCAAAGTTAAAGGTACAGACCTGTGCTCTAATTATTCAACTTACTTAATGGTTCATTTCCTTTATCCTTTGAATTCTTTTTCTAAGAGTAAGATGCTCCTGATTGCTCTATAGGTTTCTAATATTTACTTTAAGAATCCTATGTTTTAAATGAATGAATGTATATTATAAACTATAAGGTGTAATAGATAAATGATTAACTAAACACATTTTAAATTGGCCTCAAAGATTCTATTTTTGTATCTATGAAAATACTACATTTCTAAATGAAAAGAGATGTGATATGGAATACAGGATGACACATTTGGGGTTGGACACAAAGACTGAAAGACAGTGGGTGGATATATTCAATAGCAGTACACCATAGCTGAATTCCTCAGAAGGTCCCAACATGATGTATGCACATCACTTGTTAAGACAAATGTAGGAAAAAAGCAGAAAATAGATCAGGAAGGCTCAAGGGGCTCAGATTTCAGGAAAGATATTTTGAGGAGTGTGGTAACTTTAGCCCAGTTCTAGAAAACTCTTTAGTGGTCCTTCCCTTGAGGTATGAGAACAAAGGTCTGTTGTGCTGTAGCCTGAATGGTCAGCTGCTGCCTAAAGGTCTAGGAACACAAATCTCTAAGCTCTCTTGACCTTTCTTGAGTTGACAAGCTGGCTCAAGAAACCAGAGATAGAAATCCAGGAAGAGAAGAAAAGGACTTCAGATACAATCAGCTGATGTATCTGGCATGGGGTAAACTTCTAAATGTAGTTTTGAAGCCGTTAAAAGGGCAAATTGAGTAAAGTGATATTTTCATTTTAAAGAATCTGGTTAGTAAAAGGTTCTGTGTTAGTGAAGATTTAAAAAACCTATGAGGCTTAATAATATTACCTCTCTTTTCATAAATCTCCTATTTATTAACTCCTAAGTTACTCTTTCTTTGGGAAGGCAGATATACACAGCATTGTACCAGCAATGCCACAACCAATGGCTATTCTCCTTTCTCAAGGGAAGGAACGCTGAGGCAGAACTTACTGTCTGGAGTTTTCTAGAAATCTGAGCCTTGTGACCTTTATTCAGATCTATTTTACCATTTTTCTGCACTTGCCTTAACAAGCAATGTGTACACAGATCAGGCTGGGCCTTCTAGGGGGACTCAGCTATGGCATACTTCTGATGAGTCTGTGAATATTTCTTTTGTTGTCCTTGGGAATCTGAAAATATAGTGATATGTCTTAGGGAAACTTATCAACAATGTTCTACCAACTTTTCGAAAGACTGTAACATGTTTTCAAATGATGGTGTTTGTCAACCCCATGATCTCTAGGATTCCATCAACATTCTCTCACTGCCAGTGAGACAAATGTATCTACTTGAAGTCAAACCTGTCTCGAAATTGCCCTTTTCATTTTCTCAAACCAACCTTCACCTTCCCTGGTCCTGTAGAGATGCTATTTTTGTGTTTCTAATGCATAACAATATGTTTCTAATGGCACTGTCTTATGGGGTATCAGATAACTATAAAATACATTTTTTAAGAACTATTATTACTTTTATTGGCCCATAGCTTTTTATAAAATGTTAGGATTAGAAAAGATTTAACTAATCTCATCCCACACTGTTGCAGATGTTTTTGAAACATTGGGCATTTAAAAACAGAAGAGTCTCCATCTGTTGCAAAGAGAAGTTTTCTTGAAGAGGGGCGAGTACTACATTTATCTGTGGATATAAAGATGTTAACGTAGACAGTGAAAACACCACAAGGCCCTTCCTAAAGAACTACAGGCAACTAAGGAATGCTCCAATTGGGAAAAATAGTCTTCCTTACTTGGTTATCCAATACAAAAAGATCAACCTCGAAAACATAACTTATAAGCAACATTATACAGATTGAGCATGTTTTATTTGGGAATGTATGTATGTGTGTATATATGCACATGTATACAAATATACATATATATTCTGTATTGGGTATATTCATATGCATAGAGTAGCAATTAATGGAAAAGGGCCATGAATTTGAAAAAGAGCAAGGAAGGGCATATGGCAAGGGAGGTTTTAATGGAGAAAAAGGGAGAAATTATGTGACTATACGATAATCTAAAAATATAAAAGTAATAAAAAACAACCCCAGAATTCTGTTTTCAATCTGTGCACGCTGTCACAGTCTTCTCCGAGTGCATATGTGTATCAGTCCTGGTGTGTGTATGGAAGAAGCTGTTTTCCCAGTACCTCTGGACCTTACAGTCTTCCTAACTCCTCCTCCACATAGATCCCTGATATGTTATGATAAAGGCTTGATTACAGCTTCCTGTTTATGACTGTGTGCATATAAAAAAATCCCAGACTGAAAAAAAGAACTGGACCCACAGTCTCATCTATAATCAAGAACCAATTTACAGCTGATACCTGCTAGCAAAGGGAAAATCAGTTTTCTCTACTGGAGTGTTACTGGGTATATTAACCACACTTAAGAGCGGGCCCCATGCCTAGAAGCAGTTCACCAACACAAAACAGATCCTATTTTGTGTGAAATTTTATTTTGGTAGTTTTGTCTCATTGATTTTCTTATCGGTTTATTTTTACCGTTGTTACTCTATGGGCCTGTTATTGGGGGGGGCAGAGAACATGAACATGAAGTTTGGTAGGTTGGCGGTGGAATGAGTTGCAGGAGGGGAAGGAATATGCTTCAAATATATTGTATGCTAATTTTTATTTTTAAACAAACCCAGGTACTTTTACTTGGCACACACCTTTAATCACAGCACTTAGAAGGCAGAGGCAGGTGGGTCTTTGCGTTAAGGCCAGACTGGTCTACTGAGTGGACAACTAGCAGCACACAGACAAACCCTGTATCAACAACAGCCCTTTACCCCCCAAAAACTCAACCAACAAAACAAACAACCCCCTCAAAACAAAGATCAGAATAATCTCAGGTAACATTTTTTTCAATCATGCTACACTGAATACAGTCTGTCAGCTGCTAAAAAAAGAAGGCACGAGTTTGAACATGAGGAAGAAAGCCCCTCTCTGCAGGAACTTTTGATTTTTCTCACCAACACACAACTGTCTTAGAGTGTCCTGAAGGCAGATCTTCCACAGGATGCTTTCTGAGCTCTCAAATGCAGTCAGATACTTGTTTTTTTTTTTTTTCCCTCCCTGGGAAGTGAGGATTTATGTGGCAGAATTTTTACTTAGTAATTAATTTGGACCCCGACTGTGCGGAGATGGTGAGAAAGGGACCCTATTAAGACTTGATATTAAGTTAATAGCAGGTGACATGGACTTCATCAAAACCCCTGTGCAAAACATCAAGTAGATGGAAATTTCAGTTCTGGTACATTACTCAGCTGAGTATCATCAGACCTGCTTACAAGGGTCATAAAGATTATTTGTACATTAAAGAAAAGTCTGTCCATCAAGCTCAGTATGAAAGAGAAGGAAAATTACCATCTCATCAACGCACAAAAAATAGTCAGTGTGAATCTGCTAATGAAACACCCAATAATGTGGAAAGTTCTTACTGGCTATTTTTCATTATTTCCTTAGACACACACAAAAGACATGTGTATGCATATGCTCACACATACCATACATTCATTTTTAATTTTATTTATTACAATTTATTCACTTTGTATCTCGATACAGCCCCCTCCCTTGTCTCCTCCCATTTGCATCCACCCTCCCTCTTCTCCCTCTATGCCCTTTCCCTAGGCCCTTGCTAGGGGAGGACCTCCTTCCTTTCTGTCTGACCCTAGCTTATCTGGTCTCATCAAGGCTGGGGGCATTGTCTTCCTCTGTGGCCTGACAAGGCTGCACCCTCCCCAGGAGGTGGGGGGGAGGCGATCAAAGAGCCAGGCACTGCAAGAGGGGTGTGAAGGAGAGTGAAACATTTCAACATCACCTGTGCAAACAGAAGGGATCACCTGTGCAAAGGGAGAAGATGGGAAGAGAGTTCACAGGGATGTCCTTGTGATTTAGACGAACTTGCTAGCTTACCGAGAAGTAAACAGTGAAGGTCACCAATTAAAAGAAAATTCAAAGTCTTTGTAATGATGACCCCATTTCTCTGCTGTGTGAGGTTATTATGTGTTGTGTCCTTGGGTCAGGAAAAAGCAGGAACAGAAAATGTCTGAGAAAAAAAATGTCTACAATATTTTCTACTTTGTATAAAATTGTCCATAAAAGGGTGAAACAATTTTGTGCTCGGGATGCAGGAATAGGGGTGTCTGGGGGGTGGGAATGGGGTGTCAAAAGGCACCCATTGCATCTTGGGCAATTTAGAAAATTAGCAGGGAATACTGGATTCAGAATCTCCCCTAGTCTTTGGAATGACAATCTCGGAAGTGTGTGCAACACATTCACAGCAGGAATATCTTTGTTTCTTACCTCTGTCCCTTGTGCCTTCTATAAGCCAAAAGGACATTTCTGATTAATACAGTCATTAGATGGTTATTAAAAACAGTAATCATCTAGGAATTATTTGGTGTCATAAACATCCCACACAGAGAAAATATTTGAACATTTAAAAGTTGAACATTACAATTGGCTTCATATGCAGGAAGCCAAAGGGGACATAAAGAATTTTTAAGTTCCCAAGAAAGCACTCGAGATAAGAACAAGTTGTCTCCTCGATCAGGTTGGAAGTTAGTGTCCCACATCCAACAGATTCCCCTTGTGGCCGGTAGCAATGAACCCATTTCTATTAATGAAGAGCTCATGTTTATGGCTAATATAGAAGAAAATGTACTGAAAGGGACTGCTCAGTCACTCATCGGAGATAGCTTAATTCTGGTAATTTCCAATTTCCAAGCTTGTTTTAATTTGTTATCAAAGTAATCACTCATCTTGGCTGCAGTCAGAAATAGCTTTTTTGTCATCTGTAGCTTGACAGATTATTCAGATGGAACCCCATTTTTTAAAGCTCACCTGTTCAGCATCTGTGATCAGCTTACAAGTTCCAGGAGGCAAAGCTTCCAGCATCCCAGTCAGGGTGAATGAACAGAAGCTGCTCTCCAATAGTTCTCAGAGCCAAAGAAGGGGTTTCATGGCTCTAAATCTTGACTGAAACTTACAAACAACAAGCAGTCTATGGTGAGCACATGGAAAGCAGGTATCTGCCGGATGTCACCTGAAGCAGGTGTGCAACATAACCTTGGAAATACCCTTTCCCACCCTTGCTACAGGGACATTTATCTGAATAGTTTTACAAATACAGGGGTGGTCCTACAAGATTGCCTTTGGTTTTTCAAGTATTGTCTGTTTTCTTAGGCCTGAAGTTCCCACTTAAGCACAATGTCCAAAAGGATGGTCATCTACGTGTGTTTGGCCAGCTGCACAGAAGCTCAGCAACTGATGCTGTGTAAATATGGAACACTATTTAGAAATCAAATTTTGAAGTCCTTATTGGGCCATGAAATTTACAAGGCTGACTCTAGCCAACAGAAACCTGGACACTACATTGTATTGTTTTATTGCAAATGGAGTAATGAAATCAAAGGTGCTTAGTGCCCTGCTTGGTTCTAAACCAATAGGGGCAAAAGACACATAGTAAGCTACTGGAATTTTGTTTATAAATGGAGAAGTTGGAAAGACTATAGGACCACATTCACAGAAGAAGAAATAGCAGCTGGCTTGATTTGTACATTTATACAGCTTGGTAAAATCATGGTGAACATTTGGTGCTTGACTCACAGACAGGGTTTTCTTTATGTCTGAAGACAGATAACAGTTGAAGCAGAGATGTCAAGGAAAGAGAAGACAAAGTAAGGAGACTTACCAGGGATGTGGTAAATCAAAGGAGAAAAAAAGGAAAGAGGACACTTTGGTGTTAGACACTAACTATGCCAAAGATGCCATCTCTTCTATCTTCTGGAAGCTCAGGTTTTGCTCTTTTTTTTTTTTTAAGAAGTGATTGTGGAGGATGTCAGAAGAGATGAAGCTGATGGCCACTGAAACCACAACTCCAGGATGTTTTACATCATCATCTCCTCTTTAGTGCATTGGCGAATGCTTGAGTCTGTGGAGCCAAGAATTTGGATCTTCCAGAGCCAGGCAGTGGGAAACAATACATTAGCATTAAATAATGGGCTCTCTTGTGGCTGGATTGCAAAGCAAGAAGGGTTAACAGAGCTGGAGCTTTGTATAGACTCTCCATCCATAACCTCTTGTTTTCCTAGCTGGGAGGATAAGAAAGGAGCCTTGGGGGAGGAAAACACAGAGGGCCCTAATCTTATGATAAAATGATAAAAAACAAACTGCCTCCTTTGTTTGCCATCTCTCCACACCAGGTTTCTGATTCCTTCACAAAAACACAAGTACAGCCTCTAAATGTCTGTTAAAATAAAAATTTCTATTCCATTAAACATATGAAAAATATGTTATACAGAATATAATTGGTGGGTGAAATGAATTTTTGTCCACATGCCTGTACCTGCCACAGTAGCAGTGGGTCTGGCCGGGACTGTGGTCTGCAAGGCGTCAGCTTCTAGTACCCAGTGTGAATCACGGTGTCTGTATTCCAGTACAGCTCTGCTTCTCTCCTCAAGGACACACTCAGCCTTGCCTGCTCTGATGCTTCAGTGTGACCATGTCTTCCACAGAGACGTATTCTATCTTTGTTCACATTTGGAGAAGCTTACACCGCAGTGGCACACCCCAAGCCAGGTTAGGACTCTCATTAGCACACACTGTGAAATATTGGAATCAATTTGCTGATGGCTTCGCACATGCTTAGAAAGAGAATTGCTCTGAGGAGTCATTCCAGCATGGGAGGAGATGAGACTATCACCATACCAGCCACTTAAGAAACCTTTCCAGCTTGTGCACTAAACACCAAACACTCAGGGAGCCACATATCTACTGAGTATCCACTAGTCACCTAAAATATAGTCTCTGTCACCTGGAAATATACCAGGACACTCATCCACCTACATATCTACTAAGAATCCAGTAGCCTTCTGAGAAACACTTTCTACCTCCCAATGTGATTCCAGACACCATCATTCAGCAACACAGCCACAGAAAATCCACCAGACATCTAAGAAGCCTTTCTTAATTACGCACCAGATGCCAGACACCATCCTGCAGCTATACAGCCACCGAGCATCTGCTGTGTGATCTGCTTCACAAGGCAGGCATGATTTCCTGCCATTTTTATATTAAGGAGATTAAGTCAGAAAAAGGATTCTGGGCTAGGATCATGCCCTTTGATACGTGCTGCCTGTGTATCCAAGGCTTCCCTTCCCGCTCTGTAGATATGGTCTGCATATGTGTCGATTCGAAAAATGAGGCAAGAGAGCAGGGCAGAGTGAGTTCTGGAGAGCCTCGGACAAAGGCTGTGAGGTTAGGATATGTGAAATGCCTGTTCCCAAAGAGGAAGGATGGAAAGCCTCACCTGCTGAAGCAAATCAAACTCAGCTTGGGCCAGGCATGTAGGTGCAGACCCATGTTAGAGTGTCTGAAATGACCTGTGGCTCAAAACACACATGCCTGGATAAATGTTTAAGACAGTGATATGTGAAACTTTGTGCATACTGAATGGAATAGCAGAGCATGAAGAAAGCCCTCACTATACAATGACCCCAGAAAGCTACTCTAATGCCACAGAAAACCCCATTCTTTGTGAGTATTTGAGCTGCTGGAGTCCTCTTCTGAGTCAGCACGTTTCCTCTTCGTAGGATATGTATTGTGCTATAAAGGCTTACTCTGATTCTGCTTGTATCCATCTATCTCCCTCTAACCTCTAAGACAGGGCTCCTGGAGCATCTCTGGGGATGCTCACTAAACTCCAGTAACAGTTGATATCACTAAACTCCAATAACAGTTGATACTGCATTCTGTCTCTCACATCCAGACTGGTCTAGAAGATGCTATCTTCGTGTCTACCTTGTCTCCCCTTTTCCAAAACTGAAACCCCAAAGCCACTCTTCTTCTATTAAACACAAATGCAGGACACATAGGAATCAGGCTTTTCTCAGGAAAGTGCACTCAATCTTACACTCCAGATCTGAATGTTTCTTGCTAGAACAGAAGGTAGATAAGTACATATGGCATGCTTTGTAATCAGACATCTAAGGTGACCAGCCAAGAAGTGTGTTTGATTTTAGGAGGACAGTCATTTCAGCTCCTGAATCATGGAATAAGGGCTGAGGATTTTAGTCTGGCATTTCAGCAGATCAAGGCAATTCTGAGCTTGATTTTGTTACCTCTGACTCACATGGAGAATTGCAGGAAGAGAGAACAACACCCTCCTTTAAAGCAGATGGAAGGGTGTTTCCTATTCCTTTAACGTGAGAGGCAAGGCGATTTTCTTTCTTTCTTTCTTTCTTTCTTTCTTTCTTTCTTTCTTTCTTTCTTTCTTTCTTTCTTTCTTTCTTTCTTTCTTTCTTTTTGGCATTTGCTGTTTCTCAGCTCTGGTGAAGCCTGGCTTTGCCTGGATGATCTCTCTGTGCCTGTGTCTGTGTCAGCAGCTTGTTTCTTTGCTCTGAATGCTGCCTGGGCCTGCATCTGTTGTAGTTTCACAATCCTGCTTTGCTTTTACTTTCGTGATTCCTTGAGTAGCTCCCTACTTCATGTCTGCTTGCAGATGGTTGTCTCCTTGACTTGAAACCACACACTCTTAATTCAGCACCTTCCCTGCAGGAGGCATCATTAATTCTAAACGAGGAGCAGTAATATGGACTGGAAAGGAGGATTCCATGGCCCAGGAAAGATCAAACAAAGGTGAAGTGAGATGGAGAGGCAAACAGGAGCAAGGTGAGCTCTGCAGCCTGCAGCGGCTCCAGCTGCTTGAGGCCCCTTGCCTCCACTTCCATGGTTGGGCAGAGGATGCCCTTCAACACCCTTTGTGTTTGTCTTGGAGCTTGCTTTTCCCGTGATCCTGGCTGTCACTTTTGCTCTTCCCCCTGTGGCTGCTTCTGAGGACACTGCTGTCAGAAAGTTTTGCAGGCAGTTCAGCAAAGGGAAGCAGAGGGTATTGTATTCTATCAGCTGCACATGAATCCCTGCCCCTCACTGCTTCCGCCCTACAAATATTTATAGATATCATTATGCCTCCCTTAGCTATCATTTATCCAAGCGGTAACAGCACCAGTCTTTCCATCTTGCCTCATAAATCAACCCCTCCAGCCCCCGTAATCATCTCTCTGCTCCTCTCTGAGCTCTCCAAGGTCTGACAACATCTTAATAAGGTACCCCAAACTGAAGACTCCTCTCTACCAGGGTACAAAAGCAATTACCTCCATATTAGGGAGATGGCATATGTTAAAAATATTATTTGGCCTTGTCAGCGCCATCACAGAGTTCATGCTCATTTCTCACATGTGGTCACGTTTCCACTCCAGAATATTCTTTCTGCCATTGCTATTCATGTGCCCTTCTCTGCCTATTGCCCATGGCCAGACAAATAAGAATTAGGCAGAGTTGTCCTCTGCTTGTCCTCTTCCCCTTTAATACACATTTTCTATATCTCATCCTTGAGTTCTGGACTTCTTCATTGCTTCTACTGGTGCATTGGAGTCTTGAGGGTGTCTTTTCTGTCTCAAGCCTCTGAGCGCCCCCTTCCTGATTCTGTATCAAAGCATTTCACAAGGTCAGAGAAGTAGCTTACTTGGCTCCCAACAGTGGGCTGTAGGTGATTTAAACCCAGTAATTTAGCATAAGGGAACTTCATTCCTCTTACCCAAAACATAGAAATTAGAATTAATTTTAGTTTTTTTCTCTTTCCTTACTTTCATGGTTTTATCCTCCTTTCACCTCACATTTTCTATCTCAGGTGAAGATTTGAACCAGGAAATCACAAGTCAAAGAGAGAGAAAGGTATTTGCTTCCATTGCATACACATACTAAAGAGAAGGTGGCTATTTTTGTTTGTTCTTTTTCCCTTGAATGTATGAAAATGATGTATAGTGGTAGGGAATCTCATGAAGATGCTCAGCCCACTTTTATTTATTCATTTTCATGTTATTCATTATTAAAAAAAGGAGAACAAGAAAGGGAACTGACAAGAGGAATTAACTTACATTCTTTCTGAGGAAGCCATGACACTGTCAAAAAGTCAAGTAAGAAATAGGATGTGTTTGACAGTATCAGAGAACAATTTAGTATATGAGTTGATAAATATTATTTGAGAGGTAGTGCTACAGTTATCAGTCAAATCCAATTAGGAAAAGAGAGGTTATTTCAAGTAGTTCAATAGTGGGAATTTATTTCTGACAACTACTTAAGAGGGCGTTCATTAGAATACAGAACCAGATATTAGCAATGGCAGGAAGATACACTGCATTGGAGAGCAACCACAGGACAAGTTGATATCACCAGAATGTGAAGGCCACCTACCTGGAAGGCATTGGGACCACACTGAAGTTCTTCCCAGGGAAAAAAGGAAGCATGATTCAGGCACTTGCCCTGAAGAAGGCTGGGACACACTTCTCCTTACTCTCCTCCCTATACAATTTTACTATTAGCTAAGCTTAGTTGAAAAGTAGTTAACAAAAGAATGTGAATCAGCTTTTGTGATAAAAAGAAAAACAAAAACAGAGAAGGAGAAGAAAAAGGGAAAGCACACATGGGAGAAGAGACAGCACAAGAATTGTGTGGCTGGAGAGAGGTGTAGTGGTTAAAGAGAACTTGCTGTGGGAGTGGAGGACTCGGAACTGACTCGCAAAGCCCACACAGTGGCTCACAAATATCTGTATCTCAGATCCACGGGACCCGGAACTCTCTTCTAACCCCCTCAGGCACCAGTACATGTAGTATACATATACATACATAAATGTACATATATATATATATATACAATAAAATAACACAGTAACTACAGCAACAATTAATACAATGTACAAGGATTTTAGAGCATTTCCTGCCATCTATGTATCTATGCATGTATGTATCTATGCATGTACATCTCTACGTATGTATCTACCTATGTTTGTATCTATCTATTATCCATCTAATCTATCATCTATATCTTCCTTTGTTTTTCTCTTTCCCTACCTTGATTCCATTCTTTTTACTGTCCTTGCTTTTATTGTCTCTTCATCTTTACACTACTTCTCAGACTAAATGAAAGTTGCTCTACTTAACGAAAAGAAAGCCTCTGCTCATTGGCCAGGGTTCAGCCCAGATAGTATACTGCATCTATAACCCATGGAAGAAAATGGTATATGGAGATAAAATGGATTAGTTTCCAATAGGCGTTTAACAGAGACCTAAGAGGTAACTGGTTGCAATGAGAGAAAGCAACCACTATTCCTAACAATGATCAAAAGTGACCAGGAAAAAGGCATCTGGAATCTCAGAAGAGTGCCCCTGAGGCTGGTGTCTTGCTCCAGCCCCCAGCTAACAGAAAGAAGAACACCTTGCTGTGTCTTGCTTGCAGCACCTCAAGGTAGAACTAAAAACTGAGATTCTATCTGAGAAGCAATACATCCAAACTGGCATGTCTCCAAAACCTTAGCAATTTGAAATTTTCTTGTCTAGGTTTAGGTCTTCCCATTTGATTATTGAAGCCATTATCTAGGGGTGAAATTGAAGATGAACAAAGATCCACATATTTGATTAAGGCTGAAACAGCAGGCAATCATGGGAGCATCTTTCAGTGTTCTCTGTAAGTTTTGTAAACCTTGCTGGGTATGATTCATCACTGCTAAATATGGAGTCTATCTTGATTGAATCAACAAGAGGAAATTCCCATAGGTGAGCAGATGCTCCAGTAGGAACTTCGGAAATTGCTTCTCTTTCCTTTTTGCTTATTGAAGTCAGATCCTTGATTTAAGGTTATGCTGTAGCCCCATCCTCCTTCTTAGTCTGACATCACCTCATCAACTTCCACAACACAAATCTTTCTAATGGTATTTTCTCTCTCTCCCTCTCTCTCTCTCTCTCTCTCTCTCTCTCTCTCTCTCTCTCTCTCTCTCTCTCTCTTTCTGCCTTAACCATTCTTCTGAAAAAGTCTAGTGTACCCTCTTTCTCTGTCTCACTGCTATTCAAGGCTCTGTGAATTCGGGGGTGGAGTTTCAGTTGGAGTCACATACAGCAGATGCTCTAGAGTTCTATCTACATGAATTGTGCATGTACCCATCCTTTTGTGCACGCATGTATGTACAGATGGGTGTGCACCTGTATGCACAAGCATGTGTTTGAATGCATGCTGTTTCAAGGGATGAGGCCCATTATTTTTTCCAAATAGTGAAATGAGTTTGTGCTGAGGAATACACGAACCATGCCTACTAGGATAGAATTCGCTAAACACAGCGGTAGGTAGCAAGGAAGACACTGTGTAGAATAAAAGAATTATTAGAGATACTGGCCCTCTTCCCTTTCTCTTCTCAAAATTATAAACTGGTGTCTTTGAGAGTATACTAAGCATTCCTTTTTACCAGTAGTAATAGTCATTATCCCCCCTTTTCCAACACCTTGTGAGATGCTGTTCTTTTTTTGTGTGATGTTTGCCCGCCCTGAGCGGCAAGCTCTATCAGGGTATCTTGCTTATGTGGCTGGTTTTTGTTGGTCTGTTTTGTTTTGTTTTTACTCTGAGAACAGGGCAGCCTGTATGTATTTGGATAGATTATTCATGACATTAAGACTTAGCACCAGGACCTGCCTCTCTGTATTCATCCAGAGTGTTGGTCTTTATTTGTTCAGGACTAGTTATAGCAAAGTGTCCTTTTTATGCCTTTATTCATTAGTGTCCTACTTTGGTTTTTACTTAGGAATGTTCTTTGGAAAGGTGGATTGGATTGGATAATTGCCCCAGGCACTGGGTTTCAGCACCAAACATTGCTGTAATTTAAGGACATAGTATGGATAAAAATAAAATTCAAACAGTCAAGAGCTCAATGTACATAGTCCTACTTTGTCCAGTCTCCATTTTTGGCACTGTAGAGTTGAAAGGCTTCTTTCCCTGTGAGCTTCCACTTTTCCTCTTTCCTCAAATATATCCAGAATGTGTATCATAGGACATTTATGCGAGAAGCAAAAGGCACTACACTTTAACCATGAGCCTTGGGGAAACAGCCTGTTATCAAATACATTTTTTATGAGTTTTATACATTAGAATATATTTATTTTTGACAAGTGGCCCATATTGGAATCATGTCTTGGTTTTTGCTTTTGTTTTTTGTTTTGTTGTTTTGTTTTCTCAGAAAATTATTGGCTTGCATTCACAAGACTTGTAAAATGGCCAAAGCTAGATATAAACTCAGGTCCCCTCCAAATATCTTCCACTGCTCTGTAGTCACAGCACATTCTTGTGGATCCACATCTTTGCACAGCAGTATGAGTGTATGGGACTGTGCCCAAGAGGCACTGAAGAGCTTTGGTGTGTCTCCCCGAGCTCTTCATGTCCTTACCTTTCCTTCCAGAAGAGTCCTGGGCAAGAGGCACGCCCAGTGAGGTCATAGCAACTGACAGCAATTAGTTATACTTTTATTGTCTGGAACAGGGAAAGTCCTTTCTCTAAATTTTAACACCTTAGGGAAAAGAAAAACCAGAAAATTATACCTGTTGTTTAAAAGGATATGCTGACTTAGCCCAAGAAAGCACATGTGGCAGTCAAGAGTTGGCAGCAATGGGGTAGGTGAGTACATCATTGTGATCTAGCACCCAAGATCTTGTTCTAAGAGTGCTAAGACCCACCCAGGTACTGTCCCAACAGTCCATTCCAGATCTGACTCTGTGATTCAGAAATTCACCTTTTTTCCTTGGGGCTTCAATTTGGATCTCTCAGTGGTTAGCAATCACCCCTTTCAGTGATCATTTGTTTCTTTGAGGTTGTGGTTGAAACCAAGAGAGTGGGAACTGTAGGAGCCCCAGTTCCAAGATAGATTTTTGTATAGCCTCGTTTAAGAGAATCGATACAATAACGTGTGTTCTCAGCAGACTCAATGTGCAAGCAAACAGCCACTGGCCTGGCAGTCACTGAATGATTTGGACTTGTGTTTCTCCTTGTTTCTCTGTCAAGGTGAGTGAAGAGATTATGCAAATTGGGCCATTATAAACAATACAATTAGATAATGCCTGATGCTATACCGAAGAAATACTGTCTATTGAATGAAAATATTTTATCAGATAATACCGAGAACCTTGAAATCTGATGTCAAAGTTTTAAATATTATCAACAATTTATTTTGTCACCTCAGCTTGTATTGAATTTAGTTCACATATTTTGAAAATTACAAAAGCCAGTCTACAATTTCATTGTAAAAGATCCTGCCAAAAGAAAACAAAATCCCAAGGAAGATTCTAAAGTGACATTTTTTCCCTCTCACTATTATTCTATTTTTATACTATTGACCTTTTGCCCATTCTCACAGAAATAAATAAGTTTAAACAACTTACATGTAAAAGACTAAGAATAAATGACCATATACTTTTTAAGTTAGCCCAGCACTACATCCTTTCCATGCCATTTCCTGGGAAGTAGTTGAGAATTTATTCAAAATCATGAAATGCCTAAAATAAGCATTATTCCCTCTCTTATAGGCAGCATTATATTGGGGGCTCTCTCACTTACAGGCATGTCTGTCAAAGGGACCATTTTTCAGGCTCACAGTTCCCAAGACTCTGTCACTTTCTTACTTACAGAGGCCCAAAATGGAAACTATTTTTCTTTTCATTATGAGCTGTCACTTTTTCATCTTGGCACCGCAATGATAGACTTTCATTCATCTTCTATATTACCTTTCCTGAAACCTCTGACACACACTGACACAATGCAAAATGCAGGGATCCTGGCGCAGGCGTTGGCAATTCTGAGGGAAGGCTGAGGCTTGTCCTAATCTGTTATTTTAAATATATGTATTGGAAATGCTGGGATGTGCAGGCTGGTAGACTGGAGGTGCTAATGGGCCATGCTCTGTTTTTACAGGTCCTTATTAAGCCCAGTCCCCACTCTCCAGTCTTCAGTCAAACTGAAGGATTGACAGGACAACACGATTTCCAAGCATTTACCCAAGTGGAAGAAGAGTGGAAAGTTTTCTCAAAATCCAAGGAAGGGAGGGAGTTGAGGGTGAAATTGCTACATTTAGAAAGACTTTTTCTGAGACTTTTGAGAGGAATAGTGAAGCTCATGCTTACAGTGAATGATCCGATACTATGGTAAGACCTTTGGCAAATCTATCATACCTAATGAGCCCACATCAAGAGCAGAATTAGAACAGCATTAGGGTACAAGCTTAGTTCTGCAGCTGTTCTGAGTAGGTTGCCTCAGGAGTTCTTGTGAGGTAGGAGGCCTGAGGGAGTGGAGGGTGGGATTAAGAAACCCCACTTTTCCTCCTAGCACCATAGCTTCATGCCGCCCTCTGCTCTGCTCATATGCAGATAGAAACAGGACTGTGTCAACAGTCTCAGTCTCACCTGCATTGTGGAGGACAGCAAACACGAAGTCTGGACTGTCCCTGGTATGCTTTCTTTCATGAACCCGGAGCTGCTTTTAAAAAAAGGAAGATCACAGAACATATAGTTTAGAGCTTGTCACTATGTTTCCAAGAGAGTCTGCCCATTTATTGGATTAGAAGTTTCTTCTTGAAATATTTTTTTTTCTCTGAGACAAACAGAACATGGGCATTCACAATATTATTACAGTATACAATGGAGCCAGTCTCGTGGATGGTCTCAAGTTCTAAAATAAAATGATCAAAGACCAATTACATAAAACCTTATGAAGTAGCATTTCTTTGGAGTGCCCCATGTTACCTTTCAGACTAGTATGCCATCCTTTAAGTAGACTGTGTGTGTGTAGGTGTGCACTTATATGTGCATGTGTATAGAGGCCAGAAAACAACTTTGTGTGCCATTCTTCAGGTGTCTTCATCTTGTCTATCACTGACCTAGAGCTCTCCAAGTAATCTAGATTAGCTTTCCAGCAAGTTGTGTTCATCCCGTATTACTAGGATTAATGATAGGTGCTATGATTTTTTTTATTTAATTCTGTGGGTTGAAGTCATTAATGTCCTCCTCCTTGCAAGGCAACCTCTTTGCCAACAGAACCATCTTCCCAATCCAGAAACTAGCTTATATCGAATACCATAACACTAGTGTTTGAGAAATTCTTGCTTCATAAATAACTGCTAGCCAAGAGAATGAATGAGAAAAGGTTCTGACCTGATTCATTACCTAGGTACTTCACATTCTGAAGTTTAATATAAACATTAATATTGTTTTTCTGAAATTGTGAATTGAAATTATTGACTGGGAATGCACTTTTCTGTTCTTTACTACATTAATATTTTGTTTTCATGTTTGCTATATCATCTATTTAACACAGTTAAATTTAGAGTTTGAAATTCTTCAATTATGTCTTGAACTGACTCCATATTTTATGGGTATTTTCCAATCTTTCCATGCTTTTTTATTTGTTTTGAAGATGATGGACATTTTCTTACTCTGAAGTCATGATCAAAATGGACCCTATCTCAGTGTACACTCAGTCCAAATGGACACTGTGGTCCATTGTATGCAGAGAGAGTTTATTCTCAAAACACTGTAGAAGGCAAATAGTAGAGATATACAAGGGAAAGAAAAAAAAAAGAAAAACAAATGCCATATTTTATCCTTCTGATGACAGGGGGAGAGAGACGAAGTATAAGGCAAGCTGCAGTACACTTAGAGATTTTTTTCCCTATGGCTGACCACCAGGATGCCATGTCTGAGAAAAAGAAAAGCTGTCAGAGGTACAGCACAGAGGCGAGTTTCAGACATGTGAGGAGCCTCCAAAGGAAACCCAAGTGAAGGACAGTTAAGGCGCTCAGAAATGTGAGTAAAGACCCAGGCTGTGAGTACCCATGTGGGGCAGAGGGCACTGCTATATCTGTCCTGCCTAGATGAATGCTAAAAATGTGACCTTTACAGAAGTTTCAACATGATCTTTCATCCTGATAACAAATCATATTATGGCATTTATAGCTATTCAAACTGCTTAGGTATATTGTCCAACCCTCTTCAAGTTTTCTATTTAAAAGAAATCATGATTAATAATAATTATATATGTTTCCCAATGGTTATCCAGTTCACCAGGAATGAATGGCTCAGACCTAACGGTTGATAGAATTCTTGTGAAGTTCTTCTCTGATAGTCCATGTCTTTATTAATAGGCTTATTTCTGCCATTCTATAATCCTCTACAGTCAGTTCTCTTTTTAGCTCCATACCCCATTTTTT
>CM053764.1:13620373-13658887 GCA_028658305.1 Pachyuromys duprasi
GGGAGAAGTAATGATAGATCTGGGGGAGGTTGGTGAGACTTGGGGAGAACAAGAGCTCCACAAAGACCAAACTGAGCAGGGCACAGGGGTCTTGTATGAGACGGTTTCTACAATCAAGGACCATGTGTGGATGTGGCCTGGAACCCCCGCGCAGATGGGGCCCATGATAGCTTGGTGTCAGACTGAAGACGGGAGTGAGGGAAACAAGGACTGTTTCAGTCATGAACTTGATGGCTGACTCTTTGACCCTCCCCCATACAAGCCTGGGAGTGACAGACTGGCTAGATCCCAGGGGAGGACATTGCAGCCAGCCCTGAGGAGACAGGATGAGCTGGGGTTGAATGGAAGGGGAGGAGGTCCTCCCCTGTTGGTGGACTTGGAGGAAACGGGGAGGAGGGAGATGAGGGAGGGAGTGGGAGGGTGGAAGGGAATGAGGGAGGGGGCTACGCCTCGGACGCAAAATACCTAACCTGTGATTGATATAAAAAAATAGGCTTATTTCAGCTTTCCCTACCCCGTTCTATGTAGGGTGGCAAAGGACTGAGGGGTTTCACACAGATCCCACTTCAAGACAACAATATGGCTTCCAGTCTCTGGGTGCACTTCTTCTTGGTCATATCTCACGATTTCAACCAGGACTGTTTTTCATGGATCCATGACTATGTATGCCAGCAGAGAACCAGCTCTCCACTGCTTCTGATGGAGCCCAGTACTGGACTGATGGAAGCTCTAGGACTGGTCTGCCTCAGCAGCTGAGCTTCCCTGCTTCCTCAGGTTGCACTGAGTTTCTTTCTGGAGTGTTCTAGTCTGCTTTTACCATTGTGGTGGTTTGGATAAGACAAGGTCTCCATGGTCTTGTGTAGATGAACACTTAGTTTCCAGTTGGTGGCTCTGTTTAGAGAAGATAATGGAGCTGTTTGGAGGGCTTGGTGGACCAAGTTTGTCACTGGAGGCAAGTTTTGAGAGTTTATAACTTAGTTCCATGCCCTGTCCTCCTCTTCCTCTGCTTTCAGTTTAGATAAAATATGATCATCCTGTTGCCTGGTCACCATGATGGGACCAATCTTTCTGGAACTGCAGACTAAAATAGACCCCCTTATCCTTAACATGCTTTTGGTCATGGTAATTCTTCACAGAGAGAAGAGTAACTAACACATGCTGCAACCTGAAAACTTCACCTGCCTTACTTGGTCTTCTCCCCGTCACAAAGCTGGAGTCCCCCAGTGAATCACTTATATTTTAAAATTTGGCTAAATGTTAAAGATTACAAACTTGAAAACTGTTCCTCAGCTTCTTTATTAGCATACAAAGGCCTCTGATAACTATTTCCCTTAATCTAACAATTTTGTTCCTTAACTGGAATAATTGGGTCATGAAGTTAGTTAATAGCATAGGAGTTATTAAACTCTAATACTTGTTACACTCTAAATATTGCTACAGTCTCATTTACCAAATAATGCTGAGCATGTGAGTTGAAAATGAATTGTAACAATGAGAAGTAATAGAATATTGACAACTGGTAGTATTTAGGTTAGTATTCTGTAGGAGAAGGTATATAAGTTTAATCTGTAAGTTAAGAGATATTCTTTGAAATCAGACATTATGTATGTATATATGTATAATATTTTATAAATACATACACATGTACGATCTATACAAATAAGTGTGATACATGTATGGATTGATAGAGTACACGGTATTTTATTCTCATTATCTATGCATATCTGTTGCTTGAAAAATTATTTTATTTTTACCTGTACAATATGCCACCAAATGGAAAGAAATTTCTATTCTAGGTTTGCCTTGTTCCACAGAACTCAGATGATCTAGTTAAATTAGTCCCCATGCTTTTTGTTTTGATGAACTTTAAATATTCAACCCTATTTTTAAATCCCACGATTTGGCAGTTTGCAAAGGAACTAGCAAAGACATTTGATTTGCCTCTAGTATTAGTGTCTTTGCTGTATTGTCAGAAGACACTTTGAGATTAGGGATATGCTGAGTGATAACTTATATGTTCCCTGACAGGCTTTAGGCACCCATGATGCTCTTCACTTTCTGTTTTTTTATTTTATTTTATTTATAAATTTCAATCACAGGTTAGGTTTTAATCAGAAGAGAATGAACCCATAATAGAGACACAGTGTGATCTGGAATACACCTTAACTACATTCTCTAGTTTCCATGTAGGGAATGGCTTCTTGTCTATGATGCTAATCTGTTTATTCACTTCATACCTCCTTCTTTAAATCCTTCATAATCGTTTCTGTACATTTTTTGTAGTTATTGGTTTCTTTGTTTCCCTAGCTCTTCCCTCTTTTCCATCCCCTTTTCTCCCTCCAATTATACTACTGGTCCCTCCATTTTTCCATCTCTTTCGTTGTACCTCTTTTTTTCCCTCTTTCTCTCCCACCCTTCTTTTCTCCTTCCTATATTTTTCTTTCCTTCTTTTGTTCCCTTGTGTATTTCCCCACTTTTTAATCCTTCTCACTCTTATTTACCCTTACTCTCTCTCTCCTTCCTACTTTCCTTGTACAATTCTTCCTCTCTCTGCCTTCCCTTTCTTTCCTTTCCTATGCCTGAACTCCCGTTTTCATAGCATGCGAGCAGCAGAAAGAACTGTGACCATTGACTGTATAATATTGGGTGATGGTGGCAGTAGAGAAGTATTTCAACATTTCCTGTTGATTCACTGACTTGATTTTTAATGCTACACCTTCAATATCTTTAGCATTCTGTGCATTACTCTGCCACACATATTTGCATAACTTTAAATATTATTACCAACTCTTGTACACACCTGAATCACAGGTAAGCAGGAGAAGGCAATTGCTTGCAGGTGTGTACAGTGAATGAGAGTAAATCGCTGCCCATCAGTAAGCCAGTGACAGGTTAGGGATAATTTCTGAAAAGAAGTAATTAACCATCAGGCATCTTGCTGATGTATCTTAGTAGAATAATTCTCTCTCTTTTCACTCACCTTCAATAATGCTAGTTCTCATATAAATATACACTAAAATTTAAGCTCACATATTCTCAGGGCCTTTCTTTGTGTAATTCTATTCATTATTCAGGGGCTTCTGATCCAAACCACAGCTAAGTAAAGCTTCACTGGCAGAAATTAGAAGACCTCTAGTTCAAAACAACAGAGGCAAAAACAAGTCAATGAAATAGAGCAATAAAATTCTTATCCACATCCTGAGAAATGTGGGTGGGTAGAATCCAATTGTGCTGCCCTTGAACTGGGGTCTTACGAAGAAGAGCACATCTGCCTTTCTTCAGGATGCTTGCCTTGCAGGAAGCTTCAGGTTTAGAAACTGAAGAACGTGTATCCACTACATTGACAGAATGAATTGAGTCACTCCAGTATGTTTTCCAGGGTATATTTTAGCCATTTTGACCAGAGAAATAAGTAAGTGGTAAGTTAAAAATCAATCATTTTTGATTCATAAAACTCAATAAACATCATTAGAACAGTTTGTATGTTTGTCATGTACATTGCATTAGCTGATTAGTACCTAGGTGGTGGCCAGCACTGTCCTCCATAAACTTCCATCACCACAGTGAATGAAATTATGCACACACCTAGAGATTAGCATATTACCTGTTTCCATTTAAGTCACACACTTTCAGTGTGTTTGATTGAATAGGACGAGGTAACCGGTGATATATAAAATGAGAGAATGGTTTATCTGGTGGAATATACAAATGTTGGCATGCAGTGGATTCATACAGAAGGCACCTGAACCCAGGCACTGACCACACCCCAGGTAGCTGTGGCATAGCAAATCTCAAGCAGAATTGAGGCTGTGAGTCTAAGGTCTCATGAGATGTATCTGGCTCAGGCATCACACACTGAGTATAAGACTGACAAACCCCTATCTGTCATCACCCTCCAAATGATACTGGTCTCTTACTCCTTTCAATACAAAAAATGTTTTATGCTTTTGATGTTCTCTTCATTAATCTAGAATAAGATATAGATTTGGGATGAAATCAGCTTGTACAGTATTTGTCTTTCTATCATTGGAAACTTGTTCTTTGCAGCTTGAGATCAGAACAAAAATGACCAAGAGCTCACGGCTTGTGTGAATATATATGCTGCTTGCTTGAGGAATGGATGACAGAACGGTATTAACACTCAGACATGGGGACTGTGGGACATACCCAACTCTCCTTGAATGAAAATTCTCCTCTAACAATAAGGAGTGATTCATTTTCTCTTACTTATTATTTAATAGAATTTAGACCTTTTAACTTTTTAACAATGTATTTTATTTTTTCATCAACAATTGCATGCATGCAGACAATATATCTTGATCCTATATTTTTTTCCAACTTTCTTCAGTTCCCTGTAAGAATTCCAGCATGGCCCCCTTCTAATGTCATGTCTTCTCCTTATTTTTCCTTTTTTCTTAATCTTTCTTTTCGTAACTTACTTACTTCTATTGATATGCCTATTGGAATATTACTGATCTCATTGGCTTGAGAGCTACTTGCAAGTATCCATAACTGCAATGAGTTCATAGTGTAGTATCCACATCATGGTCAGAGGATAGAAGGAATCCTCCTGTCCTCTGCTTTTGCCTTCTTTTAGCTTCCTCGTCCATGATATTATCAGAGCTTTGGGTAATGGCAGGACTTGATATAGATGTGCCATTTAGACATGAGCACTCAACAGTCATTTTTAATATTTGGGAATTTCTATATTAACTGATACATGAGGGGAAATTTCTCATTTAATTTCAAGAAAAAAAGTGAGAAGGAAAGAGTAGAATCCAGTGGCTACTTGAAAAACAGAAGCAATATAATGAAAGAACAATTAGATAAAACTAATCTTTAGAATATTAGGGTGATCTAGTCATTTCACCTTGGAGCTTGAAGAAAGTATCTCAGTAAACAGAGTTCACCTAGATGCTCTTCTCATGTCATTCAAATGTGTGGGGGCTCTGAATTCCACTCTCCAAGAATAAAGACACACTCCTGCTTGTCCCAGCCAATTTTTTCTTGACTACAGAGACAGTGCAAATATATGAGGATGGGGTCGGAAGACTTAAGTGTGGGTGTTCCACTTTGGAGTGCTTTTTTTTATAAGTGAGTTACAAGTGAGCAACCACCCACAGAGAATATTAATAAAGGTACCAGGTGGTTGGGTCTTTCCAGTTTATCAGAGTTAGAACTTACATGAGAATTGAGCTAATAATCTTCAAGTTCAGATCACTTTTAGCCCAACTGTTCTTGCTGTGACTTGAGTCTCAGCAACCAACTCAAAAGCACACACTTTCCCAGCCAGTGTGTGAAACTCAGTCCCTTACAATTTTAAAATATCATAACAATTACACAAGTATTTATTTTAGTGGTGAAAAATTAGATATTTTGGCTACATAAAATTTTAATGTTTTATTTACATACTTATGCTTTATTATAATTTTTAGCCATATTATTGAAAGCTCTTACTAGCAAAGGCTGCCTTTGAATCAGGGTGCTTGTTCTGAAGGTCCAACTGAAAAAAAATCACGCTGAAAAGCTGTGTAGTTATGAACTTGTATGTTCTGGGGCCAAGCTTCCTTATACATTGATTGGTTTACCATCAGTAAAGCCAGCCATGAATGTAATGTGAAAGAAGCTTTTTGGAGCTTCTGAGAATAGTTCAAACTGCTCTCAGATCACAGGATCTGAAAGGACAAGGACACTTCCCTGGGGCAAGAGAAACGAAACTTCCCCAATGTGGAGAGATGAATTCTGACACCCTAGCACATAGGGAGAGTCAAGCAGAAAGGGCAGCCTGGCTGTGCTATGGTTCAGAGATGGAGCAGTGTGTATAGTCTATGGGAGACACAGCAAAGATCATCTTGTCATTGTAAATAGGAATCATTTTGTTGCCCAAGGGACAATGATCACAGTTACAGTGTGGTCAAGCCCAGCCTGGGCATCCTGGTGCTGCCATTCATGACAGTATGGGAAGACAACAATTCTCACTACTGAGGAGGAAAATGCGGCTATGGTGCTGATGTCCAATTACATCAGTGAACATGAGATTTGGCTCTGTGCAACATTTCTGAACATGTTCATCACTGGGTTTTAGTGAGTAAAAGATAATAATAAAATCATCTATTTGGTGCCATTTTTCTTTGGTTGTGACCATCGGGATATATTTAAGTAAAACATAAAACTTCTCATTGATCATGCAACGCATGTGTATTAAGTTCAAGAACTAAATGGAAGGGACTATTCTCAGGAAGAAAGAAAGGCCACTCAAATATCTGTCTTTCTCAGGGCCTAATTTCTCAAACTAGACACTTCAGAGCACACAATGTGTACCCAAGTGCTAGAGCCAGTGTGAGCAGCTTTCCAGAGGAAGCAAAGACAGCAGAATCTGTGCACTTGTGTGCGTGCCTGCGGGACTAACCCTCTCCCTCTTTTGAGCAACTCTGACATTCACTTCACTAGGGAAACAATTTTGCCCACAATAGGACTATTTCAAAGGATGATGCATTTGTAAAGTTCAGAAGCAATGCTGACCTAGTCAGTTAAGAGGCATGTTCTAGGAAAAAAAATAGATCATAGCATGGTAGGTCAAATAATGGTCTTCAAAGATGTTCATGTATGGGTTTCAACTAACTAAATCTTTGTTAAGTCATAGCATTTAAAAACTAGCTAACTGCTGGCGTGTCTGAGTAGGTTATTTAATAGAAAAATGGACTTGCATTGGCAGATGAGAGGAGTTCAGGATCTCACAATGAAGCTACTGGGTTATCTCAGTAGCTATATTACAATTACAAGACTTCATAAAATGGGTAAAAGGAAGCAGAAGGGGCAGAGGTTTTGATGATGGCAATGAAGCCAAGGAAGCTCAGGAATTTTAAAAGGCCAGAGCAGGAAGGCACAAATTCTTTCTCAAAGCCTCCAGAAGGGAAGTGGCCTTGCCCCAAATCCTGATTTTAGTTCAGTGACTTCTGATTTCCAAGAAGGTAGAATAAGTTTGGGGTGGTCAAAATATCGTAATTATCAGTTATGGGCAATGAATGCATACTCACTTATGTGTCTAAAAGGAGCATCCTACCTTTTGACATTGTAGTGTGTCATTTCTACATCTGTAGTTGGGTGCATCCATAGATATCCTGGGATGCATGTGGCCCAGTGGCCATGAGTTCTGTACACCCAGTCTAGAACGTGTAGCTGGAACAGATGAGACACTTGGCTACCATGAAGTATGATTTAATTCCACAAATCTACGTTAAGCCTTCCCTATGAACTTGACATTCTGTGTTAACTGTGTATACTCTTTCGTCTCCTTCTATTATAGACTGAGAAACTACAGAAGCCCGGTGAGGGGAAGTTGTGAGTCATTTATTCATCTGATCTTTACCAAAAGTTCAATCTGTTTTAGTATTAAGTACATTACAGATTGGTGTGTCTGGAGTTATACTGGATGCTGCAAGTCTGATTTGGCAATCAAGGGAAACATGAGAGAAGCAAGTGTTCTGCAGTACCTTAACTTAAACTTTGTCATAGAAAGGGTTTCTATTGCTGTGCAGAGACACCATGACCACAGCCACTTTTAAAAGAAATGTGTTTTAAAATCTCATTTAATTGGGACTGGCTTACAGTTCAGAGGTTTAGTCCATTATCATTACGATGGGAAGATGGCAGTATGAAGGCAGACATGGTGCTGGAGAGGTAGCTGAGAGTGCTACATCTAGATTTCACAAGCAAAGGGAAGAGACAGAAGAGAGTCACAGGGCCTGGTTTGAGCATCTGATACAAGGAAGACTACCCCAGGTGACATATTTTCTCCAACAAAGCCATACTTACTTCAACAAGGCCACATCTCCTAATAGTGCCACTGCTCATGGGCTTATTTGGGCCATTTTTATTAAAATCACCAGAAAGTCTATCTTGACCATTCCTTACACAAGTGTTTATAAACACAGAACCCCATATGCACATACACAACTGCATGTATGCACAATCACACATGCATGCATGTACATACATACATACACACAAACAAACACACACTCATACATACACAAACACTCACAAACAGGGATTTCATAGGTGTATCTCAAGCTTATCTAACTCTTTTATGTATGCTATATTTTACTCCTACACCATTCTATTTTGTATATACTGTTTGTCTCTCCATGTTGGATTTAAAAAAATCTAGGCTATGATATCAAGAATGCCATTGCTATGTCCACTTGGCTAGTCAAAGCTGTCATAGGGTTTAGTCTCTGCCCTATCCCTCCATCACAGGACGCAAATCTTCTAACTCCTACCAGAATGACTGAACATTTCATGATAAGCATGAATAGGAATAGGTATTTCCAGACACAGTTGGATTGGTGCCTATTTCAAAAATGCCTAGGTGACGTTTCACAAGTGATTTAAAGCACTGGCATTATTTGTGACAAGAAAAATTAACCTCAAAGACAAGGATAAGTTCTCGAGCTTGGCACATTTCAAGTAAGCTGTCGTAATTACAAGGGATGGATAACTGGTTTCTTTTCTTCTGACAGTGTGGATGATTCTCAACCATTCCACAGAACTTTCCTTTCTTCCCCTCACTCTCCAGCTAATTGAAGAACAATTTCATGATTATTAGAAGAAGAGATTTTATACATCCTGAAGACCTGCAGGGGTTCTGCCTTCCTCTCCACACAAGTCTCATTTGCAGCCATTTGCATGTCTTCCTTGGAGCCTTTCTATCCCCAGCACAGATGTTGCTAACTGTAGCCACATCATGGCAATGGCCAGCCCTGGAAGGTTGATGATTAGCCAAATATGCCTTGTCCTATTGAACAAACCACCACACTCCATCTTCTCCAGGTGAGAGAAGGTGTTTGACAAACAGCAAGTTCCTTTTTTCTGTAATTGAGGATGTAACCACACCAGACAAAAACATTTGACTCTGTTGCATCTCACTGTCTTTTCTGCAGCTCTCTTCATGCAGGCTGCTTTAGTGCAAGCTTCTTCCATTAAACTCTTGCCAGCTCATCTGGCCATTTGGAAAGCTACTTCCATCCTCCTTCATCCCTTGTCTCTCCATAGATTGTGTGAATAGACTTAGCCTCTCACTTTAAGGCTCTCTTAAATGTACTTGTGGCATTTGTCACTTGATAATTTAAATAAAACTTTGAGTCTTTGAGTTGTTTCTAATTCCAGGTAGTCAGCTTCTCAGGGAAGGATCCATGATTACTTCATCACCATAGAATCCTCATAGCAACTATAGGCTTGTTGTATCACAGATGACCAACTGTATTTAATAATAAGCATTTGTTCAGGTGATAATGATGAGAATATTGGCATTGCTAAAGTAGATTTGTAAATGTGAGTGAGTGTGCACTAACATGAGGTGATGGATTTGAGGTGTAGTGTATGTAAATCACACAAATGTGTGTACACACATCACCGCTAAGCAGTCCGTGTTACATACAACATAAACAATGTATTCTCATGCCAAAGACAGTACTTAATGACTTTGTTGTTGTCAACTCTTACCAGCCTCCCCATGGCCTAAAGTCTTTCTGATTATCATGACAATAGCTGCCAATGTGAAAGATGCATGAGCAGAACCATGGCTCCTTTCTGAGCAAGCCTGGTCTATGTGGGTCCAAAAATCTTTCTTGAGGGGGTTGGAGCTAGGAAACTTTTTCCATCTTGGAACAACTGAAGTGTGAGTTGGGGAGTCGAAGTGGGCATACCCCTTCATGACATAAATCAACCAGTAAATTAAGAGGGAAGACTAGATGGAAAACAACCACGAGGCTGGGAGTTTGTACTGCTCCCTGGCCTACATCAGCAGCCTGAGTTATTTTGTTTTGTTTATTCTTCCACAATCAGGAAGGTGGCAGCTTCTCTGCCACAGCGGAAATAATTTTAGAAGATGAAATCTGTCCCTAAGCCCTGTTCCTGACACTCTTACCACTGAGTAATCAGCAAACACTTCAGGCTCTTGCACAATGTGGACTATTACTCATGTCACCATAATGTCTCCACTTAGCCCAGATGGCAATTCATTTTAATACTTTTGTCTGGGAAGAAAAATGGTTTCGATTTTTCTGATCACACATAGGTTCAACCATGTATCAATTTATTTGTAGGTTCAATATTTGTACTCCTGATTTAAATGCAAACATAAAATCAGATAGAGAAAAAATATCCAAGCAAAAGAGTGAGTTACAGATGGAGTAGAATAAAAAGTGTATGCTGCAAGCAGCTTGTCTTTAGATTTGGGCAAATGATTTGGGATTATAATGAATAATTAAGTGCTTATGGCTGTAATATTGATTGCTTTATTGATATTCGCATGTCTTTCATTCTTACCACTGTGTTTTAAAAATTACTTTTTCTTTAAAAATAAATTTTAAGTGTATTAATAGAAAGGAGAACAATCTTGAGTGAGCAAGTGAGCAAGTTCAGGACTAGAATAGTGGAGCCATAATAGCGGAAGAGGGTTGTGTTCTTCATTCTGACTCTCAGAGAGATAACAAAGAAAGATAATTGGTTGGAAGTCCCATAGCATTCAGCCTGTTTTCCCTAGTATTTGCATGAGGCTTTTCACTTGTTCCCCAGTTTGTGGTTACATAATGATTTTGAATATGGTAGAGTGTTCCTTTTAAAGTTAATTTTATTTCATTTTTATTGTTCAAGAATTCCATATATGCATATAAGGTACTTTAATCAACCCCTCATATACTTCCCTACCAAAACAGTCACTCTTCAATCTATGCTCCAACCACATTTTTCTCCCTACTTTATGTGTAAGGCTATCTACCGGAGTACGAGTAACCTCTCAGGAATGGCTTCCCTGAAGGACATTGACTTTCCCTCCCTCAGTAGCCATCAGTTGTCAATGGTTTCTCAGCTAGTCTTGGACCTAATGAGCCTCTTCTCCATCCATGCGGGGACTTTTTTTGGCTTGCTTTTGTGCAGGTCTTATGCATACAGAGTCAGATCAGAACTTTGAGTTTGTGTGTGCAACAGCAATGTCATCTCTGGCAAACACAGTCTGCTGAAAATGCCCAATCCCTCTTGCTGTAACAATCCTTTCATGCATTTTCCTTGATCCTTGATATTTTGGTAGAGGATGTATGAACTAGATGTCCCATCTAGAGCTGAGGACTCTTACTCTCTGTGTACTGGGTTTCTGTATTAATCACTACCTACTAGTGAAAAGACTTTGTCTGATGAGGGCTGAAAGATGCAGTAATCTACAGGTATTATGATAAGTCATTAGGAATAAGTTTAATGCTGTTTTCACTTAGCTGTACAATACTATTTGGTTCTCCCATACAGCCTACGGCCAAGTCAGCCATGGATTTTGGCCCAATTAATGGTACCAGGCTTGAGTTCCATCATGACATCACTTGCATGTTTCTTCATGCCCACTGGGGACCTTTTCCTCACACTCTTTTACATACCTCATATGTTACCAGGCACTCCCTAATCTGCTGTTAGTCCCTACTGATGAGTTTGTATTTCCTAGAAGTTTTTATAAGTGAGGTACATGATCTGTGCTCTTGAATGTGTCTTTTCCTCTAATTATCTCAAGCTTCACAATGGAGAGTGAAGATTATTCCTTTTATTGAAGAGTAAGTCTGTCTGCAGAATCTGTTTGCACACTCCCCTGTCCATGTGTATTTCAGTCATTTCCAGATATTGGTTATCACAAATAAAACTCTGATGAACACTCATGTGCAAGTGTTTTTATGTACATATCTCTGCTCATTTTTCTTGGAGATATGAACTGAGGTATGGAAGGAGGAGGTAAGATAGTGCATATCCCTCTGTTTAGAAAATTAATAGGAGTTTGTATCATTTAAAAAGTATAAACAATTACAAATTCTACCTGTTCCCATCATTATTGCTGTTTGAAATGACTTCTAATAGGGTTAAAATCATATTTAGTTATAGTCTCAATTTACATTTTAATAATGACTGGTGACATTGAAACTCTTTGTAGTCCTTTTTGCTATTGTTGTATTTTTTAATCTTTAAATATTAAATTTACCTGTGTGTGTATGCATGTGTACTTTTCTGCAGGTATACATAAGCACTACAAGAAGGTGCCGTATTACCCGGGGCAGATGTTACAGTGGTTTGTGAGCCACTGGATATGAGCACTATAAATCATATTCCTGTTCTCTACAAGACCAGTAAGTGCTCTTAGTCACTGAACTTTATGTCCATCACTAACTATTCTTATGTTTTATTTGACATTAATATTTGTTGAAATCATTTGCCTTTTCTGTTTGTTATATTATTTGCTAATGTGTTCTGAGAATTATTTTTATTGTTCTTTTTTATTTTATTATTACAATTTATTCAACTTGTATCCCAGCTTTAGTCCCCTCTCTCATCTCCCAGTCCCACATTCCCTCCCTGTTCTCCCCCTGTGCCCCTCACCTAGTCCACTGATAGGGGAGGATCTCCTCCCCTTCTATCTGACCCTAGCCTATCAGGTCGCATCAGGACTGGCTGCATCCTCTTCCTCTGTGGCCTGGCAAGACTGACCTCCAAAGGAGGAGGTGAGAGAATTGTTTTCACACTTTTTATTCTTTGAGAATTTCATGGATGAGTACAATGTATTGTTCATAACATCCATCTCTACTTACCTCTCTGGCTCCTTCTATATATCCCACGAGTCTGGTTCTTAATTTCATGTCCCATTTTCATGAGTTAGGATTCAAATCCTTTATTATATAAGGTCAAACATTTTCTTTCAATTTATGAAAATACTTTGTCCCAGTTTGTCTTTTCTTTTTCTTAATTGTACCCTGTGAAAAGAAGTTTTGAATTTTGATGAGATAGAATTAATACATTTTTCTTATATATGAATAGTTAATCATACATGCAAAGAAATCCAATTAGATTAATCTTTCCAGTTTTCTCACGTATTTTTTTCTGGTAGAAATCTGAATTTTATAAATGTGTGTGGATATACATTTATTTGTTAAAAATTTTATAGATTATTATTATTATGATAATGGCATTGGTAGTGTGTGTGTCTGTGTTGTGTATGTAGATACGTGCCTGTGGTAGTACATTATGGAGGTCAGAGGACAATTTGAGATTCAATTCTATCCCCTCTTGTGTTTTGGCATTTAAATTCAGTCCATCAGGCTTACATGGAATGTGCTTATATTTGCTGATCCAACTTGATATCTTTTTATTTGAGTTTTGAAACAAAGTCTTACTCAGTAGCTGACACTGGCCTAGAACTCACTATGCTTCTCAGGCTGCCTTTGAACTTGTAATTCTTTTGCCTCAACCTATGGAATACCATCAAGCCTAAACAGATTAGGTAGTTTTAAGTGTATGTTTTCTCTTTCTCTTTAAATTTTAATAACAGGTCCCCTGTTCTACTTTTCCATTTCCTTACTTCTTTACTCTCTTTTCTGTCTTCCTTCTTCTGCTTTTAGGAATGTTCCTATCCAACTAGCAGAGCACAGCTTATTGCAGGAATTCCAATGAGCTGCTTTCAAGAGTTTCTCAAAGTCAGTTACCTACCATGAATGTAAGGAGGACATCATCCGTAACACACATGCAACTGGCTAAATGTTTAGATATGTATTTTTCACTTTTAGAATTCATTGCTATTGCTATTCTTTTCTTTCTTGCTTTTAAATGTCATTGAATTTTATTATTTATTTATTGCAATTGTTCGCTTTTCAGCCATTTCTTTCTATTTCTCAGGAGGTTGATGGTGACTGTAATTAGCTTTGGAGTTAATATCATAGCACTTCAGGTAACATGCAATCACCTCACAGACATGACACCTCACGTTCATGCTCTCTGCTGCTACAGTCAAATGTTTTACAAGGACACATAGCAGAGTCTCCACTACAAACACAAGCCCCGGTACCTGAATGGCCATTTGTCTTTTCGAGAAATCAAGGAAAGAGAAAAATATTGCACTTTGTATATACTTGCATATTTACTATTGTTAATGACCTACTGAAGCTGAGTTTATTTACTTTATTTTTTAATTGAAAATTTTTCTATACAACATACGATCACACTTTTCTCCTCCCAAAACTCCTCTATACACCGAAATCTGCACATACCCATCTCTCTTTCTTTTTCTAGAAAACAAACTGAATTTCTACCTGATGAATTTTAACTTCGGGATGAAGGATTTCTAAAATACTTCCCATTCAGACACCCTTACGCCGTAGCATCTCAGCTTTTGTGTTTCTGATGATGATGTGATATCTTACCTGTTTTCAGTGGGTTTTTCAACAGAGATGGGTTGGTTTCTCTTTTTAAGTACTTTAAATATGCCATTTTGTTGTCTTTTAGGTTCCCTGTTTGTCATAACTTGGACTTTATTTTGTGCTGTTTTCCTTTTGCATGAAATGTTCCTTCCTACACCTCTAACTAGCTGACTTTCTGTTTATTATTTCCTTCCGGTAGTGGGATTCTTACATTCCTGCAAGAAGAGAATTTTATTTTTTTTTTCTTATTAAGATTTACATGGAGTTTTAGAGCTGTAATTTGAGGTTGTTAATCAGTTTTGCATCTTTTTTTTTCTTCAAATATTTGGATGTACCTTCTGTTACTTTCTTCAGAAACTTGTTAAACGTAAGTTAGATCTCTTTATAGTAACTCATGACTCTTTGAGGCTCTGTTAAGAACTGTTCTGTGCTTTTTAGGCTTGCTAATGTTTTTTTGATCTACTTTCAAGTTTTCTGACTCTTTTTTATGTGGTCTCCAACATATTGTTAAGCCCATATGTGATGGTATTATTTCAAAATTTGTTTTTATCTTTTTAGACTCTTTAGTTGCTTTAATTCACACTTTTGACTATCAATTCAACATGACTATGTTCCTCTTTTAAATAGCATTTTGAAGTCAATAAAATGATTCTTAATGATTTTCTGCTATAATCATATGTATATACTCATGTCTATCCCAATTGTCAACAGAAAGGTTACACTCAATGACGGATGGAAATAGATGCATAGACCCACAGCCAAACATTAGGTGGAGCTTGGGGAATCCTGTGAAACAGGGGAAGGGAGGAATATAGGAGCCACAGGGGTCAAGGACACCACAAGAAAACCTACAGAATCAACTAACCTGAGTCCATAGGGGCCCACAGAGACAGAACCACCAACCAAGAAGCCTGTATGGGATTGACCTATGTCCTCTGTACATATGTTACAGTTGTGTAGCTTGATTTTGTAGGACTCCTAACAGTGAGAGCAGGAACTGTCTTTTGTTCCATTGCCTGTCTTTGGGACCTTTTCTACCTACTGAGTTGCCTCCTCTAGCTTTTAGCCTTAATAGGAGAGAAGGTACCTACTCTACTGCAACTTGAAAAGAAATGGAGGAGAAGTTTCTGGGGTGGGAGAGGAAGTGGGAAGGGACTGTGAGGAGAGAAGAATGAGGAGACTGCAGTTGGTATGCAATAAATCAATAAGTATATACAAACAAACAAATAAATAACATTTGGAATATATATATACATACACACACATATATATATATATATTATTCACACTCTGTTTCAGAATGTCTTTATCCACAGTAGTAGAAAATGAAGCCAGAGATTTGTTCATACTAGGTGTGAGCTTTACCTCTAAGCTATCACTCCAATCCTACCTCTGACTTCTTGGTTTCATAGCACTGTTCTTTATACGTGTGACCATATGTTTATTTTCTAGTATACACTATGAATAGTAGTATTTGGAAGTTGAACTGTGTATATAGAAATTACTAGTATGTTCTTTACATTATAGAGACTTGTTTATATTTGTTAGAGATGGTGTTTATTGCTGGCTTTACCATTAATCCTATAGCGTTGTCTTTACTCTTACCATGCATTCTCCACTTTTAAGGTGTGGCTTTTCCACATCATAATTGCATCTCTGAACTCAGGTCTTTTCAGTCTTGGATGGAATAGATGTCTAGCTCCTCTTGCCCTCTGTGATATATGACAACTGCATTTGGTTCTCAGCCCCAGTTCAGGTGATCTTTGCTGTTAAGTGACCTTTCCAGATTGCAGCCTGTCTAGGCTTATCCAGCCTCTCATGAAGAAGTTCAGAGCCTCCTTCTGTTCTCAGCTATAGTGCCTCTTTCATCCTTCATCCAGGAAGGGGAAGCTATTTCAGCAGCCCTGAGCACTGATGTCTGCCTTCTCAGTTCATAAAAACCATTGCTGTGCCTGGACTGTTCTTCCTGTCCTATCATACTGACAGTTCTTATAGTCAGAAGGCTTCATAAACTGGGGCCTTAACTCTGTGGTTCTTCTTCCTTTTGTCTATTGCTCATACACTTTGGTAATTTTTATATTAGGTTATAGAAAGCAGTCACATTCTTATTGTTAAGGGTAGCTTATTGAAAAGACAGAAAAAGGTTTCAATAAAGAAGATTTAAAGATTCTTTTGAAAGAAAATCTAGGAGAATGTGTTGTAACCATAGAATATTTTTCCTTCGCAGAATTAAGAAGACTGTTTTTAAATCGTTGCTGGTTCCATAAAAATACTGTAAATAATTCAGTGATTTACTATTCATATTAATGTTTTTAGGTTATAAAGTCTACTGAAGAAAAAGATGGAAAAAGTAAGAATGGCTTAAATAACGAGAGAGGGAAGTTAGCATAAAGAATGCAGGAAGAGAGCAGATGGCTCTTCACTGTAGTCTCTGGAACTCTAGTAACTCTTGATAGAGATGTTGACCTTTCTAAGCCTTGTCTCACAGCTCATGGATACAATTACAATTATGTATTTTTTCCAGAACATTGAAAGAAACAAGGATAATATGTATATTCTCAAGTTGTACAAAACTAAATTCTCATCATCAGTATCACGCCTGCAGGAGTCACTGTGTTTATTGATGTGCACCATTGGTTAAAGGTAATAGTCACTGCTATGTAGGACTAATGTCATATTTCCTAACAAAGACCTGGGAAACACCAGAGAACTTAGGAGGGAAATGAGTCTACTTATTTCAACATTCCATTTTTGTTCACTGTTTACTTTTTGGTGAAATTTATTTTTGGACATTACAAACTATCTAAAAATATTTTCAAACACATATTTACAGAAAAATCAGCCCAACTGTTTTGTGTAGGAAGATTTTTGTAAAACCAAGTTTTAATTGTGCCCCAAACAACAAACAGTTTCAAACTGAATGCCCACACAGTTATCAGTTTGATACCTATCAGCTTGATGATTTAGTCTTAGCAGTTTCTCTGCATTGCTGCAGATTGAGTATTTTAGCATCTCAAGTATGCTTGTTCTAGACAGAAAATGAAAGGGTGAGCCATTGGCTTGTGATGTGACTCCAACTTGCTTGAATGATGTCCTGCAGAGAGCCATACTTCTAGTGACTAAGGATGGATTACAGATACTCCAACTTGCCACAGATACTATACTTGTGTAGTACACAAATAGAGCATGGGGATCCGACTTATCTTTGGTTTTAAAAATCCTGAGGGAAAAAGTGGTGGCTCTTATTCCTTGTGTCTAGAGAAAGAAATACAATAACAGTGACCACTGATTCCTTAGGGAAACAAGATCAGACAGGATGAAGATTTCTTCCCTAGATACCATTGATATCTTTTTACCTTGTATATGGTAGATGATTAAGTTATATCATTATATTTGATGATTAAATGCATTATAATCTTAGGAAATTGCTTGGAATAAATATTGAGTATTCAGCATAAAGCATTTAGTAGGGAGTTAAATAAGGAATGTCAAAGTGGCAAGGACCATGATATGCAAATTGCTGTCAAGTGTTTGCACGTAGTGAGAATGCATTTTCCTGTGTAAAGTGGTACAGTGAATATCAGGTAGGCAATAATGGACATTGGTTATACAGTGACATAGCCTCCTCCTTATTACCATTTTTACTCTTGTGCAGTCATCTATTTTCATGAGATGTTCTAACTGAAGGCCCGAGTACGAAGACTGAAGAGGACAGAGAGCATTGATTCCTTCATTTTTAGGGACTGCTTTTGCAAAAGCTACATGGGACACTGGAGAACAACATAGTTGCCTTTGTGTCTATGTACTGACCAAGGGCAGACTGATCAGCAGAGAGGACATTCTTTCATTGGTATCAAAGGACTGCCTGGCCAAGCACGGAATAGATTAGAGAGTGGAGGGCAGAGTAACCTGGAAGCAGGACTCTCCCAAGGATCTCACTAACTGTGGTGGTCAACAGATACTGCCATAAATGCCTGTGACCTTCTATCTAGACTGTAGAAAGAAAGGACAGATGAACATTTTTTTTCTTAAGAAAAACAGAATGAGACTCTGGAACCATCCAAAATTAACTGGGAAGTTTTCAAAGACCTTGGAATGTCAGCCAGAGGAAAAATGTAAAAATCTATAGTTCTACAGGTGTGGCTACATGCCAGGGGAAAAATTTCATCATTAATATTAATGTGACCTCATTTTACCCTCAGGCTGATGAGACAGAAATTTGAGTTCCTCATTGTGCATTTTCCTGAGTGTTTTCATCTAGCATCATATTTTTGCTCTAGAGTCATCCTTGGGACACAGATCAACTATAAATCTCCCCCCTTTCATTCCTAATTTCTCAAGAGAAATCAGGTTACGATGAAGGACATGTACACCCCTGAGAAGAATATTTTGTTCAACAGTAATTCTGTGGAAGATATAGGTATTTGCTTATTCTTTCATTTTGTTTGGATAGTGCCAGGAAAGAGGCATAGGTTACATTTAAGAGCCACAGAGAGCGAAGTCTGGACAACAACTCTGAGTTATCTCTTGTTCAGAAGGGCTGAATACAATGGAAAAAAACTTCAGGTAAGTTCCCAGGACACCTACTTTTATAAAGATTTGGAGCCTATTCTAGCATAAAACTTTGGATATGTATTGTGGACTGAATTCTGTCCCCTCAAACCTCATTTAAAAATTCCAAATAAAAAATTTAGATTGTATCTATATTTAACCATAACTCTTAAACAGGTAATTTTGCTAGAATGTGTAGTACCATTTAGTATAACTGGTGCTGTTGTAGAAGCAGGAATAAACACAACACTAGATAATTACAAAGAATGGGCCCATGTGATGAGGCAGCCAGAAATTATCACCTACAAACCAAGGAGAGAGGCTTCCAAAGAACTTAACCTCATTAGCTTCATTATGTCTTTTTTAGCCTTTTAAGCACATGTCTTTTTAGCCTTTCATATTTCAGAACTGTAGAACTGCAGTTCTGTTGTTTAGGCCTTAGAAACAGATGCACAGACATTAGAACTCTTTGCTGAACTAATGAAAACTGACTAACCATCTTATAACTCAGGTTTTCATACCAAGGAAATCCTAATCCCAGTACAAGTGGCTTGAGTTGTTATGACTTCCATTTTTTTTCTACTTGAAGTGGAAGTTCACAGTGCAACATGAAAATTGTACACATAAAAATTCAATGAATGCATAGTCTTCCACTGTGGCCTGTCAAGGATGTTCCCCCCTTGGAGAGGATGGTCAAAGAGCCAGCCACTGAGTTCATGTCAGAGACAGTCCTTGTTCCCCTTACTGAGGTACCCACTTGGACACTGAGCTGCCATGAGCTACATCTGAGCAGGGGTTCTAGATTATCTCCATGAACGGTCCTTGGTTGGAGTATCAGTCTCAGAAAAGACCCCTGTGCCCAGATATTTTGCTCTCCTTGTGGAACTCCTGTCCTCTCCAGGTCTTCCTTTCCCTTCTTTCATAAGATTCCCGCAGTCAGTCCTGATTAGACCTGATAAGCTAGGGTCAGATGAAAGGGAAAGAAGACCTTTCCTATCAGTGGACTTGGAGAGGGGCCCAGGAGAAGGAGGGTGGAATTGTGAGGGAAGGAAGGAGGTCACTACAGCTGGGATACAAAGTGAATAAACTGTAACTAATATAAAAATAAAAATTTAATTAAAAATACAATGAATGATACTCAAATGTCATTGGCAACAAATAGCTCTCTGATTGGGCTTAAGGCCCACTCCACAGGAGAGGAATCATGCCTGACACTGTACACCTAGCCAGCTTTCCAGAGCTGGTGAGGTCAGAGAGCTTACAAAGAATCTCCTACCCCCACTTCGCCAAAACAGCATTTTCCTTACTAAATTTTAAATCATATCCTTACACCCTCAGAAAAGAATAGCTACCACCCCTTATCATAAAAATCCCCCTTTACAGCAAATGGAGGCCAACACAGAAAGACACAACTAGATATATTGCAGAGCAATATGAACAGATATTGCTAATGTGAGAATAGAAAAAAAAATACAGGGTCCAACCACTAGACAAAGAACTATAGGCAACTGATGACTACTGGAAGAACAAGAATTAACCTCTCTTATTGGTTGTTCATTCACAGTTATCATCTTTGGAACCATATACACACAGACAACGTAAACAGACTCCGCAAATTATAGTTATGCGTGTAAGTATAAATATATGTATGTATGCATTTATACGTGTGTATGTATGTGTTTGTGCATACAAATAGATACACACATATATAACTGTATATATTTACCTATATAACAATAATAATCAAAGAAAAAAGGCTCTTAACTTGAGAGTTGGGTGAAGATGGGAGGAGATGAAAGGAGAGGAACTGGGAGAGGCTGAAGGAAGAGAAGAGGAAATGGTTTAATTCTATTTGAATTTCAAACATAATAAGAATTGATATAATAAAGACTCTTCCATGATCTAACTTCATATACACAGTCCATTAGGCTTCTCTGGCATGAGCCTTCCCTATGGCACGGCCTAGGATTTATTTCCCACATAGTTCACACTCAACCTGGCTCAGACTCTTCTACCCTTTTTCAGTACCTGTTCTGTTAGCCACTCTGGTTTTATAGATCTTGGTGTCTTTTATGATTATTCCATTTTTCCTTTGGAATCCTGTTGCATCTATTACCGTTATTATTCACCCCAGAAAACGACTTCCACTGCTTACATTAGTAGTTCCTTTAGTCCGTAATATCATGTGTAAATATGCAAAATATATGAAATAACACTCTATGAATAATAAGTAATAGTATTAGACTTTGTTGTACTAACCACGAAGGAAGTAATGGTACACTCTAAGAATAAGAAATTAGTAGTTTTAGCTTTTGCTAAAGTGTTCTTGATGATGAGAAGTAAAAACAACAACAACAAAATAAAACACAAGTGCTCCTGTTGCTATACTGAGCCATGATTAAGTTTACCCTGTGGGCAATAAACCAGGTCAAAGCATTTTACCTGATCTATCTCTTGGCCTCTTACAATAGCCAAACAACCTCTTCTCCCTTAAGAAGGCTTATGAAAGAAAGGAATCAAGAGCTTAGTTGGGAAATGCACCTTTGTCTGGCATTAGACTAGCACTGAATATACAAACGAGAGTTTGCAAGCTATTAGGACGATAATTGCTTATGGAATTACTAGAGCATAATGTCTTTTCAGATGAGTCTACCTGAGAAATTCAGCTCCAGCACACTTGAGGAGTGACTGAAATAAATTAAGAGATGGGGAAGCTTCTGGTCTGCATCAAGCTCAGAGAAGTCAGGGGCAGTGAATAAGATAAATACATTAACAGGCATACACACGCAGTCCCTCTTACTCAAGTACATGTGCACACAGTGACATATGAGGATAATAACATTTTATGTTCCTTTAAACTGACTGATGAAGAACAGACAAATTAAAAATAGCTGTGGACAAGTTAAAAAACATTATTTTCTAGTGAGTATAACAAAGTAATCTTAAGGTACAGAGATGGAAAATTGCCCATGGACCATGGAAAAGCAGGTAATGACAGAATATTGGAAGAGAATAATTATAAATGCTTGTCTTCAGGTAAGACATATTTTTAAGGTCACAAAGAACATAAGAAATATTTAAAACAAAAAAATCATTTCACCTTTAGATGCTGAGTTATAGTAAAGAGTCTTCCCAATGTAATTTTTCTTGTTTATCATATTATTCAATAAGAATACATGAATCTAAGACATGGCTTAGACCATGAAAATCCTATCATAGATACTCATGTTCACCAGCTCTATATTCAGTTAGTATTTTTTTTATCATGGTTAGAGGCTATTAGGAGCCAGTATTTGCAGATGAATGCAGCGTTTATTATTCATTTAAATGTAGATTATATTAGACCATGGAGGGTTTTGCCATGAAGCTATTCCAACTGATAAAAAATACAAATTAATCATCTGTCTTTCAAATTTTGTACATGGAAGTGAGTCCTTGTGTTTCTAAGGGATATTTATTTAAGCTTATCTTGGAAGTATAGGAAACTGAAGAATGAAATGGTGTGAACCACCATGGAAACATCAGACTAGAACACTGTCGCTGGTTGCAGTCTATATATTAAAGGTTTATTACTATTTGGAAAACTAATGTGGAAATTCAGGTAAGTCATAAGAATAGAAGAAAAACTACATTGGATAGAGGCCATGGGCATGTCCTTATCATGATCTGCTGCTATGCCCTGACTGCCCGGCTCTTCAGGCTTCATCAGGAATTCAGCTCCAGGGAGGCTCACTGAAGCAGATATCAGCTGATGAACCTGAAGTTGGTGCACACATGATGGCATGTGTCACTGGGAAAGTAAACTGCACACTTAAAGCTGGACAACGCGGAAATCAGATCACTTTCACCATTTGCCAGCAGCTTGCATGAAGTAAACATTGTAACCCCAGCTATTTCCACATTCACCACTTCACAAATGAGCTTCTAGTTTAGCAAGACTGAATCTTGCCTGAAACTGTTTAAAACTCCCGCAGCCAAAATAAATAGTTAAATAAATAAACAATAAAAGGCTGCAGGGCAGCACATCTGTGATATCACCTTACTACATCCTATAAAGCCTGCAATCCATTTACTTCTTTCCTAAGTGGTCAATATAGGACTTTGTGCTTGGCATTCTAAAATGAGACAATGAAGGAAAATTACATCCCATCTGGACTCTAATAATTTTTCTTGTTGTTCGGTTGTTGATTGTTTATTTTTTGTGTTTTGTTTGCTTCACTCTCGTAGTCAAGGTTATCCTTCAACACTCTATCGTCTCCTGCTACCATTTCTACTTTGAGAAGGTCCACATCATGGGATTTGGTTTTGGACCTTGCAGTTTGCTTGCTGAGGGACATTTATCATATCACAACTAATAATTGTTTAATGTTCTTCCCCTTGAGTGTAACATTATGAACCCTGAACTGAAAAATCTTATTTTGATTTTTATAATCAGGAAGACTTTTGTTAAGAGTTTACATTTGGCTGGCATAGTCAGTACATTGCTTTCTATGCAAGCATGATAACATGAGTTCAGTTCCCAAGGACACAAGTCAAAAAGACTGTAAATGTGGTAGCATGCACCTGTAATACAACCACTATATAATCAGAGACAATGGATCTCTGGGGCTTACTGTCCAGACATCCTTCCCCAACTGGTAAGCTTAAAATAAAATGAAAGACCCTGTCTTAGAAATTTTTTAGAGTTTTGAAGAAAGATGTTATGGCAGTTTTTGGCTTCTCCATGCCCATACTGATATGTGCAGTGTTCTCACATGAGCACAAACATCTATACAACACATAGACATACACAAAACTTCATTATAAAATCAATTAAAATTACTTTTGTTTTCAATCTTCACTTGTGTGATTTTTTTAAAAAAGTTTTTAGGAGTGCTTAATGCAAAACTCAGAGCATCACATCTTTTCTTTGTTTACTAATGAACTGTGAATCAAAAGACATTCCACATGCTGCACACTCCCTATTATTGTTATCCATGTAGACCAGAAAGTCTGATCTACAATTCAAAATTAGAAGGTATAGCTCAACATTGCAGGGGTAAGAAAAACATCAGGGAGAGGGTGTGTATGTGTGTTTAAGGGTGTTTAAGGAGCTGTGGATTAGAAGATACTAACGTTTTATAATGTAATAAGCCAGATAACAGAGTGGGAAGGGCCATATTGGAAGATGAGTGAATGCCCTAGCAAATCCTTTCCAAAGTCTCACAGTGGCAGGTGTAAGAGCAAGAGTCAGAGGTTATCAAGATCCCCAGTGACTTTGCTGGATATTTCTGACTCATTTTCTCACCTGCCATGTTTGGCTGTGATAGCAATCACTATAAATTCACTTAGGTACAAAAAAATTCATCCTCATAGGCCTAATGGAATCATGACCAAAATTCTGTTTTTTCTTCTGACAATATTTTTAATTTTTATTAATTAAACTTTATTCACTTTGTATCCCCCTGTAGCTCCCTCCCTTCTCCCCTCCCAATGTCTCCCTCCCTCCCCCTTCTCCACATGTGCCCCTCCCCAAGTCCACTGATAGGGGAGGTCCTCCTTTACTTCCTTCTGATCCTAGTCTATTAGGTCTCATCAGGAGTGGCTGCATTGTCTTCCTCTGTGGCCTGGTAAAGCTGCTCCCCCCTCAGGGGGAGGTGATCAAAAAGCAGGCCAATCAGTTCATGTCAGAGACAGTCTCTGTTCCTATTACTATGGAACCCACTTGGACACTGAACTGCCATGGGCTACATCTGTACAGGGGTTCTAGGTTATTGTTTTCAATGCAGGTTGTAATTTATTTGGAAAAGAGTTCTCCTAAGAAGGAGAACTTCCCCTTTTTCTTTCTTTTAGTTTATTTTTTTGAGATTACAGCATAATTATTACATTTTTCTTTCCTTTCCTTCCTTCCAACTCTCCCCTCTTTGCACCCTTTCAAATTCATGATCCTTTTTAATTGTTGCATGTGTGTATGTATTTATATAAACACATACATTCCTAAAATATAATTTACTCAGTCCATATGCTATTTCATTTTTACATATCCTCTTAACATCTGCTTGGGTCTTATGAGAAAAGTGGAAGTCACAGATACAGACTCAGCTGCCTCTATGAGATAATAGATGAATGGGTAGCGGCCAGTTAGGTTGGTAGCAGAATATTGTTCCTGTCTTAGTCTCTGTCTCTGTTTGTCTGTCTCATCTCCTTTTCTTGTAATATACAGTTAATAATAGTAATATACAGTTACTATTTACATTTTCATTTAGATAATCAGTGTCATAATTATCTGCAGAAATGGGTATAAGTGTCTGGAGAGATGACTACTCGATATTTAAAACTACTCGATATTCTTGCAGAGGACCACTGTTCATTCCCTAGTACCCATGTCATGCTGCTTGTGCTACCTGTAACTCCAGCTCCAGGGAGTAAAACATCTGGCCTCCTTGGATCCCCACACATGTATAACATACACACAGGTACTTAGACATAAACAAAAGGAACATCATATCTTTAAAAAATAAACGGTCTATCTATATTTTTTCTGTACTATGAATACAACTTTATAAAGCTGTCTGAGGAAAGCTTTAAAATTTCCTCTATTTTATTTCATGCTATCTCCATCTTATAATAATAAGTGATGACAAATAGAGATAAAAATCATGTCCTAAATGTTTTAATAGAAAAACTAAAGGATCTGTTTGACTTCACTGTTTTGGATTTCAGTGGTATAGCATAAGCCTTTTTTACTGACCTCTCATACCAGGCATGTTTTGTTAACGACATTCTTGTCATACTTTATTTGGTTTTTGACTTTCTACTTGAATTCAAACTGTTTGTCAAGTGTGATTATGGGCAGAAAGGCATCACACAGGAATATAGTGCTCTTGTCTTTCACTAATTCCCCCTTGATGTAGTTTTCCTAATACTAATGAAACTATGCATTTGACTCACAGGTTCGGTAGATCTTCTGGAAGGACAATTGTGTGACTATCATGAGCATACCACCTCAGTTGGTAGTTCTCAGAATCTTCTTTTTTTTATAGGCTTAGGCTTATTTGATGCAAAACTTGGATAAACCCCAGGACCTCTTCATTTCTTAGAGCTAACTCTTTGATGTTCTGTCTTTGACTTCTACTGCTACGTGGAGGGGCCCGTGAATACTGGAGTTGTCAGTGTGACAGGATGTGGACCCATGTGGGAGATGGGCCTCTGAGCATGCCTGTAGGGGACTATCTTAATTATCTTGATTTCTGAAGACACATTTCAACTACAGGATGGACCTTTCCCCAAAGAATCCTGGGACATAAAATAGAGACAATGAGCTGAGAATAGGCATGCCTGCGTTCATGGCTTCCTTCTGACAGCAGTTTTAATGTGATTAGCAGCCACAGATGACTGCCTCTGTGACTTCCTGGCCAGGATGGAGTCCACCTAGAACTAAGAGCCAAAAATAAATCCTTTCTTCCTTAAGTTGCTTATGTCAGGATGTTTTAACACAGTAACAGGAAAGGAACTATGACAATGGTCCCTGTTGCTAAATGCCAACATTGCCTCAGTGCCTGTGGGGTACTGGGCTATGTCAAGTACATTCTCTTACAGAATCTCCTCCTAGTGGCTGTTTCTTCTGGTATTCCTCTTCATGGCACTGCCACCAGCCACTTTCATCTCTTATGTTCGTTTTCCTTTTGCAGACTGCCAAGCCTTGTTGAGTGAGAGTGGGTTGTCCGTTAATGGACATCTTTGAGATGATCACAGATCGGGGCCTTCCCTGTCGGGACTGTTACAGACAACCTGCTTGGCCTTGTGCAGGTCATTATGGATCTCTTCACTTCTGCTTTCCCATCTGTTAAAAAGTGGATAATAATATTTGCCTCACTGGGGTATATTTATGCTTAATTACTATAATTGCTTGTAAACAATTTGCTATCCCGAGATAAAACATATGACTGGAGAACAAAAATTAGAGGCGACAATTTAATATCCCTTTATTTATTTTTAAAATTTATTACATGATTGCCTTTGCTCAGCTAGTTTATTTCAACAGTCTTTTGGGACAAGCGACTGTGTGGTATCATGAAAAACCACCTTGGGCTAAAAGTCAAGTTTCCTTTCTAGTTTCAACTCTAAAGTAATGTGAAATCTTTAATCTTGTCCAGACTTTAGAAATTTACTTCAAAATGGGCAGTAATATCTGCTCAGATTATTTTACAAAGGTGAAAAGCATGAGCATTATGTACAACTGATATTCAGAGCGATTTGGGAACTTATAAGACTTAACACTAGACACTTTCAACAGGTATCTTAGGGCAAAATGATGCAGACACTAAAATTTAATAAGAAAACAAGATCTGAGAAAATGTACAGTGAGATGATGCAAAAACATTTTATGTTTTAAAAAGCATTTCTCTACATTTAGAGCAGTGTGTGACACATTCAACGTACTCAATGAGATCAGCTGTCTTCATTTCTTAATCACTGAGACCTCATGCATCTCCTTTGAGTACCAAAGATTCAGGACTGATAAAATTGAAATGCACAAATCATGTACAATTAACCTTACATGCAGAAAGAAATATGAAGAGTGATATCAGGAGAGGGTAGTGACATCACTTGGACTCTAAAATTATCCCTACTTACCTTAATTTTTCAATAAATTCCACCATTTGGGATTAGTCCCTTAATCTTTTAACAAAAGGAAAGGGCTTGTTGAATTTACTATTGACTTCCAGTATCATTATTTTAAGATGCAGGAAAGTTTTTGTGTGTGTGAATGGTTACAAACCCTTGGGGAACATGAAGTCACAAGGATCTCACTAAAGAGACAGAAATCAGAACTGGGGAAAGTAGATGTAGAAGCTATGTTGTGATTAGAAAAAGAAACAGCCTGTGGCAGAGCAGAGAGCGAATTCTGTAGGAAAGAATAATCTAACTCTCCCCATCAATGATGCATGCCTCTAATCCCGGCGGTGAGGATGATGATGTGTGTGGTCGGGGTTCATGGGTTCCAAGCCAACCTGGACAGTATATTAAGATACAGCTTCAAAAGCAAGCAAGCAAATGAACATATCCCAGAACTCTGCTCCTGTGAATACCATATCTCATATACACTTTGAGTGCATACTCATATAAAATATACCCACGGATAGACATAAATACCATGGATTGTGGTACATCCCTTACTAACCCTTGTGAGGGTTCTAACTCAGTGTGTTAGAAGCAACATGAGTTTACACCGTGTTAGACACTCATGAGAGAAGCTCTGTAAGAGTTGCATGTAAGTACACTGACATCCTCTGCCTTAGCTCTCAGGGGCGGAGGAACTGGGTCATCAAGGGATCTGTAGTTCTGCAAAACTGTTTTAGAGAATTCACATTCCATTTCTCTTTCTTTTTATTGAAAATAGATTCTTTTCTCATACAATATATCATGATTATGGTTTTCCCTCCCACCACTCTTTCCAGTTCCTCTCCTCCCCTCCAAATCCACTTCCTCTCTGTGTCTCTTTAGAAAAGAACAGGCTTCTAAGAGATAATAACCAAACATGACAAAATAAAATATAATAAATTGAAGCAAAAATTATCATATCAAAGTTGAACATGGCAACCCATCAGGAGGAAAAGAGTTTCAAGAGCACGTAAAATAGTCAGAGATTCATTCATTCTCACAGTCAGGAGCCACATAAAAATACTGAGCTAATAGCGATAATACAATATAAAAACACAGAAAACCTGGTGTAGGCCTATGCAGGCTCTGTGCTTGATGCTTAATTCTTTGTGAGATCATATGCATTTTGTATAGGTGATTCAGAGGGCCTTGCTTTTTTGGTGTATTCCATCCCCTCTGACTCTTACAATCTTTCTGCGTCTTCTCCCAACAAATTCCCTGAGCTCTGAAGGAAGAAATTTGCTGAAGAGCTACAATTTACATTCTCTTTCTGAATAATGTTTGGCGGTGGGTCTCTGCATCTCTTCCCATTTGCTTACAGGGGAAGACTCTCTGATCAGAATATCATTAGGAGTCATTTTATTTTATTGACCAGATAGATGTGTTTATGGTTTTAACCTTAGGTTGTTGGATGATCTAGTCTCTCATTCTTGGTTACTTAAGCAGTGTGAGGTATGGCTTCCTTCTTGTGGAATGGGCCTTAAGTCAAATAGGATATTGATTGGCTACTCCCACAAATTCTGTGTCACTATGTCCCTAGAATATTTTTGTGAGCAGGACATATTACAGGTCAGAGGTTTTGTGGCTGGCTTGGTGTCTGCATTTCTTATTTTTTGGTCCAGAACCAGAATGATGTAGAACTGTATTTCTGTAGAGTGGATTACAGGCACTTGGAATGTTTCTCACCAAAGTGGGAAATGGTGTGTAGATAACCAGAGGTCCTCCAAGGATGAGGTCTTTCTGACTACCCAGGGAATACAGTGTATCTTGGATCTTGAGAGGAAGATAACACCTACAGTAATATATGTGGCCCCTGCCTATAAAAGGTGTTCAAATGTGTCCCCAGTATTTATCTTTTTATTTTGGACACATGTTGTATGCATGTATTACAGTATGAGATTTCCAAGGGGAGTCAGGAATGAGAAAAGCTAGTCTCTTGTGCCCATTATGTGCTTTCTTGTGTGACCCAGGCTCTCAGTAGAACCAGACAAAGCCATATATTGATTCCCCAACTTATCTTCATGGCTTTGCATGCTCTCCCTGTGACCATTATCTGAAAAACTGTCTGCAATTAATCTTCAAGGCAGGATGTAATCAGCCAAGTGTTACAAGAATGGTTTCAAATAGTCCCAAATGCAGACGGTTGGGACATATGATGGGCAAGACAAGAGAGAAAGTTGGTTAGATAGCCAAGTTTTTTTTTGGGCAACGTAGATTATTGCACATGATGAGTTGGGTCCTGAGAACAGGAAAACAGAGATGACTGAATGCATTTCTTTATGATCTCTGTCTCTGGAGGCAGGGAAGGGAGCGGAAGGGGGATTGGGAGGTGAAAGCATCCAGATGCTGGAGTGCAGCAAAGCATTGCTGGCTGTTAGTTCCAGTAGGTCATTACTGCATTAATTTAGTGTTTAATTAAATGCCTGTGCAACAGACCATTTATTTGTTATCTAATATTAGCCTTAGTTCTTATCAATTAAATGCAAGCTGAGGGCTTGATTCACTTACATTTTATGTCCCTTTTATACTCTGTTCAGAAACAATAGCTAAACCCAACAAGACCTCACTGTGCGTGCAAGACTTACAAGGAGGAATTCATTGTAGGGAACACAATATGTTGGTGTTATTAGGTGAGAAGAAGGGACATTAAAAGAAGATACCACTCTATTTGGTGAAAACAATTACCCAAACACATGATATGTGGTCTCCCCATTCTTTTCTGCTGGCCCTCAGTACAAGGAGACATATGGAGGGGCCAGGCTAGAAGACTGTGTATTCTGTATCCTATATCTATATGTTTTTTCCTACTGAGACAGCGTCCACTGCTAAAGATAAAGGCTGTTGCCCCCATCCCCATCCCACCTGCTACACTGCTAAACTGCTCATTCTTTTATGTGTTTCTAGACTACAGGTTTGACTAGCAGCAGCACTGTGAAACATGTAGACCCCAGAGGTTGTATACTTACTGTCTTGCCAATCAGTGCGTACTTCAATTAAACGTTATTTTGGGCAAAAGGTGGCAAAAGAGCCAAAAAAAGTGAGAGAGAATTCTGGAGCTTAATGGAAATGCTGACATTCTGATTAAAGAAAGCCAGAGTTTGCATCCATTTTCATATAACTCTCCACCTTTTCCCATTTCCTGTATCCTGTCTGCTGACATTTTCATCCTCCTATTGATAAAATTATACTCCACATTTATATGTCATCAGTTCACTCTCCTAAACTCAGAAATTTATCTTTTGGAATACAGCATAACTAAGTATAACTAATTTTTAGGAAAATGCCATCACTTCTAGCATGCACGTTCTTTGCTAGCAGAGAAAAGCAAGTGTTAGAGAAGTGGTGCAGTAGTCCATTTACAGACTGAGAATTTATTCTTTGTGTCATCAGAAGGATCAGAACGAGAACTGAAAAGGGACTCACTCTGTCACTACGGAATTCAATTTTATTTGGAAACTTGTGCAACACATAAAATTATCTGCAGCCCTTCACAGTTGAGAAAATGCAGTTCTCAATCACCACAGTATAGTGTTAAATTTATCAGAAGACCTAAAAAAAATCTCAAAGGTTGGATTGGAGAGATGGCTCATTAGGTAAAATGCTTGTCATGCAGGTGTGAGGACCTGAGTTGAATTCCCAACATCATATAAGAGTTGGCACGCTGGTGGATATGTATAACCCCATTGCTGGAAACGCGTGAGTCTCTGGAACACACTGGCTAGCTGAACCATAGAGATCCAATTTCAGTGAGAGACCATACCAAAATCTAAATGTGGGCAGCTAGTTAGAAAGACCTCCTGCTTCCACACAGAAACATATATGTGTAACCACATACATTCCTATATGTGCAACCACACATGCAGACATACACATCAATAATAATTTTGGATGGGAAAGCTAGAGGCATTAAAGAGCACACTTCAGCAACTGGAATTCCACTCTGTTTCAGAGAACATGTTAGATGAAGAAACTCAAACATTGAGGCTATTAATGGCTGGAATTATTTCTGAGGAGGCTCATTATAGTATACATACATACATATATGTATATGTATGTATTGTTCTTCCTCTTATACATACATATATGTATATTTATATATTGTTCTTCCTCTTTCTCTTGCCTTACCAGGTGTGCAGAATACTTATGTAATCTTTCCATCATCAGTTAGATTTCAGTGCCTTGAAAAGTGTTCCTTTTCAGAATCATTCCTTTTAGATCTTTTTAATGACAAGGTCACACATATTAGTATCAGGAGAATCATAACTATATTTTATTTTATGCCAAGGATGACATGAAGTGTGATAACAAAGATAATGCCTTTTGTTGAAGAAAAATGTTAAGAACACAAAACAGAAGCATAGTGCTACACAGAGAATGTTTCCACCTTTTTATAGTCTGTATGAAGTCTGTGCTCTCAGGGAGATGGTTTTGGGAGGCAGTGGTTTAGGGTTCTATTTCAATCACAGAGATAAAGCCCTAATGATGTGATTAGTGACTACAATGGAGACCCCACAAAATACAAAAGCCAATCAAGTGTGAAACAGTGTGGTAGATGCTGATTCTGTGAACACTGTGATGTTGGACTTCCATCCTCAGAACTGAACAAGCTAAATGTCTATTGTTCATAAACTGCTAATTCTGTGGTATATATGCTTTAACCACACAAATATGACAAGACCTAAGAGTGTTCTAACAAGATGGGGCATCGCAGTACCAGGCTCAGCCCATCTTTGCTTGCAAGATTTTTCTCTCATGGAGCCATGGCTCCATGACTATAAACCCTTAATGGGTCTTTTCTCAATTTTCTTCATTTCTCTCTCATACTCGAAATTACTCAACAGCACACTGTTTTCCAAATACAGCTGGGATGTGAATTATCTTGAAATAAATTTGACATCAGCCTCTTTATCACAGAAACAAATTTGAATACCAAAGGCTGAAAGGTCCAGAAAACTACAGGACAATAAAGCACAGAGATACCTGGGACTCATCTAGGTCTGGTAAGTTTGAGAATGGATTTACTGATGGTAGGTAAGGAAAAAAAAGATGAAACGTGAAAAGCAGTGCAATCTATAGAAGATATTCCTTACAGAGACTTGATGTGAACAGAGAGCTACATACTCAGTATAAATATTAGACTGTGTCAAATGATATGGACGAGTTTGTTCAGAGGGGAACAAGTCTTAGGAAATCATACAGAGAAAGCCTCTACACTGCAAGCTAGAGACTCTTGTGCCGAGCTTAGGAGTGGTCTGGACTATTCATAGTCCTTATGGAATCAAAGGTGAGAGCTTGTGACCGAGATTGATATTTAGTGAGTACAGTGCAGAGTACAATTAAGAAGCAAAAATGAGTTTGAGTCCTGACTAGATACTGAGCAGGATTGTGTGAAGGGGGACAGGAGATATTAAGCTGAGAGAGAGAGAGAGAGAGAGAGAGAGAGAGAGAGAGAGAGAGAGAGAGAGAGAGAGAGAGAGAGAGAGAGAGAGAACAAAGCAAAACAAAACAAAACAAAAAAACCGCAAACAAATAAAAATCAACACCATCACCCTTAATTACACTGGTGTCAATATAGACTCATTATTATGGTTGTCTTAAGTGATAAGAGCCTTTAATTCAGAAGCTGTGAACACAAAAGAAACACCTTCTAAATACAAAGGGAAAGGGTGAAAGGCATACCCAAGTTAGTGATGGGTTCTTCAGGGAGACATTTCAAAAGCACACTAGCCCTGCCAGAACTCACCAACTCCCCATCTTTCCTCATAACCTCACATTCAAATGCTCCCCTTGTTACTGGTCACAGAATCTCTTGACTTGTCCCAGGATCCCCTGGTGGCTCATCTTGTCTCTCATTCTCTAAATGCTAAAGCTCGCTTGTCTCCTTCTATTCCTTTACTTGCTTCATTCTGAAAACTCCAGATCACTTCAGTTCACTGTTCCCTTCTTGCCCTGCTGCAAACATTTGCCTTTCCCTGTACATCTTCAGTGTGAGAACCTCATCACCTATTCCATACACGATCCCCTGGGTTCCACACCACAGCCTAAGCTTTTCCAACGTTCGAGTGTAAGAATATTGTCCCTGTGACTGCTCAGAGCCCTACTGTCTTGCAGGATGCTACTGACCCAAGGAAATATAGGTGGAAAAGGGTTCCATCAGTGTGTTCTTTGTGCTTTGTGAGCTGAGGATCGTTCTTCCCTTTAGAAACACTTCTCCCACCAAGTGTATTCACTTTGCTCTGCCTCTGTGGACATTACCGTGAACTGGGTTTGGTAAGGCTCAAAGGGAGTACCCAGCTGCTCCTCCTGTGAGTACTGACAGCCCCAGCTGCAGTGGTGGTAGCAGGTGGTGTTCTGATAATGTCGGCTTCAGTTTAGGTACAGGAAAACAGAGCAGCTGAAGACTGAAATCACAGAGATAACAGGAAATGAAAAACGAGGCGAAGTCATATCTTCTGTCTCCTCATAAAGGCTCCGTGACAAATGGAATCACGGGCATCACACAAACTGCCTCACTGAGCTACTGGAGGCATGAGCTATCTTGACGGCAAAATCCGTCCTGCAGTTATCTGTGGGGAAATAATAAGCAAGTGGTGTATGAGAGAAAGGAAGGGAGAGAGGAAGAGATATCATGGTAAATCATCAAATAAAGCTGCTATCTATGGCATGGAAAAATAGCAACCCGTACCTCTAAGGCTGAAATTTAAATATTTGTTTAACCAACATCTCTAGTCTTGATAAAGCCTTGCTACTAAGCAACATATGGGACAACATTTGCAAAGTTGGTTTTCTAGAAGAAATACAAAATGTAGTATATGGTTTTAACCATCACTGGGCTCATAGTGAACTCTCATAGTAAAGACAGACACTCTGAGACAGAAGTGATAATATCTAGCCTTTTGAATAAATGTATGAATGTATACTCTACTTGTAATTGTAGTTTATAGTAAGTATGAAATTTATACTTTTACCAAGTGTATTAATAAAAAAATATATAAGCAAATAGAAGCCAGAAAAAAATTCTTTCTAATCTAGTGAGATTCTAATTTGTCTGTAGTTGTTTTAAAAGTAATAACCTGGACATGAAGACAGATACACACAAATGCATGCACACACACACATGCAAATTTTATCCTCTTCTTTCTTTTGTGGAGGTAGACAGACAAATGCTTCTCAGATGATAAACGCGTAAGTTACCACAGACAAGATCATAGCTCCATTTTCTTTTTCATGAAAAAAAAATAATTGAGCTTCAAGAAAAAGTATTAGAAAAGTGTTTCTTAGGGATGGTGACATGCATAAAGGTTTTTAATGACTTCAATGCCTAAACATCCAGAGTTCTCACTGAAAAAATTTCTCAAAAATGGTTATGTCAATTAAAATTGTGGAAATAACAAAATAGAATCCTATCCACTAGACCACCAGGCAAGGGAGGAGGACTAGGGGAGGCTGTTGGGTGGGAAAGAGGGAGGGAGGATAGGACCTGGACGAGATGAGGGAGGGGGCTACAGTTGAGATATAAACTGAATAAATAGTAAAAAATCAAGATAAAAGAAATAGAATAAAAAATAGAAAAGTGGAAAAAAAGGAAAAGCACCAAAGGACTGTTAACAGTCAGCTGCCAGGGTAAGTGGAGCCTAGACAGAAAACTGTGCAGTGGCCAGCCAGACATCTGGAGGAAAATGTGGGAGATGATGCCCTGTGAGTTAGGAGAGGAAAGAGCACAGCACAGGAAGGACAGAGTCCAGTGCTCCAGCAGTGACAACCAGTCGTAGCAGAACACTGGAAACCAGACCAGATGATAAGAGCTGAAGGCAAAAACAACATGGTAAACTATTCTATGACAATCCCAGGTTCTATATCTGTTGCCTTTATTTTTATCTAAAGACATAAGAGGCATCTTAAGATAAAATGTGACCAATTTATTGAAAAACAAGTTAATAGCTAAGGGCAAAAAGGAATGGCTGAAAGAGAAGTTGAGGCAGTAAGTGGTAGAATGCCTTGGAGAGGCTTATCAAAGGAGAAATGGGACTGGAGAGATGGCTCAGTCGTTAAAGGCTAGGCTCAACCAAAAAAGGAGAAATGTGCCATTACCAGGACTGATGAACAAAGGGGAAGGGATTCATATTAGTTGACTAATATAAATTAGTCTAAAAGAGATTTGGTTGGAAAATTGAGGGTGGTACCTTCTGACGTTCCCAACTCAGTATAGGGAAGGCAGAGGTTATTCGGCAAATGTGGTAAAGAGAGGAAAACCATAAAAAAGATACAAAGTCAGGCCCAGTAAGTAAAGAAGTATATGCCCTGCAGAGGAAGTATGGACAGTGAATGAAACTGGATGTATGTTTAAAATTGTTATCGTGATTTTACAGAATCTTATGATTCCTAAGGTATCTTAGTATTCTTTTTTCCACTTTTATTTTATATTAATCACAGGTTATGTACTTTGTATCCCAGCCGTAGCCCCCTCCCGCATTCTCTCCCTATCCCACCCTTCCCTCCTTCATCTCTTCCCTGCACCTTTCCAAGTCCACTGATGGGGAGGACCTCCTCCCCTTCCATCTAACTAGTTTATCAGGTCTCTTCAGGAATGGCTGCAATGTCCTCTTCTGTGGCCTAGCAAGGCTGCTCCTCCCTTGGGGGGTGGGGAGGTCGAAGAGCCAGCCATTGAGTTCATGTCCAAAATAGTCCCTGTTCCCCTTTCTAGTACACCCACTTGGGTATTGAGCTACCATTTGCTACATACAAGCAGGGGTTCTAGGTTATAACCATACATGGTCCTTGGTTGGAGAGACAGTCTCATATAAGACCCCTGTGCCCTGATATATTTGGACCTTGAGGAGCTCCTGACCTATCCAGGTCATCAGTATTCTATTGCTGTAAAGAAACATCTCAACCATGGCGACTCATAAAGAAAAGTATTTCATTGGGGCTTGCTTACTATTTCAGAATTTTAGTCTATTATCAGCGTGACAGGAAGCTAAGAGACACTCGGGTAGACATAGTGCTGAAGGAGAGGCTCAGAGTTCTATATCTGGATCTTTAGGCAGCAGGAAGAAAGAGAATCACTGGTTTGCCTTGAGTTTCTGAAATTGGACGTTTCATTGACAAACTTCCTCCAACAAGGCCACACCTATTTACCACCCCCTAATCCCTTCAAATAGTGCCACTCTTCAGTGATCAAGCATTTAAATCTTTGAGCCTATAGAAGGCTTTCTAACTTTCTTTTTCTGAAGAAAGTTAATTTTACTCTTTGCTTTCAAAATATATTTATCACAATTTCTTTTTTCTTTTATCTTTAATTGATTTATTATTTGTTAAAAATGTGTTCACTTAGTATCCCAGCTGAAGCTCCTCCCTCATCTTCTCCCAGCCACTCTCCCTCGCTCTTCTCTCTCTATGCCCCTCCCCTAGTCCACTGATAGGGTAGGTCCTCCTCCTCTACTATCTGACCCTAGCCTATCAGGACTCATCAAGATTGGCTGCATTCTCTTCCTCTGTGGCCTGGCGTGGCTGCTCCCCTTACTAGGACACCCATATGTAGACTGAACTACCTATGGGCTATATCTGAGCAGGGGATCTAGGTCCTTTCCATTCATGGTCTTTGGTTAGTACAGTGGTCTCTGCAGGCCCCCCTGGACCCTTATTTTTTGGCTCTGTTGATCTCCTTGTAGAGCTTCTGTCCCCTCCAGGTCTTTCTCTCCCCCGCCCCAAGCCTTCCTTAAGATTCCCTGCACTCTGCCCGAAGTTTAGCTATGAGTCTCAGTATCTGCTTCAATACCCTGCTGTGTGTATTCTTTCTGAGGTCCTGTCCTTTTCTCTGTCTTCTCCTGCTTCCGGTGTCTATACTGTTTACTCTTCTGAAAGATGATTAAGTATCTTCCCTATGGTCCTCTTTGTTGCTTAACTTCTTTAGGACTATGATTTTATCCTACGTTATATGGCTAAAATCCACTTATAAGTGAGCATATATCATGTGTATTTTTCTGCTTCAGGGTAACCTAACTCAGGATGATCTTTGCTAATTCTATTCATTTGCCTGCAAAACTACCAAAGAAGGCTAGATGGCATTGGACTCAGTTAGAGATTAGAATTTGAAGCTGTGTAGTTTCACAGCTACACAAAGCTATGAAAGATAGAAAACAAAGCAATGAGGTTAGGAGTATTTCTAAGAAGGAATAAAGAACTTTATAATATAGGAGGGTGTGTCAGGCAAGCAGAGGTAAGAGTGACAAATGAGAAGAGAGCCAAGGGGCGTGAAATGAGTAGAGATGCATTGTTTTTGAGTGGATGTTCAGAAGATGACCTCCCCTGGAGGGCAGGTTAGCTCACTTAATGCTTAGGAGACCACTGCAATTTTTAATTACACTCTCCCTAAAGTTCCATGACCTTGCTTTAACCAATAGGTGCTTCTAGGTAAGTAAAAATTCAATGTAAAACCTCAGTTTGTGAACCAAAGGAGTTATACTACCTTCCCCTCAAATTTATTGTCTTGGAGTGAGCAAAGTATGCTGAAGAAGCACTCAACAGGGTTATACTGACAGACTGAAAGAAGGTCTGGCTGAGCCTAGAGAACTGATGACAAGGGCCTAGTTCCCCACCACCACTAGGTGATGCATTGTTACATCTCTAATCATGAGGCATCCTATACAGGAGTCAGCTATGGTGGCACACCTTCACAGTCTCTACTTCTGATCCTTCCCTTGTTGATGTCATGTTTCAAAGTCTTCTCCACAAATATCCCACATACGACCTCTCTCATCACCACATTGGCACCTCTACTTCAACTGTATGCCCCTCAAACCACATAGCCCATACAGAAGGGTAATGAATAGATGGGAACATTTTCAAATGATTAGATTGCTTTGTGTTACCCTCTCTCTTCACTCACTGCTAGCCCACACATTCAGATGAAATGCACACGGGAGAATGACTGTCTGGGCAGAGAGCTAGGATCTCATAGGGGAAAGATGTATGACAAAGGTCTAGAACTGGTTTAAGGAGACTGATTAGGGACAATGCTTAAGAACCCCCTCCAATTTCCTTTGAAAACATGACATATATAAGTGAAAACGCATTATCATGCTGTATCCCTTTTTTT
>CM053764.1:13659387-13679354 GCA_028658305.1 Pachyuromys duprasi
GTTCATGTCAGAGACAGTCCTTGTTCCCATTACTAGGGAACCCACTTGGAGACTGAGCTGCCACTGGCTACATCTGTGCAGGGCTTCTAGTTTATTACCCTGCATGATCCTTGGTTGGAGTATCAGAAGAGAAAGAAAACTGGGAACAGGACAGGATCCTGCCACAGAGGGCCTCTGAAAGACTGTACCCAGCAGGGTATCAAAGCAGAAGCTGAGACTCATAGCCAAACTGGGCAGAGTGCAGCAAATCTTATGAAGGAAGAGGGAGCTAGAAAGACCTGGAGGGGACAGGAACTCCACAAGGAGAGCAACAGAACCAAAAAAAATCTGGGCACAGGGAAAGAAAAATTTAATCAACTATCAAAACCCCTTTACCTTCCTTCTGCCCTTATACCCTGACTTATTCCTTTCTTTCTGTTTTCCTCTGTCTTCTCACTTTTCTATTCTTCCTTTCTTACCACATTCTAAAGCTCACACACATCTTTGCACCTTACTACCAGCCACTGAATAACCAGCCTACAGGCTCTGTGGCGAAAGCTGTTGCTGTGCCCTAGTGTCCCCAGAGCCTTTATGTCCAGTCCTCTTTCCCTGCTGATGAAGTCTGTGTTTTATTGGACCTGCTATTCTTGGCAAAAAGGCCAATGAAGTGGAGATAACAAATCCTAAGTCCCAGTGTGCAAGGAAGCTTCTTCTTGTCAATGAGATAAAAAAAATAATGACCAGGTCTCAACAACACTGCTGAAGGCAACTTTAGAAACTCTGGATTATACATTCTGAATGTTTCTTTCTCATTTTAAAGCTACCTGCCTCCTTCTTTTCTTCTCTCAACTTCTACCAGGCCTTGGATATCCCTCATTAAGTTTTATGATTTGGAAATGCCAAGGTGAAAGAAGATTCATGGTTCCTGAACCCAAAGTGTAATCATTGAAGTGTCCCTTTGAGGTCTCAGTTTACAATTGGATCACACTTCTCATGGGCACATAGAATGTTGAATAGCAGAGTCCAACACCCATGACAGCATCCCGAGGCCCAGTCCCTATTCTAGCCTTGGCAGAGAAACATGCACTTGCTTGCCACCCTGTTTCCTACAGTGATTTTCAATGTCTCTAGAGTACCACTTCTAAGAACCAGCGTTTTCTGTTCAATTGCAAACTCTCTGGATAGGTCAGGGCCATTCCCTGTAGGAAACACCCATGGTTGTTGTCCTCATTACTATGGAAGAGCTCAGAGGGGACAAAGCTCCCCCAAATCTCTTCTAGCTTTTCTCCTTCTTTCTTGAAATGTAATCTCACAGACTTTGAGAACAGCTATTTTCTATCTTTGTACATGAATCATGCTGAACTGACTTCAAAGAAAGTAAAAGTGGACCAAAGCTCTGTTTTCTTATTTGGGGCTGGAGATTTTAAAGTCTGTTATTTTGTTAATTCACAATGGCTGAAAATGTAGATACAAAATATACATTTTACTCTATGTCTTGATTCCTGAATGCTAGGTTTGTTTCTCTGTCAACTTGTGGAGCCAGGCATGGTGACACAAACATTACAGAAGCCACACAAGAGAAGCAGGAAATGGGGAAGGTGACACCACAGGACTGAGGGAGTAATGTGATCCCAAAATGGGCCAGGGAGATGAGACTTCTGGTTGGTTCTGCTGTCTCTAAGCAAAGTGCTCATTCAGTATGCCACCAGTACTTCTAATATTTTCTTAAGTTAAAAATCAGTGAGGTTAATTGTGGTATACATACACAATGGATTATTACCCAGCAATAAAAAAACAAGGAAATATGAAATTTGCAGGCACATAGTGGGAACTGGAAAAGATCATCCTAAGTGAGGCGTCCCAGAAGCAGAAAGACACACAGGGTATATACTCACTCATAAGTGGATATTAGACATATAATATAGGATCTGTACACCTAAAGAAACTAATCAAAAAGGAGGACTCTGGCTAAGATGCTCAATCCCCATTCAGAAAGGCGAAGAGGATGGACATCAGAAGAGTGAGAAAACAGGGAACAGGACAGGAGTCTACCACAGAGGGCCTCTGAAAGGCTCTACCCTGCAGGGTATCGGAGCAGATGCTGATACTTATAGCCAAACTTTGGGCAGAGTTCAGGGAATCATATGAAAGAAGGGGGGAGATAGTAAGAACTGGAAAGGACAGGAGTTTCACAGAGAGAGTAACAGAACCAAAAATCTGGACACAGGGGTCTTTTCTGAGACTGATACTCTAACCAAGGACCATTCATGGATATAACCTAGAACCCCTGCACAGATGTAGCCCATGGCAGTTCAGTGTCCAAGTAGGTTCCATAGTAATGGGAACAGGGACTGTTTCTGACATGAACTGATTGGCCTGTTCTTTGATCACCTCCTCTTCAGGGGGGAGCAGCCTTACCAAACCTCAGAGGAAGACAATGCAGCTAGTCCTGTTGAGAACTGATAGACTAGGATCAGAGTGAAGGGGAGAAGGACCTCCCCCATCAGTGGACTTGGGGAGGAACATGGGTAGAGAAGGGGGAGTGAGGGTGGGATTAGGAGATGAGGAGGGAGGGTGCTACAGGGGGGATTCAAAGTAAATAAACTGTAATTAATAAAAATAAAAATAAAATAAAAAAGATTTTTTAAAAAGTGAATGGAGAACACTCCAAAAAAAATCAATGAGGTTTCAGTTAATAAAGCATTTGCCATGATACACAAGTATAAAGACCTGAATTTGAGTCCATTGCCCACTGAAAAAGCCAAATGTTAGTAGCACATGCTTAGAATCACTGGCCTGGGGAGGCAGAAACTGATGGGTTCCTGGAGTTCCCCTGCAAGATCTAATAGACCAGCCTCTGGTTTCATGTTGAGATCTTCTCTTAAAAAAATCAAGCTGGTGTTTTACTTCTTGAGTTCTTTATTATATTCCTAAAGAAGCTAACAACAAGGAGGACCCTAGGGAAGAGACTGAAACATCATTCAGAAGGGCAAAGAGGATAGACATTGGAAGTAGGAGAAGGCAGGGAACAGGACAGGAGCCTTGCACAGGGGGCTTCTGAAAAACTCTACCCAGAAGGGTATCAAAACAGATGCTGAGACTCATAGCCAAACATTGGGCAGAGTGCAGGGAATCTTATGAAAGAAGTGGGAGAAAGAAAGACCTGGAGGGGACAAGAGCTCCACAGGGAGACCAACAGAGCCAAAAATCCTAGACTCAGGGGGACCTGCAGAGACTGATATTCCAATGAAGGACCATTCATGGAGAGGACCTAGACCCCCTGTTGAGATGTAGTCCATAGGCTACTCAGTTTTCAATTGGGTTCTCTAGTAAGGGGATTAGGGGCTATTTCTGACATGAACCCAGCAGATGGCTCTTCCATCACCTCTTCCTAGTGAGTACATCCTTGCCAGGCCACAAAGGAAGATGATGTAGCCAGTTCTAATGAGACCTGATTGGCTAGCGTCAGATAGGATCCTCCCCTATCAGTGGACTAGGGAAAGGGAATAGGGAAGAAGAGGGAGGGTGGGTGGGACTGTAAAGAGATAAGGGGAGTTAGAGCTGAGATACAAAGTGAATAAATTGTAATAAATAATAATAAATAAATTTTAAAAATCAAGCTGGATGGCTCCTTGATGTTGATCTTTGGTGTCCAGAAGGGCACGTGTGTGTATATGAATACCTCTTCATACATGCATCTACTCACCCACATCCACTGACACACAAAGAAGCTTACATTCTTGATTACTATGTGAAATCTTCTAATTTTCAAACAGTGACCTTAGAAACCTAACAAACCATACTTGTGGCAAGATGCACAAAACACGTTATCTATTTTTATTTTCCAGATTGTCCCCATATGTTGGTAGCCCAAACCTATTTCTGTAAAAGAGGAACACGGAGTCAGATGCCTTGGGGGATGCTCTGACATGATCTTGGGGAAAGAATGAAGGATGAGACAGAGTGTGAATGGTTCTTTCATTTAGCAAACCTCTTGAATCTGGTCCCTAAGTATTAGCTGCTCTAGCAATATTAAGATGTTTATCTATATTCAACCGTTGAGCTTTCTCATTTTATGGGTTTCCAGATCTTTGTGGTCCATCTTTCAGTGTTGTTCAACACGAAGTCTTTCCAGAGCAGTCGCCAGTGCCACATTTTTGGAAACAACCTGCTACCCAGGGCTCAGCCTGTCAGCAGGAACAGAGCAGCTTCATCTAAGAAAGATCCCAGGCAGCAGGATGCCCCTAAGATCCAGCCACAGATTCAAGAGAGGTTGCATTAAGAGCTTTGCATTTTGGCCATCATAAACTGGCTACTTACAGAAAATAATTCCCTTGGTTCTCTCAAAGAAATGACAGTAAAGACAAAACCTTGGGAGTCTCTTCACCTCATTCTATTTTCTGTGTCCACCCAAACCTTATTTCCCACAGGCCAGCGACACATGAGACTCATTCTCCTGGAGTTTTTGTCTGGATTCTCAGGTGAAGATGAGGTTGTTGTTGATGATGGTGGTGGTGGGGTATGCATGTGTGTGTCTCTCTGTGTGTGTGATATGTAGACATAACCACATGCTTGTTTCTGTGCATGCACAAGTAGAGGGCAGAGCAGGATTTTGCATCTCTTTCCTATCTTCCTCCACTGTACTGTCTGAGCAGAAAGTTCTTCACATCCTCTTCTGTCTACTGTAAGACTTTACCATGTTTATTCATTAGCCAAACTCCAAAACTCTGAAGCTTCTACTTTTACCTTTATCTCTGCTGTACCCTGTATTGTGTTCAGTCTGACTTCATTTCCCTGGCCAATTTCAAAGCAAAAAACAATGTGTTTGCATAATTTAACTTATTTTTCAGAGGGAACCTGAGTTCAGGGTTTAGAAGAACTATGCAGTAGGATTAGACAGTCTAAGTTTAGTTGTATCTATAATGCAGGGAAAGATACAGGGACAGAACCTCTCGACTAAAATATCAGAGCCAAGAAAGGAACAGCATCTAGATTTTTGAACATCAGTGTGTGGCTATATTCATAACTTAGCAAGTTTAAGTTAAGGTCAAGTCTAAGAGAAGTGTGTCAAGCCATATTACAGCCAGTAGCCACACATTTTCCCCTGCTTGTATCTCTGATGGGACCACACAGAGTTCGCGAGGAGTCTGTCTAAGTGTGCTGCCCCACTACATCAGCTGTTCCACAAACAACCTGTTCACTCTAGGGAACCATTCGGCCTCAAGGGCTTCCTTTTTCGTTTTATAAAAATAAAATCCAAACTTTTATCTATTGCATGTAAAAACTGTGTATATTAGAACTGTCAGGATTTCAGGGTCTTCCCATGGCATATTTCTTCACAGATGATGTCAGTTCTCAGTTTCGACGTATCCAGTCCCTTGCTGCCTAAGAGTCTTGATGCGTGGTTCTGTTTGGTCATCTTTTGTTCTCTGTTGACACATCTCAAGTGGTTTAACCTCCTTATATGGGAAGAAATCATTTTTATCACACGTCTTATTTCTATTAATGTGAACTCTGCAACAATGCAGAAGTACTCAGATTCTTTTGTGTTTCTTTGCATCTTTCCCCATAACTTTACTGCGGTACGAACCATACAGCCACAAGCCTCACATCTGTCTTCTTCACAGTAGTAATTCCCAGGATCTAGCCTAGGTTTTAGTACTAAATATTTTATGAAAGAATAAATGAATGAATAATTTGCTTTCCTTTTATCAGAACCTTAGAAATAAAGGCATCTGTCAGCTGGCAAGTGCAGAGGAACTGTTCTGCTCCCAAACTTTTCTTCATTGCTTATGCTTCTGGCTGGCCTGCCTGTGATACACAAAGACTTATCCAGAGATGCCAGCTTTGTTTAAGAGAACACAGCTAAGCAAAGCAATAACAAAGACCATTTTCCATGAAAAAGAAATTAAATATGGCGTATAACTAAAATAAATATTTTTGAGGAAATGGTAGCAAATTATCTCAATTTTCAACTTAAACACTCCAGTTCCCTGAAGATCTTCCCCTTTGCAAATGGATTAAGGCTAATGGCCCACTGTAATGTGAATGCAGCAGACTTGTTGGGTGGTAAATATCCAACCTTCTTTTCTAAAAACACCAGGGGAGGGAAATTATGCTTTCCAAAGGAGCCTACAGCCACTCTTGCTGGCTAAGACTTACAAGGGCCATCAGGATTTTTGCTTCAGGGCAGAAGCTGGTCACCAGCTGGGCACATAAGAGATTACACAAGCCCCCTGCCCTGGCATTGCACAATTAGGTACATTTTAGTAAGAACTTCTGCCTTTTTTTCCACACTATTCCTCCCTGGCTACTCTCAGAGGCAAGATCCTGGGCTGGACGGACCATTGGTCTGGTTCCACTGGGTAGCTCTTTGCTTTGATGGTTTTAAACAACCTTGCTGAGAGATAAATGTGATTCTAAAAGGATTTGGAAATAAATTCCCACAGCTATGAAGGCAACAATATTTGACTCTGGTTTGGATGTAAACAGCAGTTCAAATATTTAAAGTCATCTGCCTCATTTACTTTGTCTTTTGCTCAGCATATCTGAGGGGACCACACATGCTTGGCTTGAAAGAGTTTCTTAACTTATTCCATAGGAAATCTTCCCCAGGGTCCCTGCAAGCTGAATTATCTGCAGAAGTGGCCAGAGTTGGGTGCCTTCCTTTGAATACTTATTTATGATTCTGTTCTTTCTGTTAAACTCTTTTGTGTATTTTTTAGTTCAGAACTCTCCATCAGGGAGTAATTATCAGTATGCACTATTTATTGTGAAAGCTAGCTTACAAAATCAGCTTTTCCCTAAGGCATTTTTGCTAGACAGTTGAGGTATAAATGACATCAGAGTTTTAGATAATATGTACAAGATAATCAACTCTGATTAACCCTGTTTTGAGATCTTATGTGAATTAACCAAAGTAGGTCAGTATCTGCAACATGCTGGTCAGAAGTATGTGCTCCAATGGAGACTGCATGACAACTTGGTTTCAAGTGCCAGCTACCAACTGCTGGATCTATGCTCACTAGAAATGAAACTAGACATCAATGAGATATTTACTTAAACATTTATAGTTGCATATAGAGAAGAACAGGGAGAAAGAAAGGAGAAGAGGAGAGAGGAAAGAGGAAAGGAAGAGAGACAGAGGATAATCCTAGTGCCAAGCAGGTCTTCATCAGGCGGACAAAGTGTGCTCTATCAGTATCATGGTATCCCATCTGTCGAAAGAGAGGAACATACGTTGATATGTGCTACAAGGTGATGAACATTGAAAACACTGTTATACCAAGGTACATTTTATATGACTCTAACTGTATTCACTATCTGGAATATTCAAACCCATTGAAATAGGAAGTAAATTACTGGCTGTTGGAGTGGTGGGGGGATGGAGAGGAACTGAGGGGAGCACTTTGCTAATGGATACAGGGGTGCTTTGGGGACATAATATTTTTTCTTAAATTAGATGTCATGAACATAATAAAAAAACAGTAAGTTCTACATGCATAGAGTGAACTTTGTGGTATGGTGTCTAAATCTATTTCAGTGAAGTCTGAAGAAAACTATCTATCTAGGGGGAAGAGCTTTGTTTGCAGAGTATCAGGTAGTGCAATGAGCTCTGTTTCCATGAATGGAGAGTGACTTAAAGTTATACTTTTAGTTTAAAATGCCAGGGAAGATCTTTATGCTGGCACACCATTGAGATGATCCTAGAAGAAGAAGAAGAAGAAGAAGAAGAAGAAGAAGAAGAAGAAGAAGAAGAAGAAGAAGAAGAAGCAGCCTTGCTTTGTAAAGTTTCTGAACAAGATGCATTATGGCATGAAGTCTGTAAAATGGTCAGCATGAACAGGGGTAAGGAATAATTCCATGTTGCTTCAAAGGTGCAGACAGAGCCTGTTCCAATGGGACCTTTGAAGATATGGTACATTGTAGAGTATTTATTTTATTTTAATGGAAACCACAAAGTAATTTTAAGCAATGATGATAGATGGCCTTCTTTTGAAAAGACAGCCATATCTATTACATAAATTAGTAGAATGATTAAAAGTAGAATGCACTGAAAAAGTTCACATCAGTGGTGAGGGGGCTGAAGCAAGTTAAGGACAGAAAAGACAAAGGTGGGCAGACATTTAATGATGCCCCAGTGAAGCCAACACACTGAAATGATCATGATTCAAAACGTTGAGTGGTGGCATAGCAGAAAGCTAAATGACCAAGTAAATGTCACTTAGCTGAAATTTTCATGACCAAAAGTGTTTGCAATTTTGGAGTTGAGAATATGTTGCCAATCTAGTGAGACATTGTGGGATAAAAATTAAGCCTATACACAAAATTCATATATATATATATATATATATATATATATATATATAAAATACATATTTATGCACAAGGCCTACAAACAAATGTTATATAACTTTTTGAGAGCAGAGTTGTGTTCTACCTGTGACTCATCACTTGGGTAAAGTCGAGTTTTCCATGTGTAGTGTTACTGTTGCTGCTCAGGAGTTGTGGAGCCAAATGTGGTAGGACATGCCTGGTATCACAGTACTAGAGTGAGGGAAGTGGGAGAATAATTTGTACAAAGTTAGCCTGGGCTCCGTAAAGAGACCTTTGTAAATAAACTAAGACCTGGAGATGGAAAGCAGTGGTAGGATATTATTCACAGAATCCCTTCACAGTCCCAGGCTTGGTGTGTAGCAGCACTGAAAGAAGTTTTGGAATTTGAACATTTGAGTTTAAAAATTTCAGATTAGGGATAATCCTGCTGTATTTATAAAGACATGGACAAAATCTCCAGAGCAGTGTTATCACTGACAGCCTCAAGACCCTGTCAAAATGTTCACACATGATAGCATAGATAAACAGACTACCGTAGAAGGTCATAGCAGTAGTGACAGTGGAATGCCAGAACAATGGTGAGTGACTCAACACCAAGGAAAAGAAAAAAGGCACCAGCATTCCTTCAGTATTATTGCACAGATATGGAGTCTAAAAAACTGGCTGAGAAAGCCCCCCACTCCCACATTACAGGTGAGAAACTGTTGTACAAAAATCCAGCAGTTATTTATGATTATCAAACCCAGCCAGTGGTTACTCTCAAGGTTTCACAGCCCATCCTCTCACATGAAGATTCTGAGGTCTTTCCAATATGTCTTGGAACTCCAGTATCTCCTTGGAAATGAATATGTGAAAAGAAGAAAGAGAGAGAAAGAGAAATGGGGTGGGGGGAGAAAAGGAACTGAGGAGAGAAGGGGAGGGGAAGGGGAAAAGAGGGGAGAGAAGAGGGGAGCGGAAAGGGAGGGAAGGAGAAAGGAGAGGAAAAGAGCAGAGCAAAGAAGAGAGGAGAGGAGAGGAGAGGAGAGGAGAGGAGAGGAAAATCCACTTCTCCTGATTGTTTTGTCATTTTCTGGCTGGTGAGACTCATCCTGGCAAAGGTTCATTGGCTTCTATCCATTGTGAAGTCCCTTTCTGTGCTCAGGACAGCATATGCTCATGATACCCATGAGTTCAGGGTACTTGCTTTCGTATCCTTGGAACCAGTACACCTTTTTTTGGAGACATTATGGTGGAAAGCACATATTGTTCTACATAGTCTACCTGAGGCAACAAAGTAAGGTAGGGACAGAAAGTTGAAAACTTGTTTCAGGGGCCTGTATGTCCACAGTGGAGGAGTGAAGGGCGAAACAGGGGTTCATAGGTATTCACGGAGCTTGTGCATAAACCACTGCAAACCTGATTTAACAATGTTTTCTTAGCACACACTTTACTTAATATAGTTTGTTGTTCAATGTTTAGCTCTTTCAATGGATTTTCACATAATTTGTGCCATGAGCCTTTCATATAAAGAACTTACAGACAGTTAATAAATCTCTGGCCTCATCTGTCAGGGTGGACAGGGTGTTTGCCCCTTCCGCTGGAATCTAAAAGGCTCAGGGAACAAATTTTTTTTTTTTTTAGCTCTCTGACTGGTTCCATTTTGTGCATCTTGTCATAGACATGAAGATTAGCTGGGAACCCTGAAACCTGACCTCTTTCTAGTCCAGTTCTGCAGGTGGCAGAGATACTGAACCTGCACATCAGTCCCTCATAATCCAAGGGCTTGTCTTGGCTTTTGGAGAAAAGCCAGAAGTTCAGGTTCCTCCCTAACATTACTATCATTTTGCAGTCTGCCCACGCAGACACACAACTCTCAAGGCTTTGTAAATGACTCCTTCAGCAGGCTTTGTCTCCAGAACTCTAGGTCAAAGGTTGCATAAAGACCCATGCAGGAAGGACCTCCTTTCTACAGTCTTTTATTTAACCCTGCCAATTGCTGCTGCTGCTCTTTTAAGCTCTACAAGCAACTTGTGTTTCTTTTGCTTTGGGTACCTGTGTGTGTGTGTGTGTGTGTGTGTGTGTGTGTGTGTGTGTGCGCGTGCATGAGTGTGTGTGTTTGTGTTGTTGTTGTTTATTTATTTTGTATTTGTTTTATGGTATTGGAGACTGAACCATGGCCTTTTGCATGTAAAATAGGTGCTTCACCACTGATCTCTGTCTTATTGTCTTTTTTTTTTTTTTTTGATACATGGTCTTGCTATGTTCTCCAAGCTAGCCTTACATTCTCTCTGTAGCCAAGGCAAGAATAAACCCTGTAACCTTCTAGACTCAGCCTCTAGAGTAGCTGAGATTACAGGCCTGTGCCATAATACTCCATCAAAACAAGAAGCAATTATGTGTAGAAGGTGTCAACATGTTAGGTATACCGTAAGTCGTTAAGCTTTTTCCTGCTTCCATATCTTCAGCTGGGCATAGACTGAGAATAACACCTTATCTCATCTGGTAATTTTCTTAGCTATGTTGACATCTTTTAAAATATATATATATTATAATGGAGATTGAATTTAGAACCTACATTTTTATGCCACCATCTCCCTTTTTATTCTTTATGTCCCATAGGGTTACCTGGGCTGGTCTAGGGGTTAAGATTTCCCTGCTTTATTCACTTGAGGAGATGGGATTAGAGGCCTGAGCCACTGTGTCCAGTTTGATGTTTTTTAGTAGAGAACATGGATCTAAGATAGGTATAGCGGTACATACCTGTGAGTTCAAGTCCGCCTGTGTTTCAGAGTGAAACCATGTCTTACAGTTGAAAGCAAGAAAGATGAATCCCACCCAGCCTTTTCTTCTCTCACTATGGAAGTGTCCTGGATAATAGACTATTCCATGAAGACAACAATTGGTATTATATAAGAGCCATTTCCTAAATTTGTGAACCTGTCTTTGCTTTGTCAAAATTATCACTGTGGGACAAAACTCTAAAAGCCTCGTGAGTTCAGGGTCCCAAACATTCATTGCCTCATTCTCAGGAGTCACCAGAAAAGATTGTTCTCTCTCAGTTTGGTTAGAGTGACTCACTCTGGTAATAACATAGGGGGATCAAAATTGCACGCTTAGGCTGGCACTTTGCTAGATGTTGGAAAGGCTGAAATTATTATGAGCTTGAATGGGTCCATTTAACCCATTTCATTCCTTGCAGACAGAATGAACTAATGTGATCCTAGTTGTCCCTGGGTAATTTCCACTGAAAAGAAGCGTCTTTCGAGTAACAACCCAGTAACTGAAAAGGTTTAGGTAAAGAAATGTTCATCATACTCTTCACCACCTTATCCATACTGTCTGCATTCCACAGATATCGGGTCATATTGGCAATGTGCTAGATAAGGCCTTAAATTCAGAAGTATTCTGCACTTGTGTCTTGGGGAGTTTTATCTTTCAATGAAAAGCTTCCACGATATAAGACTGATTTTTTCTATAACAGTATTTAATATTGTTGAGTAATTTCAACAAAACAAAACTGAACTCCGAATTTCTGACATTCACTCCTATGTGTGGTGTGATCTTCAGAAAGTAACTTATTGATTTCCTACCCCTAAAAGCAAAACCTTTGTGACTACTTCATAGTTGTGTAGAAGCAATTAAATTAGTTAATAGTTATACTATGCTCAGCTGAGAAATTTTCAACAGCAGTTAGTGAGTAATGACTGCTATCTTAGGGGTCTCCTATTCCTCTGGAAGCCAGGAATGGTTGGTTCTAATTTCCTTCCTGGTTTATATTAGTAGTCCATGCCACATACAAATAGGTTTTAGAAACTATAAAACACTCTAATGGTTTATCTTTAAGTCTTCTTTTTCCTTTCTTTAAAAAAAATATGTGTATGGGTACTTTGCTCCCGTGTATGTATGTGTACCATGTTCATGCCTGATGCCCAGAGACACCAGTTGACGGTATCAGATCCCCTGGAACTGGAATTACAGATGGTTGTCAGTTGCCATGTGGGTACTGGGAATCTCTTCTGGATCCCTTAGAAGAGTATCTAGTGCTCTTATCTGTAACATTACCTTTACTGCCTCTTTGACCTCTCCTTTAAGCATTCATACTTAGCCACGTCAAGGTCTTCATTAGAAATACTGTGTGGTCCCAAGTATAGATAGGTACAGTGGCATTCCAGTTATGAGCATACCCCATGAAAGTGGAATGTACAATAACATGTTATGGCTCTATTCCCTGAGGAGTTCAGAGTATCAAACTTGTATTCCTAGAAAGAAGGACACATAAGATAAACAGGAGCCATCAGAAGTGATTTATATTTTCTGCTTAGATTATGGATATTGATTCTTGGTGTAGCATCAAATCCTACTAGCTAAACTCTGGCATGGGACCTGTGATTTCCCTCCAATTTTTTTTTCTTTTTGCTTATCCAGCTCCTTGAAACCTCTTTGTTTGAGATTTAGTGAGGCTCACCAGTACCTTCACAGGAATTACTTCAATGTACATAGGTCATTCTGTAACTAAGGACTCTGATAGCTGAGTTGTGCATGTTACCATTTTAGGAGACAATTAATTTCACCCAGGACAATCATAGGTAGGTAGCCATTCAAATATGTACTCATTATGTTAGTGTTTAGCTTTCCTTAGGATAGAAAGAAAATAAGAACAGGGTGCACTAAGTAGAGCATTGCTTTGGTGACTTTTCCTGTTACAAATGAATAAGGTCAAAGTTACAAAGTGTGAAAAAGACAAAATTCTCCTGTAAACTCTCAAATGTATTCGGACTCATCACATTCACCCTTAGTCAGAATTCATTTTCTTCCATACTTCCATTTGATTTCAATTAAAAGAAGACAGCTTACTTAATCTTTCTCACAAACTGATATGGTGTACACCTGAGTGAATGGGACAATTTTCCTTATAAATTATGTATAAAATCCTCCACTGCTGACTCTCTCTTAGAGATTCAAACGAGAATTCAATTTCTCTTAGCTATTTTTTTCATGGTTCTTGGGATATTCATTTCAGATTTCCACTCATTTTTATAAATGTCTTATTTATTCAAGTTCTTCATAGAAAAACGTAATGCTGTGCTTTGCTGATTTTATTACTCTGGACAGGTTACAATATATTCTCAGAAGCCAACACACTAATTGATTTTAAAGTTTCTGTAAGTGTTGGGAAGTCTTTTGCTGCAGACTTAAGAAGGTGTGTGTGGCATTGTGGGAAGTTCTCAGCCCCATTAAAACACAAGGTGCTCTTATTTGTCTCTCCTTCTTTTACACATGCTGTGGGTATCTCTCAACCTCAACTACCTTCTGCTGCATGACAACCTTTAAGTTTGTTTAGCTGAAACTGTCAAACTATCCAACCCCTGGTTCAGCTTTTTTCCTAGAAAGCCCTTTAGTGGTCACTACAGTACTATTTGTTGTCTGTCATGATTCTACTCACAGCTTTTCTTTTCCTCTTCCTCTTCTTCTTCTGCTTCTGCTTCTGCTGCTTCTGCTTCTGCTTCTTCTTTTGGACAGATACTGTTTTAGAATAGAGGTCACAGATGTCTGAAATGAGAAAAATGAAGTGCTCTTTGAAAGATGGAGGGCTGGATTCACATGTGTCCTTCAATCACACTTAAAGATTGTAGGAGACTATGAAGCCAGATAGGAAGACAGGAGCTAGGATTGTGGGATGGATTGTAGGATAAATACAAATAAAAAAAAATTTGACCTTTCTTTGCTTTGTGGCCATATCTGATATGCATTTCTTTCATTAAAATAGCACTATCAAGAGGATTAGAATAAGGAAACATTTACTATGTTAAAGTCCTCTCGGCCTTCCTTTAACAAATGTGTATATGTATATATTAATTTTGGAGATCGATCTTTATATAATAATGAATGAGGGTGTTTGACTTGGCTACTGACAAATTCTTCAGATCTGTAATATGTAATATGTAGTATTGTCACTTCATAGACTCCAGAATGACCTAGCAATAAGCTTTTGATCATATCTATAAGGAGTGCATAGATTAGGTTAATTGAGACTAGAAATGTCACCTCAGGTGTGAATGGCACCAGTCCAAAAGCTGTGGTCCTAAACTGAATGTAAAGGAGGTGGGGAGATGAGCATAACCTTCTGTCTCTCTCTGCTTCATGATCATGGATGAAAAGTAAGTAGCTGCCTCACACTCCTGCTATCTTGCCTGGTTTGTATCCTTGAACTGTGAGGAGAACAGATCCATCCTTTCTTCTTTAAATTGTTTTGGTCAGGTGTTTTGGCTCAGTATTAAAGAAAGTAACTGATACAATTCCCTTTAAAAACATTCAATTCCATATTCTCATTTCTTCAGGAACATTTATACGTTAACTGAGGTGCTTGGTACGTGATGCTTAGATGCGTGCCCACTGGCTTCATGTGCCATGTTATACTTTCTTAGTCTGTAGCTTCCAGCAAATACAAAAATAATCACTGAATAATGAGCAATATATGTCTATGAGAATTTTCTGTGATAGTTTGTGTCCTGAAGATATATCTCTCCTTGGACAAGGTACCTTAGGGAATGTGGTATCAGGAAAACATGTCAAGTTAGCATGCAGGTTGGCAGTCATATCAAGTTGAGAAAGTGGCACGTCCAAGGAGGGTAATGATGGATCTGGGATTTAAGTAAGAAAAAATTGTGGTGTTTGTTGCCTTAAAAACAATCTAAGCAAACATGATTCAGAAGAACTTAGATGCATCTCAAAGAACTGTTGGACTATGGTCCATGTCACCTGGACTTCTCTTGTTCATGCTGATTTTTTTTCTGATGTTAATTGGCCCAAAATTGTTTTCAAGTACTGGCTAAAGATCCTTTGTGAATGGAGGAGAAAAGGGAATTACTAGGGTCAGAGAGATTCAACTTACTCCATCACCAGCATATCTCAGAGGGCAAGAGCTGGTCATTGGATAGATGTCTCAGACATTCCATAGAAGGGTCTTTCCCTCAGAACAGGCTGAAATAGGGCAAGGCAGAACTATTTGCCTTCTGAATGCTAATATTCTCTCCTGCTTTTCCTTTCTGATTTCTGTATGAATGCTCTGCTATTTTACCCTGTGAATACAGAAGTACTTCTGTATTCTGAGCTCAGGTCCAAACAGTCCTGCAAGGGAAACATTCCATTTCTTATGCATACAAAAATGAGAAAAAAAATGTAAGATTCAGCACATAGGTAGGTAAAACATATTTTAGGGCATATTTTCCTAAGAGTGAGGATTCTAAAGTATGAAAACAGACTTAAGGGAAAGGCAACAGCAATGTATGATTTATTTGCCCAGAGCAGGTCAGGTGCATACCAGAAGGTCAACATTCAGGTGCCACGTGACCATTCCCAGGTGCAAGCAATAGCCTCAAAAACCTCAGCTTCTAAAATGTGTTATCAGTATGGGGTCACGTTGTTTCACTGTTTATGCATTCTAAAATGTTTCTTTTCTGAACTGACACATACATTGTTTTATTCTTTCTCTCTCTCTGTACCTGCTTATGTATGTATGTAAGCATGTGTGTGGGTACTCATGAATGGAGGTGGATTACAAATGTGTGTGTGTGTGTGTGTGTGTGTGTGTGTGTGTAAGCTCGAGGTTGATACAGCTATTCATCTTTAATCAGCTCACTTCTTCTACCTTACTCAATGGGTCAGGATCTCTCAATAAACCCAGACATCAACATGTGACTATCCTTGGTATCCAGCTTGCTCTGGAGAACGCCCTCTCTCTGTCTTCCATGGCTCGAATTACAGAAGAACGATTATACCCATCCAGCCTGTATGTAGTTTCTGGAGATGTAAACTCTGGACCTCAAGCTTGTGCAGTGAGTGCCTTAACCACTGAGCAATAGTCCCAGTACCAGCAATTTAAAAATATTTGTGGGATATGAATGCCTAAGATGAGTTTTATTATATTAGACAAACCCACAAATGACATATCCACTTCAGAAAGCAATTGACACTTGTGGTGAGACTTAGCCAAATGTAAGTTACAGGGCTGTTCTGGATGGCTTTTTGCTTTCCCATATTCAGACCATTTCCCCAAACCCCCAATTCTAGCATCTACAGCATCTCTGAAGAATGCATTCTGACAGGCACAGGAGGCTCTGCAGTATAACAGTACTAACATTTCCCCTCTGCCTTTCAAGTCATAGCTCAGCGGTCTTGTCCTTTCCTCTTCAAGGATTTGCCTTCTCCATTTGGCCTTAGCTGATGAGAAAAATGCTGGACACAGAAGTCCCTGCTCCATAAACATCACCTGAATTATACAGCAGAAGGAGAACACTGCTGCGAGCTTGGTCCACTGACTTCAGGACTTCTTATGATTATTATTATTTACAAATTAAAGGATGTGAAAGGATCTAATGCAACCATATTGTTAGATAAATTCTTAGGGTCAAGTTTTACTCTCAGGATTTCATTTAACTTAGCATAACACTGGTACATACAAGGACAGGAATTAGCCTTCCATCAGTACCTGGATGTCTTGATGTGGGAGGTGAGTCTTGTTTCTCGGCATGCAGGCTTGTTTCCTGTCTCAAAATTTCAAATTGTCATGCTCTGCTGTGCAACATGGTTTGCATAAGGAATTGCTGTTTTGATTGGTGCACTGTCACATGTTTCCTTCTTGAAAGATAATGGGCTTTGTGGTGATACTTAGAACGGATGAAATTTAGTGAATCAAGTTTACATGCTGCCCGTATTTTTGCATGCTTTCTGTATTAGTTTTATTTTATTTTGTTTTTTAAAGATGAAACAGTTTCTTTCAGAAAGGAAGTTTAAATTCAGTCAGAAACAAAATCCTAGGCATTAGAAGCCAAAAAGAAGGCAGAAGTATCCACAGAAGTGCTTATCTGCAGGGCCACAGAGAGGGAGAGGCCTCAGGGACCAAGAAACGTTGTGCAGCAAGGGAATCTGTCCAGATGGAAACAGTCAAATTTTCCACAGTTGGGCTGACCGATAGACCTTATGTTATCAGAAAATAATGTCATCCAAAATTCTGTAAGCTGTTTCTAATTGCAGAATTGCAAATCAAACCATTTAAATTTCCATAGGAATCTTATTTTCTCTACAAAGTCTTTATCTGCAGAAATCCAAAGTAGTCAACTTGCCCCTCCCAGGGAAATCCTATTGCTTTTTACTCTGAGAAAGTTATGTGGTCTTTTACAGGATGATCTGTATGATGCTTCATAGACTGCCTCCTCTACATTTATCCTCCTGTCTTCACTGTTATGACCCACTGTGTTTTACTTGATATCTTAGGAACTGGGGCATTAATTATCTATGTTGACAAACACTTATTCAGTTTGGTTATAGGAAAAGAAAAGTGCTTTGTTATCAGGAAGCACAAAATAAACAAAACCTGCAGTCATGAAGCCTGAAGGAAAAGGAAAATAATCAATGTGACAAAACTGATGAGTAGGTGTGCTGGGAGATGGCTTAGTCTGTAAAATGCTTGACATGTAAGCATCGGGACCTAACTGTGATCCTAAAACTCCAATCAAAAAGTAGATATGATAGTATAAGCCTGTAATCCCAAAGCAGAGGAATAAATGGGTCCTAAGTTCATTGGCCAGTCAGCCCTGCCTACTAGGTGAATTCTAGGCCAGTGTGACACCTTGTCTCAGAAGCAAAGAAGAACAGCTCCTGGGGAACCACAATCTGAGCTGACTTCTGTGTTTTATGCACCCACACATATACATACTCACCTGCACACATATATACTTAAACACACACTCACTCTCACATACACACAGACACATACACACACACACATACGACAGTTATCTATTGTGTAAATACACTGCAATGATCTCTTGAAGACAAGAAAAGTCATCAAAAGCTAGAATGATCACAGAAGAAAGAGCCCAGGAACTGAACAAGAGCTGAACTTGAGAATACTGGAAGAATTTGGAGAGAGGATGCAGGACATGTTTCCAGATTTAAAGAACCATCAGACTTACTGAGAGGAATCCTTAAGTACTTAGCAGGTACGAAGGGGACCTGAAGAAACTAAAACCAAAACTGGAGAGCATGCAAGTTCCCCAAACATGTGCAGTTTACAGTTGTACACTAGGACTCTTTCCTTTCCTTTTTTTTCTTTTTTCCCACCATTTATTTTATATCCCAATTGTAGATTGTAGCCCCCTCCATCATCTCCTCCTGATCCCACTTTCCTCCTAATTCTTTTCTATCCCCTCACCTAGTCCACTGAAAAGGGGAGTCCTCCTCTCCTGCCATCTGACCCTAGCCTATCAAGTCTCATCAGGACTGCCTGGATCCTCTTGCTCTGTGGCCTGGCAAGGCTGCATCACCAGAGAGAAGTGATCAAAAAGCAGGCAACTGAGTTCGTGAGAGAGGCAGCCCCTGCACCCCTTACTTAGACACCCGCATGGTCCCTGGTTCTTCAGACTGAGCTGTCTATCAGCTATCTCTGAGCAGGGGGTCTAGGTCTTCTCCACACAATGGTGAAAAACAAGGAAGAAAGTCTTAGAAGGAACACTATCCTGAATATTTGTAGTTTCCAAACATTGCTGATTCCGATCCCCTCCCTCCCACTACATGTGGGTACTGTTTCCCAAGACATTTTGCAGACTCTGCTAAAGAAAGTCAAAGGTAATCTCTAATTCATGCAAATGTTTAATCTGTGGACTACGGGAGGAAATAGTAGATGTGGAAAATGCCCACTCAAGGTAGACTATTATGATACAGAAAGCATGAGTGATTTAGCACTGCAGGTTGTGAAGACTGGGCCAGACAATGGGGTATGGAATTTAGATAATTTGGAATATGTCTAATTTTTGGAAGATTTCACACTAGTTTGGATTGGTGGCCATCATGGGGCTTATGACTCTTGCAGATCTACGTATGCTATGCAAATACCAGGTCTTTGCTGCCATTACTGACCTTCTGGAAATGCATCTGCTAGAACTGAAACAAATAGTTTTGGGTGGTGTAGAAGAAGGCTGGCAGTTTAGAGAAAATATGGGAGTCCAGGAAAAAGGACATGCAGAGCCTGTGTGTCTGTCTAATCAGGTCTGGTGGCAGGAGGGAATACTCGTAATGAAAATAAGCAGAGTGGCAGTTTTATGCCTTAGGTATTTATATCACCCATTAAAGATATTGCTATAGTCCCTTTTCAGTGATTTGCTGGACAGTTAAATTCAAACTTCAGTAGAGTTTAACACCCCAAAGTGGTTGTTTTACATAATTTATGTCACTAGGAATTCTTTCAAACTACAGTCAGACCTTCAGAGGTTGAGGAAGAGGCCACAGACTGGAGGCAAACACGGCCCACCATTACCTAGAAGAAGCTCTCTGGATCTGCACCTTCCGCTTACCCTTTCATACAGTATTCATTCAGTGGTCTGTCTGAACATTTATTGTCAATGAGTGCCATTGAATATTTATGTCAATGGGCAATAATTGTTAGAAATTGATGATGTATATTGATTCAGACAGTAATATAAAATTCAAAGGAATTCTAGCAGTGTTAATATATATGATCCACAATTGTTTTAAACAGTAGAAGCAAATAATGAGTATTTTGTGTTGACCATGATAATGACCAGAGAAGAGGCATGTTCCTTTCCCAACTTCATAAATGGCATCTTAGGAAGAATACATTTTTAATTTTTAATTTTTTATTATTATCATTTTTT
>CM053764.1:13679854-13709581 GCA_028658305.1 Pachyuromys duprasi
TTGTTGTTTGGCTTTTTTTAGGAGTATAGATTTTATTATGTTTATCCTATATTATATGGATAATATCCACTTAAGAGTGAGTAGATAACCATGTGTGTCTTTTTGCTTCTAGGTTACCACATTCAAGATGATCTTTCTATTTCCATCCATTTGCCTCAAAATTTCATGGTTTCCTTGTTTTTATTTTTTAATTTTAATTTAATTTTATTTTTATTAATTATACTTTATTCACTTTGTATCCCCCAGAAACCCCTCCCTCCTCACCTCTCAATCCTATCTTCCCTCCCCCTTCTTCACACATGCCCCTTCCCAAGTCCATTGATAGGGGAGGTCTTCCTTTCCTTCCTTTTGATCCTAGTCTATCAGCTCTCATCAGGAGTGGTTGCATTGTCTTCCTCTGTGGCTTGGTAAGGCTGCTCCCCCATCAGGGTGAGGTGATCAAAGAGCAGGCCAATCAGTTCATGTCATTATTATGGAACCCACTTGGACACTGAACTGTCATTGGCTACATCTGTGCAGGGGTTCTAGGTTTTCTCCATGCATGATACTTGGTTGGAGTATCAGTCTCAGGACAGACCACTGTTCTCAGATATTTTGGTTCTGTTGCTCTCCTTATGGAGCTTCTGTCCTTGCCCTTACTATTTCCCATATCTTTTGTAAGATTCCATGCACTCTGCCCAACAGTTGACCATAAGTCTCAGCATCTGCTTTGATAATAGCTGAGTAGTATTCTATTGTGTAAATGTACAACAATTTCTGTATCCACTCCTGTATTAAGAGACATCTATGTTGTTTCCAGCTTCTGGCTATTAGGAATAGAGCTGCTACGAACGTGGCTGCGCAAATGACCTTGTTGAATACTTGAGCATATTTTGGATATATGCCTAGGAGTGGTATAGTTGGATTTTGAGGTAGCACTAATCCTCATTTTCTGAGAAAGCACCAGATTGATTTTCAAAGTGTTGTACCAGTTCACATTCCCACCAGCAATGGAGGAGGGTTCCCCTTTCTCCACAACCTTTCCAGCATGTGTTGTCACTTGAGTTTTTGATCTTAGCCATTCTAATGGATGTAAGATGAAATCTCAAGGTTGTTTTGATTTGGAAGCTTATTTTTTAAACTGCAAAAGTTAGAAGACCCAGAATCATTTCCGAACCTTGTGATTTAGAACAACCCATTCATCATTCATTTATTTATTCACTCATTCCCGCATTCATTATGGAGTGTCTATAGAAGGAAGATCACATGGTGAGGGCAGGCACCCTACTCCAGTATGAGTCTTTCCTATCTTATGTACTCATTCATGGATTTATTATTATTTCTCTTCAGGTTTCAATGAAAGGCTTACCCTGAGCCATGCTTTGCAAGTGAGAGTGTGAAAAATTGAAACAGTTTGTAATTTTCTGCCTGTATGCTTGTCAATCAAACTGCAGTTTTCAGTTTCCTTTCATTTTTTGAGATATGTGATCAGGAGTGGGGCTCTCAATCTTGCCTGGTCCCAATTACTGCCCACAGAAATATCAGTAGGATTCATGGGGATGGTGGAACTAAAAGTCTGAAGGCATGAGGCTGATTGATGTTTAAGTTTTTAGGAGCATTTGCTACTTTTGTAAGTGACCAGAGCTCAATTTCAGCACCCATGCCAGGGAGCTCGCAGATCCTAAGGCTGTAGCTTCAAGGGCAACTGTCTCTTCTGACCTGCAAAGGTAACCCGCATACACACACATATATGAAAATAAGAAATCATAATTAAACAAACAAACAAATGTCTGAGGGCACCTATGGATCTTCCTTCATAGCATTCCCTTCTGCCCCCAAACCCAGGACAGCACAGTCCACATTCCCTTCGGTGTCCAGCTTTTCAGTGCTCTGCCTTTTCTCCAGTACTCAGGCTGGCACAATACTCATTGCAGAGTGCATGCTACTGCATCCTCTGCTCCAGAGCCTGCTACCTCTCCAAACCCTCCCAAATCAATCCCAGAGATAGATTTTATTCCTCTTCCTTTCCATGCATCTTTCGGCAGAAACCTCTTTTATTTGCCTCCAATCCTTATTTCAAAAACACCTTTTACTTTTCTAGGAATTATTCTCAAAATAATTCTTACATATTGAAGTTAAAAGATTGAGGTTTAGAAAAATGTCGATGTTGTGATGGCATGTGCATTAGATTTGACTAAAGAGGCCTAACAGGGCACTTGATCCAGGGAGTGGATGTGCAGACCAAATGAATGAATGTTTATGAGACACTGTTTGCTACAAATGAAGTATTCATACAAGGCTTTTATGTTTTACGTGTTGTATCTACAGCTCTTATCTTATGTAGCCATATTTATAAATATTTATATATGAGTGATTCAACTGAGTTTCAGTATCTAATTCTTTATCCAATATTAGTACAAAAGGTAGAGATGCGCAAAACCCTGCCCAACATTTGGGAGCTTACAGCCCAGCAGGGAAAAGAAGAGAAATATCTGTAATATGTGAGGCAGATGTGAAGAGTCTCCATAAATGAGATATATACACACCTATTTGCAACAAAATAGAAAACTATGTCTTGAGCAAAAATAAATCTGCTTATGAACTGATCCATCCAAACTCACAGCTCTACAGATCACTCCGACGTCTCCTCTAATTTCCTACTATCTGGAGTGTCATCATGGAAGTAATAGGGATGCTAAACCAAACTGTTGGTCTAATGAGATTAAAGATGAAATTATTCTTCAGAGTAAAATAAATAAACTAAAATAAACCCGTCTCCTACACGAGAATGCCCCAGCAGGTAGCTCACTAATGAAATCCATGATTTCCAAGGGGTTGTGCTTTCCGAAGTTTTGGCAAAGTGCTAGTTTCTCAGAGGCTGTTCATCCGAGGAAGTAATTTGACGACTTCAGTCTTCCTTGCCTTGCCCATCTGAAACAGAAAGAAACCATGAGGACAATTACACCCTTCCCCAAAGTGAAAAACTTGGTTGGAGAGTGATATAAGCCTGACATAACTAATTGGGGCAAATATTCAGCACGAGGCACAGGAAATTAACCTCCAACGTCTCATTAGCATTAATGGGAATTGCACAGCTAATTCCCTCCCCATTGTGCACAATATTTACTTCATAATGTTTATCCTGACAGTCTACAACTTCCAACAGAAAGCAATGATTTAGGCACATAGGGCTAAAAATTCTTCTGGGTACTTTGTGAGCCACTTTCGAGCCTTACTCTTACACTTAGAGAACAGCCTCATCCCTAACTGCATAGTCCCCATCTCTCCCCTTCACCCTATATTTTCACCCTGATACATATTGAAAAGAAAGTATCAATTTTGCTCTGTTTTTATTTTTTTAACCAGTATGTCAGAATTCCAAACTCAAGACACAAGCAGATTTGATGGCAGCCTCGACTCAAGTTAAAGGCACCTGCTGGAGATACAGCTTACTCTGCTTTTCTGTCTTCCTGTTCATTACTGTACTAACTGTTAGCAGAATCCCATATGGCTAAAGGCTCAGACAGGTAGAAAGGATTTGTCTGTTTTCCCGCACTGGCGTTTAGATGACCCACAGAGTCTTTTTCCAAGCCTGTTGTTGTCTTTTGTTTAGAAAGTGTGAAGTTTTTTAATCTATGTGACTCAATTTTCTCCTTCCTGCCTTACAAGTATCCATGATGTTTTCGGCCACACCATGTAGTTTATGGCAACATTGTGATTTTTCAGTGCATACATGTTTGGGGGGGTTGTGTATGCGCACATGTGTGTGAGCACACATGCACTAATGAGGGGTGGAAGATGAGGAAAAGAAGAGACCTATGGTATCCATGCCCTATCAATTTGATATCTAGAGGGGCAGAAGGCCAACTATCACTGGTCAGTTTGGCTGATCTCCTTGACAAAAGCTGGATATGCAGAAAACAAGTCAGACACAAAGAAACACTCCGTGTGATTCTGTCTGTGTGAACTTCAGAATAAATATGAAGCCAACTGTGCTATTCACAGATGTTGCTTAGAGGAAAAAGAAAAAACAAGGAAATACAAAAGCAGGTATGTAATCCAAACCAAAACAATGCATACTGAAAGCCAGGGTCACCACTAGGTGGGTTTTCTTAGCCCACAAGGTGTTTTTATTCTCACTTATGATGAAGCATTACTAACTGAGCCCACCTATAGATGCTGCATGCTTACCTCACAGCAAAAATTAAATGTGCACACTGGAATAGATGGCTTCAGGCTCTCCTTGTCAGGCTCTCTGTGATGGCTATGAAGTCAGACAACACTCAATGTTACCATACTTGTTTTTACCGTATATACTTTTTACATGGAGAAGGCCTCTCCATTCTTGATTCCCTTTGTGTTTCCATGAGTCTTTCCACGTGAGTCTGTGGTGATTATTTCTTGTTTTAATGTGTTATTTTTTAAATTTTATGGTCAAGGAAGTGGACTGAAACAAAAATGCGTACTAACTTTAAATCCATTTTGGAACATGAGAAACACACCAAATGTTGTCTTGCCAAAGAATGAGGTAGCTCTCCTCTCACATTTACTTCACATTTATGTTTAAGCAACAAAGTGTGGCCAGCAGGCCATGTGACATTTTTGACCGTAACTCACTGGCCTATGTCACACTCTCTTTTCAAATAACTGGTACCTCATTTTTTCATCATCTCAGAACATGCAGATTTTGCTAAGTCCACTCTCTTAACCTGCAAACCCTAAATATAGTCACTTCATGATTTGGAAGTTAAAATTATCAAACAAATTAATTACCCTCAGATGAATGAGAAAACTAGCTTGTATTTTTTTTCTAAAATATTCTCAAAAAAAGGTTACAACTCTGTGTTTCCTGTAGGTAGTTCCTTATGGAGACAATAGTTTTCTGACCTCAGGTTGCTGATCTTTCAGTGAACACTTAAGCTTCATTCAAACCAATGTGATTTCCTGTAGCTTCCACACAGAACATTAGATTTTTATGCTTATACCCTATAGATAGCTATGCAGAAGAATTGAAAGATGAACTCAATGTGTCAGGTTCCCGGTTTCCATTGTCTTTATCTTCCAAACTGAATATAGACATCTCTAGGTTTGATATTTGAGACATTCGGAGTCATCTGAACCCCTTTCCCTGTTCAAGTACCATCTACAGCTCCTTTAGAGTTGGCATCGGTCTCCTGTGTCCGGGCAGAGATGACTGCTTTATGAGCCACAGGAAGGATCAAAGTGACCCTGAACTCAGGAAAGAGTTTTATTGTTCATGAACTGATGTGATAAGAACTGGGACTAGGTAGTTTTACTATTCTGGGTTGACTGTTTCACAGGACATGATTGGACTGTAGGATAATGAAGAAGGGGTAAATCTTACAGTTAGCAATCTCCACCTGTCAGTCACTGTGATGTACATGGAAGGTCCATGCCCATTGTCATCTCTTCTGTAGACTCATTTCACACACTGCACTGATATTCTCAGTGAGACTATGTGCGAATGTCCATTCCTCCAGATCCAGCCTTCAAGTCTCCTTGCCAGCTCTGCAGAAGAACACCCAAGGCAGCCTTCCCTGGCCCCCCTCCCATCTGTGGAGTCTACAGATCCTCCCCTTCTAAACTCCTTCCCCCAACTTGTTGCTTTCTTCCAGGCCCCAAACCAGCAGGCACACCTGCCAGGCAAAAGGCTTCTTTTCCCGAGGGAGGGGAAGGATATCGTAGGACCCACAAGTAGGCTGAAAGCAAACTCACACCACTCCTACTGCTCCTGAGATCCAGCACTCTCACCTGACCAGGTTCATCCCCAGCTCTGTAGGAGGAAACCCAGTGCAATCTCCCTTCTCCCTCTGATCCCATCTGTAAGGGAGCATCAAGATCTTCTCCAACCTGTCTTTTTCAAATCTATCCCATTATCTCAGCCGGCAATACCAGTAGACACTCACTTGGAACACTCCAGTTAAGAAAAACAGGGAAACAGGTTAGCCAACTGAAGATCCTTACCACTCCCTCCTTCTCTCCAAATCCAGTCCCCTAGTCTTGTCCCTAATACTGCAACAGAACACCAGATTTAGTCTTCCTTCCCCTCTGCCTACATTCCCTGTGGGTCTCATACACTATCCCTTCTAATTGTTTCTCCCCCAACTTGGTCATTATATACCAGCTGCCAACTACAGCAGGCACCCCCAGCTAAAGCACAACCATGCCTGCCAGAAAAACAGATACGCTGCACACAAACTTTGTATCTTTATTTTCTCAGATCCATCCACCAAGTCTCTTTCTTAGCTATGCAGCAGAATACTCTTGGCAGCTTTCCTTGCCCCCTGATTCTCAAGATCTGGATCCCAAAAATCTTCCATTCTCACCTTCCTCCCATAACTTGATGCTTTGTCCCAGAACCCAAACCCAGCAGTCAACTCCTAATAACCCAAGGACTGCTCCTCCCAGGGCAACAGTTAGGCTGAAAATGGACTCATTCCTCTCCTACTGTTCCTTAAATCCAATCCCCTCAGTCTCATCTCCAGCTCTGTAGCAGGACATCTGCTGTGGCCCCTCTTTTCTCTTTGACTTCATCCCCAAAGTACAACACAGACCTTCTCCTCCAAACTTCCTTCCCCCAACTCATCCCAGTATCCCAGCCTCTAATACCAGCAGCTGTGAAGACAGCAGCTGACTGGGCCAGGAAACCAGGTAACACACGACCATCACATTCTCCAAAAACACAGAAAGAAAACAGAACCCAAGGAATAAAGCACCCACCCAACAAAGACAAATCCAGGAATGAGCTTCTAGACCTCTCACCATCCCAAACTCAGATACTTAGACACTAGAGTACAAATACAATTATTACCATCCAAGGCAATATGTCACCACTAGAGCCCAGATATCCTATCAAAGCAGGACCTGAAAATCCCAACATAGCTGAAGTGTAAGAAAAACACCTAAGAAACAACTACACAAAGATGATACAGGTCCTAAAAAAGAAAATGAACAAATCCCTTAAAGAAATCCAAGAAAACACACACACTTAAAGAAAACTGTTCAAGACATAAAAATGTAAATAGAATCAATAAAGTAAACACAAACTGAGGGAATTCTGGAAATTAAAAAAATTAGGTATTAGAACAGAAACTACCGAGCCAAAGTTCACCAACAGAATGTAAAAAATGGAAGAAAGAATCTCAGGGGTTGAGGATGTGGTAGAAGAAATGCATACATGTGTCAAAGAAAATGTTACATGTAAAATAATTTCTGACACAAAATATACAGGAAATCTAGGAAAATATGAATAAAACCAAACCAAAGAATAATAAAAATAGAGGAAGAAAAAGAATACCAACTCAAAGACCCAGAAAATATTTTTCTGATCAACACTTTTATTTTATTTTTTATTATTAATTACAGTTTATTCCCTTTGTATGCCACTTGTAGCTCCCTCCCTCTTCCCTTCCCAATCCCATCCTCCCTCTTTCTTCTCCTCTCATGCCCCTTCCCCAGTCCACTGATAGGGGAAGTCCTCTTCCCCTTCCTTCTGATCCTAGTCTACCAGGTCTCATCAGAACTGGCTATATTGTCTTCCTCTGTGGCCTGGTAAGGCTGCACCACCCCCCCCCCGTGAGGGGGAGGTGATCAAAGAGTAGGCCAATCAGTTTATGTCAAAGAGAGTCCTTGTTCCCGTTACTAGGGAACCCAGTTCCAGAAAATATTTTTAACAGGATCCTAGAAAAAAAAATTCCTAACCAAAAGAAGCAGATCCTTATCAAAATACAAGAAGCATACAGAAAACCAAATAGATTGGACTAAAGAAATGGAAGCACCCTTGCTGGGTAATAACCAAAACACCAAATACACAAAAGAAAGAAAGACTCTTAAAAGCTGTAAGAGAGAAAGGCCAAGTAACACATAAAGGTAGACCTGTTTGAATTATAACTTACTTTTCAATACAGACTCTAAAAGCCAGAAGGGCCTGGAAAGATGTGCTGCATACTCTAAGAGATCACAGATGCCAATCCAGACTATTATATCCAGTAAATCTTTCAACCACCATAAATGGAGAAAATAAGATATTCCATGATAAAATCAAATTTAAACAATATCTATCTTCTTCTTTGCCCCTCATGGAACTTTCATTAAAATTGACCACATAGTCAGATAAAAAGCAAGTATAAATAGATACAAGAAAACTTAAATAACTCTCTTCATCCTATCAGACTACCATGGTTTTAAAGCTGGATATCAAAAACAGAAATAGCAGAAAGCTTACAAACGCATTGAAACTGAACAACTCTCTACTGAATGAAAAATGGGTCAATACAGAAATTAAGAAAAAGAATAAAGACTTTGTAGAGCTGATTTAAAATAAAAGCATATCCACTCATGAGACACAATGAAAGATCTCATACTAGCAACATAATTGCTCACCTGAAAGCTCTAGAACATAAAAAGAAATCATTCCCAGAAGGGGCATACAACAAGAAACAATCAAACTCAGGACTGAAATCAATAAAATAGAAACACAAGAACAATACAAACAGTCAATAAAACAAAGAGTTGATTCTTTAGGAAATTCAACAAGATAGATAAACCCTTATCCAAACTAACTAAAGATGGAGAGAGAAATCCAAATGTACAAAATTAGAAATGACAAGGGGGACATAACAACAGACACCGAGGATATCTTTAAAGTATAAAGATATACTTTAAAAACCTGCACTACACAAAATTGGAAAAGCTAAGGAAAAAAAAAAAGACAGTTTTCTCAATAGTCATCACTTACCAAAGTTAAATGAAGATCAGGTAAACAATTTAAAGAGAAAATTTACCCTTAGTAAAATAGAAACAGTTATTAAAAGTCTCCTAACATGCCTCCTAAGGAAAAAGAAGCCAGGGCTAGGTGGGTTTTAGAGTTTTGCCACATTTTCAAAGAATAGTTAATGCTAATACTCCTCAAATTATTTTATAAAATAGAAACAAAAGTAACATTGCCCAATTTATTTTGAGGTCATAGTTATCTTGACACCCAAACCACACAAAGACTCAATAAAGATGGACAGTTAAAAACCACCTCTCAGCATGAATATAGATGCAAAAATACTCAATAAAATACTTGCAAACCAAATTAAAAAAAACACATTAACAAGATCATCCACAATAATCAAGTATGCCTCATTCCAGAGATGTAGGGATGATTTAATATACAAAAATCCACCATATATAATCCACCATATAAACAAACTGAAAGAAATAAAAGCCACATGATAGCATTTCATTAGATGCATAAAAATAGGCCTTTGACAAAATTCAACACCCCTTCATGAAAGAAGTCCTAGAGGGATTAGGGATACAAGTGGTATACTGAAACATAATAAAATCAATTTACAACAAGCATATAGCTAACATCATATTAAATGGAGAAACACTCAAATCAGGAACTATAATCAGGAACAAGGACCCTAGGGAGGATGCTTAATTCTCGTTCAGAAGAGCAAACAGAATAGACACCTGATGCTGTTGAAAAAGGGAACAAGATGGGAGTCTTCCATAGATGTCTTCTGGAACACTCTATCCAGCAGAGAATCAAAGCAGATGCTGAGACTCACAGCCAAACTTTGGGCAGAGTGCAGGGAGTCTTATGTAAGAGTGGGGGTTAGAAGGACCCAGAGAGGATAGGAGCTCCACAGGAAGACCAACAGATCCAACAAATCTAGGTCCAGGGGGGCCTGTGGAAACTGATGCACCAAGCAAAAAACATGCATGGGAAGGACCAGGCCCCCTGTTCAAATGTAGGTAAAAGACAGCTCAGTCTCTATGTAGGTCACCTAGTAAGGGGATCCAGGGCTTTCTCTGGCATGAAATTTGTTGCCTGTGCTTTGATCACTTTCCCTGGGTGAGGTGGGTGAAGAGGACACAGACAGTCCTGAAGATACTTGATAGTCTGGGTCAGTTGGTAAGGGAGGAGGGTTCCTCTTTTCTGTAGTCTAGGGAACAGGATGGGAGGAATGGGGGGGTAGGAACAGTAAGAGACAAGGGAGGGGACTACATTCGGATGTAAAATAAAAAAAATAATAATAAAAAAGAAAAGGCTGTCCACTCCCTCCATGTATATTCCACATAGCACATGAAATTCTAACTAGAGCAATAAGACAACGTACAAAGATCAAGGGGATAGAAATTGGAAAGGAAGAATTTAAAGTATTGCTATTCGCAGATGATATGATAGCATATACAAGTGACCACAAAAATTACACCAGGGAACTCCTGATAAATACCTTTAGCAAAGTGGGTGGATACAAAATTAACTGGAAAAATCAGTAGCCCTTCTGTATACAAATGACAAATGGACTGAGAAAGAAATTAGGAAAACAACACCTTTTATATAACAGCCTCAAATAAAATCAAATATCTTTGGGTACTTCTAAACAAGTGAATGAAGGACCTGTATGATAAAATCTTCAAGTCTTTGAAGAAAGAAATTGATGAAGATATCAAAAGATAAAAAGATCTTTGATGCTCGTGGACAGGTAGAATCAACATAGTGGAGATAGCTATTCTACCATTGCAACCTACAGATTCAATGCAATCCCCATCAACACATGTTTTTTACAGACCTTGAAAGAGCAATTCTCAATTTCACATAGAAAAACAAAAACTCCAGGGTGGCTAAAACAACCGTAAACTGCTGGATGTGTTATCATTCCCATTTTCAAGTTGTACTACAGAGCTGTAGTAGGAGTTGTTGTAGTAATAGCAGTAGTAGTAGCAGCAATAGTAGTAAGTAGTAGTAGTTTAGTTTGGTATTAGCATTAAAACAGACATTGAGCAATGGCATTGAATGAAGACCCAGGCATAAATCCATACTTATATGAACACTTGAGTTTTTATAAAGGAACCGCAAATGCACACTGGAAAAAAAAGATAGCATCTCCAACAAATGAGACTGATCAAGTTAGATGGCTGCATGTAGAAGAATCCAAATAGATCCATATCTAACACTTTATAAAAAATATAAGTCAAGTAGATCAAAGACCTCAACATAAAACCAGAAACACTGAATCTATAGAAGAGAAACTTGGGGATAGCCTTAACTACATTGGCACAGGAGATAACTTTCTGTACAAAACACTAATTGTGTAGGCTCTAAGACAATTAAATAATAAACAGCACCTCATGAAACTGAAAAGTTTCTTTAACAACCCAGATGTCCCTCAGTTGAGGAATGGATACAGAAATTCTGGTACTTTTACACAATGGAATACTATTCAGCAATTAAAAAGGAGGAAATCATGAAATGTGAAGGCAAATGGCAGGACCTGGAAACAATCATCATACCTTTTGAGTGAGGTATCCCCAAAGCAGAAAGACACACATAGTATATACTCATTTATATAGACCTATAAGATAGGATAAACATACTGAAACCTATACACCTGAAGAAGATAAACAAGAAAGAGGATTTGGGGTAAGAGGATTAATTCTCACGTAGAAAGACAAATGGGATGGACATTGGAGGTAGGAGAAAACAAGTAGCAGGATAAGAGCCTACCACAGAGGGCCTCGGAAAGCCTCTACCTAGCAGGGTATTAAAGCAAATGTTAAGACACATAACCAGCCCTTTGGCAGAGTGCAGGGAATCATATGAAAGAAGGGGGAGTTAATATGACCTGGAGGGGACAGGAGCTCCACAAGGACCAAATATATCAGGACACAAGGGTCTTTCATGAGACTATTTCTCCAACCAAGGACCATGTATGGATATAACCTAGAACTCCTGCTTGAATGTAGCAAATGGTAGCTCAATATCCACGTGGCTACCCTAGTAAGGGGAACAGGGACTATTTTGGACATTAACTCAATAGCTGGCTCTTCGACCCCCTCGTCCCCCGAGGGAGGAGCAGCCTTGCTAGGCCACTAATGAGGACATTGCAGCCAGTTCTGAAGAGACCTGATAAGCTAGAGTTAGATGGAAGGGGAGGAGGTCCTCCCCTATCAGTGGACTTGGAAAGGGGTAAGGAGTTGAGGGGGGGGATGGGGAGGATAGGGAGGGAATGCATGAGGGGGCTACGGCTGGGATACAAAGTACATAACCTGTGATTAATATAAAATAAAAATGTTAAAAAAAGAAAAGTTTCTTTAAGGCAAAGGACACTGTCAGACAAAACAGTAGCCAACGGAATGGGTAACTAATTTTTTTTTCATACTGTATTGGTTTATTGTAACTAGAATGCTTGTTAAAAACCTTTTACAAATTGCATTTTAAATTTTTTTATTAATTATTTATTAAAATTTATTCACTTTGTATCCAGGTTGTGGCCCCCTCCCTCATCTCCTCCTACTCCCTCCCTTCCTCCCTCTTCTCCTCCTATGCCCCTCCCCTCATCCACTGATAGAGGAGATCCTCCTCCCCTTCTATCTGACCCCAGCCTATCAGGTCTCATCAGGACTATTTTTAACAACTTCACATCTACTAGAGGACTAATATCCAAAACAAATAAAGAACTCAAGAAACTATATATCAAGAAACCAAAATAATCCAATTAAAAATGGGAGTACAGTTCTCAATAGAGAATTCTCAGTAGAGGAGACTAAAATAGCTGAGAAATATTTTTTAAAATGTTCAACATCCTTACCCATTAGGGAAGGGCAAATTAAAACTACTTTGAGATTCCACCTTGCACCTGTCAGAAGGAGTAAGATCAATAACATATATGACAGCTCATTTTACAGTGAAGCAAGGGGGGGCACTCTTCTATTGCTGATGAGAGTGCAAATGTACAGCAACTATGAAAATCAATATGGTATTTCCGAATCAATCTATCTCAAGATCCAGCTATATCACTCTTGGACATATACCGAAATGATGCTCCATGCTACCACAAGGACACTTGTTCAACCATGTTCATTACACCATTATTCATAATAGCCATAAACTTGAAATAACCTACATATTCATCAACTTAAGAATGGATAAATTTACACAACAGAGTATTACTCAGCTGGTAAAATAAATGACATTATGAAATGTGCAGGCAATTGGATGGAGCTAGAAAAAAATATTGTCCGGAGTGAGGTAACCCAAGCCCAGAGAGATAACTATGGTGTGTATTCACTTTATAAGTGGATTTTCGTCATAAAGTATAGGATACCCAACCTACAATCCATAGATTCAGAGAGGTCCTGGGATTGGATGGGAAAAGTAGCTGGTGGGAGGGTCACATAGAGGGGTACAGTGAAAGGGAAGAGTGTGGGGAGAGAAAGCTGGAATTATAGGGCTTTGGGGGAAATGTGTGGAAAACTATTGCAGTGGAAACTTCCTGAAAGCTATGAAGGTGATCCTAATAAGAACTACAGGTAATGGGGGATATGGATTCTCAACAGGCCTTCTCTTGTTGCCAGATGGGAGGACTTCTAGTGGGAGGATTTCTAGTGGGAGAAATTCCAGTGGAAGGACAGGGTTGCATTCAATTGAGTTGTCGGCCAAGTGGGCCCCATGGAAATCCTCAAACAACCCAGGCTATTGCTAAGAGAAAGGGTTGTTCTCTACAAACTGACAGCAGGGCCCTATTGATGAGGACAACACCAACACAACTCCCTGAATGTGGAGAAGTAACACTGGTTCCTACATGAAGCCTACACCCCTATTTTCTAGTCTTTTTGGTGACAAAGTTCAGTGCAAGCTACTTAAAGAGAAATGTGGAAACCAACTCATCCACAAAACTTTTGACCTAAAATCTGCCCTGCCTGCAAATTAGACTAGGGCAATGGTGGCACTGAACTCGTGGGAGTAACAAACCAATGTCTGATTTGACTTAAGACCCCCTCCACAAGAAGGAACCCATGCCTGACACTGATTAGGTAACTAAGAACCAGAAACTAGATAGCCCAGAGACTAAGGGTAAAATCAAACCCTATTTATTGATATTTTTTAAAGTATCAATAAAATGACTCCTAATATTCTGCTATAGTCACAAATCAGTACCTTATCCTGTCATCATCTTATCTGACAGCAGATGAGAACAGATCCAGAGACCCACAGCCAGGCATTATTCAGAGAGATTCCACATGGGAGGTCTCGACTCAGGAAATACTGTGAAAGAGGAGGCAGAAGGATTCTAAGAGCCAGAGGGCATAGAAGATAACCAAGCAAGGCACAGACACTGGAAAAGCAAACACAGGGCCTACATAGGTCTCTACCAGGTTCTCTGTGTTTATATTATAGCTATTAATTTAGTATCTTCATGGGACTGCTGACTGTGAGTGTCTCTCTGACTCCTTTTTTTTCTGTTCTTGGGACCTCTTCTCTTCCTGTTGGATTGGTATCTCTAACTTTGATATGACAGTTTTTGCTGCATCTTATTGTATTCTATTCTGTCGTATTTAAAAGAAACTGTGTAGGCTCATGTAGGTATTTAGATAACTGAAAAAACAAAACACTTGTTTATGAGTTATCAGAATCCACATTAGAATTGAAAATCTGTATGCTACAAGAAACTTATTTAATTGGAAATGTTTTTAACTTGTCCCTACTTTAGTGGACGCTGTATTAAATATAGTACTTTTATTTTTATTGAGAGGTATACAGAAGATCTGAATAGCTGGTCCTTGTCTAGGCGCTAGGATACCTTCCAACCAATCTTCCTGGCATTTTCCTGAGAGCATCTGAACAAAAACCATCCCAGCTGATTCAGATTATCCCACATCTAAACCACAATTTTGGAAAGAGAAAGATCATCTGTTTGTTAGTAAGAGCGCACAGTGGTAATTTCTTACTAATTTCTAACACTTCCCACACCAGAAGCTGCATCTGCCAGCATTCCTCAGGTACGAAACTAACTGGGCAGAATTCTTTCTCATAACTTGTTTTCTGAAATCCTGCTATCTTCTGTGTGTGCAGATATGCAGATCAGGGGCAGAATTTGGCCTCTATTAGCAATGCTTCTGAAGAGATCAGTTAGCCAACTGAGAGGCTCTCTAATTGGAGGTTTATGGTAATAGGAACACTCTCTACCTTCAAGGCAGCTCTTAGCGCCTGGAGCCTGCAGGAGGAACGAAAGCCAGGTTGATAGACAGCTAGTCCCTGTCCAGCCTCACCTATGATGGAGAGACCCAAGGTCAGGAGCCTGGTGATGCCAGGCTTCAAATCAATGTCTATTGCAATTAGCACTGTTGCCAACTCGCCTATGCTGGGGCATTCTTGGTACTTGGACTCAGGAGTTTTCTCCCAGTAACAGTGCTGAAGAGAAAAGAAAACAAAATAAAAGAAGACAAAAGGAAGAAAGAAACAAAAAAAGGGAAGGTTGGTCCATGTAAGAGATGCAGCCTTTGAAATCACATGGAATTTGAGTGTGGGAGGGATTACTTAGGCCTAGGAAAAAAGTAAGAACTAACAATGTTCAGACACTTGGAAGTCAGAGTTCTTAAACCATTCCTGTCACTAAATAGTGAATCAGTCAGGGAAGTTGGGGCCAACTTCTGCAGGGAATGAATACAAAGCAGTCTTTAGTTTTCTAAATATTAATATTTCTTTAAATTCATCTGACTCTACTTCTTTTCTACTATGTAGCAGATTCCACACCTTTACAATCACTTTGTTATTAAAATCAAACCTCCATGCTGGAAAACTCCATTACTATTCCTGCTTGCCTTTTGCTGTAAGATTTTAACTGAGGCTCTGAGGAACATCCCCATTTCATTGAAGGCATGGTTTCAAATTCAGTTCTTGCCCAGTGCTTCTGCCCTCATGTATACTTTAGGCAGAGAAATGTTGTGCAGGGATTAGAGGTGGCTCTCAGAAGAGATCCCAGGTGTCTCCCCATCTATTATCCTTTGTCTCTTAGAAGATTAGGATCACTGCCATTAGGACATTTACACAAAGATGGTGGATGTGGCTTCTATAAATCAAGATCCAACCCTAACCTTGAACTTCCCATGATAGAATACCACTGTTCTTTCTGAAGTCAGACGCCGGTCCATGTCCCAGTGCTGCTCTGCTGGATGTTAGCTCCCCAGGCAGCTCCTACCAATCCTATCGTATTTGTTTTTCTGAATGAGGTAAATGTCCTATTAGCCCTCCTCCAAAGGCCCATGTATTAAAGGGTTGATTAAGTCATGGGGGAGGGTATCCTTATGGTGGAAAGTGAGATCCACCCCTTTCTCTTTCCTCTTCAGCCTTTCTGTTTCTCTCAGTGTCTCAGTCTCCCCATTTCTTCAGTCCCTTTCTTTTTTCTTCTCTCCCCATTTTCTTCTGTCTTGGTTGCTCTCTTTCCCCTTCTTTTTGCCTGTACCATATCCTTTTCTTCTCTGTCCTTCTGTCTCTCCTTTCTTTCTGTCTTTTCTATGTATCAATATCTTGTCTTCTTTCTCTATGTGTTTCTTAACTCTCCTATCTGCTTCTCTCTTTGTCTCTTCTTTTCTTATCTCTCTCCATTTCCTTCTCTTTTTTCATCTACTGCACCCCCTCTTACTGGCTGATGAGATAGGTAGTTTGTTCTGCCTTGTTCCCTACAACCATTGTCATCCCTCACCAGAGACAATGAACTCATCTGATTTTGGTCTAAAACCTATGGACCCGACCCGACATTATATATATATATTTTTTACTGAGGCAGGACCTCACTTGCACAATGACCACAATCATACTAGGTAGCATGGAATCTACAAAGTTGGCCCCCAACTTGCAGACGACATCCTTACTAAGCCTCTTGAGCTGCTAGGGCATGCTACACCATACCTGACTATTTTTGTTTCTTAATTACCTGACCTATTTTGTTGTAGTAATTGGAATCTCACAGACAAAATCCCTTTCATCATCAGTCTCAGAAAACACTGAGTTGTTTTTTTTTTTTTTAATGCTTCAGGGTTAAAAGTGGAATGATACCCTCTACCTCTTTGACCTCTCTTCCTCTCTTGATTTATCTCGAATCAAAGAAAATACAGATATCCGTGCTCACCAAAGCATTCTGTTTGCAGGTTCAATGTGAAGCATTCGGCAAGACCCACTTCCTTAATAAACACCTATTCTGCTGCCCAGCATTACCAGTGTGACCAAATGAGTCCTAAGAAGAACACAGGATAGAGTTCTCATTCATCTTCATTTCTGTCCCAAAATTCTACTTCAGTGGACATGCCTAAGGAAGGAAAACTGAATCAAGGAATCATCAGACTTTCTTTGTTAGTGTGATGTAAAAGAATTCCTCTGTTATTTTAAAGAAAGACATGGAAACAATGGTTAGGAATATATTATTTCTCTATACTGAAACAAAGCTGTTACTGTTTAAATTTGAGATCAACAGGCTGAATGTGAGGTATGTGGAAGAATGGACAAAAGCTAGTCCTAATACCCAGGAAGGAAGACAAATCAAAAGAGAAGGTGCATACATTCATAAGGATTTCTAGATGTCAAACCTAGGCAAGCAATGTTATATAAAATATTAAGCACTCCTAATGCTGACTGAGAAAATTTATGGAGTCCAAAGTGCTGTCTTAAATCATATCCATTCTTTAGCCAGGTTTGTATGAGGACTTACTATGCTTTTTTGTTTCCTTGATTTTTGTGCAATAGCTAAAACTATTAAAAAAATGAGGATTACCTGAGGTGGAAGGATATTAAACACAGAGAAGATTGCAGCCCTAAGCAGATGCAGACAACTGCTGCCAGTTAGAGGTGTTTGTTTGTATGTCAAGATTGTTTTATGAAAAGATATATATATATATTATTGCTTTAGTCATTCATATTCTATTTTTTCATTTGTCTTTCCAATGAATATTTTCTTGGCAATTCTTAGGGTGAAAGGAAGATGCTGGAAGCCATAAGGAATGACAATTTTATGAACAATATTTTCCAGCCTTCCAAAAATATTTCTTTGCACTTGGAAAATATATCTTATATGTGAACAACTAACAAACTAAGTTATTGTGATATAAATGCTTAATTAATTGACTTAAAGACTCTAGTTAAAAGAATGAATATGATGACTTCGCTTGTTCATTTATGCATTAACCAAAGAAACATAGTATGTATTCCATCTCCACCCTGTTCTCATCTGGGTTCTGTGTGTATCTCAGACACACACAGGTAAGAAATGCATGAGTAGAAGATGTATCTGTAGACAGACAGACAGACAGACAGACAGATAGATAGACAGACAGATAGACAAAGAGAGCTTTTCTCAGACAGGATTCTACCTCATAATTTGTAGGTTCTTGCCTACAAATTATTATGTAGCTTGGAACAATATTTAATGTCTGCTACACCTACCTCATGCTAAAATTAAGGTATTCACCTCCACACCCATTTTCCATGACTTGTGGGACTGAATTCACAAATGCAAACACGCACTGTATTCACTATTTAGTTCTCAGTTACTATTACAGGCAAAGTAATTATTGTTAAATAGATTTTCTTTAGGCTGTGAGGCTTTATGATTTTCAGAAATTTCATTCTAGGGAAAATTGTTATTAATGATTTGATGGTTAATTTTAATTGTCAACCTGATAAGAATTAGAATCACCAGGGAAATGGGACACTGAGCATACCAGTAAGGGATTATCTTGGTTAGATTAGTGAACATGGGAGGATCTGCTCAGTGTTTGAGGCACTCCGCTCCCTGGGATATTATCATGGCATAAACTATATAAAAAGGAAGAAGTGAGCCAGCCGCGCATTTATCATTGTCTGCATCTTATCTGTCAACGCTGTGTGCACTGTGTGACTGGCTACTTCAAGCCTCTGCTCCTATGACTTCCCTGCAATGATGGACTACAACCTTGAACCACAATCTAAGATAAACCTTACTTTCCAAGTTACTTTTTTACAGGGGTCTTTTTTCATAGCAATGGAAAAGTCGCTAAGGCAAATAGATACAAAATGTTGTAGTTTCATTGCTGACAAGGTCCTCAAGGAGAGAAACTATGCAGACGATGGATAAGCAATTAACATGGAAGCTCTATTCTGTAAGGCTAGTAGGAAATCCCACAGGAAAGCAGTCCTCACACAGGTCTTTCGAAAGCACAAGAGGTGGAGGGAACCACCTAGAGTATGCCTTCTGAGGCAGGAGCTCAGTGAAGAGATCCGCTGGTGGGCCTTGGCTTGCTAAAGGTAAGGCAGGGTCTAGCTCAAACTTGCCCATAGACTAGACGAAGCAATTGTACTTGAGTCTAATGTAATATGACTGTGGGACTGGATAAGCATCTGTAAATCCTCACTTGACAAGAATCTCAGGGGATGATTAGAGAAAACAAAGGAAAAACAAAACAGAACAAAAACCAGAAAGCTCTCTTTGTAGTTTTGTGAGTGACTGTCAACCCTCTAGAACAGGGAACATTTACAGTTTGTGTGAATTGATTTCAGGTGTTCCTCATAGTGAAGGAAATGCGATGAATAGACAGTTGTTGCAAGGCCGATATGCAGAGAGAGCTTTTCTAATAATTCTGCTGGGGCTGGCAGTGTTGGAAAAGAAGCACACATGCACCATATTTTGATTTCTTTCACTCCATAGTGAAATCCATTGGATTCCAAAGGATTCCACAGCTAGATCATTCGCAACTGTAAACACACACACAAATTTGTCAGTAAGACTAAGCCTATATTGGTTTTATATTGTCTGACATGGAAAGGCAATAATCTCCTGGTGGGCAAGGCTCTGGTCAGCACTGGTATTTCAAGGAGACCCAAGGAAAGAAAGAAGAAGAAACAAAGTATGTATAGACTCTTCTTTTCTTGTGAACTGGAGGGACTTTAGCTAATGTTCCACAAAAACTCTCTTAATATACAGCTACTACAGAGCTCAGATTCCTGACAGATTAAGCGCAATTAAATCCCTCCCTGTGATAGTGCTGACAGATCATAAGATAGATTAGTCCAGGCCATCATCTTCTGGACTTCAGCTCCTTTCCCACCTGCCTCCTCCCACCATGAAAAAGAAAGGCAAACAAAAGAATCAGGAATGGAATTATGACTTTCTAAATGTGGGATGATGTTGCCTTGCTGTGGTTGTTAGATGGGTTTTTATCAGCTTAAAGGGCAATTTTCTTCATTATTTTCCTAGTTTGGTGGACTATGATACATAATGATGCATCTTTCCCTTTAGGAAGAATTTTCCAGTTGACAGACTAAACATTTATATTCTGTTTAGAAAAAAGAGGTCAGCGCAGGGACGCCAACTGGACTCAATATTTCCACATAGAGGCACAAGTGTGTTTGTGAATTTCTGTTCTTCCTGTGTGTTTTGATGGGGGAAGAGAACTTCAAGATTTATACAGTACATTACTACTCTCATAAATGTAGCTTGGAAGTTTCCAGTAAAAATGTATAGCTATATCCTACACTGTCCATCTTACACAGTTAGGATGTTTGGCATAGAGTTCCTGTGTGTGTGTGTGTGTGTGTGTGTGTGTGTGTGTGTGTGTGAGAGAGAGAGAGAGAGAGAGAGAGAGAGAGAGAGAGAGAGAGAGAGAGAGACCCCTGCAGGTAAAGGTTGGTAGGGCAGCACTGGTGATGTAATTTGGAAATAGTAGTGGTGTATTTTTCCTGCTTTTTTTGTTTGTGTGAATAATGCATTTATAGAAAAATCTCATATAGGAAAAGATGAAAGCTAGTCTGAGAAAAGAGAAACATTACCGTCCACAATGACAAGTGTGGATTTTTTCCTTACACAGATATGAATGACACACAATTCTAGGTTTGTCTTAACAGCTCCTTCTTGCAGTCCACAGACTAACTTTGTGTGAGTCTCAGAGGGGTCTGCCAACACCTGGGTAATGGCTTGGCTACAGTTGTACCAAATGGGTGGTAGCCCCAGGCCCACTTCAGCCTTGCAGATCTGGCCCAATAGTGGTCTTCTTTCTTCCATGTCAATGTTCATTGTTTAAAAAGCTACATGAACGTATTTGTAAACACTAAAATCCACACAAGAGAGAGCATTGAAAACTGCTTCTATTGGCTCATGTTTGTTTTTTCTTAAATACTGAAGTGTCAGTGGCTGTGGTTTGCTGTTTCAACACTAGACTCATTCATAAGTGGATGGGTAGCCTGGCCTTGCGCTCAGATTTCCAAGACATAGCTCTGCATCAGAGAGATGGCAGAGCAAGTTTTAACCACATATTTCTTTCATCCTGCTCTGCCCTGTGTTGGTTAGTGTTAGCTCTTCCCATGTCAGAGTTTTCAGAATTTTACAGGCCAAACCTGGGGATACAGTGCCAGTGGAACATGCTTCTGAAGTCTAGTTTTCCTGGCACATTTTTCTATCAGACACAGAGAGACTATGGAGAGTCTATTCATGTCTTGGATATGTTCGTGTACAGTCTATAACTGTGCATGCATGGTACCAGGTGATCACACTGAAACTTTGCCAGCAGGACAAAGCCCCGCAGGGCAGGTAAAAGATAGTCGTGCACTAGATGAAGGAAAATCCTTAGTTAACAGCTTAGAAGAGCTAAATGACTGAAAGCAACAATCTAGGACCTGAATCCTTGTCTTCTCATTCTTCAATTGCACTCAGATGAGCTGGGAATCCACTTCCCAAGAGTTTGTTTCATTCTTCGAAGCATTCATATAGCATCTGTTTCTCTGGCATTATAGAAAGACGTTATAAAATTGGCACTCTTATTTCAATTCTAGAAGTTTTATCCATAAAAATAAGAGATGAGATTATTTGAAGTTATCTCTTTAAGGAAAAAAAAACAAATACTAATTGTCCATGAAGCTTAACTGTGTGAGTTACACTTCTTTCCTGTAGAGTGTGGCTTTAGACTGTTCCTGAGGACATAATCAAGAAGTGTGCCTAATTTGCTCTTGGACTTTAAACAGAAAACAAAAAAAAATTTACTTACCCATAGTTATGTCAACCAACTCTTAGCTACAATCTTAGATACATCTCAGATCTAGTAAATAAACTGGAGATAAAAGAACTACAAAGATATAGAGATGTGCTGTAACAGAGAAAGTCTAGGTTCTGGTTATGAGTTCCTAGAGACATCTGACTTTCTGCTTTGACCTCAAATGGGCTTTGAGCACCAGTTGCATGGAACTCAAGTGAATGTGATTAAATGTGTGCTCTAGAGAACACATAGGATCAGCCTTCCTGGGATTAAGGTTGGGTAAAGACTTCCAATGATCCAATAGCTATGCTTCAAGCTTCAAGGTCCATGAACATCTGCTCTCAAGTACCTTGGTGGGTAAACCAGAGTTAGGGCCTGAGGTCCAGAGAGATGATGCTTTCCATGGGATATATAAAGTGCTCACTCTGTGACAATACTTCACAGTTGTCCTTTTTTATCATCCTGAGGCTGAACAAGCAGGTTACTGCTATGTTCTTCTGCTTTACACATACATGCCTCTCCCCTTTCATTTCTCAGTTTAAACTATCAGGAACATTGCGTTCTTGGACCTTTTCAAAACTCCTGCAGGGGCTTGAAATCTGGCAATCTCTCAGAATCAACAGCATAAAACCATTTCCTGGAGAGTTCCTGGTGTCTACCTCTTTAACAGACCTCTATGTCTGTAAACATGGCAGTCTTACAGCCTAGGATCCCCTCTGTCTCTTCCTCCTGTGTTCTCCCACCTCCTTCTCGCTCCCTTCCTTCCTCCCTGCCTTCCTCTTTCTTCCTCTTTGCTCTCTTCCCTCTTTTTCTCAGTTTCTCACCCCCTTCTCTTTCTGCATGACTTCTTTCTTTCTTTTACTTTTATTTCTTTAGTGTTGGAGGTTGAACCCAGGCATTTTGTGAATTCTAGGCAGACACTCTGTCACTAATATTCTTGGAAAAAGCACTCAATCTTTGGCTAGAAAATAGGCAGGCAGATTATATTATTTACTTGGAGGTAGCATATTGTAGAAGGGAGATTATAATACATTTAAGGTCTAATTGGTCAGATTTTATATCCTTGAGAGCTCACATTATTATCTAAGTGAAAATATTTTCTCATATGCAAACTCATCTAAGATTTTATTTTTATTAATCCTGTCCCTTGAATACTACTTCCAAGTCCAATCTTTTTTTAAATCCTGTTTATCTACCTTCTTCCAAACTCTTCGATCATCATATGCTCATTTATTCAAAGAGTATTTACATATAACATTCACTTACAATTGTTTTTTCATTGAAATATTGTTTCTCCCCATTTGTACTCTAAACATCCATGGAGTAATGAGGATTAACCATGAAACCTACCAATGTGTCTTCATTGTAACAGAAATAAAATAAATGTTTGTTTTGGCTTGGAGCTACTTTTATCTTAGATTAACATCTCATGCTCAGTTCCTGATAGTTTCTTTCTAAAGGACAGCACCCGTCCATTTCCACCTGCAGCCCCTCTCCACAAAGAGAATAGGTGTGGGTTCTTCCTCTAAAAGCACTTAGTGTTTTTTTCCAAATACACAAAATCTAGCGACTAACAAATTTTTTACCTTATGTTTTTATTTCTTGTGCCACACAGCACAATGCTCAAATCAGTTAGTTTACAACAATAACATGAAAAACGCAAATGTCTGGGGTAAATACTGTGACTCGGCGGTCCACTCTGGGTTTGATGTGATTATGTAAACTTGTAGGCCAAAAGGAAACAGATCATTCTTAGACTCATTCCCCTTGAAAAGTATAATATGATCCTAGTTTACAATCTCAAGTTTCCTGGTTAACAAATGTTCGCTTTCAGCTGAATGTATGTCATGCTCTGGAACTTTAAACATCTAAATAGTTAACAGGATTGCTTTATATGCCTTTTGCTGATGTTGCCGATATGTGATTTGGCTTTTACCCAGTGAGTCCCTGGATTTTCATCATCTGGTGTATATATTGGCTTCAGAGAGCCTGGGCAGCAAGAATAGTGGGGTTGCTGAGGCGTCGAATGCAATCAGAATGCTATTTAGAAAAGCTGGCTGAGCAATCGAGTCTCACACATATCTCTTATTACACTATATGGTTGTGATGCATTATTTTTGCTTCACAAGGTCACCTAACCCTGCGGGGGAACTTGTGGTTCACTGATAGCAGAGCTGAATGATTGCTCATGCAGAGGTTAGGTTTGGCTCCAGAGACTGAGTCTCTAAGAGTCCAGGTGGTCAAGTGTGAGTCTTGGTGTCCTTCTGTGCTCTTCCTCTCTTTCCTGTTATTGGTGTGTGAAGTTGGAAAAACACAGCAGATAGTTTTACCAGAAGCTTCTTTCTGTTATGAGGGAAGTGTGATTGACAAGAAATTCCTGAGAAGGAGTTAACATTCACTATAATTTCTACAACAATTCTGTCTAGGTTCTTATCCAACTTCTGTCCATCATCTCATCCCAGGCTTTTTCCATGTCTGTTCCACATTCTTCTGACTGGTTCTCCCCCTGGCTGGCTCCTTCATGCATTCAGAATCCCACTTTGAAATAGTTACATGTTATTGCTGCTTGATCCCCTGCTGAAACAGACAAAGACCATGTTTGTTTGTTGTTTTTTACCAATTTACCCTGATTTTACTTTTCCTACTCTATTATGCACTGGGCACACTTTATGGTTGCTAACAGGAAATTATACACCAGCTCCCCAAAGTTCAAAGTGTCTGGAGAGACTCAAGGCAATTTTTTAACTGTAATCCCCTGTAAAAATAAACCCAAAAAGTGAATCACATACTTTCAGTGTACAATGGCACAGAACATACATTATCATTCCCCCCAAAAAGGAGAGGGAACATATAAAGGAAATACTGGATCAAAGCAAAACCAAAAACCAGTTGAGCAAACTCCAAATTCTACATCTTCATACCTAATGTTAAAGCACTCTTCGTATCTACAGTTCCTTTCAGCTTTCTTGACTGCAGCATACTTCACTTTCTTGAGCTGGTTCAACACTCTGTTAGCAGCTCTCCCTGACTGGTATCCCATGTCTCCAGCATCTGTAACATCTTGGGGTCTGCAACAAAATCCAGGCTTCACTTTCACAGCTTCACACAATGGCCTCTCTGAGTCTTCGTGCTGGGATACCCCTGACATATAATTGGCCTCAGAAGCTTTCCTTAGCCAAGGAGGGTATTACACCTCCCCTTTGTTGTATCCTTGATTCTAAAAATAGAACCACCTGGCCAAAACTGCCAAGCTCTCTGCTTTCTGGTGCTGTAACATGGCTCCCTTGTTCAATTACATTTTCACCTACTTTCTTGTTTTGCTAGTTTCCTTCACTGCCTAAGTTTGGCTGTCCTGGCTATGCTGGTCTTGATTTCAAAAATCCACCTGCCTCTGCCTCCTGGGTTCTGGTATTAAAGGAAAGTGCCACCAAGCCCAGCCTTAAACTTTTCTTGAATTCTTATCACAAGTTGGAAGCTTAGACAGGTGGGGTCATGACCTGAAGTCACCAATCCCTCTATTCCATTTAGGATAAGGATTTTCTTTAATCATTTATCTCCTTGAATACAGCAGATTAAAACAAACAAAACAAAAGGATATGTCCATTGCACTTCCTAGTCCTCCTTTTCCTCTCAAACTGCACGTTTTTTTGTCATTCCTCAACTTGCTCTTTTTCATTATAGATCTGCATAACACTGGCCACTAATAACCTCTCAACACAGCTAAGACTGGGCTCTTTTGGAATATCTTTTGCCAACACTGTTAATCCAAAACTCTTCACTTGAGCCTCAGGCATATTTTTTGAATAAGGGCAGAAAACAGTCACATTCTTCACCAAACTATCACAAGAACAGCTACATCTGGGCAGGGGGGGTCTAGGCCCTCTTTATGTATGGTCTTTGGTTGATGCAACAGTCCCTGAAGTTCCCCCTGGGACCAGTTTTTTTTTTTTTTTTTTTTTGGTTTTGCTGGTCTCCTTGTGAGACTCCTGTTGCCTCTGGGTCCTTCTGTATCCCCATTGTTCCATAAGACTCCCTGCACTTTGTCCAAAATTTGGCTGTGATCCTCTGTATCTGCTTTGATCTTCTGCTGTGTGAAATCTTTTAGGAGACTTCTATGGTAGGCTCTCATCCTGTTCCCTCTCTTCTACTGCTTCCGGTGTCTATCCTGTTGTCCCTTCTGAATGAGAATTAAGCATATTCTCTAGGGTCCTTCTTGTTGTTTAGTTTCTTCAGGTCTGTAGATTTTAGTATGTTTATAATATATGGCTAATCTTCACTTATGAGTGAGTATATGCCATGTGGTTCTTTTCATGTCTGGGTTAACTCACTCAGGATGATCTTTTCTTGTTCCATCCATTTGCCTGAAATTTTCATGACTTTCTTGTTTTTAATTGTTGAGTGAATTCCATTGTGTGCATGTACCACAATTTCTGTATCCATTCTTTGGTTGAGGCACATCTAGTTTGTTTCCAGATTCTGGCTACTATGAACAAAGCTGCTATGAACATAGTTGAGCAAATGTCCTTGCTGTATGGTTGGGCATCTTTTGGATATATGCTCAGAAGGGGTATAGCTGGGTCCTGAGTTAGCACTATTGCAACTTTTCTGAGAATTTGCCAGGTTAATTTTCAAAGTAGTTGTACAAGTTGATATTCCCATCAGCAATGGAGGAGGGTTCTCTTTTCTCCATATCCTCTCCAGTATGTGTTGTCACTTGAGTTTTTGATCTTAGCCATTCTGATGGGTATAAGATGGAATCTCGGAGTTTTGATTTGCATTGTCCTGGTGACTAAGGTCATTTAGGATGTCTTTAAGTGTTTCTCTGCCATTCAATATTCCTCTGTTGAAAATTCTCTGTTTAGCTCTATACCCCTTTTTTTTTCATTTTTTTTAATTTATTTATTTTTATCTCAGTCACAGGTTAGGTACTTTGAATCCCAGGCGTAGCCCCCTCCCCCATTCCCTCCTACCCTCCCACTCCCTCCCTCATCTCCTTCTTCCCCGCCCCCTCCAAGTCCACCAACAGGGGAGGACCTCCTTCCCTTCCATCCAACCCCAGCTTATCCTGTCTCCTCAGTATTTTTACTCCTCCTCCTCCTCCCCATTTTTAATTGGATTTTTGGTTTGTTGGTGTTTAATTTCTTGAGTTCTTTATATATTCTGGATATTAGTCCTCTTCAAATGTAGGGTTGGTGAAGATCTTTTCCCAGTCTGTAAATGCATTCAAGGCTCTTCCCCACTTTTTCTTCTAAAAGATTTAGTGTGTCTGGTTTTATGCTGAGGTCTTTGATCCATTTGGAACTTACTTTTGTGAAGGGTGATAAGTATGGATCTATTTGCATTTTTCTACATGTAGACATACAGTTAGGCCAACCTCATTGGTTGAAGAACTATCTTTTTTCCTTATTTTTATTTTTAATTGTTTGCATAGTGGGGGCTTGTTGGAGGAAGTATGTCACTGGGCGTGAGTTCTAGATTTTCAGAAGCCCAAGCCAGTCCCAATGGGCCACTCTCTTCTGGCTGCCTGTAGATCCAGCTTTAACTCTCTCAACAACCTCACCAGTACTGTGTCTGTTTATGTGCCACCATGCTCTCTCATGTGACAATAATGAATTAAACATCTGAACTGTAAGCCAGCCCCAAATAAGTGCTTTCCTTTATGAGTGTTGTCATGGTCATGGTGTCTCTTCACAGCAACACACTATTGACTAAGACAAGTACAAAAATGGAGCAGATACCACAAAGACCAAACTGATCAGGGCACAGGGGTCTTATACAAGACAGTTTCTCCAACCAAGGAACATGTATGGATATGGCCTAGAATCCCCACTCAGATGTGGCCCATGGTAGCTCAGTGTCCAACTGAAGACCCTAGTAAGAGGAACAGGGACTGTTTCAGTCATGAACTCAATGGCTGGCTCTTTCACCCTCCCCCATACATGCCAGGGAGTAACAGCCTGGCTAGATCCCAGGGGAGGACATTGTAGCCAGCCCTAAGAAGACAAGATGAACTGGGGTCGGATGGAAGGGGAGGAGTCCTCCCCCGTCAGTGGACTTGGAGGGGGTGGGGAGGAGATGATGGAGGAATGGAGAGAGTGGGAGGAAATGAGGGAGGGGGCTATGCCTGGGATGCAAAGTACCTAACTTGTGATGGATATAAAAATAAATAAATAACATTTAAAAAAATTGAGCAGGGGGAGATCCAAGATGGCTGCCATGAGAGGACACTGTTGTCTGAGGAGTAGGACAGCAGAAACAACGCAGCAACCAGGAGACTGAACTCTGGGACCTACAACGCCAGCATTTGTGATTGCCAGGTGAGCAGAAATCCTACGGTGAGAAAATCAAGTGGGAAAATCCTAGGGACACCCAGTTATTCCCCAGAAAAATCTCCGGGTGACCGGCGGCACAAAGCTCTGATCTGAGCGAGCAGCTGCGCTGGGCACCAGCAGCCGCCATTAAAGACTGGATCACACAGTCTCCAGGGCAGACTGAGTAGGACCCAGGTACCGTTTTGACTGACCTGCACACTGCAGGCGCACACTGCTTGGATCCGCCAGCAAAAACCTCAGTCCATGTGTGAGTCTGCAGCCAAGTCTGGGAAGGACCCAGGTTCTGCTTCAACTGGCGGGTGTATGGCAGGCGCACACCAATCACCTCCACCAGAACCACCTCAGACTGAGAGAGACTGGGGACCATTTTGACAAGACTGCATACTGCAGGCGCACACTGCTCGGGTCTGCCAGCAACCACCTTGGTCCGGGTGTGTGTCCACGGGCCAGACAGAGAAGGCCTCCGGCACCATTTCAGACAGGCCTGCATACAGCGGGTGCACACGGCTTGGCAACACCTGCAACCAACCCAGACCCACTGTGTGTGCCCCAAATATCATCTCAGACCATGGTGCACTGCCCCTGGCCCAGAAGGGGGCGCCAAGTCTCCAGTCCAGGGGAGAGCCCTTAGCAGCAAGCCCAGGGCAGAGCACACAACCCCCAGCTGACATCTCAAACCGGGACACTCAGCCTCTAGCACAGAGTGAGGAACTAAACCTCCAGACCAGAAGGGTGACCAGCCTGCAGTGCTCACAGCTTCTAGCACAGATTACAAAGGTGGGCACACAGAGAACACAACAGAGTTCAACTGAGACAACAACACACACTATCAAACCACTGGAACTCCCTGATCTTCTTGAAGAATACTCCTGACACAAGAGATTAACAGTTCCAGACTGAAGTTCAGCCTTAAAGCACAAACAACTCCTTGATTATATATAAACAAATGCTCAGAAATCAACGAAAGAACTCACCCAAGAAAAATCAGGACACCATGGCCCCACCAGAAACCCCAAAAGCAGTGGAGATTTTAATTCAGCAGAGAAACAGGAAAATTATGTTAAAGCTATGATTATGCAGGTATTGGAGGAACAAAAAGAGAGACAAAAAGAGGAAATGAACAAGGCCCTCAAAGAAATGGAGAAGAATTTAACCGACCACATAGAGAAACAATCAAAGATAAACAGAGAGGAAACAACCAAAATAGGAGACACAGTCAATCAATTGAATGAAACGGTACAAAGCATGAAAATGGAATTAGAATCTATAAAGAAGACACAAAGGGAGAAGAACCTGGAACTGGAGAACTTAGAGAAAAGATCAGGAACCACAAAGGTAAGCATCACCAATAGAATACAAGAGATGGAAGAGAGAATCTCGGGAGCTGAGGATACACTGGCTGAAATGCATTTCTCACTCAAGGAAAAAATAATATCAGAAAAATCCCAAACACAAAACACCCAAGAAATTAAGGATGCCATCAAAAGACAAAACCTAAGAATAATTGGAATAGATGAAAAAGAAGACTCCAGGCTCCAAGGAACGGAAAATATTTTTAAGAAAATCATAGAAGAAAATTTTCCCAACTTAAAAAAAGAAATGTCCATAAACATACAAGAGC
>CM053764.1:13710081-13803583 GCA_028658305.1 Pachyuromys duprasi
GATGTATCAGAGCAGATATTAAGACTCGCGATCAAGCCTTTGGCAGAGGGTGAGAAGTGATGATAGAAATGGGGGAGGTTGGTGAGACTTGAGGATAACAAGAGCTCCACAAAGATCAAACTGAGCAGGGCACAGGGGTCTTGTATGAGATGGTTTCTACAACCAAGGACCAACTGTGGATGTGGCCTGGGACCCCTGCTCAGATGGGGCCCATGATAGCTGAGTGTCAGACTGAAGATCCTAGTGAGGGAAACAGGGACTATTTCAGTCATGAACTTGATGGCTGACTCTTTGACTCTCCCCCATACATTCCCATTCCGGGGAGTGACAGACTGGCTAGATCCCAGGGGAGGACATTGCAGCCAGCCCTGAGGAGACAGGATGAGCTGGGGTTGGATGGAAGGGGAGGAGATCCTCCCCTGTTGGTGGACTTGGAGGGGGCGGGGAGGAGATGAGGGAGGAATGGGGAGTGTAGGAGGGAATGAGGGAGGGGGCTATGCCTGGAATGCAAAGTACCTAACCTGTGATTGATATAAAAATAAATAAATTTAAAAAATGGAGCAGATACGAAAGTGAATATTCCTGAATTTATACTGCAAATAAAAATTCCAAAAAGCAGCACATTTAATCATTCAATCGCAAATTAAATTAACTAAAACATTTTTTTTTATGAGGGGCTAATCATCTTTTTTAAAGGTGATTTTTCTTTCTCTTGGGGAAGAAAAGACAATCAACGTAGGACCTTCCTAGAAGCGTGATGGAGGCACCGTAAGTCGGTGTGCATGTGTTGGGAACACAGCTGACCACTTGGTGCCATTCACACTAAGAGAAAAGAAGAGCTTGGGTTTAGTCTCAGTTGATTCACTTCGTGCTGAATTTTCCGTGAGTACTGTCTGCACCCAGAGCTTAGTTTCAGCTTCTTAGGTAAGAGACAATCTGCCACCTTGCTTGGCAAGTACTTGTAATTCAATACATGTGTCTAGCTAAATATTTTGATTCTCATTGACCACTTCACTAAATTGTATCCCCCATCTTCTGACTTCAGATTTTTCCATTAAGATACCAATATGGGTAATCTCCTATAGAGCATCATGTGAAAAAAAAAGTTACCATCATCTGATTGTACAAACCTATAATGTCCCTGGACCCAGGACATGTATTCATTTGTTCTTGACAAATATTTTTTTTAATTCGAGGCTTTCTTTTTTTTTTTTTAAGAACAAAAGTGAGGATTCTATTAAGTCAACTAAAAAAGAATAAATGTTACTAGTGCCTTCTTTCTCTCACATACAGATTTAAATATCATTTAGAGACACAGAAAGCTGAGTTCGAATCTTGGCTCTGAAGACAGCTGAGCAACACTAGATTAGCTCAACGTTTTATGTTTATCTTTTCTCCGTTTTATAGATAGAATGCTAGCCGTTTCTTAGAGCTCGGGACAACTAAAAGTTCAATTCAATGGGAGGCACATAGTACCACCACAACACACATTATTTTTTTCCAGTTTTTTTTTTCAAATCCCTCCTCAAATTGAATCAGGAGTTAAGAACCCAAGTATGCAAGTATTCTTACTGGCAGACCATTTTCATCATCAGTATTATTGTGAAAAACCAAAATGCTATTTGCACTGGGATGTCTGATGCCCAAAGACAGTCAGTGTGTAAGAGTATAACAGCACTACTTTCCTTTTGGGAAAGAATTTGGTTATATCAGAGTTATTATATTCCATTATTAGCACTAGGCTGAAAAATGACAGTCTATTTTTTTTCCAGATTTTTTTTTCTGACCAAGTCAGTGCATTCCATCAGGCAGAGCAGTTGTTGACAGCTAGGGGAGGAAAAGGGAGGAATTATGCAGGCATGTGGCAGTGTAGATGTTAGAGAGACTCAGCAGTATGTGTATTCGGGAGAGTTCCGCAGCTTCAGTTAGCACAAGTCATGAGTAAAATGACATTTTCCCTTAACCATTATGCTAATGGTGGGAAGGAGGGCATCTCTGCACCTAGAGGGAGGAGAATCGAAGTGGCTTCTGGGCTCAGATCTTACTGACATCTACATCTCCCGCTATGATCTTGGGCATGTTGATGTAGTTCACTATACTTTAGTTCTGTCTCTCCACCTACAACCCCAGGCAAGTAACAGTCACCTCGCTGTAGGGGAGGTACAAAGATTAATGAGTTAATGAACACCAAATGTGCAGTTAGAGAAGGCAGGCTGGGAGACAGGATTACTTCCCCAAATCTCTGATTTGTTCCATGGAGCCTGCACATCAGCTTCTCTGAGTGTACTGCTTACTGCTCTCTTCTTTCATGTCAAGGAACTGTCCAGCTTCTGCTTCTTTGAGATGTGGATTGTCTTCTCCAAAAAGTGATGAGTTGTTCTATGCCTCCTAACCACCACCCCTGCAAGCCAAGGTGTGGTGCTATAGTGATACTGAAACAGAGCCGGCCACACAGACTGTTTGGGAGAGATGCCTTATCTTGCATTGCAACCACCTTAATGATTTTGTATAGATAATTAAACAGGGAGATATTTAACAGAGAGAAGTAGGAATATAACCCCAAGTGAATATCACAGCATCAAATGTACAATAACTTAAACACAACATTTTCAAAGTTATTCATGATATAACAAGAATCAGTATTTTGTCATGTATAGAAGGAAGTAGTGTGAAGCCTTCATTTACATGAGTGCCCTGCCTGTCTTTCTTGCTCTAGAGAAGGTCAGACTCAGGGAAAGAGAAAAAAACAAATTAACAGGACACTTAATATCATGTGTAGTCAAAACTATCAACTGTTCAATCTAATATGATAGAGGGCTAAAAACACATAAATAAATGACCACCAAACAATAATCTAGACCATCACGTGAAAGGAATCTATTGAACAATTGGTAAATAAACATAAGTAATTACTTTATATGTACCATCACATTTTTTGGTCAGAAGGTTGAAGAGTCCATGTGTCAGTCTATATTTTCGAATTAGAGGTTCTGGGGTGGCATAGATATACAGTAACAATTCACTGTGTAGCCCGATGATAGCAGTAGTGCCATAACATGATCTATATTGTAATTGCCCGCCCCCGCACCCCTAATTCTAGCTAGAAAAGTATTTGTTTGGTGAAAAAAATTTCATCCAACAGATTCTGTGCTTGGCCCCAGTGTCAAAACATGCACTTATTTGTATTATTGTTCACCAAATATTTCACAAGCAGTGATATCACAATATGGATGTCTGCAGGGCTGGTGAGTCTAGCAAAGAGGAAAAGTAATCAGGATGTCTTAAACAAGCAAAGTTGAGCTTTGACCCTGTAACTGTGGGCATTTACACATTCTCTTTGTCTGTTAATATGCTGTCTAGAACCTGGAGGCTTTGATCCCAGACAGCAAAAATATCAGTAAAATCCAGTTTTACCTATAGGTACAATATAGATTTTTAAATTTATTATCATTTTTATCAATACTAGAAGAAGTTTAACTATTTTAATCCAATAGAAGAAAAGTATAGGATCTAGTTTACTCATATTCCAACTGCAAAACCTACTGGCTACATTCTTCCTTATCCACATTGAGATATCTTTTTTAAAAACTATCTTTAAAATTAATTTATTTTTTATGAATTGCAGTTTATTTACTTTGTATACCAGCTGTAGCCTCCTCCATTGTCCCTTCCCAATCCTACTTTCCCTCATTTCCTCCCATGGTCCTCCCCAAGTTTACTGATAGGGGAGGTCCTCCTTCCCCTCCTTCTGACCCCATCCTATCAGGTCTCATCAGGAGCTCCATAAGGAGAACAGCAGAACCAAAGGATCTGGGAAAAGGGGTCTTTTCTGAGACTGATGCTCCAACCAGGACCATCCATGGAAATAACCTAGAACCCCTGCCCAGATGTGGCCCATGGCAGCTCAGTCTCCAAGTGGGTTCTCTGGTGATGGGAGCAGGGATTTTCTCTGACATAGACTCAGTGGCTGGCTCTTTGATCACCTCCCCCTGAGTGGGGAGCAGCCTTGCTGGGCCACAGAGGAGGACAATGCAGCCAGTCCTGATGACACACTGAGATATCTTATATCTGAAGCCATTTTTTCTGGGTTAAGAAATAACACAACTCAAGAGGTAATTCCTATGCACATCTTTTCAAAACATAAACTTTGTACCCAATGTCTAATGTGGCAACATTTGTCATTTGGGATGGTCACAGGATTCATGTGGGCCTGGTAGAATAAAGGCAATGGTGTTCTGTAGCTTTATGATATTTGAGGTTGAATAAAGATCAAGAGATCCAAGCATGTATGGATATAACCTAGAACCCCTGCTCGTATGTAGCAAATGGTAGTTCAATATCCAAGTGGGTACACTAGTAAGGGGAACAGGGACTATTTTGGACATTAACTCAATGGCTGGCTCTTCTACCTTCCCACCCCCTGAGGGAGGAGCAGCCTTGCTAGGCCACAGAGGAGGACATTGCAGCCAGTCCTGATAAGCTAGAGTTAGATGGAAGGGGCGGAGGTCCTCCTCTATCAGTGGACTTGGAAAGGGGCGAGGAGGAGCTGAGGGAGGGAAGAGGGAGTTAGGGAGGGAATGTGGGAGGGGGCTACGGCTGGGATACAAAGTACATAGCCTGTGATTAATATAAAAGAGAAAAAAAGAAAAAAAAAAGAGATCCCAGCAACCTTGACACTCTAAAATGATAGTTGACACACTAAAATCTCTCTCTAAGCATAATGGCAAATGCTTGTAATTCTAGCACTTAAGAGGAACGAAGCAGGAAGACTTCTGTGTGTTTAAGGTAAGCCTGAGTTAGGTAGTGAGTTTAAGTCTACCAGATAGGAAGACCTTTTCTTATTCTTAAATGTTTACAGTGTAGACCAGTTGGTTGAACCCTCTTCTATGTTGAAACATAACATGCCTTGCGTGCTCTACTTATCTGGCATTGAACTGGATATATTATACATGTTTGTACTTGTTGTGTTTTGGATAAGAACAGTCCACCAACACAAGTTGAATATTAAATTTAACAAGGTATAGAGGAGTCTGGACCATGACTTCAAGTAAAAACTCTGAAACTCTGGATGAAAAGAAGCATTTGTCCTTGAATCTGATTTTCTGTGGTATATTTTCATAGTGACAGAAGTTTGAGAAACACAGAAAGTTGATGCCAGCAAGACAGGATCATAACTAGACTGTCTGTGAATCTATTGTACCATGTGGCTCAGCACTTTACAGAATGGACTTGCTGGAAGAACTTGGAAACTTGGGAAACAGCTAGAGGAAGTTTAGAGTATTCAAGGATCTGAATGCATGATTTTATGGGGATTTCAACATGTGATTTTGGGAGGAGGTCAAAGTGTGATTTGGTAGGGGGATCGCAGAGGACCAGCTGCCCTGGGGATCTGAACAGTAAGAACTCTGCTCAGAAGACTTCTTGCAGATGGGAATGCAAATTCTCTTGGGAATTGGAGTAAACACTGGATATGTTGCAGTCTGTCAAAGAATGTGACTATTCTTTGTGCATGCACTGAGATGTTGTTTGATGTTGAGTTTGAAAATGTTAGCCTGTTTGAACAACTTTCAAGACAGGGAAGCAATCAGGATGGAACATGACTCTTTCCAGTGTCAGAAACTTGAATAACATAGAGCCTTTCCTTGTTTGTACTGTAGTTTTTAATATTTCACTAATCCTTTCCCTGTTATGCAACTTATTGTACATTTGTCTTATATAATGAAGCGTGTTATGTAGATATTATATTTTAGATTTGTTATTGTGTGTTTTTGTTTCTCTTCAGTTCCACCTGTACTATGAATCTAGTGAGCAGAAATCCTTAAAAACATTGACGCATGGGTTCATGCCATTGATACATCTCCTTGGTGTTGAGGAGTAGCATAATGTAAACTTCTGCTGATGCAGGGTTTTTATTAGCGTTGTTTTTTCCCCTTCCATCATAGATCTAGTTGCCAAAATGTTAAAACCTGGTCATAACTGAAGTCAACTATGAAAAAAATTCAGATAATTTGTTTAGCATATTTAGTCAAACTTACAGAGATCTGTTAATTCACTTATTCATTTAACTATTCATTAGCAAATTACTTAGTTCTTCCAATAGTGTGCAGGCCTCATGCTGGATATATAAATAGAGAGTAGAGACAGAAAGCTGTATTGGACAGAGCTACTTCTCTCCTCCCCTCTGATGGAGTTAAGGTTTGTTCCAGCAACAGAGGCTAGCACTAAACATGACAAAATCCATAAACAGGATCATTCCAAGTATGAAAATGGAAAATGTCTGAGGCACTGGAAAGTCAATGATGGTTGCTTCTAACAAGATTCATTTACACTGAGATGTGAAGGACAAGGCATCCATCAAACACTGATCCAAGAAAAATCAATGCCTGAATTTCAAAGAGGTAAGGAGCAAAGGGCAGATGTCTGAAAGCCTACTTCACATAGCGTGTATTCTCACAATACGAGTTGGCCAAAGCCAGCAGGAATTGGGACATGTGTGTCTTAAGAAGATAGGGAGGTATTTTCAAAGTAAAAGCAGGAGGCGGCCTATGCAAAAGTCTATTTAAAGAAAAGAAATAACATATCTTCAAATGATGTGTCTGGCTGCTGTTTCCATGGGTCATTCATTCTAAATTATGTTATAATAACTAATGGGTACACAGAAAATTTTCTATAAGTTCAGGTTTATTAGTGTGATCTTTGCAAAATGTCAGAGGTGCTTTTCAAAGACAGCAGCAGTCTTACGCTCACAGCAGCCTGGATTCCAGATGAAGAAGCTGGGAATTTGTCTACAGTCTACACGTGCCAATGTTTGGATTTCTGCCTGCTACAAACTCTCTCGGTCTTAAAGATGAAGTTCGAAGGAGATAATTTCTAATATCTATTTCAGTTCTAATATTTTATGACCATGAAATTAGCAAATTAGAAATTGATTAAAATCTAAGATGCTATGAAATAGCCCTGCCTCTCAATCTTGTTAATGAAATGAATCCGTTTCGCCATTCCTGACAATCATCAGTATGCTACGTTTTATTGTCTACCTAGGATAGATCGCTCAGCCCAGTGAAGTCACATAATGCCAATAAGTGAATGCTCATATTATCACCATTTTTTTTTTTTACCAAAAAGAGATGTGATACTTGGTGAAATTTATTCCATAAAGAAAACCTTGTTCCTAAGTCATGCAACAAGGAGAGCACAGAAATTTTCTGCATGGCCAAACTGATAACATTTAATTTCATGTTGTCTTTGATGCTCTTGATACCTGTATAGGCTAGTTTTAAAATTATCTTTCAACTTCTTCAGCAATTACACTTGTTTTATTTCTTTGCCATTTATGAACAACTATTTGGAAGGATCTTGAGGTGAGAAATTCTGCATTTTATTACAGCTGAAAATTGGAGAAATGAGGACAAAATAGCTTAATCCACATCAAAGCTGGAAGTCTTACCCACACTGAAGAAATTGTGTAATAGCCACACTCTATGGTTTACTCTGAGGGAGAGTCACGTTTTAGTTTTTAGAAAACACATATCTTTGTATTTTGTTTTGCTTGCTTTTGATTTTCCAGGATGTCTGCATTCTACCTGCTTATATATGTTGGTGCCTGCACACAGACACATCTCTCAAGTTCCGCCACTCCACCATTACAGACATTGTCAGCCCTCGTGCTTGAAGGACAACAATGTCTATCTTGCTAGAGAATATATTAGCTGAGATTGGAAAAGCTTTCAAAATATTTTTCTATCCCACCTTGCCACTCCTTCCTTCCAGGCATGCATTTTAAATGTGCCTGCATTGCTTAGATGCTCTTTGTATATTAACATATGCTATTGGTTGTAAAAATGCAAAATTGTTTTAATCATGTAGCTCATTATATATTTATACTTATAGCTGTGATGGACTCAAACTTTCAGAAGCCTAGCAAGTTTATAGAAAATCACACGAATATTGAGTCTAAATTCTCTTAGAATTACCGAGCAGTGATTGGCAGTAGAAGTGTTTCAAACATAAAACCTGTAGGATTGGCTTAATTCTGACAGCCTTCCTGGAACCCCAGCAGTCTCTCTTCCTCCCTGTCACTCCTCTCTTCCTTTGTGTCAGGCTGTTCCATGTTTAAAATTCCTGAGCCTACCATGCATGTGCTGTCTTTGTACACGCGTGCATCTCTCCCGAGGAAAGATTTCAGCCTTGTGGCAAAACTGAAGAAAGCATGTCAGAATGCTGTCGGAGAGAGAACCTTCTTTTCTACAACTGTTTTTGGATACCAGCCAAAATTTCCCTCTCTGGTTTTTCCTCTTGACACTATCTCCCTGTGGAATAGCAGGATATTTTAGCAACTGGCAGGATTTAGCCATGCCCTTCAATGCTGCATTGGCACTGCTGAATTCAAAAGTATTACTCTGTCTTCCTGTCGATATTAAATGAGCATGCCGTTTTAAGACAACGCAGGGCAACTTTTCTTTTGAGGCTCCAGGGAGATTTTTTTATTTTATTTTATAAAGGGTTTTATATAAGACATCAAATAGTTATGAGGAACGTGGCTGTGCTTTTTATAACACAAGAAAGGTTAAGAGCAGAAATTTTTATAGACACCGTAAGAACTTTCAAGGGACTAAAAAGCTCAGTGGAATCTGAAGACAGAGTTCACCTTCAGGAAGAGGATTCAAGTTCAACCAAGGAATGATTAAGTACAAGGGTCGAGAAACCCGGCATGGTCCCAGGTGTCTGGTGAGCACCACCACGGAAATCTACTTTGCAGCTAATTGAAAGAGGATTGTTTCCTGTTGGGGGAAGAATTGTGACAACATAATGTGCAGAAGGCTGGTATTTGGGAATGGCTAAACAGTACAGATTTGCTGAAAATAATATTAATTTTATTTTGTCTTTTTCAGGGCCCAAATATGATACTGCTGTATGTATGGAGAGGCTACTTTGAAAAAAGCATTCCCCATGCCCAGATTAAGTTTTGCACTAGTATAGGCAAGGTCCTCTCAGTGTTCTCTTTGCAGTGAAGGTTTCCTTTAGGAGATACAGAATAGCAAACGAAATTCCCTGAAACATATAGGAGACCTGTGTGTAAAGAGGAAACTATTTTCAGAGAAAGTCTCAGTTTAGAGTGAAAGGGAAGCTGGGCATGGTGCATACGTTTGTAATCCCAGCACTCTGGGAGGCAGAGGCAAGTGGATTTCTGTGAGTGCAAGGCCAGCCTGTTCTACAAAGTGAGCCAAGGATAGCTAAGACTACACAGGGAAAGTCTGTCTCATAAAAACAGAGAGAGAGGTGTGTGTGGAGGAGGAGGTATAGAATGCATCAAGAGGAAATGTAAACAAAAATGCAACATGGAACAAAAGTCAGGGATGATTTCAATAAATAAGTGGTATATAGTTAGGTGGATGGCTTTCTTTAATAGCCATATATTTTAAGAACATAAATGAAAAGTGATAATAGAACATTGTCTCAGCTTTTCTTTTGCAGCAAGAGTTCAGTCATAAGGGCTAGTTAGTCTCAGATTTTAGCTAAATGAATCATCTGATTTGTCCAAAATCCATGCAAAGGATGAATTAAATTCTCAAAAGGAAAGTATTTCTTCTGTCTTCAGAATTCTTATTCCAGAGGAGAATCCAATTAATTTTTAGAAACAATGTGTGACAATTGAGCTTATGTACCTATGTTTAGAGTGCTTGAATACAATTTGCTGCTGAATGTAATACTCGAATAAGTGTATAACTTTAACTGGGAAGCATTCTTTTTTTTAAAAAAAAATTCTTTATTTACCTTAATCCAGATAGCAACTTCGCCTCCCTCTTCTCCTCCCCATCCTTCCCTCCCTCCACATCCTTCCTTCCTCTCTTTTTTTTTTTTTTTCAGAAGAGGGGTACTTCCATGGATATCAACCAGCCTTGGTATATCAAGTTACAGTGTGACTAGGTACAACTTATCCTATTGAGTTCATATCCCTACTAGAAGAAAGGGTTCCTAAGACAGGCAATAGAGGAGTCAGACACAGCCCTTGCTCTCACTGTTAGGAGTCCCACATGAAGACACAGCTACACAACAAATACATACGTGCAGAGGGCCTAGGTCCATCCCATGCATGCTCTCTGGTTGGCTGTTTAGTCTCTATGATATGAGCCCCTAAGGGCCAGTTAATTGATTCTGTAGGTTTTCTTATGGTGTCCAGTAACTCTCTGGTATTGTGGAGGATCAATACCCAGGAGTGGTATTGAGATATTAAGGGTCTTGAGGAAGATCTAATCCAAAATTTCTGAGAAACCAGCAACTTGATTTCCAAAGTTGTCACACAACTTTGCACTCCCACCAGCAATGGAGGAGTGTTCTCCTTGCTCCACATCCTCCCCAGCATGAGTTTTCTCTTGAGTTTTTGATCTTAGCCATTCAGACAGGTGTAAGATGTTTTCTCAGAGTCATTTTGATTTGCATTTTGGTGATGATTAAATGTGTTAAACATATCTTTTACGTGCTTCCTGGCCATTAGAGATTCCTCTATAGAGAATTCTCTGATTAGATCTGTACTCCATTTTTTTAAAACTGGGTTATTTGGTTTGTTGATGTCTAGTTTCATGAGTCCATTATATATTTTGGATATAAGTCCTCTGTAGAATTTAGGGTTGATAAAGGTTTTTTCCTATTCTGTAGGCTGCTGATTTGTCCTCTTGAAGTTGCATGTCCTTTGTTTTATATAAAATTTTTAGTTTCATGATGTCCCATTTAGTAATTGTTGATTTTAGTGCCTGAGCTGTTGGTATTCTCTTCAGAAAGTTGTCTCTTATGCATTCAAGGCTCTTCTCCCCTTTCTCTTCTATCAGGTTTAGTGTATCTGGCTTTATGTTGAGATCTTTGATCCACTTGGACTTGCGCTTTGGGCTCAGTGATAGAATGTATTTTCATACTTCTACATGCAGACATCCAGTTAGACCAGCACCATTTGTTGAAGATTTTTTTTTAACTATTGTATACTTTTGCCTTCTTTGTAAAAATTAAAGTGTCCATATGTGTGTCGGTTTACTTCTGGATCTTCTATTACAAACCATCAATCTGTTTTTATGCCAAAACCATGTGGTTTTTATTATTGCTATGTAGTACAGCTTGAAGTCAGGGATGGTGTTACCTCCAGAGTTCTTTTATTGTACAGTATTGTTTTAGCTAGCCTAAGTTTTTTGTTTTTCTATACGAAGTTGAGAATTTTTGTTTCAAGGTCTATAAAGAATTGTATTGGAGTTTTGATGGGAATTGCAATGACTTTGTAGATTGCTTTTGGAAGGACGGCCATTTTTACTGGGTTAATCCTACAGATCCATGGGCATGGGAGATTTTTCCGTCTTATGATATCTTCTTCAATTTCTTTCTTCAAAGACTTGAAGTTCTTGTTATACATGTTTTTCACTTGCTTGGTTAAGTTACACTAAGATATTTTTTATTAGTAGTACTTATTATGAGGGTGTTGTTTCTCAGCCCATTTTTCACTTGTATAAAAGAGGGCTACTGATTTTTTTTTTTTTTTTTTTTTTTAGTTAATTTTGTATCCAGCTACTTTGCTGAAGTGTTTATCAGTTTTAGGAGTTCTCTGGTAGTTCTGTATTATACATAATATTATAGCATATTATATCTGCTATAATACCATCTGTGACCAGCAATGCTTTGGCTTTTTCTTTTCCAATTTGTATCCCATTGAACTCCTTTAGTTGTACTATTGCTCTACCTAAAACATCAAGTACCATGTTGACTAAGTAGACAGAGAGTGGTCAGCCTTGTTTTGTCCCTGATTGTAGTAGAATTGCTTTAAGTTTCTCTCCATTTAATTTAGTATTGGCTTTTGGCTTGTTGTATATTGCCTTTATTGTGTTTAGGTGTGTGTCTTATATCCCTGATCTCTTTAAGACTTTCATCATAAAGGGGTGTTAGATTTTATCGAAGGCTTTTTCTTTCTTTCAGTTTGTTTATATAGAGGATTATATTGATGGATTTTTTATGTTGAAGCATCCTTGAATCTCTGGGATGAAGCCTACTTGATCTTGGTGGATGATGTTTTTGATGTGTTCTTGGATTTAGTTTGTGAATATTTTATTGAGTATTTTTGCATCAATGTTGGTAAGGGAGATTGGTCTGAAATTCTTTCTTGTTTTTGTCTTTGTGTGGTTTAAATATCAAGTAGCAGTAGCCTCATAAAATGAATTTGGCAGAGTTCCTTTTGTTTCTATTTTGTGGAATAATTCATGGAGTATCGGTATTAGCTCTTCTTTGAAAGTATAGTAGACTTCTGTACTAAAACCATCTTGCGCTGGACTTTTACTGGTTGGAAAACTTCTAATGATGCTTCTATTTCCTTAGGGGTTATAGGTCTATTTAGACTGTTTACCTGATCTTGATTTGCATATTGGTAAGTGGTATATATGAAGAAAATTGTCCATTTTGTTTAGATTTTCTAATTTTATAGAGTACAGGTTTTTTTCAATAAAACCTAATGTTTCTTTGGATTTTCTCAGTGTCTATGTCTCCATTTTCATTTCTGATTTTGTTAATTTGGATATTACCTCTCTGCCTTTTAGTTAGTTTGGCTAAGAGTTTGCCTGTCTTGTTGGTTATCTCAAATAACCAACTCTTTTTTTCATTGATTTTTTTTGTCTTGTTCTTTTTGTTTCTATTTTATTGGTTTCTTTCCTGACTTTGATTATTTCCTGCTGTCTATTCTTCTTGGGTTTGTTTGCTTCTTTTTGTTCTAGAACTTTCAGGAGTGTTACTACCCCAGTATGAGATCTCAGTAATTTCCATATGAAGACACTTGTGCTATAAACTTTCCTTCTAGCGTTGCTTTCATTGTGTCCCATAATTTTGGATATGTTGTGCATTCATTTTCATTGAATTCTACAAAGTCTATAATTTCATTTTTTATTTCATCCTTGGTCACTGATCATTGAGTAGAGAGTTGTTTGGTAGTTTGAAAGATATAGAAACTTATTTCAATTTTCTTGTTATCAGTTAAGGCTTGCTTCGTGACTGAGGATATGGTAAGTTTTGGAGAAGGTTCTGTAAGGTGCTGAGGAGAAGGTATATTCTTTTGTGTGTGGGTGAAGTGTTCTATAGATATCTATTAGGCCCATTTGAGTCATAACACCTTTTACTTTTATTATCTCTCTGTTCCGTTTCTGTCTGGATGACCTGTCCATTGGTGAGAGTGGGGTGTTGAAACCTTCTATTATTAATGTGTGGTGTTCAATGTATGGTTTAAGCTTTAGTAAAGTTTTACAAATGTGGGTCCCCTTGTATTTGGGGCATAGATAACCCGAATTGAAAAGTCATCTTGATGGAATATTTTGTCTTTGATGAGTATGAAGTGTCCCTTCCAGTCTCTTTTGGTTAATTTTGTTTAAGAGTCTATTTCATTAGATATTACAAGGGCTTTTCCATTTCGTTTTTAGGTCAGTTTTCTTTGAAAACCTTTTTCCAGCTCTTTACTCTGAGGTAATATCTATTTTTGTTGCTGAGGTATGTTTTTTGTATGCAGCAGAATTATGGATCTTCTTTTCACATGCTTTCTTTCTGTTAGCCTGTATCTTTTTATTAGGAAATTGAATTCACTGATATTGTGAGATATTGATTTCCAATAATTGTTAATTCCTGTTATTTTGATGTTGTTTGGTGTATTGTCTGTGCTTGTTTCCCTTCTTTTGTGTTTGCTGGTGGAGTTTTCCTTCTGGTATCTTCTGTAGGGTAGATTTGTGGATAGATATTATTTAAATTTGTTTTTTTTTCATGTAATATATTGTTTTCTCCATTGATGGTGATTGAAAGTTTTGCTGGGGATAGAAGTCTGGGCTGGCATCTGTGATCTCTTATAGACTGTAAGACATCTTCCAAGGCCCTTTGGGCTATGTCTGTTGAGAAGTCAGGTATAATTCTGCTAGGTCTGTTTGTATATCTTACTTGACCTTTTTTTTTTCCTTTCACCTTTGTTTATTTCTTTGAAAAAGGATTCCCTGTATAGCCTTTACTGTCCTGGACCCACTTTTTAGACCAAGCTTGCCCTAAATCACAGAGATCTACCTGTCTCCTCCTCCCCAAGTGCTGAGATTACAGGTCCCTTGTGGCTTTTAATAATCTTTCTTCATTCTGTACATTTACTGTTTTGATTATTATGTGGTGGGATGATTTTCTCTTTTGGTCAAATCTATTTTGTGTTCTGTAAGCTTCTTGTATGTTTATAGACATCTTTTTAGGTTAGGAAAAATTTCTTCTATGTATCTGTTGAAAAGCAACCACTCCAATGAGAGCTGATAGATTAGGATCAGGAGGAAGGAAAGGAAGACCTCTCCTATCAGTGGACTTGGGGAGGGGCATCTGTGGAGAAGGGGGAGGGAAGGTTGGATTGAGAGGAGAGGAGGGAGGTTTATGGAGGCACAAAGTGAATAAAGTGTAATTAATAAAAAATAAAAGAAAATATTTTCTGGACTTCTGACTTGGGGATCTTCTCCTTCTTCTATTCCTATTTTTCCTGGATTTGGTCTTTACATAGCATCACAGATTTCATGATGTTCTGTGTTAGAAATCTTTTAGATTTAACATTTTCTTTGACTGATTATCAATTTCTTGTGATGTGATTTCTACACCTGAGATTCTCTCTCTTGTGTTCTTATAGTGAGGCTTGCATATTTAGTTTCTGCACTCATACCTAAGTTTTCCATTTCCAATTTGTATTTTCTTCATTGCTTCTATTTCCATTTTCATGTCTTGAACACTTTTATTCCTTTCATTCACCTGTTTGCTTGTACTTTCCTGTGTTTCTTTAAGGAATATATTCATTTCCTCTTTAAAAGACATCCTATAATCTTCATAAAATTGGATTTGATATCAATCTCTTGAACTTTAGCTATATTTTGTAGTAGATAGCTGGGCTCTGGTGGTACCATATCACCCTGGCTGTTGTCAGTTATGTTCTTATACTGGCCTCTAGCCATCCGAGTTTTGTGTTTATTACATGTTTAGGTAATATTTTCCCCTTGGTTTCTATTTCCTCTCAGTTTTCTGGGCTGCTTGGCCTGGGTTATGGTGACTAGCGCTGGGATCTTGGTGCCTTTTTGTGGTTTCAGGTGTTTTGGATGCTACCCTTTTTGGGGGGGGGGTCCTTAGTGCCAGCATGGCCTGGGGTACCTAGCATCAGAGTGGCCTCTAGGAAGAAAGGTGGATTTGTGTCCCAGAAAATGGAGTCCAGGGATGGGGTGCTATGTACTGCTGTTGGGTGTGCATTAAGGTGTCTTGGCTAGCAAAGGTTTTAACTTGGTATACTTGGTGTTGGCAGGACTCCAGGCAAGCAGGCAGAGCTGTGGGCCAGAATATGGAGCCCAAAGGATGGGGTCCATCCATTTGATTAATTTTTTGTCTCCATGAGTAGAGGCCTTATATGTTCTATGGATGTCACATATCTCTCCTGCTTTTTTAAAATTTTTTTTCAATTTTTTAATATTAGTTACAGTTTTTTTATTTTAACATTTTTTATTTTATATTAATCACAGGTTATATACTTTGTATCCCTGCCGTAACCCCCTCTCCCTCTCCTGCCCTTCCGTCCCTCATCTCCTCCCTGCCCCTTTCTAGGTCCACTGATAGGGGAGGACCTCCTCCCCTTCCATCTAACTCTAGCTTATCAGGTCTCTTCAGGACTGACTGCAATGTCCTCTTCTGTGGCCTAGCAAGGCTGCTCCTCCCTCGGGGTGGGGGTGGGGGCGGGGGCAGGGAGGTCGAAAAGCCAGCCACTGAGTTCATGTCCAAAATAGTCCCTGTTCCCCTTACTGATGTACCCACTTAGGTATTGAGCTACCATTTGCTACTTACAAGCAGGGATTCTAGGTTATAACCATACTTGGTCCTTGGTTGGAGAGACAGTCTCATAAAAGACCCCTGTGCCCTGATATATTTGGTCCTTGTGGAGCTCCTGTCCTCTCCAGGTCATACTAACCCCCTCTTCTTTCATATGATTCCCTACACTCTGCCAAAGGTTGGTTATGTTTCTTAATATTTGCTTTGATACCCTGGTAGGTATAGTCTTTCTGAGGCCCTCTGTGGTAGGCCCTTGTCCTGTTATTTGTTTTCTCTTACCTCCAATGTCCATCCAATTTGACTTTCTAAGTGAGGATTAATCCTCTTACCCCAGGTCCTCTTTCTTGTTTATCGTTTTTAGGTGTATAGACTTCAGTATGTTTATCCTATCTTATAGGTCTATATAAGTGAGTATATACCATGTGCATCTTTCTGCTTTTGGGATACCTCACTCAGGATGATCGTTTCTAGGTCCCACCATTTGCCTGCAAATTTCATGATGTCCTCATTTTTAATTGCTGAGTAGTATTCCATTGTGTAAAAGTACCACAATTCCTCAACTGAGGGGCATCTGGGTTCTTTCCAGGTCCTGGCTATTACGAATAAAGCAGTTACAAACATAGTTGAGAAAATGTCCTTGTTGTGTACTTTAACATCTTTTGGGTATATGCCTAGGAGTGGTATAGCTGGATCTTGAGGAATCACTATTCTTAATTGTCTAAGGAAATGCCAAATTGATTTCCAGAGTGGTTGTACCAGCTTATATTCCCACCAGCAATGGAGGAGGGTTCCTCTTTCTCCACATCCTCTCCAGCATGTGTTGTCACTTGAGTTTTTGATCTTAGCCATTCTGACAGGTGTAAGGTAAAATCTCAGGGTCGTTTTGATTTGCATCTCCCTGATGGCTAAGGATGTTGAGCATTTCTGCCATTCTACAATCCTCTACAGAGAGTTCTCTGTTTAGCTCCATACCCCATTTTTTAATTGGATTACTTGATTTGTTGCTTTTTAACTTCTTGAGTTCTTTATATATACTGTATATTAGCCCTCTGTCAGATATAGGGTTGGTAAAGCTCCTTTTCCAGTCTGTAGGCTGTCGTTTTGTTTTGATGACAGTGTCTTTTGCTTTACAGAAGCTTCTCAGTTTTATGATGTCCCATTTATTTATTGTTGATCTTAGAGCCTGTGCTGCTGGTGTTCTATTCAGGAAGTAGTCTCCTGTGCCAATGAGTTCTAGGCTCTTCCCCACTTTTTCTTCTAACTGGTTTAGTGTGTCTGGTTTTATGTTGAGGTCTTTGATCCACTTGGACTTTAGCTTTGTGCAGGGTGGTAAATATGGATCTATTTTCATTTTTCTGCATACAGACATCCAGTTGGACCAGCACCATTTGTTGAAGATGCTGTCTTTTTTCCATTGAATGGTTTTGGCTTCTTTGTCAAAAATCAAGTTTCCATAGGTGTATGGGTTCATTTCTGGATCTGTCCTGCTTTTTATTAAGCATTTATCAATTATATTATAGAATATGTGTCTAATATTAAATTTTTGTTAATCTGTAATAGTTGGTGATTTAAATAGTCCAGGCAGTGATGATGCATGCCTTTAATTCCAACATTCAGAAGGCAGAGGCAGGTGAATCTCTGTTAGTTCAAGGCCAGCCTGGTCTATAGAGTTAATTCCAAGGCAGCCAAGGCTACGAAAGAGGAACCATGTAATATATGGAATTAAGTTATATTCATTAAACATTCTTAATAAAGTATATATACATATAATTTATTAAAAGTACATATACATTTCTTCTTATTCATTATGTGTGTGTTAGTAACTGTATATGTATGTAAGTACATGTGAATGGAAAGCCTGTGGAGGCCAGAAGAGGGTGTTGGGCTTCCAGGACTGGAGTTACATACAGGTGGTGGTGAGACCCCTCTTTAGAAATGGGAGTGTATGCTCCTAACTTCTGAGCTATCTCCAGCTCTAAATACACATGCGTAATAGACATACACTCTTATAATTATAGATGGATTTTTAGTCCTGTTTCTAAATTTAGAGTTCGATAAATACTTGCTTTCTTCAACCTACCACACTCTGAAAACATGTCAATAAATAATCTGCAGTGTGGTTATGCATTTATTTTTTTTCTCATTAGTACACAGGTTAGACATTTTGTTTTTTCTTCCAGCACATATAATTTTATGAAAATTAATTACTGTCCTGCAGATGGTTGCTCTGCATGGACGGACTGAACTCAGTTTTATTTTATGAGAATCAACGTTATAATTGAGTTTATTAAAATCCTGCCTGGCCAGTGTCTACGGGTATACTTCATCTGCTATTCTCCTGTATCCCTTGATAAAATATCTATACAAGTTTTTATTCTTTTAAAAAATTTTACTAACATTTATGTAATTTTTCTGTCAATTTTGGTTTGCCAAATTTACTGCCAACTTACAATCAAATTTTGGTTAATTTGGATCATGATATTTTGAAGCTCAGAAGTACCTTTTTTCTCAAAAGACATTTGTCCAAACAATTCATTCTTATGGCAATTAATTTACAATGTTACCTTAATAAATTATTTTCCATTTGTTGACACCTTCTTCTCTGTAAAGTTTTGTTGTTGTTTGTTTTTGTTTGTTATTTGTTTGTTTTGCTTTGTTTTCCTGAGGAAGAAATCTAGCTTATGAAGCAGGCTAGTTTCCAATAAAAGGTTCAGCTGTTGCCATTGGCACTGCTGTATGCCGTTGCCTTGGCCTTTCTCTGCTACCTGTATGAAGGGCGAGGGTCACTTCTGGATCCTACAGTTCAGCCTCAGCACACAGTCAGCAGCTGCTTCAGTTCTCTTATAGACATTTTTTCCTCCAAGGCTTATGTTCTTTCTAACTGCCTGTCTCATTGGTCATTGCAGGTATAAAATCTGCTTAGGAAACGCTGGAAAAATCTCATCCTTTTTTATTAAAAAAAAATCTTAGGGAAGATGCCTAATCCTCATTCAGAAGGGCAAACAGGATAGACATCAGAAGTAAGAGAAGGGAAGGAACAGGACAGGAGCCTTCCACAGAGGACCTCTGAAAGTCTCTACCCGCCAAGGTGTCGAATGAGATACTGAGACTCACCGCCAAACTTTGGGCAGAGTGCTGAAATCCTAATGGAAGAAGAAGGAGATAGACCTGGAGGGCACAAGAACTCCCCAAAGAGAACAACACAGTGAAAATACGTGGGCCCAGTGGGGTCTGCAGAAACTGATACTCTAACCAAGGACCATGCATGGAGAGAACCTAGATGCCCTGTTCAAATGAAGCCCATTTGCTGCTCCGTTTCTAAGTGGGTCTCCTAGTAAGGGGTACAGGACCTGTCCCTGATATGAACTCAGTGGCCAGCTCTTTGATCACCTCCCCTTGGGGGATGCAGCCTTGCCAGACCACAGAGGAAGTTAATGCAACCAGCCTTGATGAGACCTGATAGGCTAAGGTCAGATAGAGAGAGGAGGTCTTCCTTTATCAGGAGACTAGGGAAAGGACATATGGGGAGAAGGGACAGGGTGGATGGGACTGGGAGGAGAAGAGGGAGGGGGCTGGGAGGAGAAGAGCAGGGGTACATAGTGAATAAATTTTAATAAATAAATATATAAATTAAATTAAAATTTCTTTGATGTGTGTTTGTATATGCATGTGGATATGGGGAAGAGTGTATATTGCCATAGTGCATGCAGGTCAGAGGGGCCAGAAGACAGCCTCAAGTGCAGCATCTCTCTCCCCCTGGTTCGAATCGGGGCCTCTTGTTTTACTATTGTGTGAACCAAACTAGCCCGTGCATGATTTCTGGAGACTCTCCTGCTTCGCCGAGGGAGGGCTGGGACTGAAGATATCTATCTTAGTCTGGAATTGGCTGGGTTCTGGGAATTCAAAGTCAGGTCCTCACGCTTATAGAACAAATCCTTCACTCCTAGGGTCAACTCCTAAGACCACCATCTCCTTCCTTAAGCTAGCTCTTCCACACAAACAATTCATCAGATTGCTCTCCTTTTGAATGCTGTTTACTTCAGTTTGGACTTATCCTTAGCATACCGGGGCTCTGCCGGTCTCCCTTATAATTGATCTCTGCTTAGTTTAAGTCTTTTCGTAACAACAAAGACCAATAATAAGAACAAAGGTTCTTCTGAAAGCACTCACTGTAGCTCTTTTCTTGTTCTTCATGGTACCCATTAGTTCAATGTGGCTGTGGAAATGTGGCTAATCTGCAGTGTGATGTTTTTTAAGTGTAAATGCCTGTTATATTTCTCTAAAATGCAAAATATCTCATTAAACTTTTATATTATATTTTGAAATGATCATGCTTTTAGATGTGCAAGCTTAATAAAAATATATGTTTAAAATTAGTGCTATTGGTTTCTTTTTATTTTTAATATGCTAACTGCAAAATTTTTAAATCCATATGTGACTTACATTTTGGATGACAGTCTCTCTCTTTCTCTCTCTCATTCTCTCAAGAGAGCAATGTGCAGAAGTTTCACTATGTTCATTTTAAGTACCATGACTGTGTCCTCGCAATTAGAGAAACATCTTTCCATGTTCTGAAAACAGGTTGTCTGCTAATTTTCAGTTCCCTCATATGAGCATATGTCCTGAATATTTAGAAACCGATGCTCACTATAAACTGGCTTTTCTCAAATATGTTGTCTTTAGTGCTGATTTCTGTTTTATTGGTTCAACAAAGTGATTATTTGTTACTACACCTATCAAATTTCAACCCAGAGCTTAACTCTGTTTGCATATGTCTGTGTTTCTCTGTCTCTCTGTCCCTGTCTGTCTCTGATCTCAGACCTCCACCTCTGTGTGCGTGTGTGTGTGTGTGTGTGTGTGCCTTTCTGTATTCTTCCAACTTAATTTGGCAATGCAGATAAAGATGCATTTAAAATCCTTTCAGTTGGATATCAATCATTTGTGTAAAGATGTTGATCTCTCCACCTGACATCATATACTGTGAAGAAAGTATGTATTTTTGCTTTCTACATCCCTTAGAGAGTATGTCTCAGATCCTGACAGCCAGCCAGTCCTGATCCCAAGTGTGACACATTTGAGCTTTGGGGTCACTGTAAAAATTATTTGTTTTGTCTGAGACTCAGTTAGTCGAACTCACACAGGCAACGGTGATTTTATTAAAGAATTCTATCTTTCCTGCTTAGATCTGTGCCTTCTTCTCCTTTCCATTAATTTTCTGTACTTAAATCCACTGGCACAGCACTGGTTGTCACCAAGTAGGATTAGGGATATGATGCAGTCAGGGGCATGGTGGTGGGGCAACTTGCTAAGCATGAATACTCTAATGCCTGTTAAAACAGACCTGATTCCAAATGCAACTGTCAGAATTTTACATATTTTTATGCAATAGATTACAGAGAATAACAACTGAGCCTGCCAACCTTGGCATCAGGATGCCTTCTGCCTTGAGGGTGATGCAATCCCTTTAGAAAATACTAGGGATGGATTTGCCTTAAGCTTCTCTCTTGAAAGAGGCCAGGAAATTTCAAAGCCTTAAATTTTTTGCCAAATAGAGAAGTGATGCTGAGTTTCTTACATGCCCACATGGAAAATAAGATTTCAGCTCGGCATTTGACAAATTATCATAAATGTGAGAGCAGTAACTGCTTTAAACAGGAACTGCAGATTGGCTGCCAAGGGTACAATGTGTATGGACCTGATTGTGGCCGGGTGGTGGCTGCTGTCAAGGCTAGAGTCTTTCTGGACAGTGTGAGTAAGGACTTAGGGATGTAAAATGTGCTGATGTGGAGGGGGCGTGCAGCTCCCCACAAGGTGTAATATTCTTCTTGCCTATCTGAAACTCTGTACTTCGTGTCTTTCTGAGCATGTCTGCAAAGCTGTAACCTGATCATTTGGGGTCTGTTATTCATGTTTGTCCAGTTATATAAAGTCTAAAATAGAAACAGTGGAGCAGAAGGGAACATTTTTCTTTTTCTTAGATTGAGAGGGAAATCCTGTTTTGAGTTCTAAAAACCTCCTTATTTTTAAAGAACAAAGACCTTTCAGTGTTGGGTGATGGCAGGCAAGTGAAGGAGACTGTTCATGGAGGGCCATTCATGTTCTTTCTTATTCAACATGTTTACATTTATTTAATTACTATTTCTTGCTTTCTTTTTCTGTGTTTCAGCTCTGTGCTTTCAAGATTAAATTTATGGAATCTAAAGTTTAAGGCATTTTCACAGGAAGATAAGCCATTATGTAGTCCAGGACATTTACATACGTAAAATTTTTACAGTCCAGAAGCGTCAGAATGCTGAAGAAGGGAAACATTCAAAAGGTTGAGACTGAGTTATGCTATAAGAAAGCATGAGGTGTTTTAAATTAGATGGATTATCAGATATAAGTAACATACTAGTCATATGTACATGCATACCAATGTACCTGTGTGTAGGAAGCCCGTGACACCTTTCTAGTCTTAGGTATAGACTTGCTTAACCTACCTGTACACATTCCAGCTTATATACATGCTAAAAAACATAAGCTAAGGCACATGGGAGAGAGAACATTTTTGTCTTTCCGAATCTGAGTTATCTGGATTACTATAATACTCCACAAGTTTTTATTTTTCTGAAAATTTCATTTGTTTACAACTGGATAAAATTCCATTGCATGTAGATGTCATTTTTAAATTATCTATCCATTTGTTGGTTTACTTCAAGGCTGTTTCCATATCCTTTCTGTACAGGAGATCAAGAGACGGAAACATATGAGCTGAGGAAGAGAATAGAGGGAAATACGGCATAGGAAATGTCAAGTGGAAAGAAGGTTGTGTGGGAGAGGATCCTAAGGAGAACTGCAGGATGGAAGAAATGGGTTCCATTGAAACAAATTTTGTTAGCAAATGACAGAATGAAACTTAATGCTCCATATTGTGATTTTTCTTTTAAAAATGTAATAAAATAATAAAGTGACATATGCAATTGCCAATTCTGTTTGAGTAGAAGGCTCCTGAAGCTGGCCTGTTCTTCCCACATACTATCCTCTGCTCATCTTGGTGAAATCATGCTTTGATTATACAGGAGGATTTCTGTACATCTATTAGCAGGGTGAGAGTGAACCTCAGTTAGCTCTCCTATAAAATGGGGAAAACAACCAACCTGGCAAGTTTGAGTTTAAACAATTCATTGAGTGTGCTATGCCTACCATATGGTACCAGGTTTAAAAAAAAAAAAAAAGAAAGTAGTTTATGGGCTGTTTACACTGATAAATTGTAAACAGCTCTGAACGGGTCCATTGAGCCCTGCCAGTCATTTGCCATATGTGAATAGATGTATTCAGTTCCTTCTGCCTTCTGTGTTGATGAGCCTGAGCGTGTCCATGTGAAAAGAAGGACAAAGGACATCAGCACACACATCCTTATGAGATCAGGCCTAAAAAGGTCACACAGAGGTGAACAAGGGTTCTGGTCTCCACAAATCAGTACGACAATCTTCCATTAGATGATTAATTTCTGTGTGTGAGCCCACTCATGTCAGAAACAGTTCCTTGTACTTGTGGCTGATACAGTATCACTTGGGAAGGAGATAATGACTCTCGGTTTTTGTCCTGTGCCCTTACTAATACTAATATCTTATTCACCTGAAAAAATTATATTTACTTTCTTTTCCACCAGCTTTCTTGGTAAATAAAATCTGAGGCTTTTATTTGTTTTTTCCTCAACAGTTGTGAAAAATTTGTATTTTATAAGATGTGGTCTTGGATGAGAAAGATAGTTCAGTTTGTAAAACACTTGCCTTGCAAACAGACGAAGCTTCATTAGGTTCCTAGCAACCTCTTACAAGCCTGCCTTTAACGATGTCTCCGAAAGACCATTATTAAGTAGGTGTTGGCAGGTATATACTCATGGCTCCATAAGCAGCCAGCCTATATGGCAAACTCCAGGCCATAGACAGAGCTTGTCTGAAACAATACCATGTGTTACTCTGAGGAGTAAACACTCTGGGTCTGCTGGTTTCAAATGCATACATGTGTTTGAACCTGTACTTGTACCTGCACATGTACCTGGCCAACAAACACACGGACACACACACACACACACACACACACACACACAGAACAAACAGATATTCTTCTAGAGAAACCCAGAGAATAACACCCTCTCATGGAGAATCCAGACATTTGGTATGAACAGACTTCAATGGCTTGAAGATGCTTCCATATCTTTACTTCTAACAACATACATGACACTATTATATTTAAAGAGCTTTAGCATTTTCATGGTTACTTGGAGAAAATTCTCATGTTGTCCTGTATGCAGAAAAACAATGCATGAAAATACAGAATTAGAGGAACATGTTTTAAATATTCACAAATAGTATTACTAGGTAGAAAGGAGAGGCATTTATAATACAGGCATTAGGTCATTCTGGAAGAGATGAGATATGTGGTACAGTTTAAAAGGAAGCTGAAGCAAAGAGCCCTCACCTTTTCATTGTTGTGATAGTATATTAAAAAAGCAAGTTAGGAAAAAGGATTTGTTTCAGCTTACTGTTCTGGTGTGTGTGTGTGTGTGTCTGTGTCTGTGTGTGTCTGTGTGTGTGTGTAGAAATGGATATAGTCTTTTATGGCCAAGAAGGTTTGGGTATAAAGCCAGTCTGAAAGAAAGTCAAGAGACATCATTTCATCTGCACACAGGTAGTAGAGAAAGAGCAGGAAGTGGAGACAGTATACCAAACTTGAAAGCCTGTTTCTAGTGACTTACCCGTCCATCAAGTCTCCCCTTTCTAAGTATTTCAAAACATCCTCAATCAGCACCACCCACTTGGGCCAAGAGTCCAAATCCATGAGTCTGTGGGGGACCTTTCTCATCCAAATCATAATTTTCAACCTTTGGACTGTACAGGCCCATGGTCATAGTCATAGCATGATTCAAAGTGCATCCATTCTAACTCCACCAGTCCCTCACTTTCCAGCAATCCCGGTATAAAGTCCACTGTCTCTTCTGAGAGTCAAGATTTGAATTGTGGATTATCCAAATTGTTTCACAGCTAGAGGCAAGGATCAACCAACCCACGGTCTTGTGAATGCTGAACAGTCCCATCTCAGCCCAACTGTAAAAGTTTCGGTGACACACATCCAACTGTGTTGTCACTGTCAATGTTCACGTGCACTGAGGACATTATTTGTGCCTTATGCAAATGGTCTTTATCTACATAAATCTACTTTTTTAATGCTTACCTTTTCCAAGGTTTCTAAAAAACGCCTCTTAAATGCCATTTTCATTCAAGATATGTGTTTATCCATTTCAGAAGTTAGTTTTAAAACAATGTTTGAAAGCTTTTGTCATCTCTAGCTGTTCATTCCTCAAGATTTTTTCTTTTTAACTCATTCAACTTATTTTTTCTCTGTCTTTGTCTTTATGTTTAGAGACATTTGTTTTTATTCTGATATTTGTAAAGTAAAATTCTAGCTAAATAGATGACGGTCTCTTTTAGGCATGCTTTTGATTTTCATGGTTCCAATTTTCTATGGTCAACTGTGACCTGAAAATATTATATGGAAAATTGCAGAAATGATGAATCTGTTTTAAGTTGAATGCTGATCAGAGCAGCACAGTGAGAGGCCCACCCAGCCCCGCTGCCCCTGTCCGGCTTCTGCATGGTCGGCCTCTCTTCAGGCAACTGCAGTTGTCTCACTTACACTGTTGATTGCCTGTGTTCAAGCTGTTCTTATTTCAGTTTACAATGACCTCAATATGCAAAAGCAGTGATGCTAGCAATACAGATATGCAAAAGAGACTCAAATTGTGCATTAACTAAGAAGTGAAAGTTCTCAGGGAGGACAGAAGAAAAAAAGCACATGCTGAAGTTGCTGATATTTCTGTTAAGAGCAACTCTTTTACTCATAAAAATGTGAATGAGGGCAGAAAAATTGTTTCTAGTTTCCCTGTCATGCTTCAAATTGCACAAGTTACTGTCAGTGTTTGATAAGTGCTTGGTTAAGATGAAAAGGAATTGAACTTTAGTATGCTTAAAAAAGTTACAGTGTATGTATATTTCAATATCACTATGGTTTTGGTATCCCAAAATTCAAGGAATATAAACCTTGATGTAGAGGAGAGGGGCAATCTTGTGATGGTTAATGCTGATCATCAACTTGACAAAATCTATAGTCACCTGAGAGATGGGCCTCTAGGTAGACCTGTGGATGATGATCTTGGTTGCATTAATTAAGGGAAGCACTTCCACTGGCCTTTATAAAGAGAAAAAAGAAAGAAACAGAAATAAAAAGAAATAAAAATACTTATTTCTATGAAATAATGGCTGAGATCCTGAGCTCTGTAAGGAAAGAGACAAGCAGCAGCCACACTCATTGCTCTGTATGTTGATAATGGATGCAATGTGACAAGGTATCTCCAATCTTGCTGCTGTGACTTATGCGCTATAATGGAAGGTACTCTTGAACTGTAAGCCAGAACAAACACTTTTATTCATACATTGTTTTCATCAGAGTGTTTTCTCATAGGACCACGAAAAGAAACTAAGACAAATCTCCTCAGATTCCTCATTTGCAAAATTAATTTAAGTCTGTTACATGCTTGCACACAGCAGCTGCTCAGTTCCCCATCTCTACTGTCCGTACATAACTAGGCCATAGTTCTGAGATTAAAATGTAATGTTCAATTCATTGCATAATCATTGCTCACAGCTGAGCTGTGTAAGATAATGTTGTCCTACTTTCTTCAACATTTTATTTTGCTTTATAGTTTATTTGCATTACATAATTTCTTACATCCAATGTCTATGACCTTTTTGTGTATTAAACAAGCAAAAATAATTTCCAAATAATTTAACTAAAAATCTCCTCTGTTTATTCGAGTGAATCAGCTAGATTTTTTTTCTGTTCCTCCTCCTTAACTTTCAGAAAACTCCCTTGTCATCCTCTGCCCCACTGAATGCTTTTTTAAAATTTATTTACTGTTTATTTTTTACAGTTTATTCTTTATATATCCTGATTGCAGCCCCCTCCCATAACTCCTGCAAGTCTCACCCTCCCTCCCTCTTTCCTCCTATCTTCTTCCTCTAGTCCACTCAAAGGGGGAGTTTGCCTCCCTGGCCATCTGATCCTGGATTATCAAGTCCCATCAGTACTGTCTAAACCCTCCTCTGCTGTGGCCTGGCAAGACCACATTACCAAGGGCAAGTGATCAAAGAGCAGGCAACTGAGTTCATAATAGAGGCAGCCCCTGCTACTCTTACTGAAGAAATTTACATGAAGATTGAGCTGCCTATATGCTACAGCTGAGCAGGGGGTATAGGTCCTTTCCATGTATGGTCCTTGTTTGGTGTATCAGTCTCTTCAGGACCCTCAAATTTTAGCCTACAGAACAGGAAAAGATCTTCACCAACCCTACATATGACAGAGGGCTATTATCCAGAATATATAAAGAACTCAAGAAGTTAGACACCAACAAACCAAATAATCCAATTAAAAAAATAGGGTACAGAGCTAAACAGAATTCTCAACACAGGAGTATCAAATTGTGAAAAAACACGTAAAGAAATGTTCAACACCCTTAGTCATCATGAAGATGCAAATCAAAACAACCATGAGATTTTACCTTACACCCATCAGAATGGCTAAGATCAAAAATTCAAGTGACAACACATGCTGGAGAGGATGTGGAGAAAGGGGACCCTCCTCCATTGCTGGTGGGTGTGTAAACTTATACAGCCACTTTGGAAATCAATCTGGTACATTCTCAGACAATTAGGAATAGTGCTACCTCAAGATCCAGATTTACCATTCCTGGGCATATACCCAAAAGATGCTCCACCATTCAGTGAGGACGTTTGCTCAACTATCCTTAGAGCAGATTTATTTCTAATAGCCAGAAACTGGAAACAACCTAGATGTCCCTCAGTGGAGGAATAGATACACACAATGGAATACTGGTCATACATTAAAAAAAAAAAAAAAGGAAATCATGAAATTTGCAGGCAAATGTGTGGAACTACAAAAAATTATCTTAAGTGAGGTAACCCAGAACCAGAAAGACAGACATGGTATATACTCACTTATAAATAGATATTAGCTGTGTAATATAGGATAACCACACTAAAATCAATAGACCTAAAGTAGATCTATTGTTGTTTAACAAGGAGGACTGGAGGAAACATGCTTAAATCTCATTCAGAATGGCAAACAGGATAGACACCAGAGGTGGTGGAAAAGAGGGAACAGGATGGGAGCTTACTGTAGAGTGTCCTCTGAAAGGCTTCACCCAAGAGAGGATTGAAGCAGATGTTGAGACTCACAGCCAAACATTGGGCAGAGCAGGGAATCTTATGGAAGAAATGGGGAGATAGAAGGACCAGGAGGGGACACGAGTCCCACAAGGAGACCAACAAACCCACTGCATCCTTAAGACATATGGTGCAATCCCACCCTCCCTCCCACTTCTCCTATGCCCCTTCCCCAGTCCGATGATAGGGGAGGTCCCCCTTCCCGTCCATCTGAACCTAGCCTATCAGGTCTCATCAGGACTGACTTCATTGTCTTCCTCTGTGGGTTGGTAAGGATGCTCCCCCCTCAGGTGGAGGTAATCAAAGAGCCAGCCCATGAGTTCATGTCAGAGAGGGTCCCTGTTTCTATTGTTGGGGAACCCTCTTGAACACTGAGCTATCATGGGCTACTTCTTTGCAGGGGTTCTAGGTTATTTCCATGCATGGTTTGGAGTATCAGTCTGAGAAAAGACCCCAGGGCCTAGATTTCTTGATTCTGTTGCTTTCCTTGTGGAACTTCTGTTCCCTCCAGGTCATTCTATCTCCCACTTCTTTCATAAGATTTCCTGCATTCTGCCCAAAGTTTGACTATAAATCTGAGCATATGTTTGTTTGTTTTGTTATTGTTGTTTTGTTTTTGTTGTTGGTGTTTTCAAATTTATTTTTATTTTTTAATATTAATCATAGGTTATTTACTTTGTATCCCAGCAGTAGCCCCCTCCCTAATTTCCTCCCACCCCACCTTCTCTCCCTCATCTCCTCCCTGTCCCTTTCCAAGTCCACTGATAGGGGAGGTCCTCTTCCCCTTCCATCTGACCCTAGCTTATCAGGTATCTTCAGTACAGGCTGCAATGTCTTCCTCTGTGGCCTAGCAAGGCTGTTTCTCCCTCAGAGGCCAGGGGAGGTAAAAGGGTAAGTCCTTGAGTTCATGTCAGAAATAGTTCCTATTCCCCTTACTAGGGTAACCTACTTGGATACTGAGCTACAATGGGCTACATCCCTGCAGGGGTTCTAGGTTATATCTATACATGATCCTTGGTTGGAGAAACAGTCTCATAGAGTACACCAGTGCCCTGATATATTTTGTCCTTGTAGAGCTCCTGTCCTCTCCCAGTCATACTAACTACCGCCTTTATCATATGATTCCCTGCACTCTACCGAAGGTTTGGTTATGAGTCTCAGCATTGGCTTTGATACACTGCTAGGTAGAGTCTTTCAGAGGCCCTCTGTGGTAGGCCCATGTACTGCTTTTTGTTTCCTCCTACTTCCCATGTCCATCCCATTTGTCTTTCTAAGTGAGGATTGATCATCTTACCCTGGGTTCTCTTTCTTGTTTATCTTCTTTAGTTGGACATATTTTAGTATATTTATCCTATCTTATAGGACTATATGTAAGTATATACCATGTATGCCTTTCTGCTTCTGGGTTTCCTCACTCAGGATAATCTTTTCTAGATCCCACCGTTTGCCTGAAATTTTCATGATTTCCTTGTTTTTAATTGCTGAGTAGTATTCCATTGTGTAAAAGTACCACAATTTCTGTATCCATTCCTCAACTGAGGGACATCTGGGTTGTTTCCAGGTTCTGGCTATTACAAATAAAGCTGCTACAAACATGGTTGGGCAAATGTCCTTGTCGTGTACTTGAGCATCTTTTGGATATATGCCTAGGAGTGGTATAGCTGGATATTGAGGAAGTGCTATTCCTAATTGTCTGAGAAAGTGCCAGATTGATTTCCACAGTGGTTGGACAAGTTTAGATTCCCACCAACAGTGGAGGAGGGTTCCCAATTCTCTACAACCTCCCCAACATGTGTTGTCACTTGAGTTTTTAACCTTCGCTATTCTGACAGGTTTAAGGTGGAATATCACGGTCATTTTGATTTGCATCTCTCTGATGGCTAAGGATATCAAGTATCTCTTTAGGTGTTTTTCTGTCATTCTATATTCTTCTACAGAGAATTCTCTGTTTAGCTCCTTACCCCATTTTTAAATTGGATTACTTGTAGGAAGTTCAAGCTGAAATCTACACACCTAGAGAGGATATACAAGAAGGAGGACCCAGACTGGTATGATCAATGCTTGTTTGATTTATTGCTTTTTAATTTCTTTCGTTCTTTATATATTCTGGATATCAGCCCTCTGTCATATATAGGGTTGGTGAAGATCCTTTCCCAGTCTTCAGGCTGACGTTTTGTTCTAATGACAATGGCTTTTGCTTTACAGAAGCTTTTCAGTTTCATGAGGTCCCATTTATCAATTGTTGCTCTAAGAGCCTGTGCTGTTGGTGTTTTGTTCCAGAACTTGTCTTCTGTACCAATGAGTTCCAAGGTCTTCCCCACTTTTTCTTCTAACTGGTTTAGTGTGTCTGGTTTTATGTTGAGGTCTTTGATCCACTTGGACTTTAGTTTTGTGCAGAGTGATAAATATGGATCTATTTGCATTTTTCTGCATGTAGATAACCAGTTGGACCAGCACCATTTGTTGAAGATGCTGTCTTTTTTCCATTGAATTGTTTTGGTTTCTTTGTCGAAAATCAAGTATTTATAGGTGTGGGGGTTTATTTCTGGGTCTTCTATTCAGTTCCATTGATCTATTTTTCTGCTTCTATGCCAATACCACACTGTCTTTATTACTTTTGCTCTGTAGTACAGCTTGAGATCAGGGATGGAGATCCCTCCAGATGATCTGTTGTTGTACAAGATTGTTTTGGAAATTCTGGGGTTCTTGTTTTTCCATATGAAGTTGATAATTTTTCTTTCAAGGAAAAATTGAATTGCATTGAATCTGTAGGTTGCCTTTGGCAGAAAGGCCATTTTCACTATGTTAATCATACCTCAATGAGCACGGGAGATCTTTCCATCTTCTGATGTCTTCTTTGATTTCTTTCTTCAGAGACTTGAAGTTTTTTTTGAAAAGGTCTTTCACCTGCTTGGTTAAAATCACCCCAAGGTCGTTTATGTTATTAGTGGCTATTGTCAAGGGTGTTTTTTCCCCTGATTTCTTTCTTGGCCCTTTTGTTTTTGGTGTACAGGAAGGCTTCTGATTTTTTTGAATTGATTTTGTATCCAGCCACTTTGCTGAAGGTGTTTATTAGCTGAAGGAGCTCTCTAGTTGAATTTTTGGGGTCACTCATGTATACCATCATATCATCTGCGAATAGTGAAACTTTGATCTCTTCCTTTCCAATTTTACCCCCATGATCTCCTTTACTTGTCTGATTGCTCTAGCTAGGACTTCAAGTACTATGTTGAATAGATATGGAGAAAATGGGCAACCTTGCCTTGTCCCTGATTTCAGTGGGATTGATTTAAATTTCTCTCCATTGAGTTTGATGTTGGCTATTGGCTTGCTGTATATTGTCTTTACTATGTTTAGGTATGTGCCTTGTATCCCTGATCTCTCCAAGACTTTAAACATGAATAGATGTTGGACTTTGTCAAATGCTTTTTCAGCATAAGGAGATGACCATGTGGTTTTTCTCTTTCTGGTTATTTATATGGTGGATTACATTGATGGATTTCCATATATTGAACCTTTCTTGCATGCCTGGGATGAAGCCTACTTGCTCATTGTGGATGATATCTTTTATGTGTTCTTGGATTTGGTTTGCAAGTATTTTATTGGGTATTTTTTCTGCATATGTTTTAATAAACTGCTGGGTAGAGTCTTTCAGAGTCTCTCTGTGATAGGCTCCTAACCTGATCCCTCTTTTCTCCCTTTTCCAATGTCCATCTCGTTTGCCTTTCTGCATGAAGTTTGAGCATCTTACCCAGGATCCTCCTTCTTGATCAGTTCTCTTAAGTGTACAGATTTTAGTATGATTATCCTATATTATATGTCTGATCTCCACTTATAAGTGAGTATATAACACATGTGTCTTTTTGCTCCTGCATTGCCTCACTCAGGATAATCTTTTCTAGATCCCACCATTTGCCTGAAAATTTTATGATTTCCTTTTTTTCAGCCAAATGGCTGGATACAACTTCAACTCAAAAAAATCAGTAGCCCTCCTGTATACAAAAGACAAAAGCGCTGAGAAAGAAATCAGGGCAACAACACCCTTCACAATAGCCACAAAGGACATAAAGTACCTTGGTATAACTCTAACCAAACAAGCCAAAGATTTGTCTGAAAAAAGAAAAAACATTCAGTCTCTAAAGGAAGAAGAAGAAGAAGAAGAAGAAGAAGAAGAAGAAGAAGAAGAAGAAGAAGAAGAAGAAGGAAAGATCTCCCATGCTCATGGCTTGACAGGATTAACGTAGTAAAAATGGACATCTTACCAAAAGCAACCTATAGATTCAATGCAATTCCCATCAAATTACCAACACAATTCTTTACAGACCTTGAAAGAAAAATTCTCAACTTCATATGGAAAAACAAGAAACTCAGAATTGCTATAATCCTCTATAATTAAACAATCCCTTATAATAAAAGATCTTCTGGAGGAATCTCCATCTCTGATCTCAAGCTGTATCATTGAGCAACAGTAATAAAAACTGCATGATAACTCACATAGAAATAGAATGGTCAATCAAAGAAATTGAATAGAAGACACAGAAATAAACCCAAATACTTGTAGATACCTGATTTTTGTCAAAGATGCCAAAATCATCCAATGGAAAAAAGACAGCATCTTCAACAAATGGTGTTGGTCTAACTGAATATCTACATGTATAAAATGCAAATAGATCCATACTTATCACCCTGTACAAAACTAAAGTCTAAGTGGATCAAAGACCTCAATATAAAAATGGACACAGTAAACCTGTTAGAAGAAAGAGTGGGGAAGAGCCTTGAACAAATATATGGCTATAAACATATTGAGAAGGCAACTTGACAGCATGACTACTGAGCAAAATAACAAAAGGAGGTTCTATCCTAGAGCCAATGACCATCACAGACAAGGGCACTTTTGATTAGGATTACAATACCAGTGATACAACTCACTCCTGTGAAACTAATTTCAAATAAAACCCCAAAACTAGTAAGTCACCCTCATAATAGTCATGTACTATGTACTGATGGGTACATGTTACCTTACAGGTCAGTATTGACACATAAATTGAGAAAATCTCATTATGTCAAAATTCCAAGGGACTGCCAATGGTCCTCAGCTTCTGTCAAAACTGTTCAAAGGTCAATCTTCCTGTAGAGGGTTGAGCACCAATAAAAGTAACAATGGAAAAATACTGCAATGCATCTCTGATATGCAATTTTTTACATTTATAATGATATTTGTGGAGAAATAACCTCACTGATTTAATTTGTAGGATGCTAGAGAAATGACTCACTGTGATGGTAAAATTGAAATTCTATCAGCCTTTCTTATATAAGTATATCACATGGAGAAAAAATGAATGATAAAAGGAAGTTTTATTAATGGATTACAGCCAGTAAAAGTAAGAAAAATTATGGAATTGATGCATTTCATAAAAATAAGCAAGCAATAATTGTTACAACTCAAAAACACCACAAAGGGTCTCAACTAGGCAGTACATTTCACCCCATTAAAGCCCATATCAAATGGAAAGTAATTTAATACAAAGTAAGTTTTTCTTAACCTCTAAATAGAATTGCTAGCTGAAAGAATTAGCAATAACACAGACACAGATTAGGAGATATCTATAGCTGCAAAACAAAGACTAAAATATTTGCAGGAAAATGAGTATATGTTCAAATACAAATTTTATGGGTAACCAATGAGTGGGAGGGTAGATAAAAGGAGAGGGTGGAAGATATACAACAAATTAAAAAATTTTGCCTGCTCTTGACTCACAAATGTCACAATTGAAAATTCCTGTTTAAATGGACACAAATCAAAGTAAGTCAAATAAACAGGGAGATTTGAATCACGAGTGATTTTTAATGATATGAAACAATGTTTTGGAGGTGATGATAGATAGCATTATCAGCATACATAAGCATCTCATAAATGTGTCTGAAACTCATACAGATGGACAGAGAGTGTCTAGAACTGCAATCTGAGATATATAGTGAGAGCTGAATTATATGTAAAATAGTTGCTTTCAATTTATATTTTTTAAGCAGATAGCTCATGATACTTTTACCCTTGCTTGATATGTACTCAGTTTTCAAAATTACTAATTTAAACAGGAGTTTTAGAATTCTACTAACTTTTGGCTAAGCTAATAATAATAAATTTTAAATGCTTTCTTCTTCCCAAATGATTTCTGTACTTTTGAAGTGTAGTTTGGCATTTCTGTTGGCATGTTGGCTTTGGGCCTTAGCTTTGTGCTGGAGGACATTGTCTATGTTTGGAGCTAACAGTTCAGTTGATCTGAGGTTCTGTGTGTCGTTCTCCTCAGCTCTAATTCATCAGAATTAATTTCTCTGGGCCTATCTTCACCTTTGTTCCTCTACTTGTCTACCTATCTGTTTGTCTACATATCATAGCTTCTCTGTCTTCAATCAATCAATCATCTACCTAATATCCATCTATCATATATCATCTTTCACCTACATATTACCTGTCATCTATCTCTATCATCATTGATTTATGTCTACCTATACTTTCCTTTTGATTTTAAATATTTCTCGAAAGAGTTTCCATAAATGTCTTACCATGAAAGAAATGAAGGTAAAGTGCAAGATGTTAGAGAGTATAAGCCTGCACACAGAGCTCTGGAGACTGATATTGGAGAATTCAGGTCAGAATATACAGATTTAACCTACTTTTCTGTGTTTTCTGTTTTCTTAGTTAGGCCAGGCATTCCTGAACACCAAGTGAATATCTTTTACCTTTCCAATAGTTAGTAACATGTGGGAAAGAATCCCCCAACATTACTTTAGGATAGAAAAATGCTCTTAGGATTCCAGAGAATGAAGTTCAGAAAATATTGTAGAAATAAAGTATTAAAGGCTTTTCATTACCTATCTTTTCTAAAGACATAGAACTTTTTCTATTACAAAAGTAAATAAGCATCATGTGGTTGCTTCTCATAGGTCTGGCCTTCCTTACTCCTTTACCAGGGCAGAATTTTTTAATGTTTCCTTCTCTTGTCACTTTACCAAGAGGATACATAAATCTGAATCAATAGCAGATGTACTGGGAATTAATTAAACGATTATTTTTACTTGGACCTGATGCTGTTTTCTAAATTATTTGCTCATCATTTTCAAGAATCTTGGGCAAAGGCCTGGCTTATCAATACCTTCCGTACCACAGCTCTTCTGTCCTGGGGCAGGAAGATGTTTGTTAATAATTGTCCTTTTAAGCTTATCTTATAGCTTAAAAATTTCATGGAGCCTCTGTTTTCTCCTACTTCTCTGTGATAATGACTTCCATATGCGTGTTAATTTGCAATGCTCACAATGTTACTGATTTTATGTTGTCAGTGTCTTCTGCAGTTTGCTAAGCACAGGGTAATCACCTCGATACCAGCATCTACTTCTTTCTATCTCAGATCCTTGTTTTTGCTTGATCATTGGCTGGCACCTAGAAGATAGAATGCTAGGTTTTATAATATCCTTTCAAAGCAGACCTCCCTATATACCTCCTATCTTTTCAAATGCGTAATTCGGGAATTCCAAGATGGCAGCAAACAGAGAGCACCATTTTGGAGAGTCAGAGGACCTGAATCTCTGAAACTGGTGAGTGGAGGGACAATCGAAGCTAGAATTTGGACTTTTGGGTTTTCTGAATGAGAGGGGACACCACAGAAGCAAGGAGAGATTGTAGATTCAGATCAGGCTCAGACTTCTCTGGGAATGGAGTAGGGCACTTCCCTTGTCCGGGCCTCCCTCCTCCTCAGGGAAGTCTGCACACTGGGCCAGTAAGCTGAGTGCAAAGCTCACTGCCACTGTCAGGAGACCATGACAGCAGAGACTGGGCTTCTGGCACCTCAGCCGCAATGGGCAGCTGCACCCACCTGCTGAACACACATCCCTCAGAGCACATGTCCAAGGAGCCCATGCCCTATCCAGCATCTTCTTGCTGAGCCCTGCCCCCCACCGGAGATCAGGCCATGCAGAGCTCACACCCCTCTGGAGACTCTGCTCAGCAGAACCACAAAGATAAGCATCACTAATAGAATACAAGAGATGGAAGATAGAATCTCCGGTGCAGAAGATACACTCGCAGAAATTGATATCTCTCTCAAAGAAAAAGTAAAATCGGAAAAATCTCAAACACAAAACATCCAAGAAATCAAGGACGCCAGGAAAAGGCAAAATCTAAGAATAATAGGAATTGATGAAGAAGAGGATTCCAGGCTCCAAGATCCAGAAAATATTTTCAAGAAAATCATAGAAGAAAAATTTCCCAACCTAAGCAAAGGGATGTTCACAAACATTCAAGAGGCCTACAGAACACCAAATAGACTAGACCAGAAAGGAAACTCCTCATGCCACATCATAGTCAAAACGCTTAATTTACAGAACAAAGGAAAGGTATTAAAAGCAGCAAGGGACAAGGCCAAGTAACATAAAAGTAGATCTATCAGAATCACACCAGACTTCTCATCAGAAACTATGAAAGCCAGAAGGGCCTGGGCAGGTGTCATGCAGTCTTTAAGGAACCACAGATGCCAACCAAGCCTACTATACCCTGCATAGCTTTCAATCAACATAGATAGAGAAAAAAATATTCCATGACAAAACTAAGTTTAAGCAATATCTAAACAGTAAACCAGCTCTACAGATGATACTAGAAGGAAAATTCCAATCCAACGAAAACAACTACACCCAAGAAAACACAGGATATAGATAATTTCTCAATAAAAAACAAAAGAAAACAAGCAATGAATCACAGTAAGACCACCAACTCCACAATAACAGGAAAGAACATTCAATAGTCACTATTATCTATCAACATCACTGGGCTCAACTCTCCAATAAAAAGACACAGACTAACAGAATGGGTGCAGAAACAGGATCCAACATTCCGCTGCATCCAAGAAACAAACCTACACAACAAAAATAAACACTACCTCAGAGAAAAGGGGGAAAACTGTTTTTCAAGCAAATGGACCCAGAAAACAAGCTGGAGTAGCTATCTTAATATCTAATAAAATAGACTTTCAACCAAAAAAATTAAAAAAAATGTAGAGGGGCACTACATTCTCATCAAAGGAAAAATCCAAGAGGATATCACAATTCTGAACATCTATACCCCAAATACAAGAGCACCACATTTGTAAAAGAAACATTATTAAAGTTTAAATCACACATCTATCCCAACACCTTAATAGTGGGAGACTTCAACACCCCACTATCACCAAGGGATAGATCATCTAGACAGAAGCCAAACAGGGAGATAAAGGCATTTACAAAGGCCCTAATTCAAATGGACCTAATAAACATCTACAGAATTTTTACCCAAACTCAAAAAGGGTATATATTCTTTTCAGGACCTGATGGAACCTTCTCCAAAATATATCATATAGTTGCTCACAAAGAAAGCCTCAACAGACACAAGAAGATTAAAATAATCCCCTGTATTCTATCTGACCACCATGAACTAAAGCTGGACCTCAACAACAATGGAAATAGCAAAAAGCTTACACACACATGGAAACTTAACAACTTACTACTCAATGACAGCCAGGTTAAGGATGAAATAAAGAAAGAAATTAAAGACTTCCTAGAATTCAATGAAAATGAAGGTACAAATTACCCAAATTTATGGGACACAATGAGAGCAGTGCTTAGAGGAAAATTTATTGCATTAAGTGCCTTTAACAAGAAATCTGTAACATCTCATACAAACAACTTATGGGCCCAACAGAAAGCCCTACAACAAAAAAAGCAGATATACCCAAGAGAAGCAGATGGCTGGAAATAATTAAACTCAGGGTTGAAATCAACCAATTAGAAACAAATAAAACTATCCAAAGAACCAATGAAACCAAGAATTGGTTCTTTGAGAAAATAAACAATATAGACAAACTCTTAGCCAAACTAACTGAAAGACAGAGAGAAACTATTCAATACAGCAAAAACAGAAATTAAAATGGGGACATAACTACAGACATTGAGGAAATTCAAACAATCATTAGGTCTTACTACTACAGACACTGAGGAAATTCAAACAATCATTAGGTCTTACTACAAAAGCCTATATGCCACAAAATTTGAAAAACTAAATGAAATGGACAATTGTCTTGATAGATTCCATCTACCAAAATTAAGTCAAGACCAGGTAGAAAGATTGAACAGCCCTCGGTCCCCCAAGGAAATTGAAGCAACTATCAACAGCCTCCTTTCCAAAAAAAAAAAAGCCCTGGGCCAAATGGTTTCAGCACAGAATTCTACCAGACCTTCAAAGAAGTGCTAACTCCAATTTTCTTCAAATTGTTCCACAAAATAGAAACAGAAGGAACATTATCAAACTCATTCTATGAAGCCACAGTCACCTTGATACCTAAACCACACTATGACCTAACAAAAAAGAGAACTTCAGACTTATCTCTCTTATGAACATTGATGCAAAAATACTGAATAAAATACTTGAAAACCAAATCAAAGAACACATAAAAGATATCATCCACCATGACAAAGTAGGCTTCATCCCAGGCATGCAAGGATGATACAATATATGGAAATCCGTCAATGTAATCCACCATATAAATAACCAGAAAGAGAAAACCCACATGGTCATCTCCTTAGATGCTGAAAAAGCATTCGACAAAATCCAACACCCATTCATGTTTAAAGTCTTGGACAGTTCAGGGATACAAGGCACATACTAAAACGTAGTAAAGGCAATATACAGCAAGCCTATAGCTAACATCAAAATCAACAGAGAGAAACTTAAATTAATCCCATTGAAATCAGGGACAAGGCAATCCCCATATCTCTTCAACATAGTATTTGAAGTCCTACCTAGAGCAAAAGACAAGTAAGGGATATCAAGGGGATACAAATTGGAAAGAAAGAAGTCAAAGTTTCACTATTTGCAGATGATATGATAGTATACATGAGTGACCCCCAAAACTCAAGCAGAGAATTCCTTCAGCTGATAAACACCTTCAACAAAATGGCTGGATACAAAATCAATTCAAAAAAATCAGAAACCCTCCAGTATATCCAAGACAAAAGAGCTGAAAAAGAAATCACTAAACAACACCCTTGACAATAGTCACTAATAACAAAGTACTTCGGGGTGGCTTTAACCAAGCAGGTGAAAGACCTTTTTGAAAAAAACTTCAAGTCTCTGAAGAAAGAAATCAAAGAGGGCATCAGAGGATGGAAATATCTCTCGTGCTCATGGATCGGTAGGATTAACATAGTGAAAATGGCCATCCTGCCAAAAGCAATCTACAGATTCAATGCAATTCCCATCAAAATACCAACACAATTCTTTACAGACCTTGGAAGAAAAATGATCAACTTCATGTGGAGAAACAAAAAAACCCAGAATTTCCAAAACGACAACAACAGATCATCTGGAGGGATGATCCATCCCTGATCTCCATCCCTGATCTCAAGTTGTACTACAGAGCAGTTGTACTAAAAACTGCATGGTTTTGGCATAGAAACAGAAAGGTGGATCAATGGAACTGATTAGAAGACCGAGAAATAAACTCACACACCTATGAATACATGATTTTTGACAAAGAAACCAAAACCATTCAATGGAAAAAAGACAGCATCTTCAGAAAATGGTGTTGGTCCAACTGGATGTCTATGTACAGAAAAATGAAAATAGATCCATATTTATCACCCTGCACAAAACTAAAGTCCAAGTGGATCAAAGACCTAAATATAAAAACAGATGCAATAAGTTGGTTAGAAGAGAAACTGGGGAAGAGCCTAGAACTCATTGGCACAGGAGACAACTTCCTGAAGAGAACACAATCAGCACAGGCTCTCAGAGCAGCAATCACTAAATGGGACCTCATGAAACTGAAAAACTTCTGTAAAGCAAAGGACACAGTTGTCAGAACAAACCAACAGCCTACAGATTGGGAAAAGATTTCCACCAACACTACATCTGACAGAGTGCTGATATCCAGAATATATAAATTTAAAAGGCAAAAATTTAAGCAACCCAATTAAAAAATGGGGTATGGAGCTAAACAAAAAATTCTCTGTAGAAGAATATAGAATGACAGAGAAAAACATAAAGAGATGCTCAACATCCTTAGCCATTAGAGAGATGCAAATCAAAATGACCCTGAGATTTCACCTTACACCCATCAGAATGGCTAAGATCAAAAACTCAAGAGACAACACATGCTGGAGAGGTTGCGGAGAAAGGGGAACCCTCCTCCATTGCTGGTAGGAATCTAAACTTGTACAACCACTGTGGAAATCAATCTGGTACTTTCTCAGACAATCAAGAATATTGCTTCTTCAAGTTCCAGCCATACCACTCCTAGGCATATACCCAAAAGTTGTTCAAGTACACAGCAAGGACATTTGCTCAACCATGTTTGTAGCAGCTTTATTCGTAATAACCAGAACCTGGAAACAACCCAGATGTCCCTCAGTTGAGAAATGGATACAGTAATTATGGTACTTTTACATAATGGAATACTACTCAGCAATTAAAAACAAGGAAATCATGAAAATTTCAGGCAAATGGTGGGATCTAGAAAAGATCATTCTGAGTGAAGTATCCCAGGAGCAGAAAGACACACCTGGTATATGCTCACTTAAGGGGGTACTAGATTTATAAGATAGGATAAACATAATAAAATTTATCCACCTAAAGAAGATAAACAAGAAAGAGGACCCGGGGTAAGATGATCAATCCTCACTTAAAAAGACAAATGGGATGGACATGGGAAGTAAGAGAAAACAAGAAACAGGATAGGAGCCTACCACAGAGGACACCTGAAAGACTCTACCTAGCAGTGTATCAAAGCCGATGCTGAGACTCATAACCAAACCTTCAGCAGAGTTCAGGGAGTCATATGAAAGAAGCGGGAGTTAGTATGACCTAGAGGGAACAAGAGCCCCACAGGGTCCAAATATATTTGGGCACAGGGGTCTTCTATGAGACTGTTTTTCCAAGCAAGGACCATGCATGGATATAACCTATAACCCCTGCTCAGACATAGCCCATGGTAGCTCAGTAACCAAGTGCGTACCCTAGTAAGAGGGACAAGAATTATTTCTGACATAAACTCAATGACTGGCTCATTGGGCTTCCCCACCCCCCTGTTCCCCGAGGGCAGAGTAGCGTTCCTAGCCCACAGATAAGGACATTGCAGCCAGTACAGGAGATACCAGATAAGCCAGGGTCACATGGAAGGGGAGGAAGACCTCCCGTATCAGTGGACTTGGAAGAGGGCAGGGGGAAGATGAGGGAGGGAGGATTAGGAGGGAAAGAGGGAGGGGGCTATGGCTGGGATACAAGTAAATGACCTGTGATTAAATTAAAAATAAATTTAAAAATTGTGTAATTCAATAATGCATTTCTTTTCTATCTTGCTCATTGAAAGGATACCTTTAGAACATAATTAACACTGTGCATTTGTACAGTGCCTCACACTTTTTCAATGCAGAAGTTCGTCTATTATCATCCTTCATTTTATTTTCTGTCACATCCCAACGAGTAGGTAGATCAGGCATTTGCTATTCAGAGTTGCAAGAGTTTAAGCATTAAAAAGGTGCATTTTCTGGAGGCACTATTTATGAGTAGGGCACCTGGGATGAACACCCCACTGTTTGGACTCCCAGTACTACCCTGTTCTTTATTGGCCTTTTCTGTTCTACTGAATGCTTTCTCTCCCTCACCATTTGGATTCCATCCTGGGGCAGAGTGGCACAGTTGTCACCACCCTGAGCCACTATCTTGCTGATTTGCTATTGAGTTATTTCTTCATTTATCATCCCACAGTGGCCCCACAGTGGCTCCACACACATGTGGGAAGAGACCTTTTAAACCTGCCATAAATCACACACATTCATACCTTACTGTTGTCTGTGCTCTTTGAAAAAATCTATTTTTTTAGTAAGGACATTTTTCTTCGGCAAGTACGAGTCTCTTTTCACTTTAATGAAAACATTAAGCTCTATATGATGTCACCTGACTTTTGCTATGTGTGGATATCCATCTATGCAGTGAGCGTCCAGCTCCTGATTGAATTCACTGACTTACAATACCCATGTCCTTCCTTCTGTATGGACTCTACTCTTTAACATTCTAAATTGTTGCATTATTTTTTTAAAGAAAAGCATGGGATCAGTTAAGATCAGCAATACAACACCACATAGATTCATCACATTCCCTCTGTGTTTGTCTTCATCTGTCTTTGTTCCACTTACCTGGAAGGAAAACAAGAGTCAACACACTGATTATGCCATCAGCCAGAGAAAAACAACCGTATTTCTCAAGAGACTGTCACTCTGGCAGAAAGACAAATGTCCATGCTCATGAGAGACTATAGTACCATCAGAGACCCATGTCTGTCCTCAGGCAGGCCACACCTCTTATCCTAATGGTGTCCCATCTGGGCAGTTTGATGTTTAAGCTTCCTACTTCACGGCAGTTGTGGTGCCTAGATTATAACGAGCAGCCAGAGTATATAGGTGCTAGTTTTACTTATGTGATAGACAGTGGTGTAGGTAATTTACACCCAAAGAGCATTCTGTAGTAGAGTCTCATAATCAAAGCAGGAAGTTCTACATTGGAGCACTTCTTATAGATAGGATTTTGTATTTATATGTGTGACCGGATAAACATGAAATCACAAGCAAGTTGCAAATGATAGGAGTATCAAATGATATGGAAAAATATGGTTCAATCCAGCACTCTAGTAAACAAAAGGCAATTTTTTCAGGGTTGAGGGTACAAGTATGGTTAGACTACAGGAAGTCTGTGTCTGAATGAGGGAGTCAAAATTACTTTACAGAAGAAGTTTTTTTATTGTCTCAACAGGCAGTCACTTTGGAGGGCAGAGAGGGAGAAGACATTGCTCTCTACAGAAGACATAGGGATGACAGAGAAGAAAACTAGAAAACCCATAAGCAGTAGATCACAAAGGAAATGGCTTGTGTAAGGAAGTAGGAAACTCTTATAGGACCTTAGAAACCTCTAGAAATGAAGTCTCTAGGGACCTTTTCAGTGATCTTTCCTTTAACTCACAGTGGATGAGAACCAATTTTCATAGAGCCCCATTTGAGTGCCAAGTTCGGAGAATGACATTCAGTTGACATTTAATAGTTTACACACAATTTGCAAGGCCGTTCTTCTCCATATGTGAAACCAAACTGGGTGAAGAGAAAACAGGATTGTTTTAAAACTGGAGTGAGCTTTAATTCAAATACCGTTTTACACAAAGCATTACTTCTTTTAATTTTATTGTCTCAGATCTATTTGAGAGCAAGGACAATGTCCTTTGAGCCCTGTTGTGGTATAAGAGAATTTAAACTCTTCTTGTTATTATGAAAAAAACCATAATTTTTGTAAGCTTCATGAGAAAGGCTGCAGTTAAACCTAAGCTCTTTCCAAAGAATTACAAGGTATTCTTTTAGAAAAAAAATTAATCACCAGTGTTAGACAATTCTTAACTATTATACACTTGCATGTAATCCAAGGGTTTATGAACCCAAAGGGTCCTTGTATTTCATTATGGCTGTCCTAGAAATAATCGCTACTCTCCATCTTCCTGTATAATGAAGGTTCTTTCCTGACCTCATAGATGCAGATAAAAGTTGAAGGTATGGTTTGTAGCTCGCCATTAAGAATGCACACACATTGTACTCAGAAGGCCTATAGTGAAGTAGGTGCTAAGTTTGCTGAAAATGATCAAATAACAAAGAAATAAAAAGAATCTCAGAAAAGAAAGAATTCTTCTTGTCTTTTAATTACATTACATTGATGTCATTTTGTACACATCATTTGTTGACTGTGGTTATTTCTGTTATATTATGTTTTAGTTTCTTTTTCCTTTATTTAACCTGAAAAATTACCATCTCCCTTCTATTCCATAATAAGTGCTGTTGAACTTCCTAATGCAACAGATGGAGACTATTCCAGACAGTTCTGGGATCACTTATTGAGAATTGTTTAATGGTGGGTTTTGAGACTGGAGAAATGCTTACATGTAAGAACACTTACAACACTAGTAGCTGAGACCTGTGTGCAGACCCTAGCTTCCATGTAGAATGTGAACCTGGCTGCATATGCCTATAGCCATAGTGCCAGGGGAGGCAAGAGAATCACTGGGTTTTGCTTAACACCAGCCCAGGTCCAGTTTTGGTAAGAGACTTTGTTTGTTTGTTTGTTTGTTTGTTTGTTTTCCGAATCAGGGTTTCTCTGTGTAGCCTTGGTTGTCCTGGACCCTCTTTGTAGATGAGACTGGCCTAAAACTCACAAAACTCACCAGCCTCTGCTTCGCTCAATGAATGCTGGGATTACATGTATGTGCCTCAGAGCCTGGCTTAGTAAAAGACCTTGCCTCAAAGGAATAAGGAAGAGAATAGTAGAACAGAATATCAGGTGTCGTTCCCCGGCCTCTTTGCACGAATACAAATGTGTGCATATACATCCCACAAACACCCATATACAATAAAATACATAAGAAGATGAACTAAAATAAAAAAGCATTTCTCTAACTGAGGTGGACACAACAGGAAGACTGCATTATTTCCACAAAATGGCGTTTGTTTACTTTAATGGCATTTGCTTCATTAGCAAAGTAACTTTTTCCATTAGTTTTAGATCAGGAAAAGTCAGGTTGTTTTAGTGCAAACACATTGTCTAAGCTCACACTTGTTCGATGGAACCCACTAGATTTTACTGATTACTCAGATAAATACAACTTCATTCCATAAGGAGTTTATAGCTTTCTGGGGAACTCTACATATTTGCAGAAAGAGAGAAACTCGGTGGAGAGCTGCAAGCCTCGCCCTGTGGAATTATTTGCAGTGTGTGTGTCTCTTGCCTCGAGAAGTCTTTGATTTTCATGGATTCATCTCCTCTCAATAATTTCATATACATTGCTGTACCACTTGCCCTGGCAACATTTTCTTGTTCTGGGCAACAGGGAGATATTGCAGAGTCTTACAGGAAAGCCAAATACAGGGGAGTGGGCCTGTTGGCCTGGCTCCCCAGACATAGAAGTAGGAAAGGTCCAAGGATAAACATGCTTCCGGCTGAGGTCCAAGCTACCGCAGGATGGGGTCAAGGCTGGAGCTGTAAAGAGCAGGATGACATCAGGGCAGGCCAAGCTCGGGAGCACAGGCAAGTGTTACATATACTTGTACACTGTTCTGAAAAAATGACACACTTTCCCCTGTTGTTGATTTATTGGGTAGTTGTGACAATAGATGTTTCTTAATAATACAGATTTTGTTTGTTCAAGCTGTTGTCAAAATGATACTGGTCTGGAATGAAACAAAAATAAATGTGGTAAACTGTTTTTTCCTCCCCCTCCTTTTTTTTAAAAATTTTTTCCTACTAGGACATGCCACAGGCTATGCTTTAAAGCTTACTGATTCCCCTGCCCTGTTACATGCTGAGAAGGAAGAAGATTCAATGTGAGGATTGCGAGTTTCTTTTGATTACAATCAGCAACACTGAGCCCTTGTTTTATATGCATGTTTGTGATACAATTTTAACAGTCTGTGCTGCTTAAGGCTGGGATGAGGGTTGTCGTTTTTTTTTAATCGACCTTCATGGGTTCTGAGTTTAGAGCCGAGCTCCAGCCTGTGTGTGTTCCAGTCCAATTATGCCACTGAAACGTGATTTCATTGTTCAAAAGGAAATAGCTTTCTTTTTTAAGGCCCTTAGACATTGAATAATTCCTTTAAAAATAAATTGAAAATGAGTCAAACCAATATAGAATTAACTCACCCTGAAATAAACGAGTTCCACAATTAAAGAGAAAAAAATTACTGAAGAAGTTATGCAGAGAAGTTTGTCAGTCAATAAAACGCACACACATTAACGCACACAAAACAAAGCCCATGGAGTATCTGTTGTCACTGGCCTCACTTTTACATAAGGGATGTGAAAGGAGTAGGAAATGGCAGTTCCTGCTGAACCATCTGTTGACAGTAGTCATGGGGACACAAAAGAAACTTTCTCAGATGAGCCACACTCTCTAGAGCATAGCTCTGAATGAGAGAGGAAATTCTGACATATACCCAGTCTCAGCTGCAAAGTGTGAGTCCCAGATCAGGATGATTGAATATATATTTCTAGATTTAGCACTAGTGGTGTGAGTAAGGAAAGAGGAGACATGCCTTCTGCTTAGAGAGGCAGTGAGCTGAGAATTGGAGAAGAATGTGGCCAGAAGATCAGAGAGGGATCAGCCTTACCAGGCTACAGAGGAGACAATGTAGTCAGTCCTGATGAGACCTGATAGGCTAGGGTCAGAGGGACTTAGAGAGGTGCATGGGAGGAGATGAAGGTAGGAGGGAGGGATTTGGAGGCGATGAGAAAGGGCGTTCCAGCTGGGATACAAAGTAAACAAACTCTAGTTAATATAAAAATAAGATAAAAATAATAAAAGTGATAAACACACACATACAAAAGACCAGAGGTGAGCCCAAGATTAGGAAACTAGCCAAGAGCGAGAGTGGCTGGGTAAGGCCAGCTGGAAGACAGCTCCACTCCTTCTGTCCTAAGCAGGTTAGTTCTATGAAAAGGAAGGAAGAAGTGCTGGGAGCCTGCAATGCATTGGCACTCATCTTGTTCTTGGTCTCCTTTCAGATATCTGTCATCTAAATCTTATGACCATGATAAACTTACTACTCTCTATTTGAGCTATGTTTTGAATAACGGATAAAGAAAACATACACCATTTGAGTTTCGGGGATTGGCTTAATATGATGGTCTCAGCTGTATCCATTTCCTTACAAATGTCATAACTTTATTCTTCCTTATGGCTGAAAATATTCCATTGTGCTTGTAAAAGTCATTTTCTATATCCATTGCTCTGTGGATAAAGGCTGGAGCCACAACTCAGCTCTGTGCATACAGCTGCAACCAACAGCAAGCTGTTCTGAGTGATCTTGAAGTCCATTGGGTCATTACCCAGAATATGCTAGAAGCTAGTTGGGTGGTTTCTAGAACAGGAATTCTGAAACTTAAACCCTGAATAAACACTAGCTGTCTGACCTCAAAGCTTTGATTTGATTCACCTTTGAAGGGAGAAACACAGTTTTCCTTGCAGGAGTGTTGACAGCCCAGGATGATTGTAGCACTGGCCTTTGGAGAGACCTGATACACAGTGATTACCAAGGCTGCTGGCTATTGTTGCTAGCGTAGCACCCCCAGGAGTGAATAGTGAGAAAACCCTGATTGCTTACAGACTAGACCCTGTATTTGCCATAGATACAGATCCAGGATGCTGTGGATAGTACTGAACCTCTATAAACTATGTTTTCCTTATATTTCCCCATGTGATAAAGTTTAATATATACATTAGGCCCAGTATGAGACTAATCAATGGTATTATAGAAGGGGAACAAGTTGGAGAATGGGAAGCTCAGTGGGGGTATGAAGAGACAAGAGAGAATAATGGGGATGAATACTATCTGAATACAATATACACATATATACCATGTCACAGAACATTATTTAGCATATATTGATATATGTTAAGATGAAATCTTAAGAAAGAGAACATCCCATTTAAAATATTTGAAGCTGGTGTGGAGAAAGGGTTTAGCAGCTAAGAGCACTTGTTGGTCTTGCAGAGGACCTGAGTTCAACTTCCAGCACCCACATTGTGGCTTACAACTATCTGTAACTCCAATTCCAGGAGATGTCATTCCATCTTCCAACCTTCACAACCTCTAAGCACATACACATCTGTATGCAAAACACTGATACATAAAATGAAATGAATAAATCTAATTTTCAAAACAAATTGGAACAATGTGGACCAGGGGTATCTGATACTACACAAAAGCTCTGGTAAGGGATCTTCTGAATGTTGGAGTTCACAGATAATAGATTTTTGTAACATTACTCAAGATTTTATCTCTCCCAGACCATTAAAAATGTGAATGGGCCTATAAGATTATGGTACAGGAAAGCATCAGAATATCAACATATGTTATGCTGTGGATAACGTTTGTCCCTGGATCTATTTTGATAAAGTGTAGAATCTTAGGGAGAGAAAGCAGAGCTACAGTTGAAGGGTGAGCATAGAGAGAGCAATCCAATGGAGACAAAGCTGTGTTGCAAAGCTGGAGGCGGTCATGCAAACCTTATTCACCTTGTGATTTTGCCACCAGGCAAACTGAACCTAGATATGAACATTAATAACACTTACAGTAACACATAAAAAAAGGGAAGGGGTTTGTGAACATGAAGGCCGAAAGTGTTTCAAAAATAAATTGTTTTCTCCTTTTCATTCCTCTTTAAGTCTTCAGTTTCCAAATGTGTTTGGTCATTTTTCTCCCTTGGATGCTACTGTTACTTTATGTCTGCTAGTCGTTTGTGCCTGTGCTGAATATTTATAGCGAAACTCAATACACCATACATCTTGGAAGTACCTTGAGGGCAGGACATGGGTTAATAAAGTCATAAAATTATTCATAACCATTCTGGGTGAGAGCCACATCGTATTACTAAACTATATGAATGTTAATAAAAAACAGAAAGAGACTTAAATCACAGATCACTGAAGCAAAATGGCGACCAAAGGAAGTTTTATTGCTCAAGTCAACCTGCCATCTTATTTCAGAAGATATGATAGTTTTATAAACTATTTGGATCAGGCTTTTCTGTGAGAATAAAAAATATCAGCTGCTTAAAACCCATGTTACTTTTCAATCACATGAAATGTCTAGTAGGGTCAACCAAGTGCTATGTGTATGCTGTCTTTGCTCTGGGGCCCAGAATACTAGGCAGTGGCCACAGGAAACCCTGCCATTTGCCAGAACAGAGTGAACAAAAGTTAGTGAGCCTTGTGCCAGTTGTTAAAAGTTCCTACCTCAAAGTTACACCCATTGTTTAGTCTGTGTTTCTTAAGCAAGTGTCTTTGACATGTTTAACGTATCCTGAATCAACAACACAGTTCTGAAAGTGTCCCTTGAACAGTGTAGATCTGACAGTTAGGGACCAGATGAGCTAACATCGTTGATATTACAAATCAAATTGCATTGTGGTATTACCTATGTGTCCTTGGGATTTCACAAAAATAAGGACACCTGAGCCGTCTGGGTTTTAGCCCTTCATGGCAAACATAGCATGATAGAAAGAATATTCACGGTTACTTGCTGAGCATCCATCCTATACTGGGAGTTAAAATGGCATGCTCTGTTGGTTAAGCAAGACGCATAAGACACTTTGTACAGAATATGATCTCAAAGTACAGGGTCAATATGATAAACTCACACTCAAGTAGCCAAAAGCAGCCAAGCGAAACTTCTATCATGCTACATGAAGACTGTAGAGTCATAGTTCCTGGCATTATTTGTGCCATCATCCTTGCCATAGAGGATGTATAAGCTACATTCTCTGTGCATTGGCACCCTGGACATGCTGGCTATTTTTTCACACTTGTTGGTTTGGGTCCATATCTATTCATTAAAGTTCAGGGCATGTTTCTCAATAAAAGTTGGAAAAGAGAACCACATGCAGCATTGGCGGGGCTAGCCACTTAAATAATAATCAGGAGACTTCCAGAAAGTTTCCATTTTTTTAACCCTCACAGCCCTTTGAAAGGAAAGATCCTCAGTCCCTAATAAATGGGGAAAAAAAGACTATCTCAGGACTGTGTTGGTGTGGTTTGCTAAAAAGTATAATGGATTAAACACCTTGGAAAATGGAAATTGTTTTTTTCAAAGTTCTGCTGGTTAAAAGTGAAAGATGCAGTTCTCAGGAGGAGTGTTTATCTTAAGTTTGTGAAGCCAGGTGGCTCACAGTTTTTGCTAGCACTCATGAGGCTAAAACAGAAAGATTGTTGGCAAATTTTAGCCAGCTTGAGTGACAGCATAAGACCCTGTCAAAAGAAGAAAAGAAGTAAACAAGGAAAAAGAAAGAAAGGAAGGAAGGAAGGAAGGAAGGAAGGAAAGAAGAAAGAAAGACTGCATTAGTTATCTCTGTTGGTCTTCTTGTGAGGCTCCTGTCCCCTCCAGTCCTCTTCCACCTTTTCCCCCAGCACTTCCACAAGACCCTCAGAGCTCTGCCTCATGCTTGGCTGGAAGTCCCAGCATTTGTCTAGATCTGCTGCTGGATGGAGCCTCTCAGATGACAGTCAACTAAGGCTCCTGTCTGTGAGCATAGCAGTATCATTAACAGTGTCAAGGGCTGGGTCTCTACTGTGGGGTGGGTCTCAGGTTGGGCCATTCATTGGTTGGATATTTCCTCATTCTTTGCTTCCTCTTTATCCCTGAACTTCTTGTAGGCAGGGTAATTTTTGGATCAAAAGTTTTGTCGGTAGACTGTTGCAGAGATCCTGGGTTTGTTCTTGTCCACTTTCAGGGAATGTGACACTCTCCTCTCACCTCAGTGGGCACCAGACACATACATGGTGCATAGATATACATGCAGGCAAAACAGTACATTACAAAAATAAATAAATAAATGCTTTAAAACTACACAGGAAAATACTTTGTGAGAAAGAAAACAATGAGAGAACATGCGTATCTGTAAAAGTTGACTTAAAGACAATGACAAGGTCCTAAAGTGAATGTAGTATACAGGAAATAAGTGCTGACAACAAACATGGGTTGCCAAAATGCATGCATTAGAATTTAGTGATCTATCTATCTATCTATCTATCTATCTATCTATCTATCTATCTATCTATCTATCTATCTATCTGTAGGTGTGTGTATATGTATACACATACACACACATATCATGGGGGTGGGGAAAGGCAATCACTGGAAGTCAGAAGAAAGTGAGAATGTGAAACTTTTCATCTTATTTCACACATTCTTTATGATTTAAAACAAAAACAGAAAAACAAGGAGTGGGTAAATCCTTTTGGAAATTTGTTGGTTTTTTTTTCTTCTTTATCTGATGATGTTTTGCATGACATGGATTAAATTGAGATAATTATAAGACATCTGAGAGGGAGTGCTTGATTGGAGATAAAAGCCTTGAAGTCACATAGGAATTATTCAGGTAGAAGTGATGGATACAGTAAAACATTAATAGCGGAATGCTGATTGTTATTTAGATGCTTGAATAATAATAGTCATTACCCAGCACCCACCAGGTGCCAGGACCGTTAGGCACGTTGTTTCATCAAATCTTCACAAGTACTCTGTAAAATAGGTGTATTATTTCTGCTTTACAGATGAAAAGCCTGAATCTTTGAGACATTAAGCAATTTTCCAGGGATCATATAGCATGCAAGGGTGGGGAGAGTGAGCCTTCAAACTCTTCCCTGTCAGACTTAAACTTTATGTGCTTCAGCTCCACTTTGCTTGAAGATAATTACTTCACGTGTGGATAATGAATTCCCTTCCTGGGGCAGCATATCAGGAATTGCACAGGAAATAAAACTTAACACTTTTCTACAGGTGGGTGGAAAATTACATTCCCTTGTCTTTATGTGACATGGGCCAGAAGAGGGGCATGCAGAATATGAGCTGTCTGACAGGAGGAAATTATCACCTATTAAGCTACAGAAGTTCTACTCAAACCAAAGATGAAATTGTTCCTGAATGGTTAGAGGGACTGTGCTGGCAGAAGCAGTAAAATGACTGGGCACAACCTCTGAATTCCCTACACTGAATGTGTTAATTCAGCAGTTCCTGATTTGGGAAGATATCTTGCATCATATTATGCCAAAGCTATTTTGAGCAAGAATTAGCACTTTGAAATGGGCATGCAAATTTCTCATTTCAATAAAAATGCCATTGCTCTATAAAGAGAGATGGAGGGCTAGGATAAATTTGCTCAGTTTTTGGAATGGACATGGGAAGAAGAAACTAAAAACTTATTCTATCTGAATTTCTATTGAAGAAATGGAATAGAAATCTGACACAATCTCAACTATTTCATGGGTCTTGGCAACAAAACTGGAGAAGAAAAAGGGACCTTAAACTCTGTGTAATCATGCTGTTGAACCTTGCCTGTTTATGTGGTCAAAATCTTAAATAATAATTATTTGGAAAAAAGCTTTCATCTATTCCTGACTGCACTGACCAAACTACTTGAAATTTCTTTGTATAGCACATCCATGTTCCCCGAGGAAACTGTAGCCCCAATCTCATCTCACAGATAACAAAGGACACTGGAGGAGGACTTCATGGCCCATATCTAAATGTTAAAATAATTATCAGTTAATAAAAAAGTGCTTAATACATTGAAGACTTAGACCATCGACTTTTAATAGAGAATATAATGACATAAGAACAGGCTATGACCCCTTGAGTACTTTTGACCCTCATTTTTCCTTTTCCCATCCTAGCTCTGCTCACTTCTGCAGAGTCTTATGTTTTGTGTGTGTGTGTGTGTGTGTGTGCATCCATCCTGAATATGTAAGCTCCAAATACAAGAGTGGACCATTCTTGGGACAGAATCAAGAAGGGCAGCCCACCAGGTTATGGCTGATTTCTGGGAGGAGAGAGCTGAAGGAGAGACATTGATAAGCCTTGAAAATGGGTTTAGGCATTTTTGGCTGGTTCTAGATGGGAAGCGTACATGGAGAGAGTTAGAAAACAGCCCTCAGTTAGCTTGATTCTAGTAATTCCTAGCTCATCACTCTTGATCTTGTAGCCAAGAGAACCTGTCCAAAATTATGAAACCATCAGACTAGTAGAACAAATAAGGGAGATTGAAAAGTACCAAAAATGCCCTTGAAAGATCATAATAGATAATGCTTTGTAGTATCTGTGAGAACTTAAGTCTTCTGTTAGGATCTTAATGATAAACAACTACCCCAATGTTCAAGCTTTAGTTATAAGCTCGCTGGAAATGACTTTTCTTTAGCTAGTTAAATACAATGCTCTTCTTTCCAAACTCTTATGTTTATTCATTTCATCATGATTTCATTGAAAATGTATACAAAATAATGTATTTGTTCTTTCTGATGTTCTTAGCCACACTCTTCTCTAAAGTGGAAGCATATTTCTCTTCTGCTGTAGTGAATGTATACTGTGCCGATGAAGTTCCTCAAAGGCAGGTGTGCTGTGTCAATTCTTCCTCTTTGTTCTGACATTAATTTGCTGTGTGCTTTAGGCAAGAGGATTTTCCTTCTTTATGTCTCTCATAGATTTAACTGAAGACTGTGTATCTTGTTTTCTCTTAGGTGGTGGTGTCAGATACATATTAAACCCATGGAGAGCTCAAAGTGACTACAGGCTGTGCAGTTTCACAGGAGAGGTGCTAGCCCTGTAGAGTTTGCAAGATGGGACACAAAGGTAGGCGGAAATTTACTAACTGGTTCTTTTCCATAATTAGTACCATGTTTATTATGGTAGTTCCTTTTCATGATGGCTGTGAACCGGAACAGAAGATATTCTGTAACTAGACAGACTCTGAACATGAAGAAGGGGTATTATGGACTATCCGTAATGTGACCAGGAAGAAATACAACAAGCTCAGATGAAAACCCTCATGGATATATATAGTTCAAGTTAATAAACAGGTTTTTAATGACTGTGGATATTAATCATTTACCATTAAATGCCACATTTACTGCTTCCATACTAAACAGAAGTCAGTGAAGTTTAAGGCTAAACACTAATTTAGTTTTAGTTGAATTTATTATTTAATACTTGAAACCATGTTTTAAAGTTTAATCCGAAAAGATTCAGAGTTGTCTATAGGACAATAGGCAACCCTGTGTATCACCCTAAAGAGTTAGAAAGAATACTTGATGCTTATAAAAACAATGTGAAATTGCTTTTGAAGGTCCTGTGATGTTGTTCAGCCTTGATTTGAGTCCTGCTGAATGCTAGCCAGATGGGACAAACTGATAGGAACTAAACAGCAGATGTCAGTAGATATCTTGGCAGCTGTTTGATATCTAACCACATGAATTATCAAAATAAAGCCTTATCTTCAGGGATTCTGACAAGAATGGAAATGTTGTGGGATAATGCTGCCACAGTTGAATCTGCTGTGAAGACAGATCTAAATGAAAGTTTCCTCGGGCAAAACAGGGTTTATTTGGTGGGAAATGAAAAAAATAAATAAAAAGATTCTTCATGTTCCCAATGTGGTACTGAATTCAACAACTGCAAAAATTTAATTTGGCTTGGCTGAAGAGAGACTTAGACCTTCTTTCCCCTGAGTAATTCTTCGGTGTTGGAATTCCCTGTGACATATAGAGTGCAGAAAGTATCCTCAGTCATTTTTACCTTGAAAAACTGACATTTTGAACATCAAAACTATTTGAGCAAATAGTTTTAGAATCTGTAACTGTTTTCTTTTTAATTCTTCATACCCGCAGATACTGTTTATATCTCTAGAAAAATACACCTGCAAAAGACATTTTAAGTACCAAATAGTTCTTCCCTACTCTCTGAGATGTTGTTCAGCAAATGTCCTACTCCCCTAGTATGCACCTTTACTCCTCAAGCATTTCTTTCTTTTTATTTTTTTTACTTTAAAAAATTTATTTTATTTTTCCTAATTACGGTTTATTCATTTTGTATCCCAGCTGTAGCTCTCTCCCTCCTCCCCTCCAGCCCTCCCCTCCCTTTTCTTCTCCTATGCCTCTACTGATAGTGGAGGTCCTCCTCCCCTTCCATCTGACCCTAGTCTATCAGGTCTTATCAGGACTGGCTTGATTGTTTTCCTCTGTAGTCTGGTAAGGCTGTTCCTCCCGAAGGGGGAGGTGATCAAAGAGCCAGCCCATGAGTTAATGTCAGAAACAGTCCCTGTTGCCCTGTTGCCTGTAGGGAACCCTCTTGGACACTGAGCTGCCATGGGCTACATCTGTGGAGGGGTTCTAGGTTATCTCCATGTAGGGTCCTTGTTTGGAGCATCAGTCTCAGAAAAGACCCCTGGGCCCAGATTTTTTTGGTTCTGTTGCTCTCCTTATGGAGCTCCTGTCCCCTCCAGGTTTTTCTATCTCAAGCATTTCTTAATCACTGAATCCTGTGTTGATTCTATAACCTCTCTTTCACAACCTGCGTACGGACCACTCCTTCAGCACTCATCCAGTGGTCTTTCAGATTTGAAAGAATCACTGTGTGACACATGGTGGTAAGAAGATCTAGTATTCTTTAGTAGGTAACTCTTGTGGAATGCTGGGATCCCTGAGACTCGCTTATCAATGCCTAGTGTGTGTTCCTTTCCCCAACCCTGTGTTCAGTGATCTTAGGTTTGCAGCTTAAGTTTGTTTGTTGCAATAATCTTCAATCCATGAATATGGGTGGCTGCCACAGAAGAGAATATTGCCACCCTAAATAGTCATTTGTTGCAAAGTCCACCACTAGAATAGAAACACATGGATTTGTTATCTCATGCATTGCTTTGGGTTGCTAGCCAGCTGTGAGTCTCTATGGTGTATTCCAGCAGCATAGTTTCTTCTTACCTGTTAAGAGACTTTTCTTACATTGTTGTTTCTCTGCATGTTTTTTTAAAGGTTCTAGAACACTGGATATTTTCTAATAACTGTTATGTGACTGAAACACTCTTAACTTCAATAAGGAACAGCAACTTATTTTTTTTTCTTTTAAATAGCACTAGACTGAACTTTGTAGACATCTTTAGTAAACATAGTTTGACCTCATAAAAAATACAATCACCAGTTAGTCAATTCTTTAGAAATTCATAAATAGATGAGTCAGACAAATGAATCATAGGCAAAAGGCACCAGGAATTCATCTTGACAATTGTCAATTCAAACATCAATGCACTTATATATGTCCTTTGAGGTACAAAGGCATTTTCACTGTCTCATACGTCCGCATTAAAATAAACACAAAGCCTACTCAACAGTCAAGTTTGAATTCTAACTATTATAAGTGAAAGATAGTCTGAAAAAATTGTTTTTCCAAGGTAGGCCCAAACAATAAACAGTTCACATACCATGAATTAAAATAATAAAACAATTTTTTTTTGCTTTCTTTATATTTTCTTTTACTGGAGATTTACAAAATCAAGGTAGGACCATACACATTTTAAGCAAGCAATTTTCCACTGAGGTCTTTTTATATTTTTGAGATAGAGTCTTATTTGTAATTTCAGTCCTCTTGATTCAGGCTCCTGAGTATCTGGGGTTCTAAGCATGAGGCATGAGAAAATATTCTTAATTATCAGGTCTGGAAAATGGTCATTTATATGGATCAAGGTTTAAAAAAGGCTGTTTTCTCCTTCCTCCGATGTCCATCCTTTTTGCCTTTCTGAATGAGGACTGGGCATCTTAGCCAGAGTCCTCCTTCCTGATTAGCTTCCTTAGGTGTACAGGTTTAGTAGGTTTATCCTATATTATATGTCTAATATCCACTTATGAGTAAGTATATAGCCTATATATCCTTCTGCTTCTGGGATACCTCACTCAGGAAAAGGAAGAAAACAGGGAACATGACAGGAGCCTACCACAGAGGACCTCTGAAAGGCTCTACCATGCAGGGTATCAAGGCAGATGCTGAAACTCATAGCTAAACTTTGGGCAGAGTGCAGGGAATCTTATGAAAGAAGTAGGAGATAGTAAGACCTGGAGAAGACAAGCGCTCCACAAGGACAGCAACAGATCCAAAAAGTCTGGGCACAGGAGTCTTTTCTGAGACTGATACTCTAGCCAAGGACCACTCATGGAGATGGCCTGGAACCCCTGCACATAGGCAGCCTATGACAGTTCAGTATCTGAGGGGATTGCATAGAAATGGGGACAGGGAATGTCTCTGACAGGAACTGATTGGCCTGCTCTTTGATCACCCCCCCCCCCGAGTGGGGAGCAGCCTTACCACACCCAGAAGAAGACAATGAAGTCACTCCTGATGAGACCTGATAGACTAGGATCAGAGGGAAGGGGAGGAAGACCTCCCTTTTATCAGTGGACTTGGAGAGGGACACTGGTGGGGAAGAGGGAGGGTGGGATTGGAAGGGGAGGAGGGCGGGTGCTACAGGGGGGATACAAAGTGTATAAACTGTATTTAATAAAAATAAAAATAATAAAAAAGTCTGTACTCCACTATAAGTGAATTTAGAGAGGGGCAGGGAGGAGATGAGAGAGAGAGGGTGGGATTGAGAGGGAATGAGGGGGGGGGCTACAGCTGGTACACAAAGTAAATAAACTGTAATTAATATAAAAATAAAAATATATATAAAAAGTCTGTAGGCAAAGCCTCCATTTCCCAGTGTGGAAGCGTGCAGAACTGGAGTCAAGTCTCTTACACAATGTTGTAGTAGCTTATTTTTACCCTCCTATAAACCTATGTATTCACTACTTCATGAAAACAGAAGAAAATGTTTATGCTCTGCCAGCCACATGGTCTTTGCTTTTCTTTTGCTTTCTAATTGACACCATCCTGGTGTTGTCACTAGCCATGAGAAACCAAAGCTTTATGTTTTTTTTCCCCTAAGTGAATGGCACATTATGCCAATTTTATTTGGAATGGAGGGCATCATATGGAAAAGGTATGCTGAGTTGTAAGCTCTACCCATCTCTTTTGGTTTGAGCAGATGGTCACATACACAAAATATAGCCTTGTTTATCCATAGGGTGAATATAGTGCTGAGCCATGAGATCACATACACAATTTCTTTGCGATGTCAGAATGCATAGTAAATATGAGAGAAATTTTAAAAGCTGGAACTGAATAAGATTTGTAATTTATTTTTACACATATGCTTTTAAACCCAATCTGTGATTAAATAATAAACTTTAAAGACACGTTTCTCAGGATGTACCATGAAATTGTAACTTATGTTAAGAAAGAAATTATGTAGTCATTTGTCTTAATGTGCCTGACTTATCAATAGGAAGGCAAAACCAACTAGAAAATTAAAGAAGATGCAATTAGACTACACAATGGACAAGGTTGACTTAAAAAAAAAACTTAGGAACTTAAGGAAAAAGAAGGTGAGGAAGTTATCAGAGGATGTGAGATACACTTCCCTGGATTAGAAAGCATAGGAAAGGAACCCAGCAATAATTCACATTTTAACATGTGAGTGTCTTCTTGTTTCAAAGTGCAGATGCGAAAGTGCTAATCCTCTCAGATAGTTCCTCCTCAAGAGGTTTCTATTTAGAACCCACACTTTGTACTGATACTGAAAGTATATACCTGCTCTAGTGAAGTCATTTGGCTTCAGTGGGGATCTATAGAAATCCATTTTCAGTGGATACTATAGAAGGACCTCAAATATTCCTCAGCTCTGCCTTTTTTTAGTGTGTCCCGACCCACAGATGCATAAGAGTGAAATAAATAAATAGTGGTAAAAGAGTCTTCATCTTTAGCTAATTCCTTGGCTAAAATAATGACATTGGAACCTTGGTCGTGCTCATCGTGAAACAGCAGAGGCTGCCAGAGCAAACCAAGATTGAAAAACCAAAGGGCACATCAACATAGAAAAAACAAAGGGCACATCAACATAATGTACATATTGTTGGGATTGCTGAAGGTCAGAACATGATCTTTTGCTTCTTAGTGACATATCATGCCAATATTTGTCAGCTCTTACTGAAGGCTAGAGCTCAAGCAGTGAAAAAATGCATCTCGTGGCATTTGTTTTTTGTCCTCCTGCTTTGAATATCCTATTGTTATACGCACACAGGTTTGATGATTAAATAGTTGGGGTTAAAGTATTTTCATGCATCACTGTCCAAAATACATTTATAATGAATTACAAGGACTTAGCCTGATGGACTACAATGAATCATTTTTTTTCAAACTACCATTAAAGAATTAGATGAACATAAATGTTACATTTACTTTTTAAATAAAAAAAAGTGTTTGTCTGAAATAGATTATTTTCCGTGTTTTGGAGTGTGTGTTCTTAAGTTCTCACACATCCTCAAGCTGTGAATTCTGGCACAGCTCTTCACTGCAGAAGGATGTATACCATGCTTATTTGTGAGGGTTTTGTCCAGACTTGTGTGCCCAGGGACAACCTTTTAATTGGATGACCATATATAGACTCAAAGGATCAATTAGGCGTTTGTGGTGATGTCTCTATTTTTAAAATATGCAAATGTAAGTAAAACTAGGCCAGAAATTCACAGGCATGAAGCATATTCAAGCAGGAAGTTCTGTGGTTTTCATGTCTACCCATTTTATAACAGAAATCTGGATAGCAAATTAAGAACTGCCAAGGGCAGTCACATTTTCTGAGAGGAGTTGAAAAAATGGATGAATCTATCATGATTTATAGTGATAAGTATCAGAGAACAGGGGTTCACATTGTGTAAAGACAGGCTTCTTGGCTAGTGTGATGGTTCTCCCTCTCCAGAATCCACAAGCTGGGAAGAAAGAAGTGGCCTGAGGGTTCTAGTCTGACTTCTACAGGTGTGTCATGTACCATGGAGTTTGTGAACACATGCTCATAGAAAGACAGATGGAGAGAGGGGGGGGGGATAGAATAAAAAGTAAAAAGACAAATTTTTCATATTATTCCTCCCATGTGAATTTGAGGCATGAGTGGCTTCATTTGAACTGCAATGGGGTCTCCCAGCAAAGCAAATTCTTCATAGGAGCTTGGTGATGACTGTGGGCCTGGAGGTGATAAAGCACAAAAGAGAATGTTTTAAGTCATTCTTTAACCTGAAGTCACATTGCTCTCTTAACTTGAACAAAACAAAATACATTGGTCTACATATTAGATTATATGGCCTTGAAGTCAGAATGAAATAGCCAATCCAGTAAGACAGCACCTACTTCTCCATTTGACTTCTGCTCCTCCTGATCCTAGCTGCCCATCTGAGTCTAAGACAATTTTATCTTAAGAAGCTTAATTTCAGCCTTTCCCCAGAGTCTGCATTTCCATCAGCTGCTATTATTTGGCAGTGATGAAGCTGCCTGCAAGTGGGCAAGCAAGCATAGAGGTTCTATTGGGAGAGAGTATTTTAGCTCTATATTCCCAGAAAGCTGGCTTGTAGGTGTGCAAATGCTAACATCTTGCTCTCCCTTTTTACCTAAGATGTATATGATAAGCCAATTCTAGTCAAAGTGGATTCAAAGTCTTGATGGCCCTGAGAGGTTCAAAAATTTAGAGTTAATTCTTGGGACTGGGGCAAAGTCACCATAGCACAGTTCTTTCAGAGCAAGGGTTCAGCAATCCCCCACCCAGATTAACCTTGGGATGTGACTAGGGTCACGTAGCCTCTAAGGAAGCCTATGGAATGTGTTAACTCCCTCCCCCTTGCTACAACCTAACCTGCACGTAACAAAGCAGGTATCCCTGGATGGCCAGATCTGATCATTTGCAGTTTTGGCGCCTGAAAACAAACCAATCATTTTAAGGTCAACTCCCCTGGGGACCCTTTCACCCAATCCTATAGTGCTAAGACTTACACTTCCCTACTTTCGTTTTGCCCCCTTAAAAACCCTGTTCCCCCAGAGCTGGGGGTTGCTCGCCTCTTTGTTCTTGCAAAAGGCAGCCACCGAGCTCAAGTTTGTAATAAAGGCCCTCGTGTGTGTGTGTGTGTTTTACATCGGACTCAAAGCCTGTTGGTCATTTGGGGACTCGAGATCTGGGCATTTCAGCCCTTGTTTAAATTAGATACAATTTTCACTGGTAAAAGGGACTGTAGACCCAGCAGAAAGGGAAAGAATTGGGAAGTCAAGCCAAATTAAACAACAAAGAAGGCAACAAAACAAGCCTCAAAGAGATGCATGCTTTATTTCTCAATTTGTCCTGGCAATGATTACATCATACACTGGCCTAATTGTATGAACTTCATTAGGATCATGGTCCTTTCAATCAGGAAAGTTATCTGATGACAGTGATCAGGACTCTATCTAGAAATAATGTGTGATTAACATACATTCAACCCAGAAAATAGTGAAAAATTATTCAAGTATGCATTAAGCTCTTAACCATAATCCGATAAGCAGTTTAAAATAATTCTTATGCAGAACTTGGATTCTACTTCCTCAGCAGAATTCTCCTTTCCTCATAAGTGTGGGCTGCTCGGGAGTCGTTTCTAAATTCTTATGCATGAGTAATCTTGCCGTATTTGGTGGTATATTCCTCTTGTGAGAATGTGATCAGCTACAATGCAATTGATGACTTTCCTGACTCATTATCAGCAATTTGTGATCAATTTTACCACAGTGTGACAGCCTGGAGTAGAAGTTGGTGCTAATGTGTTTGATGGTTTCATTTATATGAAGCTCCACAGCTAAGCAGAGTAGGGCGAGCGCTAAATAGCGCCCCTCCTCCATGGGTGAAGCACAGCAGCCACCTTGCAGTGTTACTAAAGGGAAAATTGAAAAAGTTTCCAGGAGATTAAGCAGAAAGCTTACAACTTGCATGAGACTCTCAATTTTCCAGCGGCTCTGACAGGAGGATAAATCTTCAGCCATTTTAACTAAAATGTAAGCAAAGCCAGTGTCTAACTACGGTAAACAAAATTTATTATGATTCGGACACGGCAGTGGTGTTTACATCTGGGTTGACAAAATTGCCAATGTGTGAGACCCTTAGTTAAGAAAAATGTAGCCGTCTGCTCCTCATCGGTCAGGTAAAGGAATGTGTTGTTTTTTTATTTTCTTTTCTTTTTTTTTTTCTTGAGAGTTGTAGACAAACAAAGTGACTTTGAGGACTAGACTTTAATATCATGCACATTTGAAACTTGGGTCAGTACTAAGGACAAGCGAAGTATCTGCTCATAGTGTGGTTTACACCTACCTCCATTTTAAAATAAAATTTAAAGGCACAAATAGCATATACCATGAATCGATTTTCAAGGTGTGGCTTATGAATCTGGTGTTGCTCCTAATACTTTAATTGAAACTGGCTGCCAATCTATCTCTGTCATCTGAAGAGCTCTGAGAGATGATTCAAATCAGGTAAATGAGAATTTCCTATCCTCTGGAGACCCAGGCTGTCCTGGCCGTCCATCAGTGGGAGGCTCCTGAAGACTTGGAGGTCCTGTGCGAAGGTGGTGAAAGTGAGAGATTCTTGGGTAGTTCAATTCCCACTAAGCCTTCTGGTGCTTTATGATTCCATTTTGCCATGTGCTGGGCACACTGGAGCCTGTAGTTTCATAATGTTCATTACATATTGCCCGTGCACCCTTATAGAAGGGCCTTACAACTCTGCGACAATTTCTTTGGTAGGCATGGTCTAAGGCAGTGGGTTGGGGCCACTTAGTGGGGCAAACAACTCTTTCATAGGGGTTACCGAAGAAAATCACCAGAAAACACAGATATTTGCATTACGATTCCTAACAAGAGCAAAAATTATAGTTATGAAGGAACAACAAAATAATTTTACGGTTGGGTCTCACCACAACATGAGGACCTGTATTAAAGGGATGCTGCATTAGAAAGGGAGAGAACCATTGATTTAAAGAAAAAGGGAATGATCTGGAGGACATACTAACCATGCTGAATGTCACAAAGGAAGACCTGGGAAATTTCCAAGCCTTCACTGTGCTTGTGCTAGTGATGGTTGAATAACTTTACAACTATGAAATATTAAATTCCAGCAGAGAACTTTACTGTGGCAATTTTAAGAGAAAATGGGAAATGTCCTTTCTCTTTAGACCTCAGACCAGCAGCACTGGCAGGATGTATTTCACTTCTTTACATGAATGTTGACTTTAAATTGGATGCTCAGGAAACCAAAGGTCAGATAGAGTAAACCTAAGGCTGGCTGTAGAGTCTTGGGCTCCCAAACATTCCTATCTTGGATCATGAGGGTTTTATTTCCCCTCATTTATTTATTTTATTCACTTTACATTCTTGCTGTCCCTTCCTTCCTTTCCTCCCAGTCCCACTCTCTTTCCCTCCCCTCACCTTGTCCTCAGAAAAGGGGAGCCCCCTATCCCATCCACCCCACCTCACCAAGTTGCATCAGAATTGAATGTGTCCTCTTCCCCATGCATCCTGTCAAGGCAGTCCCACTAGGGGAAAGTGATCTAAAAGCTAGCAAGTGAGTCTGTGCCCAATGCAGTCCCCATTTCCCTTACTAGAAGACTCACATGAAGCCTAAGCTGGCTATGTGCTACATCTTTTTAGGGGGCCTAGGTCCAGTTCATGCATGGTCCTTAGTTGATGCTTCAGTTTCAGCAAACCCCTTTACATCCTCGTTTGTTGGTTCTGTTGTTTTCTTGTGGTGGTCCTGTCACTTGTGGATCCTTTTCTCTTTCCTCTCACTATTCCTCAAGACTCCCTATGCATGCACTAATGCTTGGCTGTGAGACTCAGTATCTGTTTTGAGGCTCTGCTGGATAGACCTCTCAGAGGACAACTCTGTTAGGCTCCTGTCTGCAAGCTTAGCAGAGTATACTTTATAGTGTCAGGGGTTGGCACTCTCTAATATGGTGGGTCTTTGGTTAGGTGAGGCACTGGTTGGGCATTCCTTCAATCTCCACTTTATCTGCTCTATCTTTATCCCTGCACATCTCCTAGGCAGGATAAACCCTACTGTACACAAACAACAAATAATTTGAAATAGAAATTAGGGAAGCTACACCCTTCACGATAGCCACAAATAATATAAAGTATCTTGGTGTAATTCTAACCAAGCAAGTGAAAGACCTATATAACAAGAATTCAGGACTCTGAAGAAAGAAATTGAAAAAGATATCAGAAGATCGAAAGATGTCCCATGCTTGTGGATTGGCAGAATTCACATAATAAAAGTGGCCATCTTACCAAAGGCAATCTACAGATTCAATGCAATTCCCATCAAACTACCAACACAGTCTTTAAAGAGCTTGAAAAAACAAGTCTAAACTTCATATGGAAAAACAAAAAATCCAGTATAGCTAAAACAATCCTATACAATAAAAGAACTTCTGGAGGTAGCTTCATCCATGACTTCAAGCTACACTACAGAGCAATAGTAATAAAAATTGCATGGTACTGACATAGAAATAGAGTGGTTAATCAATGGAATCAAATCAAAGACCCAGATATAAACCTACATACTTGATTTTTGACAAAGGAACCAAAACCATGCAATGGAAAAAAGACAGCAACTTCAACAAATGGTGCTGGTCTAACTGGATGTTTACATGTAGAAAAATACAAATAGATCCATATTTATTACCCTGCACAAAACTCAAGTTCAAGTGGTTCAAAGACCTCAACATAAAACCAGATACACTAAATCTGCTAGAGAAGAATGTGAGTAAGAGCCTTGAGCTTATTGGCACAGGAGATAATGTTCTGAACAGAACATCAACAGCTCAGACTCTAAGAGCTACAGATAATAAATGAGACTTCTTGAAACTCAAAAGCATTTGTAAAGCAAAAAATATTCTCAATAGAACAAAACAGCAGTCTACAAATTGGCAAAAGATCTTTACCTATCCTACATTCAACAAAGGGCTAATATCCAGAATATATAATGAACTCAAGAAATTAAATACCAGTAAACAAAATAACCCGATTATAAAATGGGGCACAGAACTAAACAGAGAACTCTCAACAGCAGAATCTTGAATGACAGAGAAGCACTCAAAGAAATGCTCACCTTCCTTAGTCATCAGGAAAATGCAAATCAAAATGACTCTGAGATTCCATTTCACACTAGTCAGAATGGCTAAGATCAAAATCTTATAAGGCAGTACATGTTGGCGAAGATGTGGAGAAAGGGGACCACTCCTGCATTAGTAGCGGAAATATAAACTTGTACAACCACTTTGGAAATCAATCTGTTGCTTTCTTGGAAAATTGGGAATAACTCTACCTCAAGACCCATTTATACCTCTCCTGGGTATATATTCAAAAGATGTTCCACCGTACAACAGGATGCTTGCTCAACTATGTTCATAGCCATTTTATTTGTAATAGTCAGAATCTGGAAACAACTTAGATGCTCCACAACTAAAGAATGGATAAAGAAGCTGTGGCACATTTATCCAACACTATTCAGCTATTAAAAACAATTAAATTTGCAGGCAGGCAAATGGATGGAACTAGAAAAGATTATCCTGATTGAAGTAACCCAAACCCAAAAAGACACACATGGTATCTACTCACTTATAAGTGGATTTTAGACATATAGCACAGGATAAGCATACCATAAGACACAAACCCAAAGAAGATAAGTAATAAGGAGAACCCAAGTGAGGAAGCATAAATCTCACTCAGAAGGGGAGATAGAATAGAGAGAGGTAATGGCTAAAATGAGGGAATAAGGTAGGAGAAGGGGCACAGAGAATTAAGAGGGTGAAGATCAGACCTGAAGAGAGCAAGGGCATGGGAACAGAAGGCCTGTCGAAAAAATAAAATAAAAAAAGTTAAGGTGGGGACATCTCTATGACAAGCTGGAAACCTTAGTCAATGTAGGCTTCTGGGAGGAAATGAAGGAGATTCAAGCACAGACTCCTGGTAGCAGAGAACATAGATACTGAAGAGGACATCCTCTAACTAGAGTAGTCTCCTAGTAAAGGGCAGGTAACATCAACCCACCCACAAAATTTTACCCTGCCTATGGTATTAGGAGTTGTTAATACTTGTGGATAACCAAACAGAGTAGAGGGTGTGATAACAGGATGAGAAAATGAAAACTCTGATATTTATTATTATGCATAAGTTACATAAGGCTGTTTACATGCACGTTGTAGCATGCTTTAGGTGCATGTTCGCATAAGCTACTAAACTCCCCTCCCTTCCTTTCCATTTACCTATTAGTTCACTTTGTGCCTCAGGCATTTTCACTTCCATTTTCAGTTTATCTGTTTGTATGTGATTTTATATAACCTAAAAACTGGGACACACAAATGAGAGAAAAGATCATATTTGTACTTCTGAGACAAACTTAATTCAATTAATATGATTATGACTATATCTGTTTTCCTTCCAACAACAAAATTTCATCCTCTTTTATGGCTGAAGAAATTTTCATTGTGTATTTAAGCCCCATTTTCCATAGATAGTCTCTTATTATGAAACATGGAGTTTGGTTCCATGATGTAGCCGTGTAAAGAGGAATGCAGTAAAAGCTGATGAGCCAAAAGCTTTTATTATTATTTTTTAGTTGTGTGATGTGGGCAAAAACAAACAAACAAACCCCAAAACCTTCTCCATTGTGAGAACTCAATTACAGCTTTAACACTGAACTTGCTTCTTCTGGAGTCTTCAATACATATACACTGTCAAGATGTAGGCTATATAACCCATGCAAGGCCAGTCTAACATATCTCTTTGATTAATGTGAAAACACAGGTTCTAACATCCAATAACTGCTACTAGAACCTCCATATTTAATAGAAATTTCTGCAGAAGAGTCTATTTTCAGTTTAAAACTAACTGGCTTCACCCTGACTTATGATACTTTTCCCCTATGTATTATTTTCACGTGTTCACTCTATGTCTCCTGTTTGGTTCATTCTAGTTATGAAGTTTAACAGGATTTGTCTCAAATAACTGTGTGGGCTAGCAAAATATGTTGTGTTTAATTAGAATTACCTTGTACTAGACACTTTCTGTCTTTCTTTTTTCTTTTCTTTCCTTTTATTTTTTTTATACACAACAATCCCCTGCTTTAGATGCTTGTCCTTTCTGGGCTTCCAATTCTAACCGTGTTCATATCTTCACAGACTATAGACTCATTGTTCTGATGGCTGCAATTATTTTCCAGAATTTTATGTAGTAGTTATTCCAGAATTGTGGTTTTATTTTATTAAGGAAATAAAATTTTCTCAGTCAAATACTTTAAAAAATTAATTGCTGCAGCCTACTCCCTTGACTTCTTTCTATAAAGATTAGTGTCTCTTCTTCAGAGTCAACATTTTCAGAGCATGTGTGTTGACATCTTAAATTTAAGTTTTCTAAAATGTTAGACTTATCATTTACAATTATTCATATTGTTCATTTTTTAACTTTTAACACAGAAAATTTACACAGCTGCTGGCTTGTCATCATGTGCAAGACTTAAAATTAAAAACTTAAAAAACATGAACCAAGTTCCTTCAACTAGTTTGTCACTGATCATAAATTGTACACTGGCAATGTTTTTTCTGAAAAACACATCTATGTGGGCACACACAAACACATCCACCACTATTTTTTGCATGTATTCATACATACAGCATATTAAAAATGGATATTCATCTGGAAGTGTGCATGTGCAGCTGTAAAATCATCTCTTCACCATCTTGATCAAAGTCTGGGCCTTTTTCCCATTCTAATTATACATATTTTTCTGAAGCTCTTTTGGCCAATGACAGTTTTACCATCAATATAAGCTACTAATTTTCAAAATGCAAACTTAAAATCTTAACCATATTATCACAGTTAAGACATCTCAAATGCCTTAACACACATTTACTGTTTATCATATTTAAATGTTCACTTTCAATTTCCTCTAATTAAGATAATTTAGCTTGAAGTTAAATAGCTGCTCTTAACTATCAACTGATAGTTTTTGATTGATAGGCAGTTGGTGCCTCTGGAGGGTTCTTTAAAGTACTCTGTCACTCACAGTAACCTTGTCTAGGTTTGAAAGAAAATATTGGTGGAAACTGAATAATTTGGAAATTTCTATTTGTTTGAGTTGAATTAAGTATAATGTTATGTCCACTAATTTTTAATTTCAGTATTATAATATTATTAATATAATAAAATGTATAGAATTGTGAACAGTTTCGTATTGTGTATCTCATTCGATCAAGGCACATGATTCACATTAAAATGAAGTCTCTTGATTTCATGTTGTCTGTGTGCTAAAAGGCCATGTCATGTACCACCTAGGCAGTTAGGTAGTATAAAATGTAAACTCTGGGTTAGTCACCCACATTCTGACTTATGCTCTCCCGTGTGTATTTGAAAGGCTGAACTATAGTCTGTAGAGAAAGACAAGAAAAAAAAGGAGCATGTGCTCTTTACATGGAGAGTGATACAAAATACAATAAGTTTTAGCTAAATGCAGATTTGTGAAACAACAGTCTTGCCCACAATAAAACTACTCTTTTTCAAAGACTGGAGATAAATGTGTTTTTTTCAAGTAATTCATTTCTAGCCAAACTGCATAAGGTAAATGGTGTAAAAAAAAACTAACCTCATCTGTTGAATAAAGCAGTCTGAGAGATGGGGCCTGGCTCCAGTTTCTGGACAAAATTTGCACTTTCCTTGTGTCTTTACTTTAGAAGTGACATACTGAGGGCGGGGAGGGAAAAAATTAAAGCCCACATCCCTAGTCAGAACCTTTAAAATCCTGTACTTAGGAAAGAAAATGTGGGGCATTTACTTATTTATTTATCTTAGTACCTAACAGGTGAAACCCAGGGATGACAGAAACTGTGTCAGGGTTTGCTGAGTTTAACGTTGAAAAAGAGGAATTAGTGTTGCACCTTCATCAGGATATCTGACAACACCTGTTCAGGAGGTCGGGAAACTTAGGGGAAATCCCAAGGAAGATAGTCCTGGTTTTTCACCATGGCCTGGGGCAGAAGAGCATCCAGAGGGGAATTGGTAGTAAAGGGAAAAATCCATGTGGTTGCCCCTCTGCTTTGATCCTGCAAATGCAGAACAAATCAGCCAAGACCCAAATATACTTATCACTCAAACATTTGTTGAGTGGATTCATTATGACTTGGACCAAGAGTCCTGAAACCTGCTCTATGTGGAGACAGACAGAAGAGCATTATGCGTACACCATCATGTGCAGTCGGGCCATGTTGACACAAAAGTTCTGTCAGTTTCTCACAATGAAGAAATAGGAAAACAAGCATGTGGAAATAAGGATGTTATGTGTGCCACACTTCAAGACTGTTTCTCTGATTTATCCAGCAATACTTTGTTTGTCAACTACTCCATGTAAGGCATCATACTTGGTAAAAACTATGGACATACATACTTACATCATAATTAATCCACTCAACAAATGTGAGTGATGACTACTTTCAGGTCTTGGTTGGTTCTGGGGAACCTGATACTGGGTATTTCTTTTTTTCTTTTTGTGTATTACATGAATAACGTGCCTATGAATAATGAGATGCAGATGTTCATTTTGTATGTTAGAAGACCAGAACTTGGAGTGATGGCACGTTAAATTAGTTCCTCTAAACAGAAAGTGACAATGTCAAAAATTAAACTCAGTTTAGTCTAAGACACAATTTAATGTGCCTGATATTTAATGACTTACAAATATTTCTGCTTTGTTCAATAAACTCCAAATTCCTTGGAGGCCAGTACATGGGCCACATTCCCTGTTTTGTGCTCCTTTTCCATTGCCTACCACAGTATAAAATGTATCAGTTTAACCAGCTTCCCTCATTAAACATTAGTACATTGGATCCTTCAGTCCACAGTCTTGGGTAAGAATTTCTTTGGCCTTCTTTAGGTCAGGTCCTCTTCCAAGTGCTACGGTGAATGCTATGCATGAGAGAACTTCTGATATCAATGACACAGCAAAAGTAAATTGGCTTCTCCCATAGGATTTCTTATGGTCTTTAAAAAATTAGTACACATTTGAGCTAAATAAGACATAGTGTGTGTGAGTTTTGTCAACCTATTTGAGGAAAAATTGTCCTTCTTTGGATGTTATATCCTGAATTTTCAAGGCAAATATAATAAAAATGACTTCTAGAATTTTGTACAAAGTCCAAATCTAAAGACCCTACAGAGGTATGGTGGAAGTTCCCATATGGAGCACATGCCTAAGGAGTTCACTTAGGTCTGCATACCCAACTTTCTTCTGATCAATGGCTCTATAATATGCCATGGTGTTCTTATTGTAGTACAAACAACAAAATAATACCACAGCCAGTTCAGGAAGAAGTTACATAGTTCTTTCAGCAAATAATGGAATACTCCAAACTAAGTGCCGAAAGCCTTTTTTTTTTTTTTTGCTCCAGAATAACATACAAGCATATAACTCAAAGTGTTTTGCTTGCACATATATTTGTGTACCACATTGTATATAGTATATGTGTGTATGTATATAGTACATAGCATGTATGACAGAAGAGGGTATGAGATTCCATGGAACTGGAGTTACAGACAGTTGTGAGCTGCCATGTAGGTGCTAGACACAGAACCTAGGTTGTCTGAAAGAACAAGTGCTTGTAAACACTGAGTTCTCCAGCACTTAATATATTTTTAATAAAACATATTAGAAAACTTGAATCTAGGTTATACTCTAATTTCCTACAGGTAGATGCTTTTTGTGCAAGGAAAATCTTTAACCAGACCACACAATAGACAAAAGAACAGCACACAGAAGAATAGAGGTGATGTGCTGCAACGTCGGGAAAAATGTTTTCTACAGTGGATATATTCCACATGGTTCTGGAGTGGAGCTTCAGAGTCTGTAGCTTAGGATCCATAACAAAGAGACTTGAGCAGTTCACTGGTTCAAGATTAATGCCAGAGCCATGGTTTCCCTTGATTGGATTAACAAAAGTATCAGTGGAAGTTATAGAATGCATGAAGAATGGTACTTTCCTGAGACATATTGGGATTACTAAAGTAAATGAAAAATAAGGAAATCAGAGTCTGTGCATCAGACACTTTGTTTATGTAGATGTCAAATGCAAATAACAGCATTGAGGCACTTTACTAAATGTGTTGCTCTTCGTTAAGAAATAATAATAAGATTATAGTCATTTTCTATGTAGAATGTTCCCGTATGTCCATCCCCCAAGATTCATGTGACATATAATGTATCTGTGATATATGTGATGGAGAGATTGAAGACTGATGAAAGGTCTTGTCTGGTGACACAGCTAGTCAGTAGAAGAACCAAGATGGAAAATGGTATCTTCCCCTCAAAGAACATGCCTGGTATTGTCTTCACATTCCTTCCACCTTTGCTCACTTCTTGATCTTCCTTTACCTCAGTTTCTGTCTTTGTTAAAGAACAAGCTAGCTGTATTCCAGCATGTCCCTTTCAGTTAAAATTCTCTTTGAAAAAAATGTAATTCCCTTTAGCCACAGCATCTTCTGTGAGGCAAAGAAAAAAAAGTGTATTCATATCATCAACAATTCTCTCTCTCTACTTTTATTAGTTTTTTTTTCCTCTTGTATGCCTCGGCCTCCTGGGTCCAGCACCCCTGTCTTCCTGTCAACTTCTCAAGTAAAGCAATGTGTTTCATTACATTTTGGATGCCACACCAGCTTAATCCCATTGATAGAGGGCTATGCAATCAAGCTGACAGTTGGATGATGATTCGAATCGTCCCTGACTCATTACTTTGTGAAGGATTTGGCATGCCAATCAATGGGGAATGATGTGGCGTGCCTTGAAGAATGACAGTAATCCATTTTCCACCAATTGACATGATGAGTCTTTGACAGACTCACAAGTTATGGGGGCAAAGCCAAACACGATTTGGCACACACCTCCCAGCACTGCCATTTTGCAGACCCTGAGGGTATTTGTCAAAGTTGTAGCCTTCTTGTCTTCCACTGTCTTCAGCTCAGTGTCTCAGGAGGCAAACAGCCTTAATAGGCTTTTGCAGCTTAGTAATGCAGCAATGTCCATGACCCCACCTGGTGTACTAATCCAAGGTGAGAAAGTAAAGAAATAAATTAGACTTCTTAATTATACCCATTCATGCAGACACCCCTAAATTTATACAACCCAGTGAGAGCTGTCTTTCAAAGTCATCATTTGGGGAGTGCATCCATTTATTCTAATGAGGCTGTCAACCTTTAAAATGTGTTTGCAATAACCTTTAAATTTTCCTTCAGATCTACTATTTAAGCCATGCTATTTTCCCATTTGACATCAGAAATGCATCCTCAGCTTGATCGTGTTCCATATTAATCTAATTTTCACTTTGTCTATATTTCTAAACAATTCACTCTGAAGTCATTTAGAATATTCTTAGTAAGTACTGTAGTTTCCAATGTAAATCCTGCAGAATTGTTCTAAGTGTTTCTAGTACATGGTCTACACACTCAGGGTCTGGATCCCTAAGGTAATTGTTTTATAAACATACACATGACAGACATTATGATAAAAATTTCTAATATATATATATATATATTAATATATATATAATGTTAGTAACAAAGTTCTGAGATATGATATTGAGTACCATCAAACTTTTCTAATAATTTAAAAACTACACCCTCATATTACTTAGGAGACACAAAAGAATGTGAGGAGTAATATTCCCCAGAGAAGAGCACACCAATTGGTTGTCTAGAGGCAAATGGTCAGCTCTGAAAACATACAAACAAGTAGCAATTTATGAACTTAGCAGGTTATACTTAGGAATATATAAGAATATACATATATACACACAATAATAATTACTTAAAAAGGCCATGAATTTGAAGGAGAACAGAAAAGGATATATGGTAAGATTTGGATGTAGAAATGCCAATATTATATTAAAATCTAAAGAAAATAAAGAAAAAATGAAAAGAAAAGGCTGTTCTCTCCTCCACTCCGTAGTCTGCTTTATAAAAACATTCTTGGAATGTGTATCCCTATTAGAAAACAATAGAACTTATATTTTCCTTCCTACATATCTAAAATATTGACACCAAGGCAGCTATCCTTCCATTCCAGTTGTTGGTTGGAAGTGTTGTCTTTTAAATATGTTGACCACAGGTGAAACTGTTCCTCCTCCATAAGAAAAAAGATTCTCTATAAAAGCAAACAAAACCACAATCAAAAGAACAAATCGACAAGTAATGGTAGGTTACCTGACTGAACCACTTAAAGAAATACTTATTATTTCTGAATCTGTGCCCATACACACTAGGATTCCAGCTAAAGTTTTCCTGACTCCCTCTTAAATATGACCAGTCAAGAACCACTAATATTTGAAGAAAAGTTAAAAATAAAAGACAAAGACCTAAGGAGACCACAGAAAGAAATACTGAGAAACTAGTGATGCTGGTTGCTTCTAGAGGGAAGATCTCTTGGCAAAAAAGAAAAAAAAAGCATGGAAAAAATAACATTTGACCTTCACAACATATGTGTACACATATGAACATGTGTGATATATGTATAAATATAGATTTTATATATGTCTGTTTATATAGATGTCTAGAGACACATATGTGGTGATGTACAGATTTTTATCTGCTAAGATCATCTCAGCCATTATCTCTATGACCCCAATATTCCAATATCCCTTCTTGACCTGTGATGTATTTTTCATACATTTGTGCTGGCTTTTGTCAGGTTTGAATATGTGCAGAAATTCTTACAAAATCCACTTTCTCTTTTCAGAAATTTTCAGTATATGTCTTCAGTATTTTCCTGATAATTGTGACCAGAACTGAAATGCTTTTGTTGTTGTTGTTCATAAAGAAAAAGTTATCAACATATTTCATTTCTACATATAACATATTTCATACTGCTTTCCCGTTTGTCTTCTGCTCTGATCTTCGTTGCAGTTTCCATTCTAACTAGCTCTTTCTCTAATTTCTTAGGATGAGGTTTGAGATCAATGTGAGATCTTGCTTCTCTCTCCCAGATACTCAGGCTGTCTTTCTCTTCCTTATCACTCTTTCCCGTGGCATCAGGAGTGCTAGTGAATTCTCATTTTCATCCTTTTCAAAATGCTTGAGATTCCCTGTAGAGTACCTCTTTCCCTGACACGTTAGTTATTTTTACAAAAGCATTAATGCATTTAAAATTATTTAGAGTCACCATTTTATGATTCAACCTTAATTTCATTTTAGTTTAATCTCAGACAATAGCTTATGTTCCTTACATTCTTTGAATTTATTAAATAATTTATTAAGACTTGTTTCAGTGCTCTGGACATTTTGTAACTCAATGAATGTTCTGTGCATACCTGAACAATTAAGCTTATTCAACAAACACTTTACAGATGCTGCTTGGTCAATAGCTTGGTTGAAGATCGTACAGTTTCTGGACCAAGTGTGGATTATTATTTTTTCTTGCAGCTACGCAGTCAGTTGTTCATCAGATGTTCTTTGAAGCTACGTTTGCAACCATATACTCATTTATGATTGGAAAGTTTCTCCAATGACTTAATTCTTTTAAACTTCTAAAGTCCTGATCCATATCTATGGTTATATTCTTTACTAGAATATCTCATTTTTAGATAGTAACAAAACTCTCTGGTTTCTTTTCATTGGTGCTAGTGTGATAAGTCTTTTATTATCTTTTTTTATTCATAAATTTGTGTCAATTTTATTTTAAATGAACTTCTTTCAAGCAGCATATCACTTTTTTATTTTACAACACAATACTCTATTTCTGATTGTGAACTGAGGCATTTAGAGTATTTTCATGTAATGTGATTCTAGACTTTAGTTTTGATTTTGACTTTTTGGTCTTATCTGCTGTCTGTTTTGTTTTGCCTTCATATTTGAATTCTCTCCAATTAACTGAATTTTGACACTAAAATTAACATTTATTTTGTTATCTTTTCTGACTTTTAATTATCTTTTTGCTGTTATCTTGATGGTTCTTTTAGAGAAATATATATATATATATATATATATATATATATATATATATATATATATTAGATTACTGCACCTTCTCTTTCAGTGCTATTGCATTCATTCACGGAGGGTAGGAAGGCAGCAATGTTTTCTTTCCTTCTCAGGTTTAGTGTGTATTTGTGTGTTTTATTTAAGGTTATAAACATTTCAGCTGTGGCCACAAATCCATGGTTGTGGATTTTTACTTATCATGCATTATTGTCATTTTCATGTACGCTGTAAACTATGCTCAAAAGAGATTTAAATAATGAGAAAAAGGCTTTACACACTTTCTGCCCTATACTCTTATGCTTTTCACTCCTGTGTATGGATTCGCACTTCTGGCTGCTAAGTTCCTCCTACCTGGGGAACACTTTAACATTTCTTAAAATAAAATCTATAAGCAGAATCTAAGTCATTCAAGGAGACCTAAATTTGGTTAATTGGAATTTCATGAGAAGAAAGGGAGTAGCTGGAAATGAAGGAGAGGTCCAGCAAACCTCTGGCGTTTAGAGTCAGTGGGTCCCTAGGGTGCCCACGGATTTAGATGAAGTAGTGCTGATGCTAGGGATAAGGAGAAGGTGCAAGAAGCTTTAAGACATCAGAGAAAAATAAGACCACTTTGAAAAATGAACAGGAATCAAAAGGTTGTAGGGGTAAAGTTTCAGCTGCAAGGTAAAGACAAAAGAGTAAGCTGATCCCTAGAAAAAAGACTAGCAGAGGGAGAAAATCACAGGGAAATGCCTGCTCTTTTGTATCCTTTTCTGGAAGATATTGATTAATATACCCATGAGAATTAGTAGACACAAATGAGAAAAGAAAGAAACATTAGAAGTGGAGATGTAATACAAGAGAAAAACAGATGTGATTCCCAACCTAGTAATGAGTGAAGACAGGAAAGCAATTGCTCACGACCCATAGTAGGAAGACTGGTAAGCTTGGAGGACTGATGGAAATCTTGAGATGAAAACTAGAGAATATCTGGAATGTTTAACTGAGTGGGGGAGATTTCAATTTCCCTGGGAGAGTTCAGTGAATAAGTGGAAGTTACATAGCACACTAAGCAATTGGAAATCCTGTGTCAAATACTAACTTATGAGTAAATACAAAATTCTACCCCAGAGTGAATGCACTTGTATACTAAGTAGATTCATCTGTGAATATTATGTATTCAGCAAGCAGTACCGAATTTTGTTTTAATGAAAAAATTGTGAAAACAAACAAACAAACAAAACAAAACAAAAAACCACAAGAGGGTGAGGGATGCAGACCTGAGCATGTGCAGAACAACTGGGAAAAAATCCAGACTTTCACAAATTCAACCAGGAACAACAATCTCTGAGCAAAAATGGAAGAGCCACATTACTCAGCTATGTGGAAAGATTGACATAGAATGAGGAATATATGTCTGAAAACAAAAACTCAGGCTTTAGGGTCCAAAGAGTTTCTTAAGACGAATCCTGGCTTATCAAACGTTGTACAAAAATATTTCTACAAACAAGAACTGAATTCTTGTGGAAGAAACTGAAACTCTAAATGGATAATTCCATTTCAAAGACTGAATATTTAATTCTAAAATTGTTGTTTTTAAGGCTGATACAATAAAGACAGTATTAACTTTGATAATTCTGATCATGATTGCAAGTGCCTTGTCTACTGATATTCTACAACCTCTTGCCAGCTTGCTCAAATTACCTCACTTAAGACACAATTATATTAGTTTCTTTTATCCTCTCCACCCCCAAAAATGTTGTTGCTATGTGAGAACTGTGCTACAGAAGATGAAATGGTGACTTTCAGACATAAAGTCAAGTACTGCAGGGGCAAGATTTCCAGGAGATTTATAATCCCATGGTAGAAACCTAAGAATGGAAGCTAATTTTCTTTAAATTAATAGCTACACTCATTATATGAAGTAAAAATTTTCATAATGGCATTTTCCTACTGGTGTATTATGTACTTCAGCCATATGCATTCTAGTAAACTTTCCTGCTCCTTCTTACTAATACTTTTCTTCTGAAATATTCCCCTTCTACACTCATGTACTATGTATGCACACATATGTGTGCATATATATGTGTGTGTGCATATATAGTACATGATTTCAGTCATTCATAAGGACTGTACTAGTACCTTTAAACTGGCAAATTGTCTTTATCCTTGCCACACTAATAATCTTTCTCTAAAACACCAGTAATATTTCTCTACTTTTCTAATCACAGCTCTAGTTTATTCCACATTATTATTTTCCCTCAAGTTTGCTTGGTTGTCCTGATTTCTAAAAGTAGGTTAAAAGGAAATGATTATAAAATGGCTAAGCAAAACCATTATTTTACCTTTATTTTTTTCAAAATAAGAAAATGATGAAGACTTATGGGGCCTAAGGAGAAAGTACTTGTTGATGTATAGGTGTGGAAAGCAGGTTGACAGGCTAAAAAGAGGAAAACACACAAAGAACACAGAGATGAGATGTGTGTGTGTGTGTGTGTGTGTGTGTGTGTGAGAGAGAGAGAGAGAGAGAGAGAGAGAGAGAGAGAGAGAGAGAGAACAAGAAGACACACCCAAAAAAGAAAAGTAACAATAGAATCCAATACACAAAGAGTGGTAGAAAGAGGAAACTTATTATACTTCCAATATTTAGCTGAATAATGTATGCTTTATTGTTTTAATTGCTTAGTAATGTATTCTGAAGCCTGAAAAACATTGTGTGTGTCCACACCTCTGATTTGGAGTCAATTACAAAACAGTGTCATTGCAAAACATTTGAAACATCACTTGCTGATTGCTTGCCTTAAAAATGATCAGTTCTGCAAATCAAATATAGTAGTGCCCTCTTTGTGTCATTTAAGTATGATAAAATTCTTATGAGTAAGAATTGTGAATGACAGAGAAATCTACTAAAATGTTTGCATAACCAGCTAACCAGGCAAAGATCTGTCATTTGTCAAATTTTAGAGATTTATTACTCTCTCTCTCTCTCTCTCTCTCTCTCTCTCTCTTTTGTATCCCTCCCCTTTCTACTCAAGGTCTGCATTACAAAGTCTCATGCGATGCTAGAATCTTCAAGGACACAAGCTGCAAACTTCAATCCCTTTATTAAAAAAATCTTGGTGTTGTATTTTAACTGAATTTCATTTCCTAGGGATAGAACTCTCAGACCCTTTTATTGCTTTGCTGATCTCTTGCATTATATTCTGTCTCCAAAACAGGCTCTGTGGCCCAAACTTTACTGCTTTCAACCACTTAGATACAGCATCAGAGACAACTCAAGATGTCTGATTTTATATAAAAGATAATAAATGGGAACGAAGAGATGGCAAGGTTATAAACCAATCAGGATTTTAAGATATACTGGCCCTGAGTTTATTACCAAGGTTTCATGTAATCAGCATGTGTATGGAGTCATGAAACTTCTAGTCTATTGAGAATTCAAATGTTATGTTGTTATGCCTGAGGCCTCATGAGATCACAAAACAACTTTATAGAAATGTGAGCAGTGGCATATATAAATATATCACCTATTGTCATGCTCACATACGCAATTTCTCCACATTGTCAGCTTTTCTCCTATAAACCTATTTTCATCTCAATTCTTTAAACAAATACTTTGTGCATTTTCTTTATTTCTAGAAATAACTAATGATTCTGTATTTCTTTAATCTCATCTACCTGTCACCTATTTCATTCCTATCTTCCATTAACGTTCTTCAAAAAGGTTAAAACATTTATCACTTATTCTCCAAACATAAAATTTAAAATATTTTCCAAAAACCTCTACCCAAAAATGGAAACAAAGTTTCTTTGTACTGTATATTTATTCAATTTTTACCTGGCCATCATGCCCTGCCCATAGATTTGACAAGAGGAGTCATTTTTACCCACCCCGAATCCATGTATAAGACAGTTTTATAATCAATGAGGTGACCTGACCAACTCTTTCTTGCTTGCTTGCTTTCCTTCTTCCTTTTTTTCCTTCTTTCCCTCTTTCTTTCTCTCTTTCCTTCCTTCCTTTTTCTTATTACTATATAAAAAGTGGCATTTTGGTACTGTAAAAGGGAAATAAATTAGGATACAAGGAGGCAACTGAGATGGTCGATTCCAACTGAGCACCTGAAACCCACTTTCATGACAGCAGACCAAGAATTCTCACACATCATTGCCCATAGCTCACAATACACTTTCATTTCTTGATCTTCTATCCATCTGCTATCAGATGTCCTTGTACTCATTTGTCAAGTTCTTATTGCTTTGTAGATGTAATTCATTTTAAACTGTGTAGTTATTTTAAATATCTGATGGAGTTAGTTTCATCTAGATTTTAAACTACTTTAGGGCCCCAGCTGTTTTGACCACTTCCATTTTGATGACAGGTGCATATTAAAAGAGCCAAAATAACAGGGAGTCCACTGTCAAACACATCCTCCTAGAGTCACAAGACCAAAACAATGGAAAAATCAATGGACATATTAATGTGGAAAGGGGAAATTTCCACGGGGTCCATCCCTAGACAAGGAACTATAGCTAACTAATACTGCTGGAAGGAAATTAGCCTCTTCCATAGATTATCATCATTATTGGTTGTCCAATGCAGAGTGCTAAGCCCTGAAACTACACACACACACACACACACACACACACACACACACACACACCCCAAAAGCTGACTCTACACCTTTTAAGTAGATGTATTTGTGTATACACATATATACTTATGTGTAACAATGATAATCAAGAAAAAGAGGCTATCAACCTGACAGTTGGGGGAAACATGAGGAGTGGTTGGACAGAAGATAGAGAAGCATCTAGAACCAGGAAGTGGGAGATTGCTAGAGTTCTATTTTGATTAAAAGCGTATTAAATAAGCAGAAAGGATTATTGTAATAGACAGTGTCCTGGGATTCGGATAAAAGGTCCTGTATTGAGGGAGGCTATAAAGTTTAAATATAGTATCAAAGGTGGCCAGACCTTAGATGCAAGGATTGACCGAGAGGGGAAAGAGATCTTATGTACAAATCCCTTGCTGGGTAAATTAGAGAAATCAAATGTTCTACTTTTACACCTGGCTTTGTTAGCAGAAATTGTAAAAGAGATACTAATAACAATAGCTGTCCTTAAAACATGACCTAAGCCATCTGAACTAGTCCAGACAACATCTCCTTCCTCTGAAGACAGGGCATTAATAGCTGACAATCTGGTGGTCAATATGACCTTAGAGAAGCAGCCATTCTTCTGTCATATCCACAGCTAAGTGTTCATTACTTTGAATTACACCAGTATTCCACTTGAACGGTGTGGTACTTCAGATGTAGTTAATGCGTTTTGGAAATCATTCATACTCTGTTTTTAAGCTGGGTAAAAAGGTGGCAGGAACTGTGGGAATAATTAAGGAACCCTAATGGAGCAATTCCTGGGTCATTAGAAAACCTTCTGAGGCTGGGCAACTGTGTGTTCATAATGAGAATGCGCTGCCTCTCTATGGCTCTCATTTTAGTTGAAGAGCGTGTGCTCTCTCTTGCTCACTGAACTTGTTATTGCTTTAATTTCTGAGTATTTCTCTGTGAATATATTTCAATCTATGTTCCAGGTCAGGTAAATCTCAGAAAGGTTATCTTGTTGAGAGATCATGGTGCCACATTGCTTCCTCTAAAGGCTGTGAGATATATCGTATCTAGATGGAAGACAGAGGTACCGCCATGAGAGACAAGATCTGGAGTACGATGATTTAAGATTCATTAGATCACAGCTGCTCTTCTGGTTGAGAAATTAATAACATTAAAAATCAGAAGGAGAAAGTGGGCTTACGAGAAACTCTCAGTGCCCTAAACACAATTATTGTTTTATTAGTCTGCTATTCTCTATGCATCAACTTAGACCTTTTCTGTGGGTATATTAAGCAGGGTGAGTAGACAATGATTTTGTGAGACAGAAAGGTTCTCATTGTTACTCTCTGTTATCCCCGGTGTCCCCTTACCACCTGGAATGTCAGCTTCATGACAGAACCGTCCATGACAGCCATGACTCAGCACAAAATCATGATCACTGTCCATTAGTCATGGGACTTACTTTGATAGTATATACAATGTATATTACATGGATTACATAACTTTTATCTATTATTTAGTCATGAATATGTTCCTGTAGTTAATATACAGCCCAGCTCTTCTAGGAATATTTCTAACTGTTAGAATTAGAAGTTCTAGTCAACGGAGTGTAACACTGTGGAACCATCAGCAGTTGCTGTTTCCATGAGAAAGTTAAGCAAAAGTTACAGACCAATATGTTATTTCTTAAGCTAGATTTACAGTGAGGGCTGAACAGAAACTTAAACTGGAGACATGTATGAACATGCATCTGTCTGGTGTCTAATGTGTATTATCTGCTTTACCATCAGGCAGTTGAGGTGGGGAGTGTGGTTCAGTGGGGACAACAGATGCTAGGCATGTGTGAGGCTCTGGATCTTCTCCTCAGCACCACGTTAAATCAACACACTAACCCTGGAAGCCAGTATTCATGGGATATTCTGTCATGTAAGTCTACATGCAGGCTCATATGTTGTAGCATCAATAACCACCAAATACTGGGTTTTGAGATCTGTCAAGTTTTCATTAGACTAGAAGAACATAGAAGTTCTCCTTTGAAGACTTTGAATCTGGTTAGATACAAGAGCATATAAGACCTGCTGCGGTAGGGTAACGTTGCCCTTTTATCCTGATAGCCCAGGGACCCATTCCAAAGATAAAACCCATGGACAACCTATGCTAATTTTTCTGTCAGTTGGAAAGGGTATTTACATCACTAATTCATTTTGTTAATTCCTGTTGCTAATTACAGAGGGCTATGTCATCCTGTAGGGTTTTCTTCCTGAAATAAATTAATAACAAAGTATGAGGCCACCCAACCCATGCTTTCTTAATTCTGATAAGAAGAGTGTTTCCTTCTGGTACCAGTTCAGGTAAGTAGTGGCTACAGGAATAAAAATAAGAGGATTACATATTTATATAAATGTGTGTGCACTTGTGTATGTGTGTGTGTGCTTGAGAGAGAGTGTGTTTCTATGTATGAGAAGGCCTATGTGTATGTATACGTGTGTGTGTGCATGTCTGTCTGTATGTTTATATGCATTAGAGGGAGTATTTGTGTGTGTGCACTCATGTCTGTGTGTTTATGTGCATGGTGTAGTAGGAAGGAATATTGGATTTTCAGAATTGGAAGGTTACCTCAGAAACTGTTATGTCACATGCCACCAGTTTAGAGAAAAAAAGATACTAGGATTTCAGGTGACTGAATTATTTGGCAAAAGTCCACATTTCAGTCTTGAAATCATAGAAATTATTGCCACTTCTGGTAAAACGCAACTCAGCACTCTTGTGAAGGGCTAGAGTTCTGCCCCATGCTCCTTTTCCTTTTTCCGTGTCCTCATAATCTGCCACTCTGCTGGGATGTCTCAAGAAGGAGCAAGGGAGTCCTAAAATCCACTCAGCCCTCCAGATTCAATCGGCAGGTTAATCGAAAACAATTTTTTATAGCACAATAAAGGGCTTGAGAGTGGGGGAACATTAATATTTGTTTCCTGAAGAGTGGACCCTGAGCGAATAAAGCTTGCAATTGAACAATGGTGCCCAGGTGTGGGGGATACCACTTTGCCTTGCTCCATCTTATCACCATTAATCAGGCAGTGATGAGCACAGGCTGCCAGACACATCTTGGCCAGGGTACCCCAAGAGGCATGCCACCTCATCCTGGGCAAGGGGAGCAGCTTGCTCAAGTATCTTATGTGACTACAATATAGTTTTCATGATGCATTAGTAATGAAACAAAAGGTGGCCCTTTGACAAAAATATCATCTGGTTTTTATAATGTAAAATGCTGCAATTTTATCAGCATTTGCCCTGATTGGCTATCATTAGCCCCTTGCCTTCTAATAAAATTTATGATACTGTTCAGGAGTCCAATTTGACAGAAAGCGAGGTGATTGCGCCCTGCTTAGATATCTCTCTGGCATCTATTCCAACAATAATGCGGTAATTTTATGCATGAAATAGCACAATTGGCATAAATAGTTATAATACCGAGTGCTGTCTAAGGAAGCTGGCTGCTGGAAAATTAGAAAGCGCTTCACACTTTTGAAACAGGTAATTAGGATTTTTCTTCATGCTCATACAAGGCAGACTGGAGTTTCGTTTTATGTTTCATGTTTCATTAAAATATAGGTTTTAAAAATAAATGTTGAATTTAAAACTGCATATATTATAAAATTAAAAGTATAGTGCACAGTAGGGGTGTGTGTCCATGATGGGCCCTTGGGGTCTTTATATTTAGTAGTGGTGGGTGAAATAGTTTGATCAGGTATTATTTCCTTGCTTCAAGCAGATTACTTTGAGAAGGATCGGTTTATGACTAAGTGGCATTCAGTCATCAGGTCTTCATCCCAAGAGCCTGTACACTACTTTCATATAAACTAACTGGGTATATTTCTTTGTTTTAATTGGTAAGGAAGAATAAGCTGAAGGTCATATGGGATTCACTGAGAAGCTCTGAACTTTGTGTTGGGCTCAACATTTCCATTTTGAACTGGCCTGCCTGTTCAGACCTAAGCCAACCTGTGATAGAACCTTTCTGATACTCTTGAAGCTCACTGTGGTTTGGGGGAAGTGGCAAAAGGCTAAAATGAAACTGTAGTATTAGCCTTTGCTTATGACCCACCTTATAGCAAGCTTTTAAGTTTTCCCAACTATGGCATTAAATTTGTTGCTCTGACCCTCCTGCCATGACATTCTCATGGGCTCTGCTGCAGATGCTAATGCTGGCCACTGTTGTGAAGGAAGCTCTTGTACAACTGAGTACACAGGGAGGGCACAGGAGAGCAGGCTTCAGCTTATCATGTTGTGCCTAAGCTCTCTCTCTTGTCAGTAAGAAGTGGACACTCCCTTCCTCTGAGGTGTATTGTGAAATACAGTCTATAGAGCAAGTGGAGAATGGAAAATAGAAAAACAGCATTCACAGATGCAAAACAAAAGGCAGTGTTTAGATGAAACTATAGTTTGGCCAAAGATTTCTTAGTTTCTCATGAGCAAATGGGTTCCATAAATAGGCTCCTTTGGGATCATGTGGGACTGAATTCTATTTGTTGGTTGCATGGTTTTCCTTGATCTTGTGCTAGTACTAAAGAAAAGCCAGTACTAAGCTTAAGCTTCAGAACCAAGACACCACAGCTTTTTTCAAGGCTGAATTCCTGTTGTTGGATGTCAGCTGATTTGTGCTTCAGGAAAGCAGCCCTGGCAGCTGTTTATCAAAGGATGAAATAAAGAACTCTCACTTACTCCCTCCACTTATGCAGAAATGATGACTTGACTAGGGTGAGATGAAAGAAAAGTAGACTTCAAGATGGGAAATGTCTGCAGACCAGTGTACTTAACTATTTTGGTAATATCTCAAAAATTCTCTCTTGGAAAGAAAGGAATGAAAGAAGGATGGAGGAATGGAGGGAGGTAATGAAGGGGGTAGTGCTGATAAGCACTTAAGGAAATGCTCAACAGCCTTAATCATCAGGGAAAGGCAAATTAGGAGTCTGAGATACTATGTTACATCCATCAGAATAGCTAAGATCAAAGACTCAAGTCATGGTACATGCTGGAGAGGATGTAGAGCAAGGGGACACTCTTTCATTGCTGGTGGGAGTGCAAACTTATATAGCTTTGGAAATTAATCTGGAGGTATCTCAGAAAATTGGGAATAGCTGTACCTTAAGAGCCAGCTATAATATTCTTGAGCATAAACACAAAGGATGCTCCACCATACAACAAGGACACTTGTTCCACAATGTTCTTACAGCTTTATTAATTATAGCCAGAAACTGAAACAACCTAGAGGTCTCTCAACAAAAGAATGGATAAAGAAAATGTGGTACATTTACACAGTGAAATATTACTCAGCTATTTAAAACAAAAACATCATGCAATTTGCAGGCAAATGTATAGAATTAGAAAAGATCATCCTGAATGAGGTAACCCAGGCCCTGAAATACATAGTACATGGTACCATGGTAGATAATCACTTGTAAGTAGATATTAGCCAAGTACAGGATAACTATACTACAAGCCACAGACCCAAACAAGCTAAGTAAAAAGAGGACCCAAGGGAGAATGATTGAATATCACTCAAAAGTTAGGCTAGGCTTCTTTCCACAAGGATAGCAGAGTATCATTAATAATGACATGTGTTATATGTCTCCCATGGGGTTGGTCTCAAGTTCTGCCAATCATTTGTTTAGCAGTTCCTTAATCTCTGCTCTATCTTTATCTCTATACTTCTTGTAGGCAAGACAAATTTTGGGTAGAAAGTTTTATGTGTGGGTTAATGTTTCCCTCCCTTTACTGGAAGTTCCTCCTGTCTACAGGAGGTGGTGAGTTCAGGCTCCATGTCTCCCGCAGTGAAAGAAGTCAACATCACTGGAAATGTTCAACACAGCCAACATGTTTTCTAGTGCTTAAAAAATATAGAGATGTATCCTGTTAATGCAATTATCCATTCACATTTTCTAATAATTATTTTAAAATGTATAGTTTGTCAAAGAAGTGACAATAAAAAAGACTTCAAGGCTCAGTGCTCTTTGTCATGACACCAAGTCTCTTCACATTGAGTACTTACTCATTCATGGCTAAAAGAACTTCTGCACCTGTTTCACAAAAACATTGAGATTAACACATGACTATTCTCTATATCCTTCATTGGCTAGTGTAGAGACACAAAAATAATTGAGGAGCAGAGGAAGCTAGGAAAAAATCAAGAAGAGCAGGGTTAACAGATGTTTCAAAGAAACATACATGATAAATCTCTGAAAACATTGATAGAGTAAGTTATTCATAGAATAGGCTTACTATGCATGCATTTATAGAAAAATATTTTAAATAGACTTTTGATCTTTTATAAATTTAAAACACTATTAAAGCTGATTTATTTTTCAATTTCAAAATAATTTATGAACCAGTGCTATGAATTAACATTTTAAGGAATCATTAGCTGCACAGGGCTGATATCCTGACCTGAAAACCTGGAAGTATAAGGTGGGATCTCTGATATGTACAATTATAACTCTAATAATAAAGCAAAACTTAAAAATAAAAACTACAATAGTTTGGTTTGACTGGAATATTTAGTTGTTACTTTGTACACTTTAATAATTAATGAAAAATAGCTCTCACAAAGAAAAAATCATATCACAATTATAAAATATCACAGACTATTATGTATATATAACATATATAATATTTCAGTAGGTTATTGAAAAAAGAAAATAACATCATTGATGATTGATTTAGATATGTCCAATCCAGAAAGTTATTATATACTCAGTGTGATTTACAGGACACAGTATTTACAAAAGGAGTCTGTTTATAGTATCTAGATTTAGCTATCACATTTGTTTGAGAATTAGGAATATGTCTTGTGTTTTGAGGAAAGAGGAAGAACTCAGCAGATGAAGGTGCTCACATAGAGATGAATCAGAAACCACTATTGTATAGTTTCACAGGACAAGAAATATGCAGTGATAAATATCAATAGTTTATTTGATATATTCTTTACATTTTATTCAGTATGTAGCTTCTGTATATTATAAACTGAAGATAATAATGGCTTCATTGTTGTACTGCAAATATGAAGTAGTATAGGAAAATGCAAGCACAACATTCACAGGAAACCATTCCTGCTAACATTCTTCCTTGAGTCATCAATCCCCAACTTGGTTTTAAGAATTGGAAAAAGAGAAATGATCTGGATATTTGATCACTTGATGTTTGACAGTGTAGTGGAGGAGTTGTGTAGTCAAGTCAAGAAACATTCAACAACATGGCAGGAGCATAGGTAGGATCCTACAAGCAAACTTTTCTGATCCCTGAACTTCTGTAGAAGGTTTTTCAGGATCAATGCTATGAGTTGTAAAACTTAATTATATTAAAATTTAACTTGCCCAGCAGAATCATTAAGAACTAAAAAAGAAACTGTTCATTCACGATTAATTGTGAAAGACAAATATATATTACCAAGTAATGTTATTCTATATATTGGAGCACATGGTGAATAAGACAAATATATACTTACCTTAATAGATTTATAGATGAAAATGATAAGAAACAAGATAAATATATAATGTCTTTTAGAATACTAATGAAATTTAAGGAGGAAATTCAAAGAATACCTTGAGGTTAGGAGCTCACTTAAACATAGGAACATTTAAGAAAACTTGGAAGAATCAAGTTCAAGTTACTGTGTGGAGTGGTAAAATTACCTCAAGAGTTTGGCATTTAGTTTGTGATTCACTAATTACTACTTCTAAAGTTGCAATGGGCAGACTTTAATAAAAGCACTTAAGTGTGAATTTAGTGGTCATATGCTTGAATAGTGACATTAAAGGACACTTTTAGATGAAAAGTGACTATAGGAAACAAAAAGGGAAGAGGGGGAGGAAAGGGGAAGGGGAAAGGAAATGTAGGAGGAGGACTGAGGGAGGTGGGAAGAGGAGTAGACAAGGAAGGTAGGGGACAGCCATGGTCTCTGAGAAAATAGGCAGTAGGATAAGAGAACAAAGAGAAATTTTCCCAAGAATCAAGAAAACAGAAATTCAGGGACAAGGGAGAGTATGAGAGACTGGATGCTGGAATGAGGTAGAAAAAGGTCAGCGAGAACCAAGTAACAGATTCAGAACTATAGAACTTCAGGTATGAGCCGCAAGAACAGCACACTGTCTCTGGAAGGCTAGGTTGAAGGCAGGATTGGAATAATACTAAAAATACCATTGAGAACTGATAGTATATCTTCTGCTTGATCTTTCCTACCTATAAAAGTTTCCTTTAAGTTTTCTAATAGTTATATAGAGTTTCTCAATTCCATTTTCATTTCAATGTGAGTCCACTTTATTGTTTTTTATTAGTGAAGTCTGTTCTCAAGACTTGGATTGTCTTTGTCATATCCATACTTCTTGTTTGTATTTTCTTGGGCATTGCCTATGTATTTGTTCTCCTTAAGTTATTTCTTCTTAATGGCACTGAATAGTTTTGTTGTGTCATCCTTAAACACTGTGAATTCTTTGATGAAGAGTATGATTTTTCCTTTAAATTATGTATTTCTCATTGGTAATTCTCATATGGAATGTATTTTCACAGGACTGGTCAGCTTTGAGGAAACAATAATGGATTGATCTTTCATATTCTTGGTATTTCTGCGATGAGATCTGGGAATGCGGACTTCCTTTGTAAGTTCTGAGAACAGGTTGAGGAATAAAAAAAAAGGTGTGGAGGTGGGTTGATCTAGAGGTGCAGTAGTTGTTAGACCCAGCTAAGCCTGTGTGTTACAGAAAATGTGTGGAAGGGGAGGTCAGAGGCACTTACTAGGTAGAAAAACTGTGAGAGCCAGACAGTCAGAATATTTGCTGTGAGCATATGTCTCCTTTAATACCAGAAGCTACACCTATAAAGTCTCAGCAACATGACTGTCCAAACTTAGCTGAACAAAGGACAAAACCAGTGGCTATCTCAAACTGGATTGGGAAAAGTTCACAAGGTCTCAACCTTACAGAGAAAAGTTTGGGGCAGGAGAGATGATCTACCCCAGGGTAGAGTACATCAATGGGCTGTCTACTGCCAAATACTCATCCCTGAAAGCATACATGTAAGTAACAATAAATGGAACGGGTTATAGTTAGGAATATATATGTGTGTGTGTATGTATATATGTATGTATATAAAGGTACATATGTGTATGCTATTTAGAATATATATACATATACATATATTTAGAATATATATGCATGTACATATAAATGCATACATATACATATAAATACATATTATTGTATGTATGCATACAATAATAATTAATAAAAAAAAGAGTCTAAGAATTGTAACAAGACCAGGGAGATGTACATGGGAGGATTTGGAGGGAGGAAAGTGAATGGAGAGATATTATAATTATATTTTAATCTGAAAAATAAAGCTAAAAATACCATTGAACAGAGAAATAGAAAGAAAAGCTATAAGGACTTTTAGTAAGAGTTTTATTTCCTAAAATTGGAGGCAGGGAAGATGAGGGGAATAAAAGACTATGGAAACTGCCAAAATGAAAGACACCCACCCATTACAGACATGAGGACAAGCAATACAGAGAGACAAGCAATGTTCAAGAACTCAAATTCAGACCACCCTAAACCCACTCCAGAAGGGAAATGTTTGGTTTTAAATGTATGTATGAAAATTTTGTTCAATGAAAAAAAAAAGGCAAAATTGTGAAATGAGAATGCAAACATATTGGTTACTTTAGTGGTAGAAGATGAGGATGGCTGGCTTCTGCTGTTTTTCCTTCTGTTTTTGTTTTTGCTCTTGCTTTTTCTCAAGGTAATAAAAGATGACAGTAACAGAATGGGGGGGTGGTTCTGAAGGAATATTAAAAGTAGGGGAAGAACTGGAATGCTTTGAGGTACTATTAGGGCATTGTTGGGAGTGGATTTGGAAACTTGGGGCATATTCTAGAAATGGATATTTTTCATACCCTAAGGCAATAAGATTCAGAAGGAAGGGAAAGGAATGTTACAAGGAAATGAATAACAATAAGCAAAAGCCGTGGACTCTAAGCTGCACTAGAAGGCAAGAGAAGTTCATATCCTGATCTCTAACAAAAATGATGAGCTTTGGATTAGAGAGAAGTTGTGGATTGCTAGGAGGGAGATGCATGCATGTGTTGAGGATTCATTCAATATGCATATAGGTGAAACTTCTGGTGAAATGCTGTTACTAGAAGGTGAAATTCCAGGGTGCAACATGGAAGCGAGGGGCTTTGTTGACATGGATGATCCCAGCTGATTTAACTGTGTGCGCTTTTAGAATGTTTGTAACTCAAAAAAGTACATGTGCAAAAAAGTACACATGCAAACTGGTTGCACTGAAATACTTATTTAAAAAATGAGTGATATATTTTATGACGGACAGTTCAATTTTACCTTGATACTCAAGTGGAAACGCTGTTACAAGCAGGTGTCATTTCTGTTTTCAGTCTTTTAAGAAAACAAAGATAAGCCCCTGGATAATTTTTATTTTCCTGAGGAATTCTAATCTAAGATCATTCTCAGAATTGGAAAGCATGTGGTATTCTGCTTATTGCTTTGAGTGAACGCATATAGCAGTTGCTTACAAGCTAGTGTTGCACGGTATCCATGTGTAAATGGCTCCCGGGACCGCTGCTACTGTTATAGTTAATTCTTATTATCATTTTGACAGGATCTAGAACACTATGGAAACAAGCCTCTAGGTACATCCATGAAGTGTTATCTACAGGAAAGGAGATGACAGACCCAGATGGAGAATAGGAACTGAGACCCTGCTTTTATCTCGCTGCTGAGAAGGAATGCCATGTGACCAGCTGCTGCACACTCTTAATGCCACGAAATCTTTGCCATAGTGGACTATGCCTCTAAATTTTGAGGCAGAATAAACTCTTCCCACCTTAAACTGTTTCATGTCTGGTAATTTGTCTCTTCAAGAGAAAAAAAATTAAATGATACATCCATGGTCCCAATTCCATAGATGTTCAGGTTCCTTTTGTAAAATGTAGAATTATTTGCAAAGAACCTCGGAACATCTATCCACCACTCATAATAACTCATGCAATAAGTTATGTGCACAGTATTTATCCACTACTCATAATAACTGAAGCAACTAAAGGATCATGTATTTGCACACTATCTACTCATTAATCATAATAACTCATATAGCTCATGTATCTTAAATGCTGTGTTCATAGCATTTGCACTGTATTGTAATAGCATGTTGAGGAGGAAAATATCTGCACACACTCTGTAAAGATGCCCTATACCTAGGTGTTTTCCAGATACAGTTAATTGAATTAAAAGTTCTGAGTGACAAATAGGGCTTACAGTCCAAAGATTTCCATTTATAGTCGTGCTGGGAACTATGGTGGCATGCATGGTGTTTGAGGAGAAGCTGGGAGTTCTACATACATATAGGAGGTATCAGGAAGAGACAATAAGCCACTAGGCATGGTTTAAGTTTCTAAAACCTCAAAGCCCATCTCCTCGTGCCACACTTCCTCCAACAAAACACCTACTCTAACAAGGCCATCCCTCCTTAGAGCGTCATTCCCTGTGGACACATGGGGGCCATTTTTTATTCCAGCCACCACAGGAATAAGTGTATGTTGTAGTTCCCTCATTATGTGGTCAGTTTCTCCTATAAGTAGGATAAGAGTTAGGACACCCTTCATTGCATGAAGTGCATACATTTTAGCTTAGATCTTTAAATAGAATTTTATGTTTATAAGAATAATTTTTAAAATAAAAGGAGAGGAGAATTGCACATGCAAATGTATGTGTGCTTGTTTGTGGGTGTTCTGCACATTGTATATAACCAACCACTCATAGAAAATTGTTTTATAATTTTGTTAAAGTATAATTTTAATATTTAAATTGTTATTAAAGTAAATCAAAATACTGACTATGACTAAAGACACTCACTGAGGCACCTGTACTTATGACAGGATGCAAGATATACACAAATTAACCAGAGAAGAATATATTCGATATAGTCAAGTACCCGGCTCATCCACAGATGCTAAGTTACATATGCATGTAAATTACACAGAGAAGGACATAAGACCAAGTTAGAACTTCTTGTACTAGCATAAGGAGAAACAAGAATCTCAAAGGAGATTATTTCATAAATCAAAACAGTGGTGGATGGATGTTTAGAATGAAGTCAAAACTCATCACAGAATGAATGTAGAAACAGATAAAGAATGGATTTAGACTTTTGAGTTTGAGGACAGTTAGGAAAGATATCTACTGTTCTGCTAGTTCTGTGTCAACTTGACACATAAACTAGAGATATCTAAAGGGGGAAAACTTAATTAAGGAAATGTTTTCATAAGAACAAATTCTACAGCATTTTCTTAACTCCTTTTGGATGGAGGGGGTGGGGCTCAGCCCATTGTTGGTGGTACCATTCCTGGGTTGGTTGTCCTGGGTTTTCTAAGAAAGAAGGCTGATATCTTCTTCAATTTCTTTCTTCAGGGACTTGAAGTTTGTTTTTTTTTTCTTATAGGTCTTTACTTGCTTGGTTAGAGTCATGGATACAGAAATTGTGGTATATTTACATAATACTAAGCAATTAAAAACAAGAAAATCATGAAATTTGCAGACAAACAGTGGGAACTAGAAAAGCTCATCCTGAGTTAGTTAACAAGAAGCAGAAAAACACATGCGGTTATACTCACTTATAAGTGGACACTAGCCATATAATATAGGATAAACATATCAAAATCTATAGTTTTAAAGAAGCTAAACAGCAAGGAGGACCCTAGGAAAGAGGGTGAAACCTCACTCAGAAGCACAAACAGGGTAGACATCAGAGTAGAAGAAGAAAAGGAACAGGACAGGAGCCTTCCACAGGGGCCTCTGAAAGGCTTCAAAGGAGAGACTGAGGCTCCTAGCCAAACTGGGCAGAGTAGAGGAACCCTTATGGAAGAAGAGGGAGATAGAAAGATCTGGAGGGGACACGAACTTCACAAGGAGAACAACAGAGCCAAAAACATGGGCCTTGGGGAGCCTGCAGAGACCAATACTCCAATCAAGAACCATGCTTGGAGAGGACCTAAACCCTCTGCTCAGAGGAAGCCCATGGGCTGTTCAGTTTCCAAGAGTAAGGAGTATAGGGGCTGTCTCTGACATGAACTCTGTGGCCAGCTCTTTGATTACCTCCCCCTGGCACACCACAGAAGACGATGCAGCCAGTCCTAATGAGACCTGATAGGCTAGGGTCACATACAAGGGGAGGAGGTCCTCCCCTATCAGTGGAGTAGGGAAGGGGAATAGGGAGAGAAGAGGAAGGTTGGATACAACTAGGAGGAGTCTAGGGAAAGGTCTACAGCCAGGATACAAAGTGAATAAATTGCAAATAATTAATTAGAATAAGAAAGCAGGTTATTAACTATAGAGGGGCCCTGAAAGGATCTACTCAAGAGGGGATTGAAGCACACTGAGACTCACAGCCAAACTTTGGGCAGAGCACAGAAAGTCTTATGGAAGAAGAGGGGGTTGGGGATAGAGAGACATGAAGGGGACAGAAGCCCCACAAGGAGACCAAAAAAGCTAAATGATCTGAGCCCAGGGGTTCCTGCAGATACTGATGCTCCAACAGAGGACCATGCATGAAGAGGGCCTACACCATCTGCTCAGTTATGGTCAATTGGCAGCTCAGTCCCCATGTGGATCTCTGAGTGAGGGGAGCAGGGGCTGCCTCTATCTTGAACCGTGAACTAGGTTGCCTGCTCTTTGATCACTCTCCCCTGGTGATCAAAGAGCAAGGCACAGAGGAAAATGATCCAGGCAGTCCTGATGAGACTTGACAAGCTATGGACAGATGATAATAGCAGAGAACTCCCCCTTTCAGTGGACAAGGAAGGGAACGGTGGAAGAGGGAGGGAGGGTGGGACTGGGAGAAGTTGATGGAGGGGGGCTTCAATCAGGATATATAATGAATAAATTGTGAAAATTTTTAAATAAAGAAAGAAAGAATGCAGGATGAACAAATCAGGGGAAGTAAGTCAGTAAGCAGGAGCACCTCTCCATCACCATCGGGTTCCTTCCATCTTTGAGTTCCTGTCTTGACTTCCTTCAGTGATAAACAACAATGTAGGTATGTGCCTTGTATCCCTGATCTCTCCAATACTTTAAACATGAATGGATGTTGGATTTTGTCAAATGCTTTTTTGGCATCTAAGGAGATGAGCATGTGGTTTTTTTTTTTCTTTCAGTTTGTTAATATGGTGGATCACATTGATGGATTTCTGTATATTGAACCACCCCTGAATACCTCGGTTGAAGCCTACTTGGTCATGGTAGATGATGTTTTTTTTGTATTCGGTTTGTAAGCATTTTGATGAGTGTTTTTGCATCAATGTTCATAAGGGAGATTGGCCTGAAATTCTCTTTCTTTGTTGGGTCTTAGTGAGGTTTAGGTATGACTGTGGCTTCATAGAATGAGTTTGGTAGTGTTCCTTCTTTTTCTATTTTGTGGAAT
>CM053764.1:13804083-13822741 GCA_028658305.1 Pachyuromys duprasi
GAAATCCAAAGAATAATTGGGTCTTATATCAAAAGCCTATACACCACAAAATTAAAAAATCTAAGTGAAATGGACAATTTTCTTGATAGATTCCACTTACCAAGGTTGAGCCAAGATCAGGTAAACAAATTAAACAGTCCTATATCCCCTAGGGAAATAGGTGCAGTCATCAAAAGTCTCAAAAATCAAAACAAACAAACTAAAAACAGGGCTAGATGGTTTCAGTGCTGAATTTTACCAGACCTTCAAAGAAGAGCTAATACCAATAATCTTCAAACTATTCAACAAAATAGAAATAGAAGGACCATTGCCAAACTCATTCTTTGAGGCCACAGTCACCTTGATACCTAAACCACGCAAAGACCCAACCAAAAAAGAGAATTTCAGATCAATTTCTCTTACAAACATTGTGGAAAAAATACTTAAAAAATACTGATTCACCAAATCCAAGAACATATGAAAGATATCATCCACCATAACCAAGTAGGCTTCATCCCAGGCTTGTAGATGTTGTTCATTTACAGAAATACATCAATGTAATCTACCATATAAAAAAAAAACTGAAAGAAAAAAAAGCCACATGATCATCTCTCTAGATCACAAAAAAGCATTTGACAAGATCCAACACTCATTCATGTTTAAAGTGTTGAAGAGATCAGGGATACAAGGCACATATCTAAACATATTAAAGGCAACATGCAGCAAGCTTATAGCCAATATCAAACTAAACAAAGAGAAACTTAAATCAACTCCACTGAAATCAGGGACAAGACAAGGCTGCCCACTCTCTCTGTAACCGTTTATAGTACTGGAAGTCCTAGACAGAGCAATACAACAATTAAAGGAGATCAAGGGGATATAATAGGATGCACAAGTGGCCCCCAAAATTCTACCATGGAACTCGTACAGCTGATAAACCCCTTCAGCAAAGTGACTGGATACAAAATTAACTCAAAAAAACATCAGTAGCCCTCTTATATAAAAATGACTAGTGGGCTGAGAAAGAAATTAGGGAAACAACACCATTTATCCTAGCGATAAAAACCCTGAAGTATCTTGGTGTAAACCTAAACAAACAAGTTAAATACTTGTATTTAAAGAAACTTCAAGTCTCAGAAGAAAGAAATTGAAGAAGATATCAGAAGATAGAAAAATCTCCCATGCTCATGGGTCAACAGATTAACATAGTAAAAACTTCCATCTTATGGAAAGTAATCTAGACATTCAATGAAATTCCCATCCAAATACCAACACAATTCTTTACAGACCTTGAAAGAACAATTCTCAGCCTCATTTGGAAAAACAAAAAAAATTCAGAATGGCTAAAAAAATCCTGTATGATAAAAGATCTTCAGGTAGTACCTCCATCCCTGATCTGAATCTGTTCTATAGAGCAACAGTAATAAAAACTGCATGTCACTTGCACAGAAATAGACTGGTGGATCAATGGAATGGAATTGAAGACCCAGAAATAAACCCATACAACTACAGACACTTGATTTTGACAAAAGGAGTAAAAGGCATATAACGGAATAAAAATATCATCTTCAACAATGTCTACATGTAGAAAAATACAAATAGATCCATATTTATCACTGCACAAACTAAAATCCAAGTGGATCAAAAACCACAATATAACACCAGACACACTAAACCTATTCGAAGAAAAAGTGGGGAAGACCCTAGAACTCATTGGCACAGGAGACAACTTCCTAAAGAGAACACCGACAGCACAGGCTCTAAGATCAACTATCAATAAATGAGACCTTATGAAACTGAAAGGCTTCTGTAAAGCAAAGGACACTGTCATCAGAACAAAATGACTGCCTACTGACTGGGAAAGGATCTTCACCAACCCTATGTCTGGCAGAGGGCTGATATCCAGAATATATAAAGAACTCAGGAAGTTAGGTTAGGAAAGAATGACAAAGAAAATTAATTAGGTAACAAAAAAGAAAAAAATTATAATCTGGTGCCAATATGTATGTTACAATCAGGATAACTCAGCTGAGGTGATACAGTTGAGAGGGATCACACTCAATGAAGTATCCAGCTATAGCTTCACAGGTGGTGTGAAAGGAAATTTGAGCTTTGCCAGGGGGATTGATGTGAAGAACACAGGAGAGCAAGAAACTTAGACATGACAGAGTTTCAAAGAGGAAACATTGTGAAGGAATGGGAAATTATTAATAATGTCATTTGTATGCCATGAAGCAATATGGTTGAGACAACATTTAGAATCAGGGAATAGCCCACCAACTCTAGCTCTCGGTATTGTTCATGTACTTTACAAGCTATTGTTTAAAAATAAAATGATGATTTTGGAAAAATCTCTAGTAAGACTGGAGCACAATAATTGACTTAATAATTAAATCCCACTTCTGCTGCTTGTTAACTGAGTAAACTTGACAAGGTATACAAGGTACATCAGTCTATTCTACCCATTTCACAGTGATGATAATGTGTGTTGATCTAATGAATGCTATGAAAGTAAGAACATTGGTGCCAGCAAGACATGGTGCCTCCTACAAAAAAGAGCCCCTGAGTACTTGTCAGTTTTAACTTGCCATGGCTGTTGGCATTGCAGCACTTACCCTAGAATTCTGACATTTAGAATATAATCAGATTGACAGGTGGCATGGGAATATCCATAAAATCTCAAAGAGCAAAGAGCTCATATCTAAGATGACTACACACTCCTGCTTACTTGAGATATTTTTCCTTTTCACACCTGTGGTCATAACATAAATTTTTAAAGTGCCTCCTTTTTTCTCTGAAAGATATTCATTCCTGGGTGTAATTGTTTATGTCTCTTGAGTGATGCAGAAAAGCAAAGAGTGTGCATCTTTTTGAGCAGGAGCAATGATGCGATGTGTTATATTTGAAAGATATCTATGGTCATGGCAGGCTAGAGGCTTACAGAAGGAAAGGTAGAGATAACCTCAAAGAAACTGCTGCTCCTGATAGCAAAGCAGATGTGGACCACTGCAATAGTCATTGCTAGGGTACCAAAAAGCCTAGCACATGACTCAAGAATTGCACCTCCTTCCTTCCTGAACTCATCCCCAATCTTTTACCTTCCCCATCCCTGTGTAGGCCACTAAACTTCCTTACCACAGTTCCTGAACAGAATCACAATCTCTCACTGATCAAGTAATCCACTCTTGCCTGTCACCATAATAGAAGTTAGGCTTCCATTGACTCCCCAGGATCTAAACCAAATGTCACAACTTAGAACATTGCATGATTTATTTTCATGCGTATGTTATATTTGTCCCCTGTTCAAACACCATGTTTTAAACTTTGTCATTCCTATTTGCTATTTCAGGGTATCTTAGGCTCAAACTGGATAAACTTTACTGAAAAGGCAGGAAAGTCCATCTCACATCAGGAAATCTACTCATGTAAAAGGAGGCAGGTGTGATATGATATATAGTGAGAGTAATCTGATAGATTATTCTGCTTGATGGAAACACTAGGTAGAGTGAGTCAGACACAGTTCTCTACATCACTTACCTGGATGCCTTGGGAACAGACTACTTACTGTTCCAGCCACTTGATATTGGAGTTTTGAAAGACAGACAGAAGAGGGCCTGTAATCTAGGAGAGAGAAGTTAGGAACAATATAAACAATTTCTGAGTATTTATGTATCTATGTGCTACGGTGTTTGTAGTGTTATTTTTTTCTCCAATTTCCTAAAGTGATTATTACAAGAGAATGATCTCAAGGCTGTGCAAGGCTTTGCTACCAGGACACTTCTGGCACCATGGAGAGGAACCAGACCATGAGTATAAGCATCAGGTGCAGCTATACTTGTGTCTACCTAACTGAGATGAAATCTGGACAAGGAAAAAATCTGAAGCAAAACCTATGGTCTGGGGATGTTGTATTTCGAACATTTTATGCATAGATTTGCTACTGTCATGTCTGAAGAAGGGCAACCCCTTTGTGATGTCTGAACTGGTTAGTTCTTTTGAAAGGAAATGTTTTACAGAAATCACAGAATGAATTAAGCCTATAAACTTTCACATACCAAAGAGAAGCTCTTAATTTAAAGACTCTCTGAAGTAAGGCTCTGGTAAAGCAAGGGTTCTTTTTGTAATGCAAATGGATCTTCCTCTATGCCATTATCTTTTCTTGTGAGTTTCTGAATTGGGAAAATGCATGGCCACCTGTGCTTCATTCACCACGCACCAAGAAAGCAGAACATAATAGATGTGGAGCCCTAGGAATATTTCAGCCTTAGCAGCGTGGTTCACTGCTGTCTAGGACATGTTGTTAAATTATTGATACCAAGCCAGATTTTGGGACACAGGCTTTGTTGTTCAGAGCTAACAAAGCCACCAGAGAGAAGCCTTAATGAGAGGGCAGGGACTCAACAGTGATGGGGTGAGGCTTTTGGGCTCCCTTCGATCCCAGAACGGGAGAAGGCTACAAATTACCTGGACTGACCATTCTTGCAAAGAGAAAGAGAAAATAGGTGCATTAATGAAATTCTTAGAACAGATGGCAAACTGTCCTTAGATTCTCTAGTGAGGGAAAGGGGGGAAAAACTTCCAAAGAATATTTTATATGAGTGTCTCACACAGAACCACTTACTCTGAGGACTTGCAGAGAGCTATCGAAGAGAAATACAGTTAAATTATTTAACAGAATATGACAGAAAAGAATTAGAGAAAGAAAATTTCCTATCTCACTTTAAAACTATAATGCACTCTCTAGCCATGGGTAAAACTCCGGGTCCAGATGGTTGCCCAACAGAATTTCAGCAAACATTTGGAGAGATAATAAGGCCTGTAACAGTAGATAATTACTCACTTATACATGGCTCAGTGCCCTCTCATCTACATGGGTTTCTATGGCAGGTTTTTTTTTCCAAAAGAAAGCAAACAGACCCCTGCCCTACACCCTCATTTGTAGCCTTTCCCTGCATTGCTCTGGGCAGGCGCCAGGTACCTCATCTCCATTTCATTGTTCTAAGGAAGAACTTTGACCAGAATGGCAAGGTTCAGAAAAAGGAAACATCATGAAACATAGACACACCAGTGAGAAATCCCTCCAGGAAAATAAGAAGGGGCACAATTTAATGAAGAAACTACAGGAAAATTAATAGGAGGGAGCAACTAGAAAAAAAAAGTTCAAGGGCAAAGGGAGGGAAACAAGAGAGAGCAACAGGGGCAAATATGACTAAAATTTCTTATTTACTTGGATGCAACTGTTCAAACAACTTCACATGCTACATGAGTATGAATATTCAAAATATAAATTACCAAAAAGAAGTGGCATGTCAACAATGCCACTGTACTGCATGTGGTGCATATTCATGGTACTGGGAGGTGCTGTTAAACTCTGGTACTCAGTTGATCATCCATGTTTAAGTGGTTCATTAAATTTGCTAAGTGACCATGGGGAGAAAAGAAAAGAAAAACAAATAGTAGATCTGGGAAGAGGCCCTGTTCCATGCTCCTCTCACTCGATTCTGCTACTCTCTCTCTAAACCGAGCCATGAAAGATAGCATTTTGGAAATAAGTGGGGAGTAATATCCACCCAGAGCATAAAAAGAAAATGTCATGAACATTTTCTTCAGGAACTAATTTAGAGTCATTTTATCAAGGGATAATGGGGCTGATAAGCCCAACAACTGTGTGCTCTAGGGTTTCAGAACAATGGTGAGACTTCACTGAAAGTTTCTCCTACCGGATGGTTGTAAATTATAGATGTTTCATGGAGACATTAGTCTTCAGGTATTCCAGACTTTTAGAAAGATGAGTATACCCATCCCCTCACCAGCATGGCAACTTCTCTATTTTGTATTTGGAGAAACCGGGTGTCAAGAGTCTTGCCTTTTAACTGTCAGCACATTGAAGATAGAAAGTCCAAGTGAAGAAATTACTGAGCCATTTTAGCCATAGTCAGTTCAAGCTGTCTCCCAATTCCCTTTAGGAAAATTGTACCTTCCATGTGCCCGAAGTGAGTGATGACCAATGATTTATTTAAAGATAATAGCCCTCAACAGAGGAATGGATACAGAAATTGTGGTACTTTTACACAATGGAACACTACTCAGCAATTAAAAACAAGGAAATCATGAAATGTGCAGGCAAATGGTGGGAACTAGAGAAGATCATCCTGAGTGAGGTATCCCAGAAGAAGAAAAGCACATGTGGCATATACTCACTTGTAAATAGATATTAGAAATATAATATAGGATAAACACACTAAAATCTGTACACCTAAAGAAGCTAAGCAAGAAGGAGGACCCTGGATAATATGAACAATCCTCATTCAGAAAGGCAAATGGGACAGACATCAGAAGAGAGAGACAACAGGGAACAGGACAAGAGCCTACCAGGGAGGGTCTCTGAAAGACTCTTCCCAGTAGGGTATCAAAGCAGATGCTGAAACTCTTAGCTAAACTTTGGGCAGAGTGCAGGGAATCTTATGAATGAAGGGAGAGATAAAAAGACCTGGAGGGGGCAGGAACTCCACAAGTATAGCAACAGAACCAAAAATCTGGGCAAAGGGGTCTTTTCTGAGACTGATACTCCAACCAAGGGCCATGCATGGAAATAACCTAGAACCCCTGCACAGATGTAACCCATGGCAGCTCAGTGTCCAAGTGGGTTTCCTAGTAATGGAAACAGGGACTGTCTCTGACATGAACTCAGTGGCTGGTTCTTTGATCACCTCCCCCTGAGGGGAGAGCAGCCTTACCACACCACAGAGGAAGACAATGCAGCCAGTCCTGATGAAGCCTGATAGGCGAGGGTCAGAAGGAAGAGGAGGAGAAACTCCTCTATCAGTGGACTTGGAGAAAGTATAGAAGGAGATGAAGGAGGGAGGGTAGGATTGGGAGGGCATGAGGAAAGGGGCTATAGCTGGGATACAAAGTGAATAAAGTAATCAATAAAAATAAGTTAATTAAAATATTAACAGCTAAAGATAACAGCTATCATTTAGTGAGTGCTTATGACATCTGAGACTGTCTTTGCACTCCTGATCCTCCTGCCTTCAACCTCCTGATTATTGGAATGATGGCTAGTATGCCTGATGAGGATGAGACACTGCCCTACCACTCAGAGAACAGTAGCTTCTTCATGTCTTTATTGGAATCTCCATGAGTCAGCTTTTCTATATATGAAAAACCACTCTCTAAGAACAGTTGTATCTGAGGATCTGTGAGGCTAGAATCAGTCACTAGTATATTTAAAGGTCTCTCGGGTGAGTTCAATATGCATCCAAACTTAAGAGCATTTTGGTTGAGAAGAGAAGTATGGAATTAGAAGAATATGAAAAATTAACAATAGGTTCTTCTTTCTTTTTTAAATTTGTACTTAAATGACCCATGAAATGGTACATGTCTCAGGATGAAGAAAAAGCATTAGCAGAGGTTAGGGAAATAAAAAGAGGTGTCATTCACAATGAACCAGTTCTCAGAGAAAATGAAGGGATTCTGTTTGGGCCTCCTCTTTCTGTCTCATTCATTCACTCACTTGTTTCTCTTTCTGCTAGATTATAAATTACTTGAGGTATGAGGCAGTGGCTGGGCCATTTTTTATGCACAGTACCTTGTATTACATCTAGGATGTAACAGGTTTTTAAATTTTGGGTTCATAAAACACTAAGTTAAGGAATTTAAGAAAAGACTCCCTAACTGTCTCTCTCATAGAGCTTGGAACTCACAACTTTTCTACTTTTGAGAGGTGTGCTCTGGGATTCTGAGTTAAGAAATGTCTTCTGCAGTTTCTCCAACCAAGGACCATGTATGGATATGGCCTAGAACCCCGGCTCAGATATGGCCCATGGTAGCTTGGTGTCCAACCGAAGACCCTAGTAAGGGAAACAGGGACTGTTTCAGTCATTAACTCGATGGCTGGCTCTTTGACCGTCCCCCATACACGCCAGGGAGTAACAGCCTGGCTAGATCCCAGGGGAGGACATTGCAGCCAGTCCTGAGGAGACAACATGATCTGGGGTCGGATGGAAGGGGAGGAGGTCCTCCCCCATTGGTGGACTTGGAGGGGGCGGGGAGGAGATGAGGGAGGGATGGGGAGAGTGGGAGGGAATGAGAGAGGGGGCTATACCTGGGATGCAAAGTACCTAACCTGTGATTGATATAAAAATAAATAAATTACATTAAAAATGTCTTCTGGGCAATGCAGTGTGTTTTGAAACCTTCAGCTATGTGGCATCATAAATTCTTTGATTAGTCACTAAATTACCAATAATGTCTGAAGAGGAGAATCCACTAGGCGGTTACCATCAGGCAGATTCAAGCAGAGAGAGAATACAACCTAGAGAATAGAGATCTTCTCTTAAGCATTTGGAAAGCAACAGGAAGAAGTGTGCATTGCCAAGATCAAGTGTGTGTGCGTGCGTGTGCGTGTGTGTGTGCGTGCGTGTGTGTGTGCGTGCGTGTGTGTGCGTGTGTGTGCGTGTGTGTGTGTGTGTGCGTGTGTGTGAAGTGAGAGCCAGGAAATTTCCACTATCACCAAAGTCCAATGCAACCAAGGCTAACCCTGGTGCCAAACTTGGGGCCACCAATCAACTGATCATATTAATGCATCATATTCATGCCCTTGGGTTCTTCCTGTAGAAACTACCCAAAAACTCAATGGGTGAAAATTGAAGATGAAAGTTTGACACTTTTCAGGTCATTCTGAGAACAGCCCAATCCATGTTGCAATTCTGACTCCAGCCAGAATTCTCCTTGCCTAATATTCACACACACACACACACACACACACACACACACACACACACACACACACACACACACTTAATTTCTCTCCTTAGCCAACGCCCATTTTGGGCTCCTATTGTGTTGGAACGGAACCACCTTGCTCAAAGCCATTGCTTTGCCTTGCTTCCAACCCTAGGCAATACTTTCTTTTCTGTGATATCTATAATTATCTTATTTCTCCATCATCTCAATTTCTCTCCTATATATTTTTGCTAGCTCTTTACCTTAACTTTAAATTTATTTTTACTTTCAAAACCATAGGTTTGGGGCTGGAGAGATGGTTCAGTGGTTAAGAACATTGTCTGCTCTTCCAGCGGTACTGAGTTCAATTCCCAGCAACCACATGGTGGCTCACAACCATCTATACCTTCTACTGCCCTCTTAGAGCACTAACATGCATAAAATAAATAAATAAATAATCTAAACAAACAAACAAACAAAACCACAGGTTTAAAGTTACCCTCTGACCCCAATTTTCCATCTTTCCATCTTTTTGTTCTAGTGGCTTTATTTCAAATGTTAAGGTGAGCTCCTTTGACCTTTATTTGTTTTTCTATCTATGGATTATCCTTCTTTTCTTCTTCTTCCCTTTCAATCATGTTTTAATGTGTCACTATAACTCTCCCTACACAAAGGCCCAGCACTGTACTCCCTTGTCCCTGTTTTCACAATACTTGGACAGCCACAGAACTTCATTGAAATGATTGCTAGGAGACACCATGCTTTCCTGAGGAATATCTCCCAAGCAGCATGATACCAGTGTGCACTTAAAGCGGCCACCTTCTGCTCACCTCCTGAAATGATACTACTGGCTAATTTTTAATGTGTCTATCTGGTCAGCTGCTCTCCACCTTGACTGCAACTTTTCTAGAACTCCTTTCTACCTAGTCACTTTGTCCGAACTGCTAGGCTTCAGCAGATGACCTACCCTTCATTTTTAAAGGACGTTAGATGATCTCACACAAAAGTCCTAAGTCTCACCCTTCTATCAGTCATTGTCCCTTCTCTGCAGATAGTGTGGAAAGAGAGTCATAGACCCCAGAGGCTGCTGCACTTCTGCTTGTTCAGATGAAGCACAGTCTTCACCATCATTGTCTTCGAATCCCTTATTACTTCACATCTGCCCTCCTGTGCATTAAATTTTACATCCAGGCATAGTTATACTCCTCTCTCCTTCCAACATTCAGATGCGGAGGAGGAAGATAACCAGCTTGAAATTAGCCTGAGCTACATATGAGAGCTGGTCTAAAAACCACACATAACTTTTAACTCCACTCCTGTCTTCAGTACCACATTTCACCCTGTGATTCTTATCACCTTAAAACTAGAATTTTTAGAGCTTTTCCTGTTGTTTCAAATTCACTTGTTTCCCAGGAATTTGTGGCATTTTATTTTGGTTGGAATACAGTATGACTTCTATGTTCCTGTTAAGTGTGCATTGTTGTTGAGTACTAGACATATACAGCACAAGATCTCTGGAGATTATTCATATGATTTGACAGAAATTTTATGCTCATTTCTCCCCATGTTGCCAATGTCTCTTTGAGTCTATAGATTTGACTTTTTGAGATATTTCACAACTGTGGAATTATGCAGTATTTTCATATTTGTACATGGTTCTTTCACATAATATGATGTCAAGGCTCACACTTGACTTGGGATCCTTTTATAATACTTAAGGTTATTTAAATGTATTGTTAATGTTAATATAATTTAATATTTATATAATACATTATTAATATTAATATTAAATCTTTTAAAAATGCAAGCATCACTGTGTTGCCAAAGGTGACCCTGAAGAGGAGATCTGCCTCAGCTTCCTGAATGCTGGGATTACAGTTTATTCCACCATGCCTGGTTAGAACCACACCCTTTTCACCTACCCATTGTTCTATAAACACTCAAATTAATTACACTTATCTTCCTCTGTGATTCCACAGAATCTGGAGGTCACTTTGCTCAGGGTCATGTTTAAAGTCCACTGCTCTACTCACACTATTTTTTTTTCTTTTCCACACTTTCTTGACTTCGAAACTAATCAAACCTTCTCACTTAGAGACTTCCTATAGATGACATCTACACCATTGTGTTCTTTACTTCTATGTAATTAGTGTAATTAGTCAGTTGGTGTTCAATCCTATTACTCCCTTCACCTTACAAACTTTGCTGCTTGCCCTTGGGGCATATCTGACCACAGATAGGTCTCATGCATTCAATAATGATTTGAAATCCCACTCCTAGCCTGGACCTTTCTCTGGACTTTATCTCCATGTGGTCAGCTCTTATGATATTTTCAATTGGGTGCTTTATAGAGAACTCCAAATTTTTGTAAAGCTCATTTGATTGATTTGCCAGCATCTCTCCCTGGTCTTTCATCTTGAATGGACTGCTTCTGAGACCTCAGTATTGAGTTATCCAGGAGCAGAGACTGCTCACTGTGTCTACAGAAGTCATGATTTTCTTTTCATTTTAATGGCTAAAATACACACATATGTGCCCTCACTAAAAAGTGAGTCTGGTCTTTTTAAAGTATCATTCCCATGTTCCCAGAGTGCACTGTACTAGGACTTCATACAACCCTGAACTTATCACTGCTTACACATTATTTCTTTTGTTAACATGATTTGTTTTGCTGGGTATGATGGCACAGACTTTTAATCCTAGCACTAGGGAGACAGAGACAATTGGATCTAGATCAGTTCAATGCTGTCTTTGTCTATATAGTGACAATCAGGCCAGCCATAAGTACACAGTGAGAGCCTGTCTTAAAAAATATTATTTTTGCATTAATTTATTTGTTTATATGTGTGTGTGCGTGGGTATGACACCTACGTGTAGGGGCCTATGAAGAGTAGATGAAGGTATCAGATGATCCCCTGGAGCTAGAATTACGGGTGGTTGTGATCTGCCCAGTATGGGTGCTGAGAACTGAACTTGGATAATTTACAAGAGCAGCTTGTCTTTCCTCTTAACCCCTGAGTCATTTCTCCAGCCCCTCATATGCTGTTTGTAACCAGCAAATTTGCTTATAGTTTTTCATTTAATATGCTACTATAAATATATATTCCTATTGTAGCATTTTCTTCTTTGGTATAGTTGTTTTGAAATGTGTCTTTATGTTTTATGAACATGATAGGCAAGTATCGAGCCACAGTTCTGGTCCTCAAAGAGTGCTTTCTTAAATATACACAAACCTGAAGCTGGATTTGTGTGTATGCTGTAAGATGAGAAATCCAGCACAGTAACTTCACATGTACAGCTGATTTTACTTAATACCTGTTGCCATATCTGCCCATTAGTGCTCTGGGTACTCTTTCATGTATTCATGAGTCAGTTTGGGAGTACCCCCGTTTTTTGAAAACTGTTTCTGTCTACTCTGGTGCTTTTTGGACTTAATTTGTGTAGGTTTGAATGAGACTTGACATCTGGGAAGATCAGTGTTCTCTCTTCATTTATCGTTTTAGGAAGAACTTTAGTGACTCATAGCTCATATGTGTGTGTGTGTGTGTGTGTGTGTATTTGGCTCAGACTGTTGGGTTTGTTGGATAAATTAGAAAAACAATTGAAAACTTCAGGCCAAGCAGATCACTCACAGGCTAAAAGTGTTTGCCATCAAAAAGACCTGAGTTCCACCCCTGACACCCACTTGATGGAAGGAGAAAACCAACTCCTGAAATCTGTCTTTTACCTTTCTGATGTGTTGGTATAATGTTCTTTTGGAATGTATACACCTTTCCCTTGTTCATTCAAATGCTGATTTCTCTCCCCCACTATCTGGTTTCAATCGGGAAATTGCATTGAGATACTTATTCTAAGCATTGCCTATCTCAAGTTTAAGTAAACATGCCGCCATTTGTTCTCCAATTTGTCAATTAAAACAACCAGCCCCATTGTTGAGCATTGGAGAGGATAGGGTGGGACATCCTGGTTCAGATTGGGAGGAGAGGAAGGAAGTAGGAGAAGAGGAAGGAGTAGGAGGGAGAGAGGAGGAACCAGAGGAAAGGAAGGAATAGGAGGAGAAGAGGAGCAGAAGCTAAGAGAGCAGAGGCTGGAAGAGAGGTCTTGGAATAACGTGAAGAAATGAACTGGACCTAAGATATCACTAAAACGGTGAATCTGAATGGTACGAAACTATGGGGGCTTGGAGGTTTAGGATGGAGTAACTATTGCCCAACATTGTGTTCTAGGTTAACTAAATAAATCCTACTCTGTGTGTGGTGATTTGGTTAAACCGCAGTTTTACTAAAAGATATATCAATAGTAAATATTAATAACCAAATACAACACACATACATATTATGACTTGTGAATGTAACGGCGCACACACACAGGCACACAGACACACACACACATGATGCACGCATGCACACACACGAAATAAAATAATTGATAACTTGGAAATAGTAATGTTTCCCTTGTTTGAATACATTATTTCTCCATCATGGCAGACCTTTAATAACTATGATGCCATCTCTTTTCTGAGAAGGAAACGGTGGAGGAGGAGCTGGAAGGAGTGGAGGAAAGGGTAACTTTGTTGGAAATATATTGTTTGAGAGAAGAATCTGTTTTCAGTAAAAGTAAAAATAACTACAAATAATTACAATTTCCGAATTGTTCTCAGTACAGATTTTCCTTGTCTTTTGTTAGATTTATACCTATAACTTAATATTTTCTATGGTGTTATCATTTGTAATTGCATGTATGGAGTGTGTAAGTGCAACTTGCTTTTATTTATCTTGTTGAACTCCCTTATGATTCTGAGATCATTTATAGTTCCCTAAGATCTATGAATATGCATCCTCATGTCACCCAGTATTGGGGCTCTGATCATTGCTTGACAAACTCTCAGGCTTTTGTTTCAGTCACAGTAGGTGGAGAATCTTATTCAAATCAAGGAGTTGAGAGCCTCAGAGTTAGCCTAGCTATTCAAAGCTTAGACCGCTCTCTCAGAACAACCCTTAGCCTACACGGAATGGCTCTCAACTGCCTGCAACTCCTGCTCTCAGTGATCGGGAGCTCCCCTGGCCTTTGTGAGGACCTATGGGCATGTCCATACACGCAGAACACACACATAGGCACATCATAAACTGAGTCTTCACAAAAGAAAAGCAAATTAAAGAGTTGAACTGATGAAAAAATTACATTTTCCTGTTTATTACAAAGCTTGTGTGTGTGTGTGTGTGTGTGTGTGTAGTACCTCAAACATTTATATGAGACTCTATTTTTTACAGTGTGCTTCACTGGAATAAATGTTATAGGTCAGTACATTTTATATAAGTGGATTTTCATAGATTTGCAGATTTGTCATCTGAATTGCTGCCCTTGGTTTTGATATCTTAGTTGATTTTTTTATTCTGTCTGGACTTCACTTTGGAGATGAATCAACCTGACCTCCACCCCCCCCTTTTTTTTTGGTGCTTTGATCATAATTGTAATCATGATCTGTTTTGTTTTATAGCAACAGTATAATATTTTATGTGGATAGTAATATTTAGATTATAAATGATTTCTTATATACAAGAGTTTGTTTTGTCTCTACAAACTTCAAACATAAATATAAAATAACCAAAATTATATTATCAGTTATATCCTTAACCATCTGAAGTATTATAATTGTTAATTTTTTACTTTTCTACATTGATTTTACATGGAAAACAGGTACTTCAGAAACTGTTTTTACAGAATGTTTTGATATCACTTCCTGCTTCCTCCTTGTCTTCTTACACTTCTCTCCCCTATCCTCCCCCTCTTCTACCTTCCCTACTGTCTTATTTTTCTTTCCCCCATTTTTCATCTCATGTATCATTTCTTCATTTCTTCCTTCTTTCCCCTCCCTCCCATCTTCCTTTACTCTTCTTCTTCTTTTCATATAATCCCTTCCAGTAACCCTATCTTCTTTGTTTTTTCTTCTTCTTCCGTCTTCGATATTTAATATTTGAAATTTTGAATAATGGGCATGCACTTTGTGGAAACTTTTATTTTCTATCTTCCTATCTCTTTGCTGTCAATGCCTGCTTATTTTGCAATGAGCTGCTTAAGCCTTCTAAATCTAGACCCTGGACTGCTATGGCTATTGGGCTCCTGAAAATATCAAAAGTCTTGAATGTCCCACTAGAGTTAGTGAGGGTTCCCAACAAAGAATCTGTATCCATGTTTTCCAGCATAAAATTGTGAGACTACTACAGCTCTTTAATTTTATTTATATTTAAGTGAAGCTTATAGTAAAGTTCACTATTTTTGATATATAGCCAATATTTAAACAAGTACTTAAAATTCAGCAATCCCTACCATAAGATAGTGTGTTTCTGCTAACATTCACCGGGGCAAAAGATTTCTTCCCATGCTCTTTCCTATCCACTTCTCATTTGAGGATATCTTAATTGCTTCTGTTTTATTATGGCATTTATTTATAAAGGTATCTTAAAATTCTTTGCATATATCAGTTTGCATTTATGTGGACAGAAATCATTTTAATAACCAATATTTTATTTTCATAGCCTATTCTAGCAATGGGAGTAGACTGTTCTTTACTTTCAAATAACAGAACATTATAATTTCCTTTGAGTAGAGGAGCATAATTCTTGCCAACCCATCTACTCTGTGAGCATGGGTGATAAGGTCTTAAGTTTAGCCCTGTATTAATATTGAGCCTCTGCTTCCCTTTTGTTTTCATATATATATGTATATATATGTATATATGTATATATATGTATATATGTACATATATATATAACTTTTTGTAAGTTATGTTGTTAGCTGTATCCTTTAAATGACTGGTATATCTATGCATGATATTAATACCAGATAACCAGACCATAACACCATTTACATTTTAATTTACCAATTAATTTGTTTTTATAAAAAGTAGATGTTGGAATAAGGAAATATTGAAGATGGTTACAGTGCTCTAAAAGAGGTGTCTACCCTATTTATGAGAGTCAAGGAATCTTTTCACATGAAAGAAGAGTGAAATTTGCATTGTATTAATAACTAATATTGGTTGAGGGGTTGGGTATTTAAAAGGCCCTAGGTGTTATGAGAGAATTCTTCATACTCAACTCAAGACTACTATTGCTTCAATGTTATAAATGAATAAATTGTCCCAGAAGGTTTAAATAATTTACTCAATTTCAAACTTCCAAATCAGCATGGAAACCTCCACGACAGTTGTCTCCTAGCTGAGCAACAGAATTTCGAAGGTTGGCTTCTCATCAACCTCTGAAGACCCTAACTGGACTGGCTACCAGAGGCAAGCTGGCTACAATCGAAATTATTGACACAAATTTCTAAAATGTTTTCCACAGCTGAGTATCTGTGTTATATAAGACTGACAGTCAAGGATGAAGCAAAACTGAAACCAAATAAATATCACAGGTGTAACCACTTGCTACATCTCCAAGTCTAGCCTTTGCAGAACATCAGCTAGCAGGGGTTCTGGGCTTGAGTACAAGTTGGAAAACTTTAAACACATCCTACTTAGAAGGCTTTTTAGAAAACCTTTCATAGGCTACCTCTGTGTAGGGGCTCCAGGCCATTTCCATGAGTGGCCCCTGGCTGGAGTATCAGTCTCAGAGAACACCCCTACACCCAGACTTTTTGGATCTGTTGCTCCCCTTGTGGAGCTCCTGTGCTCTCCGGGTCTTACTATCTCCCACTCCCTGCACTCACCTAGAACCCCTGCACAGATGTAGCCCATGTCAATTCAGTATTTAAGTGGGTGCCCTAGTTAGGGGAACAGGGACTGTCTCAGACATGAACTCAATAGCTGGCTCTTTGACCTCTCCCACTCCTAGGGAGGAACAGCCTTGCTAGGCCACAGAAGAGGGCATTTTAGCCAGCCCTGAAGAGACTGGAAGCTAGGATCAGATGGAAGAGGAGGAGGACCTCCCCCATCAGTGGACTTAGAGAGGGGCAGGAAGGAAATTGGAGAAGGAGGGTGGGACTGGAAGGGAATGAGGGAGGGGGCTACAGCTGGGATACAAAGTAAATAAACTGTAATTAATATAAAAATAATAAATATATAAAAGAATTATCTATTTAAAAAGAAAAAAAAGAAAAATTACCCTCAGGAAAAGTTTGTTGGGCTAACAGCCAGCAGCTGCGGATCTACACCCTGCTTCAGTCTCCCCAGTTGAATGTCGAAGCTGGACCTCAACAATTTTGTAAATTTGAGGTCAACCTGTGACACAAAGGCTTCAACTCATAAAGAAAACAAAACATAATTATATAATAATTATAATAACAATACATAATACAATAATACATAATATTTACAAAAGAAAGTAAAGCATAGCCAACTCATGTAATCCACAAGCCACATAGAACCACATAGTTATATCATGCAACCTTACTAGACATGTCTGCAAGAAGTATCCAAGATTTGAGAACTCTAGGTAGCAGTTGAGCAGGAGTTCCATATGATGGAGGATGGCATGATGCTGAATTCTTCCTGGTTCTTAACAATAAAGCAAAAAGGCTATAAGTTTATGGTGTATGTGTGTGTGTGTGTGTTTATGTGCTCTAGCATGCACACTTGCCTGTATGTATGTGTCTTCATGCATAGTGTATATGTTTCCTGCTTTTGCTTTGCTTGTTTGTTTTATTTTATTCTGTTCTTTTATCTTTTATTGCTTTCTGAAGATGGCAGGTGCATGCATAGAGTTGAAAGGGAGTTGGTAGAGTACCTGGGAATAGTTTTGAGGAGAAACTGGGATCAAAATATACTGTATGAAAAATTATGTCTAGTCTGCTATGGCAGCCATCTTGCAACAAGTCACCAAGATGACAAGCACAAAGGGAAAAAGGAGGGGCACTTGCTATATGTTCTCCAGGCCTTCCAGGAAACGTGGAGTTGTTCCTTTGGCCACACCCATGCGAATCTACAGAAAGGGTGACATTGTAGACATCAAGAGAACGGGTACTGTTCAAAAAGAAATGCCGGAGATCCAAGATGGCTGCCAGGAGAGGACACTGTATCTGAGGAGTAGGACAGCAGAAACAACGCAGCAACCAGGAGACTGAACTCTGGGACCTACAACGCCAGCATGTGTGATTGCCAGGTGAGCGGAACTCCTACCGTGAGAAAATCAAGTGGGAAAATCCTAGGGACACCCAGTTATTCCCTGGAAAAATCTCCGGGTGACCAGCTGCACACAGCTCTGATCTGAGCCAGCAGCTGCAATGGGCGCCAGCAGCCGCCATACTAGACTGGATCACACAGTCTCCAGGGCAGACTAAGGCAGACCCAGGTACCGTTTTGACTGACCTGCACACTGCAGACACACACTGCTCGGATCCTCCAGCAAAAACCTCAGTCCCTCTGTGAGTCTGCTGGCAAGTCTGGGAAGGACCCGGGTTCTGCTTCAACTGGTGGGTGTACGGCAGGCACACACCAATCATCTCCACCAGAACCACCTCAGACTGAGAGGGACAGGGGACTGTTTTGACCAGACTGCACACTGCAAGCACACACTGCTCAGGTCCACCAGCAACCACCTTGGTCCATGTGTGTGTGTCCACGGGCCAGACAGAGAAGGCCTCGGGCACCATTTCAGACAGGCCTGCATACAGCGGGTACACACTGCTTCGCAATGCCTGCAACCAACACAGACTCCAGGCTCCAAGGACCGGAAAATATTTTTAAGAAAATCATAGAAGAAAATTTTCCCAACTTAAAAAAAGAAATGTCCATAAACATACAAGAAGCCTACAGAACACCAAATAGACTAGACCAGAAAAGAAATACCACTTGTCACATCATAGTCAAAACACTAACCCTACAAAACAAAGAAAAAATATTAAAGGCAGCAACGGAAAAGGGTCAAGTAACATACGAAGGTAGACCGATCAGAATCACACCAGACTTCTCATCAGAAACTATGAAAGCCAGAAGGGCTTGGGCAGAAGTCATGCA
>CM053764.1:13830382-13900241 GCA_028658305.1 Pachyuromys duprasi
CACAGGTAGCTAAAGATTAGAATGCTCAGCAGGAACTTTGAAAGGGCTAGCATAATGTTGTAGCCCTGTCCTGGCAAACTCTGGCATCTTATACTAACATATGCAAACTAACTTGGTTTAGATTCCCTGGCTAATTCCTATTACACTCCTCCTCTCCCACATACTAGTATCTGCTAGTGCTATTTATTTGATCCTGTTTCAACTGAACAACAACAATAAAATGAAGTCAGTTTTCAGTTTCCCTCTTGGACCTTTGACCTGTGGACTCAGTGAGGACATGGTGAGTTTGGGCAGGATGAAAAGTCTTTTTGGATATTGTCTTTTCTCCCAGAGTTTATTGAAGCACAAAGGGTAGGCGCTAAAAGAGCTACTTTTAAACTATGTTGGCTGGTTACCAGAGAAATGCTGCGTATCTGCTATGATTAGGGTGTGGGCCTTGTGCAGACTGGAGACTAGGTTGTACCAACAGGAAGGTCCTAGTTTTCTTCTTGATGGCATAATGGCAAGAATGATGGGCTTAGTGTAGGAGGTACGTCAAGTGCAATTAAATATGAGTATTGCCTTCCATAGTGGACTCTAGAAAGATTCTTCCCACCAGGGTATCAAAGGAGACACTGAGACTCATAGCCAAACTTTGGGCAGAGTGCCAGAAGAAGGAAGAAATAGAATGATCTGGAGGGGACAGGAACTCCACAAGGAGACCAACAGAACCAAAAATCCTGGGCCCGGGGTGTCCTGCAGAGACTGATACTCCAACCAAGGACCATGCATGGAGAGGACCTAGACCACCTTCTCAAAGGAAGCCCATAGGCAGCTCAGATTCCAACTGGGTTCCCCAGCAAGGGGGGCAGGGGCTGTCTTTGACATGAACTCAGCTAGCTCTTTGATCACATCCCCTTGGGGGGTACAGCCTCGCCAGGCCACAAAGGAATATGATTCAGCCAGCCTTGATGAGACCTGATTGGCTAGGGTCAGATAGAAGAAGAGGAGGTCCTCCCCTATCAGAGAACTAAGGAAAGGGCACAGGGGGAGAAGAGGAAAGGTGGGTGGGACTAGGAGGAGATGAGAGAGGAGGCTACAGTGGGAATACAAAGTGAATAAATTGTAATAAATGAATTAATTAAGTTTAAAAATATGAGTGTAATACCAACAGATCTCTAAATTTGCTTTGAATTTTTTATAGTCCATTATTTGGGGAAGGAAAAACCCCACTTTTTATTTCTTATTTAACATCTTCAGAGCAATATATATGTCATAATATTCACAATAATATCTATTATTGATTAATTATATATAATTAATTAGTATAGTGCTCAGTTATTAAGACTAATCAACTCAGTTAAGGTTGATTTCTCTGCAGGGTAAATTTATAAATGTGAGGCATAAGACTTTGAACCTCAGCTTGATCTATAGCCAGGCTAATAGCTGTGTGGCTATGGCTACGGTTAAGACAATCAATGTTTCTGAGCGTTAGCTGCCTCTTCAAAGACAGTAGCTTATAGTCACATTACCCATGAGTGCCCATTATAAGCTTTCAAATGTGCTGCAAGGCTTTCTCACTCTGAAGAGTTGAAGCATGCATACATGTTATAGGTAAGAAAACTGTTGTGCATACGGAATAAGAAACTTGTACAAAATTGCAGAGCCAGGAAACCATTACTTCTGGATTTGAGTCATGAGTTTCTGGTGTCTTGTGTTTTATAGAATGCCTTCTTCATTTCCTTATTTTTTCAGAAGCATCTCAGAGGTTAGCATTTTAGGTTTGTGGCTATAGGATGTTTGATGACTTGAAAAATATGAGATCTCTGCAGGGCCATGGATAAAGAGAATGATTGCTTTTAACAAAATAAACTTTGTAGTGATCTACTTGCAAACTCATCTCTTTCATTTCTGCTGGTGCCCAAACACCAAGTTGCTGCACTTATTTGCCACTGTTTTTGGTGGTAATTATAGCAGGGCACCCTATGAAGAGTCATGGCAAGATTCAGCCTGAGAGCTTAGCTCAGTGCCTGCCAGGTTAGAAAATCAATTAGTAATTATCAGGCTCATAATACAGAAAATGGTTATGACTGTCTTACTATGTAATGTCTGCAAATTGTAGAGATAAAACTTGACCTTTATCTCTAAGTAGGGTTAAAAAAAATGCTTCCAAAGGAAGAAAAACTAATTCTTATTGTCCGGACTCTTGAACCAATGGTCATGTTCTATTGAGCTACCGCAGTATTAAAAGAGGCCAAATAGCACTCATTTCACTTTACATCCTTAGAGAAGCTGTCAAGAGTTCTATATTATATGCTGGCTGTGTGCTTATGCCATGTCCATATATTGATTGTTTTATACTAAATTATTGACTGGGTATCTCCAGCACAATATACAGTATATGCTGATGGGCAGAAGCACAGTGGGGTCATAAGCACTGGGCATGTTTGCCTGCCTTTGAGTAGCTAGAACAGCAGTGTTAATAACAGCATGAAGGCAGAAGAAAATGAAAAGAGAAAAATGCACCCCAAACATGGCCCAGGTTCAAGATTTGCTTCTCTAACAATCTCCTTTGGAATTTCTCAAAGTCTACCATGCAATTAATCACACAGGTGAGGGAATTTGGAACCAATCAATACATTTCATCAGCACTTTAATTGTCCTTAAAGCTATGTGAGGACCAATGTTTCCAGCATTTTGAAAATAAATGAATAAATAGATTCTTCATTAAGACTCTACTCACTCTCCCTGTCACTCAAGGTAGAGCTGTGGACACAGTGCAGAGAATAGTTTGCTGGCTCTTTTGTCCTCCAGAACCTTCACCTGTCTTCCCTTCTCTTTTTAATCCTTTCTCCCTTCTCTTATTTATGCCTTTTACCTTCTTACCTCCTCGGTCTCTTTCCTTCTTCCTTCTTTTTCCACTCCCTTCCTTCTCTCCTAATGGAACTAGAATCATTATCTGTCTTGTGAAGCAAGTAACAGATGTATTCTTAAACTTAGTGGACAAATAGACCTCAAAGGAGAGAGTGGAAAAGTGAAGTTTTGAGAAAGTAGAATAAAATTTCTGAATCCACCTCCCTTCAACTCAGAGATATAAACAGATACAAGCATAGGCCACACTGAAAGCATTTGTGGTGTGTGCATTCAAACTTTAAAATGTAACCCTTCCGCAGAGTCAAGCCTCTCATAACCTTAGTTAATCATTAAAAGTTTAAATAAATGGGTTCTATTTGCATGTAAAACAGTGCCCCTCACAGACTCAAGAGGAGTTGCTTAATATTTATATTAAAGTAAGTATTCTTGACTGAACAGCCAGATTAAGAAATGAAAATTTACCAAACTGCTCCATGTCCTATTTCCTTACCTTCCCCACCCCCACACTTACATACACAGCCCAAAGATAATGGCTTCTAGACTGTCATGGATACATGGATAGTACCATTATGCTTTACTTCATGGTTCGGAATAACTAAAGTACTTGCCATGTACAGCATTGTTCAGGGATTATGCACTGCTGACCAGACTGCAGAGATTAACAGGTAGAGCTGTGAACACACACAGTACAGATAGCAGTTTGCTGTTGGCTCTTTGACCGCCAAAATCTTCACCCCCCCCCCCCTCTCTCTCTCTCTCTTTAGTTTTCCCCCTTCTCTTATTTGTGTCTTTTATCTTCTTACCCACTCTGTCCCTCCTCTGTGCTCTGGATTCCCTATGAATTGATCAGACTTCCATGTAATAACACTTGCTAAGGACATATTTAAACTACATGTGTTTGCTGCATGATTTTGATTTTAAATTACCTTTATTTGGATAGAGTTGTAATTTGGTTACTCTCTTCAATTCATGTCCTCCTGGAAACAAAATATTTGGCAAATAATCACTCCTCTGTTCACATAACAAGCGTGTGTTGGGCTTTTGCTAAGTACGGGCCTATGACCACAAAACACAAACTATCTATAAAGGCTTGGTTTTCAACTGGGGAAGCAGACAATAGCAAACAAACAAACAAACAAAAAATAAGTATTTGGTGAGGAAGATACCAAAGCACCAAAACATGGGGAAGTAGGAGATGGAGGTAAATAGCTGGTATCTAATTCATGGATAGGAACCAGATGACCTGCTTACATGGATGCTATGCTATGCCAGGTAGACATTTGTGGGAAGAGATTTCATTTGAAACATGTGGTAAGAATGCAAGAGACCAACAGGAGGTCACTCAGAACCAGCAAGATGATGAACAAAAAAATGTCTGTCATCTACTCTGGCAGAGCTTCTCATGAACCTCCTGCTTTTGGATCCTAATTCTGCACAGATGTACATGTAGGTCTGGGAAAGAAAATACTTAGGTTTTGGCTCAGGAGTAATGAACCCAGCAATTAAGGAGCTGAGATAGTATTGAGTTCTTATTGAGTAAAGTTATATCAAAATGACTGAAGTTCAAGAAAGCCTACTTTTAACATTGTGTCATGAGAGGAGCATTAGAACTTACTAGGATGTCCTTGTTGTATACTTGAGCATATTTTGGGTATATGCCTAGGAGTGGTATAGCTGGATCTTGAGGTAACACTATGCCAATTGTCTGAGAGAGCACCAGATTGATTTCCAAAGCGGTTGTACAAGTTTACATTCCCACAAGCAATGGAGGAGGGTTTCTCTTTCTCTATATCCTCTCCAGCATATATTGTCACTTAAGTCTTTAATCTTAGCCATTTTGATCAGTGTAATATGAAATCTCAGGGTCACTTTGATTTGCATTTCCCTGATGACTAAAGATTTTGAGCATTTCTTTAACTGTTTCTCTGCCATTCGATATTCCTTTATTGAGAATTCTCTGTTTAGCTCAGTACCCCATTTTTAATTGGATTACTTGATTTGTTCCTTTTTAACTTCTTGAGTTCTTTATATATTCTGGATATTAGCCCTCTGTCAGATATAGGGTTAGTAAAGATCCTTTCCCAGTCTGTAGGCTGTCATTTTGTTCTGATGACAGTGTCCTTTGCTTTACAGAAGTTCTTCAGTTTTCAACCATGTTCATGGCAGCTCTATTCATAATAGCCAGAACCTGGAAACAACCCAGATGGCCCTCAGCTGAGGAACGGATACAGAAGTTGTGGTACATTTACACAACAGAATATAACTCAGCAATTAAAAACAAGGAAATCATGAAATTTGCAGGCAAATGGTGGGAACTGAATGAGGTATCCCAGAAGTCACACATGGTATATACTCACTTATAAGTGGATATTAGACAAATCATCTAGGATAAACATACTAAAATCTGTACACCTAAAGAAGCTAAGCAAGAAGGAGGACCCTGGGTAAGATGATCAATCCTCACTCAGAAAGACAAACAGAATAGACATTGGAAGAGGGAAAAAACAGGAAACAGGACAGGAGCCTAACACAGGCTCTGAAAGAGGGCCTCTGAAAGGCTACCCAGCAATGTATCAGGTGCTGAGACTCATAGCCGAACTTTGGGCAGAGTGCAGAGGATCTTATGAAAGAAGGAAGAGAGAGAAAGACCTGGAGGGAACTGGAGCTCCACAAGGAGAGCAACAGAACCAAAATATCTGGGGCAGGGGTCTTTTCTGAGACTGATACTCCAAACAAGGACCATGCATGGAGATAACTTAGAACCCCTGCACAGATGTAGCCCATGGCAGCTCAGTGTTCAAGTGGGTTTCATAGTAATGGGAACAGGGACTGCCTCTGACACGAACTGATTGGCCTGCTCTTTGATCACCTCCCTCTGACAGGGGAGCAGCCTTATAAGGCCACAGAGGAAGACAATGCAGCCAGTCCTGGTGAGACTGATAGGCTAGGGTCAGAGCGAAGGAAAAGAGGACCTTCCCTGTCATTGAACTTGAGTAGGGTTATCGGAGGAGATGAGGGAGGAAGAGTGGGGCAGGAGGGGATGAGGGAGGGGGCTATAGCTGGGATACAAAGTGAATAAACTGTAATAAATAAACAAATAAATAAGTGAGCTATAGGAAAAAATGAACCTACTAGGATGTATTTTTCTGATTGTGAGGGCTTTGCTTAAAAAAAAATATGCTTCCATGACAACAATAACATCCCCTCATATCCAAAGCAACCCTGAGCAAAAAGAGCAATTGTGCTAGTTTCACATCAACCCAACTTTAAATTATACAACAGAGCCATAGTAACCACAAGCAGCATACTATCATAAAATTAAACATGTTGACTAACAAAATAGGATAGAAGACCTTGGAACAAGCCCATAGAGCTAAAGCCATCTGATTCATGTCACCTATACTGAATCCATGCACTGGATTGGGTAAGATGTATGTATGCTAGGAGAGCCTATGGAGATCAGAAAATTGGATGTACAAATGGAGAAGACTGGACTTTGATTAGTATTTCTAAGTGGTACAAAATGAAACTTAAAATAAAAACTTTAATATATGTCTGAAACTTTAAAACTTCTGGGAGAAAATAGCTTGAGTGATAACTTTTTGAGCGTTACAAAAATCACAGTTCTTCCACACAGCAAAAGAAACAATAAACAGACTGAAGAGATAACCTTCATAAAGAAAAATATTTACTGTTTACTAATTGGCAGATGATTAATACCCAAAATATATTCATATGAAAAATTATGCACCAAAAGAGCAACAAATGAATAGATATATTGAGCAGACACTTATCAAATGAAGAAATCTAAGTGACTCCTAAAGCCTTTTTTTATTGTCTTTATTATTATTACTTATTACAGTTTATTCACTGTGTATCAAAGTTACATGGAGATTCTATCTACCTTATTCTAGTTAAAGTGGCTGTCATCAAGAAGGGAAAAATATTCACTGCAGCATGATATGCAGCAAATATATATATATATACATATATATATATACATATATATATATACATATACATATATATACATATATATATATATTTGGTGATATAAATTACTCATAGCCACTGTGGAAATCAACATTGACATTCCTCCAAAAATAGAGCACTTGGCAAAACAGGCTATTCTGGCTATGTCAGGACCCTGGCCCTCATGAACTCATAGCAATTGTGATTGCCTGAAGAAGGCCATATCAAACTAGTCAGCATTCCAGCATGGTGATTGGAGGGGCTAAGAGGCCCCACGACTACTCAAGGAGATATTGATGATTGTTAAGGTAGGCGCATCATACTTTTGTAGAAATATGGTCTACACGCCAGTTGACTACATTCCAGTGGACAGTTCCACACTCAGCAGAAATTGGACTCCATGGGATACTAAAAAAAAATAATTGGAGGTTGTGGGATGAAAGGTGGAGATGGTAGTAGTTAAAAGGAATTAGAGATTAAATATGACCAAAATGCATCATGTGTACATATGGAATTCTGAAATAATAAATAGATATGTTTTTTTATTTTTTATTTAATTTTTATTTTTATATAAATTAGTTTTTTTATTTTGTATCCCAGCTGTAGCCCCCTTCCTCATTCCTTCCCAATCCCACCCTCAGCTTTTGAGCACATATCCAAAGTAATCAAAGTCATATTTCTACAGAGACACCCACACACTCATATTTATACACTGCTATTCACAGTATCCAGGTTGTGCAATAAGCCTAGGTATTTATTGACAGTGACTGGAGTTAAGAAGTAGTAGTATATATAAGCAATGAAGTTTTATTCAGCCAAAAGGGAGAAGAAAATTACATTGCTGACTGGAAAATAGATGGAACATCAGACTATTTTGTTAAAGAAAATAACCACCTGCAAAAACAAAAATCTTGTATGTTTTATCTCATACTTGGAATTGAGTAAGGAAAGGGGAAAAAGACACAAGGGAGTACCTGAATATGATTAAAGTAATTTTATGAGAAAGATAGAGAGGAGGAGGAAGAGGAGAAGGAAGTAGGAAAAACAGAAAAGAAAGAAGGGAAGGAAGGAGGGAGGGAGAGGAGAAAGAAAGGAAAGCAGGAAGGAGATTAGGAAGGACTAGGCAGCATTTGATTAGGTTTTAAGTAAGGACAGGTTTTCTGATAACAGTAAGTGAAGGAATTCTAAGTGAAGAACATTCTGAGAATAGCCAGTGTGTCTCTCAGCTGAATTACCCAGATAATGATTTTGAGATATTGGAGATAAAAGAGAACAGTGTTCATCCTAACACCCTATCCAGAGGTGAGGGGCCATTGACCCTAATCATAGGAGAGGACATTAAAATATAAGAGAAAGAAAACCTAAGGAAACATTCACATTAAACAGAAACTTTAGTGGGAAACATACAAAGGTTGGGAATGTTGAAGACAGACAGTAGTATAAATTCCCATGCAGCTCACAGCAGCTATGCAACTGTTAGCATCCTCAACATACCCATCTGTTCTGGGCATGGTTATCAAGTCACTTGTTTTTTACACTGTAAAATTCTGGTGTTTTGTTTTTCTCTGGAACAATCCATGTTATTCTGTGATTTGGATAAGTTCTTGTGGGAAATTAATTTTATAGTGCTATCACCTGACAAACTTCAACAATGTATATCTCCCAAGTGCCTTTGTAATATGTGCCCCCCCCAAAAGAAACTATAAAAAGTGTCTGCAACTGATTACTCATTTGAAGTCTCACAGCAGAGGGCACATCAGTTTCATAAGAAAAATTAGTTCAGTGGTTGAAAGAGCTCTTGAGAGAGCATAGATGGCACTTCTGCCCAGGTCAGTACTGATGCTCAGACAGTGAATGTTCCTATCTGTAATCTTACTCATTCTGTGAAATGAATGTATATCTTAACATGTCATTGGTCAGAGTTTAGAGTTATGTAAGGTTCATATTTGAAAATACTTAGAACAGGTGCTCAGTCCCCATTCAGAAAGGCAAAGAGGATGGGCATTGGAGGAGGGAGAAAACGGGGAGCAGGACAGAAGCCTACCACAGAGAGCCTCTGAAAGGCTCTACCCTGCAGGGTATGGAGGCAGATGTTGAGACTTAAGCCAAACTTTGGGCAGAGTGCAGGGAATCTTATGAAAGAAGGAGGAGATAGTAAGACCTGGAGAGGATAGGAGCTCCACAAAGACAGCAACAGATCCTAAAAGCCTGGGCACAGGGGTCTTTTCTGAAACTGATACTCTAGCCAAGGACCACTCATGGAGATAACCTGGAACCCCTGAACAGAGGTAGCCTATGGCAGTTCAGTGTTCAAGTGGCCTCCATAGTAATGTGGACAAGGACTGTCTCTGACATGATCTGATTGGCCTGCTCTTTGATCACCTCCCCCTGAGGGGGGAGCAGCCTTACCAGACCACAGAAGAAGACAATGCAGCCACTCCTGATGAGACCTGATAGACTAGGATCAGAGGGAAGGGGAGGAAGACTTCCCTTTTCAGTGGATTGGGAGAGGAACAGGGGTGGGGAAGAGAGAGGGAGGGAGGTACAGGGGGGATACAAAGTAAATAAACTGTAATTTACTTTGTATAAAAAGAAAAAAATTTAAAAAAAGAAAAAGAAAGCACTTAGGACAGAGACTGAAAGAGCAAATGCTCGTTTATCAACAGCTGTTGTTACATCCAAGAACTACTTTCCCTCTTGGTGTGTATCAGAGATCTAAGAAGCTTCTGGTCAGTAGTACAGCAGGAAAACAGTGGTGGTCTAGGTATGGCCTTCTGGGGGTGGGAGAGGTGTTCTTCCATGGGGAAGAGCACTTCAGTTGGTTGTCCAATGTCAAACAATCTGCCCTAAAAACATTCACACAATTCACAATATAAAGAATGCACACATTATATTTAGGAATATATGTGTAAATATATATATGCATGCAATAACAATTAGTGAAAAAAGAGGGCATGAAGTTGTAGTAGAGTGGGGGAGGGGCAAAAGGAATGGAGTAGAGAGAAAAAGAGAGATATGTAATTATATTCTCAAAAATAAAAGAAGTTGTCTAGGTGTGGACCTAAGTGTCTGAGCACTTGTAATTCCCTATGAAAAATGTACAAAGTCAACTACATTAGTGGTTTGCAGTAAACCACTAATCCACTCAAGTCAGTAAAATTCCAACAGGTACCCTGAAAGAAACAGGAATATATTAATGTGTTGATTCAGTTATGACTTTATCAAGCTGTGCCTTTATAGATAGTTCATTTCACCACATGCTCCATTGATTCTCTGTATATACTATTATGCTTCCCCAAGCCAATGTCATTGCTTTTATTTTCAACAAGTTTAGGAGATGAAGAAAAACAACATAGTAAAACAGAATGCTTGCAGGAGGCATTTTATCTATGGAAGCATGAACCAGCAGACACAGCATACATGGATAGGCAGGTCTTAGGCCACATTCTCTCCTTCTGGCATTGTTTGCTGTTAAGAAGTGGAACTTGTTTCCTGATCTCTGTGTGCCCTTGCCAGAAACATTTACTGTGCAAATTCTGGTATGCACAATTCTTGATATCCTAGAGTTTTACTTTAAATACATGCAGGTTGACAGGAAGACAGAGTCCATTTGTCATATTTTTTCTTTTATATATCTGTTGATCCAGAAGAACAATTGAAGAGCAAAAAGAATGTAAAGTTCATTTCTACTTCTCAGCAACAGTGTCAAGAGAGGCTCGCATGATCAAGGTTGCATGAATCCTTTATAAACACAAAAAGCATTATGAAACCTAAACCAATAACATATAAAAACCAAGCAGAATGCATCTTCAACATTATCTAAATAACTGCAAGAAGAAATATACAGCACAAGTATGTTTCTAACATCAAGAAGACATGTGCTTTGAGTAATCAGGTTCTCCCAGCATTAAATCCCACTTTCAATTTCTCTAGGCCCAGCACTTGGCAAATCCATCAGCACCCAAAGATGAGAGGATTTCAAATCACTGCAGAGCATTTACCTTCAGTACTCTCTAATATTCTTAATATTAAGCTGAAACTCTGATAGACTAAATGACAAAGACAAATGGAAATGAGCCTATAAGGACTCTGAGAACTATGATAGGACTCTCTCACTTACAAACAGCCTATATCTTGCTTACTTCCAAGGTTTCCTTCTCCTCCTTGTTCCTAAAGTGTCTCATTCCATTGTACCCACAGCCACTCACCAGGTATGAGTACGTGTGTTCTCTCACATTTTTTTGAACAAAATCTCACTTGCCTGAAAAACAAAATGAAGGTTTCCCAACCCCATGTTGACATATCTCATATATTTTAAGCAAACTGAAATGGATTTCTTGAGTTTTCTGACATCAGATTTCAAGAACTGTCCAAAAACCATTATGTAAGCAGGTTAGACATTTAGAGAAGGAATCAAGCTTAGGACGTGGTGAGCAGAAGGATGGACAACCTCTATTGAATCAATCAGGCAAATGATCTCCTAAACATGTATTTATTTGCTATTTGTTGTTGAGGACCTTATAAATGTGTAAAATACACTAGAAGGATCTCAGCTTGCTGATAGAGTACTACATATAAATGAACAAGGGACTACAGGCTCCATTGAGCTTCCCACAATTCAGTAGGATTGATGCTGAGCATAGCTTCCCCTGTGTACAACAGCATCCTTTCAATGCAAATAGCTCAGTAAGCAATGATTTAACCATACAGTTATAGGATGAAGTGCTTTTCCGAATGGCTGTTCAGAAGAGAGATATTTAGAGTTAAAAATCCTCACTTTCCCAATGAATTAGCCAATACAAAAACTCCTGGTTCTTCAGATACTGTATGAAGAATGAATGTGCATATTGTAACCCTTGTATGCTCATGCAGGAATGAAAAATAAGTAATTCCTTATACAGCCAAACTTCAGCTATGTACCAAAAGGCTAAGTACATGCGATCTTCTTTTTATTTTTAATGAAAATATATTTCTTACTTTGTTACCACCAAATAGGTTCTCAAACAGGATGTTGTGTGTCAACAAATGATTCTGACTCATGCTATTTATGGTTAGTAGAAGAGCCAGATCCTGTCCTAGTTTTAGAGAAAGGGGTTCCCCCTCCAAGGATTCAGAAGTCTGTATCTGTCATTATTTCCTCTAGAGGAATTTTAATTTAGCAACGTAGCTGCTCTGATCACATCCCCAAACCTTCTAGGTCTGTGTGATCCTGCTGGAATGCAGACATGCCCTTTGTTCATATATTTAATCCCAAACAATGAAGGTAAAGTTACTTTGTAGAAGGAAGCAGCCATGTTTGAAAGTGATATCTTATTGAGGAGAAGACAAGTGAAAACTCAGAGAAAAGACTTGACAGAATAGCATATGCCCAACTCTTATGAGACCAGAGAGGAGAAGCGACTTAGAAGAGTGCAAGCAGCTATTGAGTTTAGTTCGGTTCATGTAGGAGGATGCAATTTTACCACAGGCCGAGTTTCACAGAGACAGGCTAAAGAGAGAACAAACTAGACACAGGTGAAGACAGAATGAGCCAGGGAATAAGAAGGAGCCATATGATTAGAACACATTGCTAGATTTAGTTTGAGGCCAAGCAGAGAAATTCAGTCAGAAGCTGAGAGAAGCTATTTTGAATTAATCAACGTGGAGAGGAGTTCGAGCAAGAACAGCTGATTTGAACCAGCCAGCCAGAATTCAGAAAGAGCTAGAAGAGGTGAGCTTATTCAGCAGTAAATTTCAGAGGCTGAAAGCATTCTAGGCCTAGATTAGATTGTATGGCAGGTAGAAGCTTCCAGGCCTAGGTTAGTAGACAGAGGCAATAAGCTTCCAAGACGACAATTACTTTCAGAGAATAAACGTTACTGTTACAGTTTCCTATCATTATATTGCATTTATTTCCTATCTAAATACTGATTTTCAGAAATAGAGTCTTATTTTGATTTCAGAAAACTTTGGGAGATGTAAATCAACATAAAGGTTTTTTCTACTGTGACTTTATTGAAAGACTGGAATAGAGCTTAATGAGAAAATTGAGCATTTCCTGATAGATATACTACAGTATGGTTGATCTACTTGTTAGGTACTATGATACGAATGCACAAGGTGGGCAGGAGTGCAGATTGCAGCACTGTGCTGAGTGAAAAGCGCCCCTGGTCCTGATCAACCTGCCTCGTGGGTGTACTCAAGAAATGGCCTGTGACCATGCCCCCGAAAAGCTCCCCAAAGGATGAAAACAGTCGTAGGTCCCTGCCGCCCTGCTGTGTTTCTATATACCTATAACTGCCTGCCTCCAGCCAGAGTGCCTGCCTGCAGGTGCCTAAAGAGAGGAGCTGGATTTGTAAGCATTTTGCTTTAAAATGTGCATTTCCTTCTGTTTACATCTGCATATTTCTTCTCCCTGATGTGGCAGCTTAAATGCTTTATTTACTTTTTAAAGCTCAGCAATTGGCTTTTAAGTTGTGGTTACAGCTCCTGTCCTTTTCCAGATGTGAGCCAGTTGTACACAAACACATAAACAATTAAAGTGGTGAGATGAGGTGGGAAAGGGGCAATAAAGATGGTCAGAGTCAATTAAACCAGTGAAATAAAAAAAAAAAAATCAAAGGGTGAAATGGTGTACACAATAACCCATATTTTATTATTTTCCCTTACAACACTGTAAAATATACATAAGACCTTGATCTATAGATGTTTCCTTGAGAAAGGTGTGCTATGGCTCAGAGGCGGATTGGCCGCATGTGATGTGGGCAGCTGTAAGGTAACAACATGTTTTCCCATAAAAAGCAAAGGAAATAGGCACATAAATCCCATATAAACTGTCAGTGTGTCAGCTATGCTAACACCAGGGGAGCTGGCGCCCGGGAGCTACACTAACTTATGCGCCTTCATTTTTCAAACATACACTTTGTGAATTTACAAAACTGGCTGAACCCAGATTACTTATTCTTCCTTCTCTCTCTCCTCCTTCTCTCCATCTTCTTCCTCTTCCCTCTCATCTTCTTCCTCCTCGTGTTCCTTTTGTCCCTTTTTTCTTCAGCAGATTTGGGGACTTTTCCTTTTCCCTTTTTCTCTCCCCTTCCTTTTCCTCTTTACTCTTCCTCTTCTGTTGTTATTCCAAAAGGTTTTTAGCATATATAGTTCATATGTCAACTATACTTATATCGACATATGCTACACACAATGCAAAAAGAAGAAAAATCTTTCCGTGGTGGTAACTCTGTGTTCACATAAGCAGTCAGTCACTATCACAGAAACACTTTTAGGGTCACATACTAGAGGGAAGCAGATTCAAAACTGTGTGTGAACCTCCTGGGGATGGTTTATGTTTGCTGGGGTCTATATGGCAGTGATAACCACGCTTTTAAATTTGCTTTCAGATTTTCTTATTTTAAATGTTTTTAATAGATATTTTGTGAAATTCTAATATAGTTTCTTAGTTCAAACTTGAAATTCCCCTTATATCACAAGAGACTGTGGATGATTCAAATGTACAGGACATTCAGTGTTCAATATTTTGACTTTATATGTGACCAAGCTTCCACTAAGACCTGGACTTAATCTTCTTTACCAGTCATGTACCTTTACCATGTCAGATACCTTTATCATTGAGCATTATAAAGCTTTTGTGAACAACGTGTGAGATACTGAACATGAATAACATATGTAATTTTTCTCAGATGTGAGGGGTTAGTTGAATCTTCAATGAATTTTGAACTCATGGATTTGAATGAATATTTAGAAAAGCAATAATCAAAAGACATTACAATTTTCTTTAAATATGGAGTTCAAGCAACATGTGAGTCTGAAATGTTTATCACCGGGTCTTTGGGGATTTTGTAAACATTAAAATGTTATGGATATAAAATAATGTTATGATCTATCAAAGAATAAAGTAAATAGATAATGTTATGGTCAGAAATATTATCCATCAACATGGTGACTCTCACAGCATCTCAACATCCATGATTACAATATTTGCAGTGGATCTCTCCAAATCTACTGCTGAATCATCTGGCTATTAGTAACAATCCTATAATTATTATCTTTCTCTTATGTTGTCTTAGAGTCAGTATCAAACATCAATGAACTACAAAGAAGCACGTATTTATGATGTTCACCAAAATCACTTAGACAAGAAAAAAAATAACTAATCTACCTATTATTTCCATCTCCAGATCATAACTAATTTGTTTCATTAGCAAAGTTGCTGAGAGACTTGAGACATAAGAGGAGATTGGCCTACTCACAAATTTACTAAAGAAATTACTATATAAGATTTTTAACTTCCATCTATAGCTAATTTTCACATGAGTTTTCAAGAATTTATTTAATTGATTTTTTATTCACTTTACATCCTGGTTGTAGTCACGTCCCTCCTCCCCTCCAAGTCCCACCTTCCCTGTCTCCCCCATAGTTTATTCCTCAGAAAAGGGGGGCTCCCTTTCCCATTACCCCAGCTCATCAAGTTGCATCAGGACTGAGCATGTCCTCCTCACCTGTGGCCTGTCAATGCAGTCCTGCCAGGGGAAAGTGATCAAAAAGCAGGCAAGTGATTCTGTGTCTGATATGGCCTCCATGCCCCTTACTAGAGAACCCACATGAAGCCTAAGATGTCCATCTACTACATCTTTCATGAATGGTCCTTGGTTGATACCTCAGTCTCAACAAACTCCTCTGGGCCCTGGTTAGTTAACCCTTGGTCTTCTTGTGGCGCTCCTGTCACTTCCAGGTACTTTTTTCTTTCCCCCCTCTTTTCCACAAGACTTCCTAAGCATCGGCCAATGTTTGGTTGCAATTCCCAACATCAGTTTTGAGGCACTGCTGGGTAGAGATTCTCAGAGTCCAACTCTGTCAGGCTCCTGTCTGCAAGCTTCACAGAGTATCATTCATAGTGTCAAGGGTTGGCACTCTTCCATTGGGTAGGCCTTTGTTTGGGAAAGGTGTTGGTTGGCATTCCGTCAGTCTCTGCTCTGTCTTCTCTATCTTTATTCCTGCGCATCTTGTAGGCAGGGTGAATTTGGGATTGAAGTTTTGTGGGTGAGTTGGAGTTTCCTCCCTCTACTGGGAGGCTAGTGTAGTTAGAAGGTGTCCTCTTAAGTCTCTATGACCCCTGGAGTCACTGCTTGTATACCCCTCATATCCTCCCAGGGGCTACCTGACTTGGGTCTCCAGCTTGTAACAGAGATAACCCCACCCTCAGTTTCTCCTTTCTCCACAGACCTTTTATCTTCTTGCTCTCACTCTCCCTAGACCCAAAGAAGATAAATAAGATCCAAGGGAGGATGAATACATCTCACTTGGAAGGAGAGATAGAATAGACAGAGGTAGTTGCCGAAGAGAGGGAACAAGGTAAGAGAGGGGGCACAGAGAATAGAGATCAAGGCAGAATTTTTTCACATTAAGTCTTCTTATGATTTGGGGGACAAATCAAGTCAAGAGAGAAATAGTATGTTTACCTACATAATTAAAAGTTAGAACAATAATAAGAGCCTTTGGAGTTAACAGCCAATAAAGTTATATAAGGATGATTAATGCATTCTGTTCCGTGATCTGTCTATCTTTCTGAATGATGCCCAACATTCTGCCTCAGTCTACTGGTATAAGTTCTCTTGGAGACAGCTTTGCCTATAGTGTTTCTAAGTTCACAGCACAGCAATTTGCACTGCTGTAGGACCAAGATGGTCTGAGTTTAATTGTCTAGATGTATTGCTTTCTGCAGAAACCTTGTTACTGTACTACCATAATCTACAGCATTATTAATGCCAGATTTTTCCTATTAGCTTTAAACTGTTCTTTTACACTGAACACTTTGCCACCAAATTGTTACCAATAAAAATCTCCAAGGCTTAAAGGTTATTTTAAGCACAGGGTTAGCAATGTGGGCTTCATTTCACCATTTATTTTGTTGAGTCATTATCTGTATACACTGTGTGAACTCATTGTACACATTTTTTTATACTGCTATAAAGGCGATACATTTTTAACGACCCTGTTTTAATACAAGTGTCCTTTAAGAAAGTCATTAAACCAAGGGTTTGCAAGAACCAAGAAAACTTTCCTTAACTGCTCTCTTTGTATCAAATACTGTTGAATGATAACTTTTGAAGTCTATATATTTTGAAAATCCTTGCTTTTCTTTATTCCAAAGTCATAATACATACTAAAGGATGCTGTAAAAGAACATTTTCCTTGAAGTAGGTATTCTCTGCATCACATTCTCCAAGAATCAGACAACCAGAAAGCAGAGCCATAGAGTAACCTTCTTTATAAATGTCAAAAAAAAAAATGAAGGCCTATGGAACACATTTTAAGAATATTTTTAAGAGACTGAAAATCTCATTCAAAACCAATCTTAAAAGTTAAAGGCTCAGTTTTATTGGCTCTGTTGGTCTCCTTTTGGAGCTCCTGGCCCCTCCAGGTTTTTCGATCTCCCCCTTCTTTCATAAGGTCCTGAAAAGACTGGTAACCCAACCGAGGACAATGCATAGAGAGGACCTAAAACCCCTGCTCAGATGCAGCCCATAGACTCAGTCTCCAAGTAGGTTCCCTAAAAGGGGCTTTATCTGGCATGAACTCAGTGGCAGGCTCTCTGATCACCTCCCCCTGGGGAATGCAGCCTTGCCAGGCCACAGAGGAAGACAATGCAACCAGTCTTGATGAAACCTGATAGGCTAGGATCAAATAGAAGGGGAGAAAACCTCACCTCTCAGTGACTAGAGGAGGGGCATAAGAGGAGAAGAGGGAGAGAAGGTGGGATTGGGAGGAGACAAGGGAAGGGGTCACAGCCAGGATACAAATTGAATAAATTGTAAAAAATGATAATAATAATAAATTTTAAAATATTGAATTCTATACAAATGTATCAAAAATAGACTTATATTGTATCAATATACAAAATTGTAAAAAAAAAGTTAAAGGCATGGTCCTACTAATACTGTGTTTATTGGGTTGTATTTCTGTTATGGGCATACACTTCTAGCCTACATTTTATAGAAGTATGTAAAGGAAGCAACACTAAATGAACCTATATGGATATAGGTTAATATTGGGGGAAGGGGATGGAGGAACAAGAAATAAAAGCATATAATAACACACACACACACACACCAAACAAAGAACAAGACTTAAACCAGTGCTAACAATTTGAATCAGGTTATTAGTTCTTTTTTCTTTTTTCTGTGACAGAAAACTGCCTAACCAGGAACAACTTAAAGGAGCTTCCTTTTGGGCTTGCAATTTAATGGGGTACAATCAGTTGTGGTGAAGAAGGCATAGTGGCAGGAATGTGAGGAAGATGGGCACACAATATCCAACATCAGGAAGCACAAAGCACAAGTGAAGCCGTGCCTAATTTTCAAATCTCATACCCCACTATCACCGATACTTCTTCTATTGGAGCTCCATCTCATAACAGCTCTATAATCTTCCAAACCAGCAACACCTATTGGGGTCCAAGTGTTCAAATGCAGAAGACTGCAGTGATCATTTCCTATTCAAAACCCACTTGGGAAAAAACACAGAAACAACATGTAGAAAATGTTCTCTTAGTTCACAGTACTGCCTGTGTAAGCATTCTAAATGTCCTGAGAAAAGCACTCTGTTACCACCATGGCCAGCACAGAAACAGTCCACAGGAGTCAAGAAGGAAGTTCACTTTAACAAAACCACATAGCCCATGTCAGTTCAAATGTCAGGAGTCTGACAGTGAGTAGTTTGTTTTAGACATATTTAAGCATAGCACGATTTGATGAAAACTTTCCTGGTGATAATTAACGCAGTTCTATGTGTACAATAAAGTGTCCATAAATCTTGAGAAACAAAGAAATCTAAACAAAAATCAGATGTGACTACACCAAAACTCTTTGAAAAGTGCTTGTGACACCATCCACAAAGATGGGCTCTATTGATTGATTGCATGTGACACCTTCCATAAAGATTGACTGAGAACCACAAGCTTGTGATAAGGCTCTGGGGGAAGGACCTGGTGTGATCTCAGCCCTACAGATAGTGCAATGTTTCCCAGGTTGTTAACCACAGCACTCCCAGGCTGCTGGATGGGTAACAGGGCAAGCATCCCTTCCTCTGAAGGACCAGCCCACTGTGTCTAACCTTCCAGATCTCCCTAGTGCTTACCTCTATGAACTCTGACCTCTCTGCCTTTTACAGTCTGAAGTGGTATAACAGACAACAATGAGAAGTTGGTGAGGGTTTTATAAACATGGTCAACATGGTTTTGTTGGGAAGGAAGAACTGGATTGTTCAGCCAGGAGGCCCGTCATTCATCCTAACTTTTATCTACTCAGTCTTCCAGCTACTGAACTAAATTTTGATCAAGCAAATATCTTTTGAGCACTTCCCATGTGGTGTACTTCACAAGTACTTTTCAAGTTATGTCAGTAAATCAAAGAGTCTCGGTCCCTATCCATAGGAAACTTAAATGTTTGCAAAGTGAATTTTTCCACCCAGTGGGTAATATAACCAGACATAAACATGTTGGGGTTACAAGAAGTTTTTCCTTTAGCCATGGCATGGTTGCACTTCACAGCTGGAACTGTGAAAATTAGAGTCTCTTAGGATTTGCATCTCACATTTTGTTATGTTACAGAAAATAGCAGCTGAACTTGTCCATTAGAATGAAAGGGTAAGCGGTAGTACAGAGGGAAGAAACAATTTCCTCAGTGGTTGTGACATATTCTCTAAGGAGTTCTGCTCTATTAGACGGACTAATGCAATCTAAGGGGACACATTGACAAAGCTCCCTGTCACGAACTGATGAGAGAGGAGGAAGAGAGAACTTGAAGGTTATAGAATGGGGATCAGTATGGTCAAGGTAAAGATATCAACACTGGGCTAGAGGGATGATCAAAAAAAGCATAGAGGAGGGAGGCAACATTAGACATTTTCACCACTGTGAAAAGTCCCCAAGGGAATTAAACCATTCCATTTATTTGGCCTCATGCTATCAGAGGCTAGAGTCCATGATCAACCGGATCCACATTTTTGAGTCTGTGAAGAGAAGAGCATTGTAATGGAGCAGGACTGCACACATCATAGCAGAGAGGAAGGAGCAAGTGTAGCTGTAGCAGGCTTCCTCTTTCTTAATTTTGCCTTTCATAGAATCCCAGCCTGGTCAATGGTCTGTTTTCTCTTAATTAATTATTCCTGAAAACCCTTCACAGTTTCACATTGGAGGTATGCTTTTCTAATCTCTTAGATACCTCCAAATTAAATCTTCTTAATCATCAAAATCACCCATCCCAAAGGCTATAGCTATAAGTTCTCTGGCAATCTAGATACTAAGTTTATTTGCAGTAAGAAGTTATTGAATTCAGTTTGTGACTCACCATGTCCACCCATTTCTCTTTTCTGACAATGGGTTTAGAAACCAAGGCCACTTGTGCTAAAAATGATTTTGTTTTCATTTGATGAAAACTTGAAGGATGCAGAATCAGCTAATGACTTATCACACCCTTCAGCATATCAGAGCTGGCTTCCGGATCTGTCTAGAGAGGACATGTGGATTGTGAGGTGCTGATAGCATCAGTTAGAGAGCTACACAGTGGTGTCAAAGCATCAAAGTTTCAGAGTCATCAGCTTCAACAGCAGGTATCCATGTGCCTTCAATAAAAGTTAATCTAAGTTTTAATCTTTCACTGTAAAACAACAGGAATAAAAACTAGCATAATGTCGACAATCTAAGGTATGAAGAGTCTTAAAAGAAATTCTAAATTTCATAGAAAACATCAATGGTAGCTCTTATTAAGCACCTTCTCTTCTATTAACAATACATTTAATATCTTTTAGGTCAGTTTTATGCACAACTTAGTTGAATACATTATTGTTGAATTGAAGGATGACATTAACTTCCCCATTCACAAGTGCTTTTCCCAGAATCTGCTAACACACATTCTTGGATGGCTGTTAGGATCTAGGGAGCTGTGATTAAATCACCTTGAAAGTGAATGTATTTTCTTGACAGCTGGGGAAAGGTGTCCTCCCACTAAATTATCAAAGAATGGAGGAGGATAAAATACGGGATATTCATGGCATTATCATATAGATTACTACATAAAGAAAAAGTTGATGTGTATCTAAACCATGTTTCTTGATACACCTACTAAATTATTGTGAAGAAGCTGGTTTAGCTTTGGACCCTGTAAGCAACATCAGTCTTAGCAGGGGCATGGTCCACTGAGTATCACCTGCATTGAAAGAACCTAGTGCACTTTGTCAATGGTGTTAATGGGGAGAATATTTAAAATCTAAAAAGTACTGAACATCTTTGGTGTTTAGATGGTAGTTAAATTGGAATGGCTCAGTTTCTAAGCTTTGTCTACTTTTGAATATCATAGGTATCATAGACAAAATTTAAAAGCTAACATGTAAAATAAAACAATAGTTTTTGCAATAAATATTTCCTTTGAAAAAATCCTTTCTCCTCTGAGCCACAGAATGTCCTTCAGTCCTCAACTGATTCCTTCTTTGGATTCCATAAAAAGCTTTTCTTCCCCCAGTAATACTCCTAGTGACACTCTCCCTGATCCTCTAACCATAGGAAAGATCATTAAACTTATGCAATCATTCAACTACAAGATTTAGACCAACCAACAATTGATGACTGGTTCCCAGGAAGTCAATCTGGAGAGAAAGGTGTGTCTTGTGCAGTGGTGGCTAAAGCCAAGGCTTCTGCTGGCACAAAGCCTACTTTTTCCAGGTTCTTTGGGAGTGTTGGGAAGTGCACTATGAATGTTTCTTATAACATACGGGTGCCCCTCATTCAACACAGAAGTTCAAGTAGATGTGAGCCTGGCATAATTTGAATACCATGCTTTTCTTCTAAGATGCAAGAAGTGCGATAAATTTTTTTTCTTTTTTTCTTTTTATTTATTTATCTTTATTTATTACAATTTAGTCACTTACTATGCCAGCTGCAGCCCCTCCTTTGTTCCCTCTGAATCCCACCCTTCCTCTTTTTACTCCTCCCATTCCCCTTCCCAAGTTCACTGATAGGGGAGGAACTCCTCCCCTTCCATCTGACCCTAGCCTATCAGGTCTCATCAGGACTTGTCTTCCTCTGTGGCCTGGTAAGACTGTTCCTCACTGAGGGGGAGATAATCAGATAGCCAGCCACTGAGTTCATGTCAGAGACAGCCCCTGCTCCCCTTACTAGGGAGCCCACTTGGTTTTGTCTTTTACAAGATACTTCTTTGCTTTTATGATTCCCCTCAGTAAATCAAGTCTTTTTGGAACTGCCTCCAAACAGATCTAAATATATGAGCATTTAAAAGAAGCAAACAAACCAAGGAATTAATGATAAAAGAAGATAATCAGAGGCCTTCTCAAAAAAGATTATGACACGGGCTTTATTAGAAATGATTACATTGATTTCTGGTGTGATTGGCACGCTGCAGGGGTAGATGTCATGTGTTCTGTTATGAATCATTCCATTTGTGAGCTGGTGCTTACACTCATCACTTAATGAAAATTTAACATTCCCTTTGCTTGGGACTCACCAAGCATACTTACAGTTTTCCAGATTTGGTTTTATTTAATCATGTTGTGGTGGCAAGATACACTGAACATGAAACTCACAAGTAAGTTATGCAACGTAAACAATAGAGCATTTGACATTCTTACCAAGTATACAGAATCCTGAAGAGCAAGAATGTAAGTATTTTGTAATCCAAAAAAAAAAAAAAATAGAAAGAGAAGGGGACAATGACATAATAATTACATCTCAAAAAATAAAATGTATAACAATGTAACAAATTTTAACCAGTATTAAAGTGAATTATTATGAGTATTGAGTTACTTAATGTGATGTGAACCCTTACTTGCCATGTAATTATGAATTTCTTTCAGTTTTTATTATTACCATCATTGCATTTATTTGTAGCACTTTTGAATCGTTACATGTAATGTGTGCAGAAGAATTTAAGAATTATAAAGAAAAACTTAAAAAACAATAGTGCCAGGGGAAAAAAAAACTAAGTCATTCAGTAGCATGTGTTTAGTATCTATTTGCTACAAATTGATACTTATTAAGTAATACCCATTGCAGGCATTATGTAATATATAATTGTAGCACATGTATTTAGACTTAAGAGGAACTTGGTTTCAAATCCAGCTGATGTCATCTATATTCATCACTGATGTACAGTCTATGAGTGTAACAAATTGTGGATTTTATTTTAATTTTGAATTAATCCACTCTATCAATATATAACTGAATTTAATTTGTTATTTCATAAAGCCTTTGTTGACCAGTAGCAATGATATGTTTAGCCCGATGTGACATTAAAAAGCATGTGCATTTACTTTGGTTTTAGTCTTATTGTGCCATACCACTACTTGAGTAGTTTTACATGTTCAGAAATGAATATGATTCTTTTTCTTTTTCATAGTGAAGGCTCTCTCAGCTACTTTAAAGTATCTATTAAAATTTAATCTTTCTATTCCCCAATATATACCATAAATACAGATCCTTCTTGGTTTTTAATATTCTGCAAACACTCACTGTTTGCCTCACTGCCTATGCATTGGTCACATATAAACAGCATGGCTCAATGGATAAGTATTGATCCATTGATGAGGACAGAAATAAGCCATATCTGGATGACCTGTGTGTTAACCAACTGAGAGAAAAGATGACATAACTTCCATTCTCCATGTTGTCTCACACAAATTGTTTAAAAGTCAGATTAAATCCCAATTCTGAACCCAACAGCTTGCCCTGTGAAAGTGTATACCATGGTCTGGCATTGGTTTGACTTCTAATGTTAAAAAGAGATTTAGAATCATAATAGACTTACCCAGAACAATGTCATTTGAATTAATAAGAGGGCCATCCAATCAATAAAGTGTAGCTGTGATAAGAGTCTCCTGTACACGATAGCAAACATGTTAGGTCTAGGAAACAGAGGAATACAGAGAAAAGGCTCATTTTGAGGTCTTGATAACCTTAATTCCATTTATCTAGCATTTGTCATTTGTTAACTCATCCATTCACTTTTGCTGCTTGGTTTCAGACCTTTAGTTTCCAGGATAGCGCAAGAAGACTGTGGAAGGATCAACAGCAGAGAGGCAGAATGGAACTTTAAGGTAATTTTCAGGTAAGTTGAAGCAAGTCATAAAACACAGCACTCTCTAAATTAAACTATAGAGGTCATTAAATACAGCACTTTTAGATCCTAAAGTCTGTTGGCAGTGGCCCCAATTCCCAACTTGACTGTATGAGAGACCTGCTCTGTGCTCCAGAATTCTAGAGAGAAAAAGCAGACTACCTTTCCTGACCTCTGCTGCATCCTAGTTCCTTTTAAAAATGGAAGTCTCCTCAAATAGCTTCCTGTCCAGATGGGAAAGGGCAATCAATGTCCCAGCTACAAGAGGTTTCCCTGGGGTTAATCTTACTAGTTATTGAAAGGCACATGGGACAACTGCTGTTCATGCTTTTATAAGGGAGCAAACTCCACAACTTTTGCTATTGTTTTAAGAGGAAAAAAGAACATGAGGTGTTTCTCAGACACATTTCATTGCCTTTTAACTTCAGGGTTCGCCCAAGCAGAATCAAGGAAGCAAAAATGTGTGTGTGTGTATTGGAGAAATTCTGGCAAACAATGACACAGTGCCATACTCAGAGTTTTTGCACTCTGACTCATTTTAAAACAGTTTTTCAATATTTTAATACAGAACTAAAATTTTGTAAATGTGGAAGATGTTTACATTGTTGATCTGAAATCCAAGTTTGATGATAGTTGGGCTAATTACCAGTAAAGGCAGGGCTTTAAATGCCAGTGTAGTCACATGTATAAATTCTGATTTCATTAATTTTGTGAGACGTTATAAGAAGAAAGATAGGGAACCAAGGCAGACACATATCTCTCTGTGATCAGAGGCATTTGGAACAAGAACAATTCCAACCTTGCCCTTTGAAGTGGAAAGTATTGTACCCCTCATCAGCCAAGGCATCTGGCTGTGAAATCAAAGGCAAGAATATTTAATTACTATCCAAAAACAGAAGCCTATCCAAGAGTGTTTGTGTCACTGAGATGAGGGTAAGCCTTTCTGGGCAAGGCAGGATCGATTCCATTTTCTCTGGATTTTTATGATGACAGAATGACAGTTCTTATTCAGCTATGGAAAGAAATAGGTGAAGTTCCAGTGCAGGCCAAATCTGCTCCCCTCAGCTGTTGCTGTTTCAGATGCTTTTCGTGGTCCAGTCAGCAGGTGTTGCTTTAGATGGACTTCATCCTCCATCAACAGCAAAATCTGCCTCTAAAGACACTATGGATTGTTTCTAGGAAGCCACCTTCTCTTAACTCCTCAATCCACACCCCCAAACCTAACCCTTAAGCAGACAAGTCCAGTGTATGATTTCAGTTTCTTGGGGCATTCTTCTCTTTTTTTGTGAGCTATTAAATCATCTAGTGAACCTAATTTTTCTTTGCTTGAGATGCTCTGGATTTGTACCATTACTGGGCTCTTTTTTGTTTTTGTTTTTTTCTTGCGTGTATGTCAGTATGCCTTGGAAATTAGTTTTTCTCTTTCCACGAATGAGCAAACACTTCCTACGTGATATCTGGAAATATCACAAAAGAAACTCTGTAGGCAGTGGGGTTTTTTATTTCAAACAGGCTCTCAGAAGACAGGTGAGTACTTTCCTGCTGCGTCCATGAACAGGTCAGAAGAGATTCTTCCTAAAAAGTCTGACTCTTCAGGCTGCATGTAACCTCACATTCCTGAAAGCAGAACACCAGGAGCCTTTAAACGAAAAACACGAAAGCTGCAACAAAGGTCAGTAAACAAGTAGATTTTTTTCTGTATTATTATTATTTATTATAATTTATTCACTTTGTATTCCGGCTGCAGCCTCCTCCCTCATCTCCTCCTGGTCTCACTCACTCTACCTCTTACCCCTATATCCCTCCCCTAGTCCACTGATAGGGGAGGTCCTCCTCTATTATCTGATCCTAGCCTATCAGATCTCATCAGGACAGTCTGGATCCTCTTTCTCTGTGGCCTAGTTGATCAAAGAGCAGGCAACCAAGTTCATGTTAGTGACTGCCCCTGCTCCCCTTACTAGGGTACCCCCATGGAGACTGAGTTAGCCATGGGTTAGGACAGGAAACTTCCACAGAGGTACTCTGAAAGACTATATCCAGCAGGGAATCAAAGCAGATGCTGAGTCTCAAAGCAAGTGAATCGATGCTGAGTCTCAAAGCAAGTGAATCATATAGGAGAAAGGGAAGACAGAAAGACCTGCAGTGGACAGGAACTCCACAAGGAGACCAACAGAGCCAAAAATTCTGGGTCCAGGGGGGCCTGCAGAGACTAATGAATCAATCAAGGACCATGCATGGACAGGACCTAGACCCCACAACTCAAGTGTAATGGATCTTAACATCTGGGTTTTTATAAATCCTAAATATTACTAGCCAAAGTTTATGTGTTCTCATTATTTTATTTTATTGTTTTTGAAGAGGTGCTAAAAATTAGCTTGTCTCTAAGAAAACTCTACATGGCTATTTTTCTTTTTACCTAAAGGGGTCACAACCCCTTTCTTGAGAAGCAGTGGGCACCTAAATCCTGGGAATGCTGTGTTCCCATTTTTACTCTCTGCCTCCTTTGAAAATTATGAAGGATTACTGGACTCTGAAAATGTTTGCCAAAGAATACAACATGATGTTGAATAAATATCATCTCTCTCATGCCTTTGCTGAAGCTATTATTGAATAGGTAAATGCTCTAATTGATAGATGAGAAATAAAATATCCTGAGTGATTGCATCATTTGTTCAGCATCATTTTCAAGGATTCTACGAAATGTTGGCAAACCAACCACTTAAATACAGCCTTCTTCCAGGTCGGATAAGGTTAACTAAGGAACATGTTGCTTTTGTCTTTAGCTTCAAGAAGCCATTTTTGCAAAAGTTGTTTGTTCAGTTGTTCCTTTGTTTGTGACATGATATTATGTAGTTCAAACTGAGTGCAAATTCCATGTCTAGCTAAGGCTAAACTTGGAATCCTGATGCCTCCTGCCTCCAGCTCTGAAGTGGTGAGTTGTAGTGTCCCGTAACCACACCCAACACTGAGAGGAGGCCCAGAGGAAACAGACAATCGGACACAAGCTGCTGATCACATTTTGTAATTAGTGAACAAGGATTACATTGTTTCACAAAAGTTACGAAGGATTTAGTAGAGGAGCAACCAGATGGAAACTTCAGTTTCTCTAGGCAGCTGGAATTCAATGAATATGCTCATATAGCCTTGTAGTGAACGTCGGTTTGGGATTGAAGGGAGAAAATAGTTAGTGAATCTGAGTTTTAATAAGTTAATTCAACAAACCTGGAACTCCTGGTATCAGAGAGGGAGTCTAAGTCAGGTGGCCAGGACCCTCCCCATGTGCTGCTGATAAGGAAAACAGGGAAATGAGGCCTTGGTTCTCCTTAAGGCCATTGTAGGTCATTTTCACCTCTTTTAAAATAAAAGGAAGAAAATCTGTATGTCAGTTGGAAGATTTGGAAAAATGAGATATACACCAGATGTAGTGTTAAATTACACATGGCAAAAATAGTAGCATTTTTCATTCTCTCTTTCCCCTTTCATTGTCCTCTTTCTCCCACATGAAAGCAGGTGAAGGAAGTGAGACATGTGGAGCATTGCAAGAGCCTTGCCATGGATCTGTCCTTGGGTATAATGCTTGATCCTACATCTTCTATAATGGAATCAGATTCTGGACTTCCAGTGCCTTCACATCATTAGCAAAAAGCAGGGTTTTTGTAGATGAGCTCAAATTCCAGGTCATTTACTGAGGAATGGGCTATATTTTAATTCAGGTATAATCACTTAGTTCTGTGAGAGGGAAGAAAAGCCTAAAAGAAGTAATGGGGCAGGGAATGGAAAAGAAGACAGAAATGGGAAAGAGAAAAAAAGATTGCATGTTTCCCTTTATAATCAAAATATATTAGTGTGGGGTGTGTGTGTGAGTGTTGTGTGTCTATTTTGACAAATAGCAGAATTGTATATATCTGGGGAGAGGAATGAGCAAAAATGGAAAAAAAAAGTCAGGTGAATGACTCATAAAAGGCAAGTAAGAGCAAGATACAGTTACACATAAATATAGAAATATCATAATGAAACACATTGCTTTATATGCTAAGACTAAGCATGTTAGTTTAAATGAGAATGGCCCCCATCGGTGCCCATATTTGAATGCTTGGTTTCTAGTTGGTGGAACAATTCGACTAGGATTATGTGGTCTGTGTGTGTTGGAGGTTTGAGTAATCAGAATTGAATTGGACACTAAGAAAGTCTTGATGTCTCCCTAGTAAGTCCTCTTTTGGCAATTCAATTTGAGTGAAACAGTAAGAAACACTGACTGGTTAAAGCTGCTCTACCCAGAGGGAATCCGCTCACACACACATATCAAAGGCTGTCTGTTCTTTCCTCAAGACCTGGATTGTTTTGACTGAAGATACAGACTCTGACCTCAAAAGACTTCTATTTAGGTCCAAATTCCAATCCACATTTCTGTAGGAAAATGCTTGATTTCACTGTCTCAGTTTCTTCACTTATAGAAAAGGAGGAACAGTGGTACCGCTTCTGATTGTTAAGAGGATCAGTTGTAAATTCTTTTATTTTCCTTTTTATTTTTTATTAATTATACTTTATTCACTCTGTATCCCCCCATAAACCCTTCCTCCCTTCCCTCCCAATCCCACTTTCCCTCCCGCTTCTCCACACATGCCCCACCCCAAGTCCACTGATAGGTGAGGTCTTCCTCTCCTTCCTTCTGATCCTAGTCTATCAGCTCTCATCAGGAGTGGTTGCATTGTGTTCCTCTATGGCCTGGTGCGGCTGCTCTCCCATCGGGGTGAGGTGATCAAAGAGCAGGCCGATCAGTTTATGTCAGAGGCAGTCCCTGTTCCCATTATTATGGAACCCACTTGGACACTGAACTGCCATGGGCTACATCTGTGCAGGGGTTCTAGGTTTTCTCCATTCATGGTACTTGGTTGGAGTATCAGTCTCTGGAAAGACACCCGTGCTCAGATTTTTGGTTCTGTTGCTCTTTGTGGAGCTCCTGTCCTCTCCCTATCTCACTCTTTCTCACATCTTTAGTAAGATTCCATGCACTCTGCCCAACAGTTGGCCATCCGTCTCACCATCTGCTTTGATATTGTGCAGTTGTAAATTCTTGATGGGCCAGCTCTTAGTACAACCCTGGGTGTTCCCAGTCTCTCAGCTTTTTTTTATACATTCGCATTCTCCACTTTGCTATTTTCCTAACACCCCTCCTTCACTGAATTACTGCATTCCTTTAGAGTGGCATAGACACTTGCCCTTTTATTTCTATCTATGTTCTTACTGATCAGCAAGGCCCTTCTCAAATATAACAGTACAGCTAAAGCAGAATCAGCCAATGATCTTGCTGATGGATACCTTTGAAAATATAATTAACAAAAGCCAATATGTAAAAATCATATCTTTTTGACTTGTAATTGTGTTGTTTTATCTCACTTATTGTCCATGTAAATTGTCCTTTTTTTTTCTACTTATTCATGCACTTACTTGGCAAATACATAAACAGAAAACCACAGTGTGATGAGCAGTGTGGAAACATAAAATGAAGAAGCTTTCTTCTTTAGAACAGTTTACAATCCAAAGGGGAGTCAAGCAGGCACCCAAATAGCTGCAATGTAAAATGGATGATGATGGGCTTTATTATAGGAGCAGTAGGAAACTGTCATAAGATCTGGACAATGTTGAGATAATTGCAAACTGCAAAGGCAGAAAACTGCTTCAAGGAGGAAGTGCATGTAAGGTTGTTCTCCGAGAAATGAGCATGCTTTCTTTAGACTGAGAAGATATTACCCCAAAGGGGAAAGGTCTGCAGGTTAATGAAATTCTGCTAAGTATGTTGTGGATGGCTCCTGTCAAATGGACATTGAGAAATAGCCTCAGGCTTTGGCTTGGGTTTGACAAAGGTAGAGGTCACCCCAGGAGATGTTTTCACTTCCATTTTTTCCTCTCCCAGTGAGCTCCTTTAACACTACCTAAATCTCTCTGAAAATTGGACAAATCACCCTGTTTTAGTTTCAGTCAGAATAGAAATCAATATTGAAAAAAATAATTTTCCCATCCATTATGAACAAAAATGATACCGCTGACATTCCTGTGGAGATGTTTCCTCAATGTTGGCTGTAGTTCTTTGCAAGGAAAAATCATTATGTATGATTCTTCCTAGAAATAATCATTTAACACATATTTATGGGACACCTAGCATGTGCTAGGCATCATGTTCTCTATTGATTATTTTGGGGTCCCAATATTTGATTGAAGTATGCACCATGTACACAAAAGTACACAGGCTTAGAGAATTCAGCTTCCTAAATCTGAAGTCACCTGCCCTTGTTCATTTCATGCATACATCAAAGACAGAATTAGCATCATTCAAAAAGTTCTCCCTTGCTGTCACTCTCCATCCTTCATCAAATATGACTAAATAATCTGTTTTTTGGTCATATGTTCATTTTAAGTGTTCTAATTGATCTCATAATATAAATAGTACTGAGAACCTTAGTGGCTTATTTTTGTGCAAACTATTGTTTTTAAGACCCCAATGAAGTTCTATGTATCAGTAATTCCTATTAGCTGTTGCATAATTCTCTCTTGAGGTAATAGCATATGACATATTCTAATCCTCCTTCTACTCATATTTTTATACGTTTTTTCTTTCCTTGTGACTATTACTATTTGATATATACATTATAGAATATGGTGTTTTGTGTGTGAAGTGCATGTATGAATGTGTACAGGTGTATATGTGTGTGTGTGTATGTGTGTGTGTGTAGGTCACAGGTTGACATTGGATTTCTTCCTCAATCTTTCCTCACCTTTTTTTATGAAATAGGGTTTCTCACTATTCTAGAGCTTACTGATTAGCTAGGCTGAGTAGCTAGTGAGCCTTTGGGATCCTCCTCAGTTCTGGAATTTCAAATGTGTAGTGATACACCTGCTTTTTGTGGATAGGTTCTTGTTGCTTGAACTCAAATCTTCAAGCTCAGGAGAGAAGCACTTTACTGACTGAGCCATCTCAGCATCACCACCCCTGTACTAGTTTTACAAACACTTGCCTCAGAATTTCTTTCAGATCCGTTTCTGGAGTTTAATAGAGGATATGTATTTTTACTTTTGTAAGGTACTGCTAGACCTAGCTCCAAGCAGGTAAGCACATCTACATAACTACTAGTAATATTTGTGAGAACTGGTGAGTGAGCTATGAATTATAGTTAAGATACCTTTCCTAGCACTGTGCACTTCTGTTTTCTATTGTTCATTTCTGTTGTTTGTTTTGAGCATATCATATATATATATATATATATATATATTTACTTGTAGTATGTTTTGGGGATTGACCATTTGGCACTGGACAACTAATGATGTGCTCTTCTTTGGGGAAAACTACCTCCCCTGCTTTTAGCTTTCCTCTGTTACTGATAGTTTCTTTGTGTGTGTGTGCAGAGTTGAGGTCTTTTCCACACCCTATGACGAAAACAGAAAATCAAAACTTAAGGTTCAACGAGTGGCTGGAATTTGCAATTCATTAATCAGGATGGAATGAATACTGTGAATCTTACTATTTCTGCTTCAAGTTTTTCATAAATGCCAGTCAAATCAGGTGCAGCTCAAGGTAAACCCCATAAACCAGACAAAAGTGACATAGGACAATTTCTTGTGAAACAGCTATGACCAAAGCAATTCCTGGATCTCACACAGGAATGAAGTATTGGGTATGTCATGCCAGAGTAGATGAAAATTAGCACACAGATGAAGCATTCACTGGAGACTCTAGAAAAAGAAGATTTGGGTGAAGGAGAATTTATTCGGTCTCCCAGTTAAGGCTACTTTAGATTCTGCTTATTAAACCTTTAAACAACTCTTTTCAAACCATTCTGACTGACAGGTGTGGGGGCTTACATGGGAATGTCTCCGAAGGGCTCCTGTGTTTGAACACTTGATCCAGTTTGTGGAAACATGTGGGAAGGATTAGAAAATGTGGCCTTGTTGGAAAATGAGTGTCACTGGGGGTGGACTTTGAGGTTTCAAAAAGCCCACACCATTCCCCGTTAGAACCTGTCAAGTTGACAATATTAGCCATCACATACCTTATTCACACAGTGAATATATGCTTATTGAAAAAGAAAAGTAGTGACTGGAGAGATTCTCAGTGGGCAAAAGTATACATTGTTTCTTTGAAGACCTGGGTTCAATTCCACACACCCACATGTTGCTCCACAATCACCCATTACTCCAGTTTCCTGAGATCCAACCTCTTCTTCTGATCTCTCTAAGCAACAAATATCCATGTGAGATATACACACACACGCACACACATGTAGACAAAGCACACATAACATGGGTTTTATTCTAAGTTTTAAACTATTTTTAAATTGAAATACTAGACAATTAAAGTAACTAGACAATTATGTAATTTTACATATTGTGTTTCCTCCTTCTAATCTTTCCCACATCCTTCTTATTTCTCTCTTGATTCATAGCCTCTTTTTCTTTGTTATTACACACACAGATTCATGTTATATGATTTAAGAACTGACTACATGGTAGTGTATAAGCAATGTAGGAGCTCTTCTCTACATTCCTTTGCTTCCTGTATTTCTTTTTCCTTTCCTTGTTATCCTGTCTATGTATGTTGTCTTTGTTCAGGTCTTCTTTAGGCAGCCATGTGAATAAGATTTCATATATGTAGACCCTCTGACATCTCAAGGAGACAAAAATCTGACAGCAAACTTTCTGTTCCAGGGGTTCTTATGACCTTTCTGCCTCTTCTTCCTCTATAGTATCTGAGCCTTATGTGCAGGAGCCTGTGGTAGATGTACCAGTCTTTGACAGGCACCACACAGTTCACTTTTTCTCTCTATTTTGATGAGCTGTGGTTCTTTGTATTCTAATTTTTAACATTTATTTCTTTATTTTCGTGTGTGTGTGTTCACCTATGTGTGTGTGCCACTGTGCTGATGTACAGGCCAGAGAACAGCTTGTGGGAGAAGGTTCTCTGTTTTAACATGTGAGTTCTAGGTCATCAGCCTTGGTAGCAAACACCTTCATTTGCTGAGCCATCTTGCTGAGTCTCAAATTAGTCTATATTCTAGTCTCAGCTAAGGATCTTCGGTTTTGTGACTTTGGATTTTATCTGTATTATTTGATTCCTATAATTTAGAATTTAGTAATTGACACCTTGAATGATTATCTTGAAAAATGAGATTATATGTGTAAGCATAATTACAGGTGCTTTCTAAATACTAGGGAAACGCTAACTGATCTTTATTGTATTGTATAAATACATACAGAGAAGCAAGTAGTTAAATTGATAAATTACATGTAAAAATCTGTACATAAATAATCAGAAGTTGGACATAGTAATAAGCCATTCCTTGTGTAATAATTAATTTTATCTGACAACTTGGAACATGGGTTATCTAGTCAGTTGATCAGACATGTTGGGTTCATCTGTGAGGACTCGTCCAGATGAGATTTCATTTGAGTCAACAGAAAGAATCATCTGATCAGGCTGATGGGCTGTCACTCATCTGTTGAGGACCTGAGCAAAAAGGCTGAGAAAGAAGATGACCACCATTACTCACCTCTAGAGTTTAAATAAAAATATCAGCTTGAGGTGGATTGAGCCGGTCAACTTCCAGAATGGTATCAATGATGTCTTGTTGGTCTTCAGTTGGTTATTTTATAATGTAGGGCTTTTCAGCCTTCTTAGTGACATTAGCCATTTCTTTAAGATTCATTTGTGCTTGTGTGTGTACATGTGTGCGTGTGTACACACACAGGCATGCACTCTCATGAACTCTATTTGCACATATGTTGCTTCTATTTTGATTGTGGAAACTGCTGAATATGTCAAGTGTCTATTACTTTGAACTTTCCGGCAAATCATCACAACTCATAACAAAGAAAGGCTTTTTTTTTTTTTTTTTTTTTTTACATCTAGATACCAAAGGCTCACAATGAACAGGTCTGCATCCTGATGTTTGAATCAGTTTCCATTTACTTTCTATTACTTTGAAATTTAAAATGATGATAATATATTTATTTACATATGCTGAAAAGTGAGAAAGCCGTAGGGAGGCGGTAGAACTGAAGTAAGGAACAATTGTTTTCCTATCCCCCAGGCCCATGGGATGAATTTATAATGTGAACAGTAGGGATTCAGCTCATGTCTGACTTGAAAAGTGTTTGTCGTGGATACTAACTCAGCATCCTGCTATGTTGCACTGTCTGACTCACCTTTAAACACAAGCAGAGGATTTTTAAAGGCAGGATACCATTATTTCTCAGACATACAGACTGCCCCTCCACAGGCAAAGAATGGCGTACTACCAGGGAAGTAGCGCTGCACCAGATCTGATGCTGAGAAGATACAGAACAAAACAAGTAAAAGAAGAGCACAAAAGAGACATTTGGATCTTGCTTTGTACGTAACTCACTGTTCAGTAGCTAAGGAGGGAGCATTTGCTTAGAACATGATGAGAGCACAGGGTGCCTCTAAATGCATGATATATCAAACAATGATTTTTGGAGTACCCATTATTCTTGAACCAAATTCAGAAATAATAAAATGTGGGTGGGCATAGTAGAAAGAGAGGAGGTTATATCGGAAATATTGCTGGCCTAAGTGATACTTAGGAGTTATAAGAGTTCTCAGAGCTCAGTGTGCTTCCATTGAAATAGGATATATGAGAAAATTCACAACAAAATAGCCAGACTTCTTCTTTCATTTTCAGCTTATATAAGATTTACAGGTACTTAAAACAAAATAAAAATATGGAATCATGGCTTTGGAAGCATAAGACTAAAAAAAAACCCTCAACTAAAAAGAGCCAATTCTTTCTGCATTAGGGACTCACTAAATATCAAATATACAAATGTAGCATGTGCCTGTTATTTAATTATTTGTGTGTATGTGTTTGCCTGTGAGTAGAAGAGGAAGAAGAAGAAGGAAAGAGAAACAGAGATGCGGGGCTTTGTGATAGCCAGTTCTTTGTGCTCGGTCTATGATGGTGGACACCCTATTCTCTGCAGACCCCCAAAATTCCCCTGGCCTCCCTGATCTGGGTGACCTCAGGTCTTTATAGAGTATCACATAGCTCTCAAGTAGGGTTACAAGCCAGACTCTTTCCTGATAAAGGAACTAGTCCAACAAGCATCTGGGAATTCCTAGAAATATCCCACCTGCTAAGACTCTTAGTCTCCAACAGTGACATTTGACTTGGAGATTTCCCCCTCACCCCTAGGATAATTAACTCCTGTGTTTTCCTTCTTGTGATAAGACCATTCTACTGCATGGAAAATGAGGCGCATGAAATCAAGTATCCCTGAGCCCCAGACCTCAGCGAATCAACCACATTCACCCTATAGGTGAATGAGCTCATAAATCCAAGGTTTATAAATCCTTGATTTCAAATAAACATGCTGGGGGTGCATGCATGCTGCTGACTGGCCACATGTCACCATCAGCCTCCACCTTGACTGCCTAAAATCTGTGGTTACTTTAATGTAGCCACCGGGCTTTGAAATGCTCCAGCTTCCATTGCCACCAGCAATCTCATGCTAAAATTACTAAACTGTAACACTCCATGGAAAACCTTTTCCACACCCTGGCTTATGGCCCTTGCCCTGAAGTGTTCTCGCTGCCCCTGAGAAAAACAGAGCTCCTCTTCTCAGTCTGGAAGCCAAATTTTAGGCCAGAGCAGAAATCCAGGCCCCACCAAATGGAAAATGACAAAGAGACAGAGACAGACAGAGTCACAGCATACCTGGTGGAAATCAGTTCTCTCAATCATATTGATCCTGAGATTTGAACTTAGGTAGTCAGGGTTGGCAGTGCCTTCATGTGTCTAACCATATGTTAGTGCCTGTTTTTTGTTGTGGTTTGTTTTTTTTAACTCAAATATATGCAATCATTAGCCACCCAAACTATGTATCAAAAAAGTATGTTAGTCCTTAGGTACTTAATTCTTTATTTAGATGCACAAAATGAGTGACCTATTTTTAATGTCAATTCAATATATATGCTATTCGATCAGTTCATTTTTTAAATTTTTTTCCTCAATAACGAAATTTCAGGCAAATGGTGGAATCTAGAAAAGATCATCCTGAGTGAGGCATCCCAGAAGCAGAAAGACACACACTGTATACACTCACTTATAAGTGGATATTAGACATATAATATAGGATAAACATACTAAAACCTGTACTCCTAAAGAAGCTAAGCAAGGAGGAGGCCCCTGGGTAAGATGATCAATCTTCACTCAGAAAGACAAACAGGATGGACATTGGAAGAAGGAGAAAACAGGAAACAGGACAGGAGCCTACTGCAGAGGGCCTCTGAAAGACTCACCCAGCAGTGTATCAAAGCAGATGCTGAGACTTAAAACCAAATTTTAGTCAGAGTGTAGGGAATCTTATGAAAGAAGGGGAAGATAGTAAGACATGGAGGGGACAGGAGCTCCACAAGGAGAGCAACAGAACCAAAAAATCTGGGCCCAGGGGTCTTTTCTGAGACTGATACTCCAACCAACAACCATTCATGGATATAACCTAAAACCCCTGCTCAGATGTAGCCCATGGCAGCTCAGTATCCAAGTGGGTTCCCTAATATGAGGAAGAGGGACTGTCTCTGACATGAACTCAGTGGCTGGCTTTTTGATTACCTCCCCCTGATGGGGGAGCAGGCTTGCCAAGCCAAAAAGGAGGACAATGCAGCCAGTCCTGATGAGACATGATAGGCTAGGGTCAGATGGAAGGGGAGGAGGACCTCCCCTATTAGTGGATTTGGAGAGGGGCATGGGAGGAGATGATGAAGGAGAGGAATGAGGGAGGGGACTACTGCTTGGATGCAAAGTGAACAAACTGAAATTAATATAAAAAATAAAAATTTAGCAAAAATACAGTTTTTTTCTCACAATTTATTCATAGTATATCCCAATTGAAGCCCCCTTCCTCAACTTCCCAGTACCCTCCCTCTTCCCCTCATCCCAGTCCCCTAATCTATTGAAAGGGGGAATTTTCCACTCTTGCCATCTGCCCATAACTTGTTAAATCTCATCAGGACTGCTCGGTTCCTTTTCTTCCATGGCCTGGCAAAGTTGGATCATCAAGGGTGAGTGATTAGAGAGCAGTCAACTGAGTTCATGATAGGGGCAGTCCCTGATCCCCTCCATCAGAGATCCACATGGAGACTGAGCTGCCAATCGGATACATCTGAGCAGGAAGTCTAGGTCCTCTACATGCATGGTCCTCCTTTGGTGCATTTTTTATTCAACAGTTTATATATACAATACATAATCCCAATTGTCACACAAAAATGCAAACAGAAGTATGTTCTCTCCAAAAAGCTTATAACCCAGCTATGGAGTTGAGAATATCAGATATGCATACATGTACACATGGAGAATTATAGCAGAAAGTGAATGTTTATGAATGGGCTTGTCCCATAAAATACTTAGAGGAATGGGCTGTGCATTCTGCAAGGCAGAGGGCTTAAAGTGTCACTGAAGATAAAGAGCCTGTGAAAGAAACTTCAAGCAATCCTGAGAGGCTAAGGAGCTAATGGCTGACTTTGATGAAAGAAACAGGTCCTATATGGGGCTGTCAAAAGTGCAGGGGTTTTAGAAGCAGCCAGGCAGGGTTGGGAACTATGAATTTTATCACGTGAACAATAAGGAGAACTCACAGGGTTTTGAGCAGTGTATTCTGTTACTGAATTGTTCCTTTGGAAAGGAAATCTACATGAAGTATGCAAGGCAATCTTTAGAGACGCAATGGCATTAAGTTGGGATGGTGAAAAGTAAACAGATGTGGAGTTCTGAAGGTAAAAAGTAATGGTGTCAAAGCCAAGTGTAGCTCCTGGAATTATGTAAGCCTCAGCCATGCTCTCATTCCACTGGAAGCAGTTTCTGTGATCTTTTAAAGTTAATTTTAAAAATTATTTTCATTTACTTTTTAATTCTTTGTTATGCATTGCCTGAATTGTGGAAATCTACATTTCTGTGGAGCAAGCAGACCCTCACCATATGCCTAGGCAAAGACTGGCTCAGTCCCCATCTTTGTCATGAGCCATGGAGTATTAGGGGTTCCTAGAATATTTTCCTAACTGATTTCCTGCTCATCTGAATGTTGGCGTACACTGAACAACTGAATTTACGAAGTGAGTCCCTTCCTCTCGCTCCCCTGGTCAATCTGGGTCATGCTTACTAGAAGTGAAGCTGCCATCCATCTGGAAGACACATAAGAGTCTTTCTCAAGGCCATGAATGGTGCAAAAAAGAACGCGATGGACAGAAATCCAAATCTTTTCTTATACACTCCCACTCATTAAAATGGTGCTATAGTTTGTAAATAGAGTAGAACAAGGAAGATGTGCTGGGCACCCAAGGGCTCACTTAGAGCAGCCTGGAAGGAAGATCCTGTGGCCCCTCTGCACCTTGCTCTTCTGGGGGTGGGGGTGGGGCGGGGGAAGGGAGCACTTTCTGTCCCATTGCACACCCACTTCCTTTTTTCTCTTCCTCTTCCTCCTTCCTTTGATTCTCTCTGTTATGGTTCTTGTCTCCACCCACGTTTCCGTTTGTTCCATGTCCCTCTCATAAGGAAAATAATTTCATTTCTCATATTACCTCAACAATAGATTGAGCATGAGTACTGATTTCTGATTGTCACAGCTCTTTGTATCCCTTAGCAAGAACCGCATGTTCCTTTCAGAAGCCCAAAGGTGGAGCTGTTGTAAAAGGAGAAAGTCAGGCACACTGGAGGGGCATCACCAAGGCTTCCGTGCTGAGGCTGCACGGAGGGGATGCAGATCCCAGCAGCTTTGCTTCCAAAATATAAACATCGCCCCCACTTTTGTCCCAATGAGAAATAAAAATCCTGATTACAGCAGATGCACTGCTGCCAAATTGTGCAAAATAGAACCAGTATTAAGTGTCTGCTTAACCTCCTTTAATTGTTAATTCCATGCACTTTAGTTGATTCCAGTATTATCAAAATAACTGCAGGGAGAACGGATTGAAATTCATTTCAGTTCATTAATACCACCATTTATCAGAATAATGTCCTATAGATAACGATCAGAGGGTCATTCTATTTTCTCCATTTCTGAACTGCTGTATAGTATGCTAAAAAGCCCCAAGAACGCTTGCATTTTTCCTGGGAAAGCCTTCAACAAATGTCTCTCACAGATACAACTGGCTTTGCCTCTGCCTACAGTGGCTTCCTGGTATTTTGCATAGAAGTAGCATTTTTCTTTTAAGATCTTGACACTGTGTTTTTCTTTCTACTTCCTGAGAAGTGGCAAGCCTTAAAAGCCCATTTTGAGGGAAGAAAAATATTCAGAATCTACTGAGCTGTCTAAAGGCAGTGGGCAAGTTGGCAGGAGGGCGGAGTAGCTCTGAGGTAACAGTATGCACGGGGTCTTCAGCCCAGTGCTGGGGGTGGGGGGTAGGGAGAGACAGAGAGAAAGAAACAGGGAGAGGTGAGAGAGTCCTCCCTCTGGAATCATTTGCCCGTTTCTTTGTCTGTATCCCTGAAGCCAAGGTCTTCTGACTGATGTCTCAAACCAAGTAAACAATTGAGGTAATTTCAGCACATCCTCATTTACTCTCAAAATATGACTTCACCCTCGTCACTCTAGTGTTTGCTTCTGAATGTAGCTTGCTGGGATGATCAGGGACAAAGCAACCTGGGATGCTTTATGCCCCAGAGACAAAAAGGTATTGATCGTTTTTTTTTTTTTTTGCCTCCAGAAAAACAAGTTTCTAATAATTTCCAGATGTGTTGTAGATTGCACTGCTGTCTTTAATTAAAGCATGTCAGAGACAGAAACCATAGGCTTCACCTGTTTTAATGGAGCTTGACACCTGATTTGCAAACTGGCACGTGTATTCTCAATCTGACGAGTGTGTGTATCTCTGTGTGTGTGTCCTCACTGTTCCTGTATATATGTGTGAGTGTTCTCAGTGCTGCTGATGCTTGTGTGAGTGTGTGTGCGTGTGTGTGTGTGTTTCCTGTGGACTAAGATGCCTGTGCTAAGGCTTATGAGCTTATTCTAGGCTTTGCTGCAGGTGACATTTAAACAGGTTTATACTGAGTAGTTAAAAATGTATGAAAGGCTGAGTCTGGCCACCCCTACCTTTCCCTATTACATAGGCCACCAAGATTTCTGGTACAGGTAGGAGTCACCAAAATGGTTTTATTTGTGAAGTTTTGGTCCTGTATGAAATAGAGCTTCAAGAAACCGAAAAGAGGGATCAGTGGGTAAGAGCATGTGCTGCTCTTTTAGAGGACCAAAGTTCAATTCCAGATGTACACATCAGGTAGCTTCCTACCACCTGCGACTCCAGCTCCAGAGGATCCAGCTCTTCTGCCCTACATGGGCAACTGCACAGACATGCATATGTACCCGTACAAGAGACACACACATATGAGTAATCAAAAGTAATATTTCCTTAAAGAAAATAAGAGGCTTTACAAAGGGGGATCTAGAGAAATATAGGTCAAAAAAGACACCTTGACAAGGAATAGGTATTAGATACAGAAATAAAGAAACTCCTTTCTATCACACAAATGTTGAATCAGTGAAGTCCCCTTGTCTTTTCTGTTCTCTCTGGCTGCTTCAAAAGCCATGTCAGTGAAGGCCCTGGGGCCTTTGCTCTGACCAGCTCTGGCCCTGTATTCTGCTCTTTCCATTCAGGTGTCATGGGTCTTGCAGACATCTCCTCTGCAGGTTTTGCCATCTGAAGCTGTCTGGCTTTATCTTTGCTGTGTGGGTCCAGACTCCTTGGTACCATCATCTCCAAACACAGTCATTACTTCCTGTTGCTGAGATTCACTGTACCTCCTGTTTGATGATTCAGGGCAGAAGCTGCTGGTTTTACCACCCAAATCAGTGTTAAGAAGAGCTGTTAGCATGGGGACTAGTAAGATTGGTAGGTAGCTCAAGTGCACGGCACTTGGCAAGCTGAGAACCCTTTTCCAGTCTTAGTGTCATGCAGTGCAATCTAACGCAACCTTCCTCTTCTTTCCTGTCCAATAGCACACATAATCCCTCAGGCATTATCACTTCTTAGGTCATTGCCGTGATATTCCCTTCTGGGGATTCGGGATTCAGTCACACAGGATGGTGGTGTCTTATTGAACAGAGAAAGACAGATGTTCTGTGAAACCCTTTCTAAAAAAAAAATGGTAAACTTGTGGGAAAAAAGTCTCTCAGCAAAGATGGGTGTAATCCACCATGAAGAGAGAAATGCATTTGCACATTTATATGTGCAAAACCATCCTTGGTGTATGCACCTTTTAGCCTACTTTCAGCTAATCCCATGGTTCTGTGTGTTCCCTCAGTAACTCTAGTTGTAAGTTCAGAAGAGACAGGGATACATGGAAGATGAAACTACCCACAGAATAGAAGTTAGGATCATAATTCCTTGCTGGTGTCAGATCTCACAACCACTTAGCAAGAGAAGAAGAAAGACTTTACCCACTTTTTCTTCAAACTCCACTTCCTCAATACCTTCACTGAAAAGTTGCTTCCTTGATTATGGGTACCCTTTAATGAGTAGTGCTAACAGATAAGGGGAAAGTGATGCCCCTGCACCCTCTGACAGACACTCTGATACAAGCTTCTGGCATAATGGACCAGTGGAGAAGGAGAACCAATAGGACTGTAGAGTTCACACCCTTTCAAGAGTCATCATTAGTCAGACGGGACAAAGAGTCATATTTTCCCACTAGTTGTAAGAATTCCTGTTTTGTGTGGATCAACATGCTGTCATGGTGGGAATGTAGTGAGGACTGAGGGAAAAAGGAATTAGCTCTTTGAGTTAGCTGAATGCCATGTTTGCTCATGGCATTTTATGAGGATACAGCTACTTTACCTTCCACCCCCACACATTTTATGCCTAAAGAAACTGAAGCTCAGATGCTTAAAAGGCCTGACTGGGGCCAGAGAGGTTAAGCAAAAGACTCTGTGCTGGGAATGGGTACCACACTGAGATGCATATGGTGGAGTCTCAATGTGTGTGCACAGTTGCACCTCTGTGCCCTTTGAGGTATCCTGAAGATGGAATAGTTAAACTCTCCATCTATCTGCTAGGAGGCAGCATTATTGAAACTGGTGTGTGTGGAGAATGGATGGGACCCTGGGGGAGTCAGGAGCAGGGAAGGGTACAGTACCCCATGGATCTGGCAAGGATCTCCTTAGGACCGCTAAATATAGGCAGAGTGGAGGCCAGCTCTCTCCAAGTGTTGTTTTTGAAGTATAATAAAATGGTTTTGCCCTAGTCTTAGCTAATCCTCTCTTAGGAAAAAAAAAGACTTTGTAGTGGATGGGGAAATAAAAGGGTAAGTTACCAACACCTTCCCAGATAGGAAGGATCTAGTCAGGCTTAAAAATGTCATTAAATTTTCACTGAAGATGGATAGGAAGTGAAGCACCTAATGTTGAGTTATTATTATTTTTTAATCTCGATTCTCATTCTTTATGCTCTTAAGAAAGAGATGGGTCAGTGCCCTCAAAAGTAAAGGGAATAGAAGCGAAGTGCAATGAAGCACTCAGGCAGATAAATAAAACATGTGAGGGTATAAATGGTGCTTTCTGAGCAATGGGATCCCAAATGCCCATTGTGGCATTGAGATTTATATGTCTGAATATCACAGATGCTGGCTTGCTTTATTCATACCTTGAAGAGAGAGAGGCAGGTTCCTGACTACCAGTTTATCATTAAATCCTCACAGAAATACCATTGCTATAGAGACAAGACTTATACATGTACATGCACACCCAGTCACATACACACAAATGCACAATTTTACATCATTAAATCATTAGAGAAGAATCACTGTTAAAAACATGGAACACACAGTACCAACCACACACACACCATCCTCACACCATCCACACACGTTATAAAGAGAACAAGGTAAGCTCCTAGCCACCAGTATCTATCATTATATCATTACAAAAGCACTGTTGTTAGAGAGACAGGACTTAAACACATGCATGCATACATAGATACACATGCACATACATGCCCATACCATACATGTATAAATGCCATTTAAAAGTATCATGTTAGATAGAGATGGGACTTATAAATAACATACACATATGTGCAATACACACATACACTTCATTAAACATTATAGATACTGTTGTTAAAAAACAGGATTTAGACACATGCATGGACACACACATATACACATGTACAAAACATACACACATATTCATATTACATCAAATACATATATATATATATATATATGCATGTCACACACATACACACACCTTTTATATACACCCTCCCACACAGTCAGGTACACACACACACAAACATACACACTCACCAATCTCAAATATTCAGCTTTTAACACAAATATATGGAAAGGACACTAAATGAAATCAAAAAATTGTATTTATATAGATGGGCTTAATAATAATAATCATTAAAGAAAAAGAGATCATAAATTTTAAAGGAAAAGAACAAGACATGGGAGGAATTGTGAGGGGAGGTAATGAAACGGAAAACATACGAACGTGGCATTCATGTATGAAATTCTCAAAAGAGGTAAAAATGTTCCCTAAGTGCACCCCCAAACACACACATAGCGTTAGACCTTGAGCCCCACCCTCAACCCTTGAAATGATGCCCTGGGTTCCTACAGGGAAGCCCTGCAGGACATGGGCTGAAAGGCTATTCTGCTTAATTTCAGATTCTGGCTTCATGCCGGCTATCTAGACACCAGATCATTTTGAGGTCTCATGTGGCAACCTTTCTCTATGGGGCTGTGATATTGCCATCTTCTAATATGGAGAGCAAAATCATCTATGGTTAAAATGCATTTACCTATCATTGTGCCAGGAAATTCGGTTTCCGTTATGAAAAAAATGTTACTGTTCACCTGCATATTCTTTGCTTGCCGTTCCTCTGGGTGCCACAAACTTGAAGTGAGGCATTCCCCCTCCCTTTTGGCAATTAGGATGTCAAGGTGCTCAAGAGGGCAAAGGGTTTGGCAGGATGCCATGAGTGAGCACAGGGTGCCTGTGCCTGGCAGCCAGCACCGCAACTTATTTTGAAAACATTCATTTGGGCTAAAATGATAAATCTGTGTTTATCTTCTTAAAATGCTCACAGACTGGGTGCAGGAGGGAATGAAAGCCTTGGTTCAGAAAGCATAGAGACTAGAGAGAATAAGAAGGCAAAATCTACTTTTTTCCAATAATTTATCTTCTTTGATACTTCCCAGTGGGCATTGGGCACACTTACAGTCTGTGTTTTGAAAGATAAAATGAATATTTCATTTAACCAGCTGTATTCCAGAGTATGTAACCATCCAAAGCCCTATTTCTAAGAGCCAGAGAGCACACTGTTCCTTGTCATGTTTAAGCCTGGAAAGAAATTGTTTGTCAAATGAGACATGGTGGATTCCACCTCTGAATATTATAACACTCACCACTGTTGATGTCTCTGCTTTATCCACTTTATTTGGTACTAGTACTATTTTAATTACTGTATTTACTACTAAGGAAGTTCTACCAACACCTTATATTTAAATATTTTTAAGTACTAATCTCATACATAAGAAAAAGTATAACGCATGAAGGATTGTTAGACATTAATGAAATTTAATCTTTGAGTTTTTCCTCAAAGGGATAATACAGTGTTGACAATGAGCTCCTAATGCAATCCTAGTGTAATAATAGTCTTAAATCATTGTTTCTCCATATGATCTTAATGAAAAACAATACTGTAAGTTTTTATTTTTGTTAATTTTTGAAGCTGTTCACTTCTTGTTTATTTATTAGCAGTGTACAGCACTGATGAAATGGCTACCAGTAGGGACCTGGTGCTGACTCTGATGACATGCTCAGCACCATCCTATACTAAGCCCAGCATTCATTGGACATAATACCATAATAAAAGAAAACAAGGGCTCCTTTGTTCAATAATCTGCCTTCTGGTCCAACCTCGCTTTTATTCTGGGCATGGTCCAAAGCCCAACTTATTGTAGACATCTAGTGACTTCTCTCCTACCTGGTCAATGTGCTTTCAACTGGAAATCAGTCTATATATATTATCTACTAATCATCTATCAATTCGATTTTTACCTCCTATCTACCAACTATTTACTTGTTATATATCAATCTATTGTCTATCTTTCTGTCTCTCTATTTATCTATCTATCTATCTATCTATCTATCTATCTATCTATCTATCTATCTCTATCTATATATCTGATACTTTCACCACAGGGAAGATAGAATGTTAGCATGGTGGAGAAAGGACCTAATGGAATATTTGATACTACCATGTTTTCTAACAAATTAAGAAAAAGGCAAAAAACAAGTTCAGAAGTAATTGAATTTTAGAAGTAAGGTAAATATCATGGTAGAATATGCATAAGTCCTTCAGTCCAATTCACAACAAAACATACACACAAAGAGTGAGGGAGACAGAGACAGAGAGACTGAGAGAAAGTCAGAGCAAGAGGAACAAGAGAGGGAAGACAAGAGAGACATACACAGGTAGATGAGACATAGATTGTGATTATTTCATGCATACTTAGGGCTTAAAACTTCCTTATGTTATGCACTGTTGGTTACTTTTGCTCTCACAGACTCCGGATCCTTCTAAAAATAAGCAGGACTCTGACCTCATCTCCTTATTTTCACATTCCAGAAGCACCAGTTTCAGTATCAAATTCAAAATTCTTGTTAAGGCAAGAATTCTTGTTGAGGGCAAGTTTTTCCTATCCTCTTCAGGATGATGATTGCAATGCATATGTGAAACTGGAGATTAACAACACATTTGTCTCACTGCAGAACCCAGCTAATAAACTGACAGCACTTCAGGAACAAGGGAGAAAGGAGAACGAAGTCAGGTCTGGATGGATCTAGCCTGGAGCCTAATTTACTTTAAAACTTTTAAAGCAACTGGTTGAGTCCTGCTTTCAGAATTGCAGCTCAAAGTTCTGTCCATTATTTTATGCAGGCATTTTCCTGACGCATCCTAGAACTTATAATCATCAGGAAGAAAATATCACCCCCATGTATAAATAGTTTCTTGTGTGTCTAAACATCCAAGGAAACTTTTCAGTATAGGAATATGGTTACCTAGAAACTTGTCTCTCTGGGTCAATCATCCACTCTTCCACTGCATTCAGTTTTTCATTAAACTGCCTATCAGTTGTCTAGGAATAACAGAACCTGTGCCAAATACCAAGTTGATTTGCTTTCCCTTTAGCCTTGTTAGAGGAGAGGCAGTTCCTTTCACTGTTGGTGTAGGCCCACTATCAGCTTGCTCTACTTCAGCATACAAGTTTGAGCCAAAGCCAAAAGAAAACCATCCCAGCATCCTTATGACTCAGCTACTCTTTCTGATAGAATTGTACATGAAAACAGCTTCTGAGGCTTTATGAGACCAACCAGTCCTCTCAATAAGATTGACCCAGCATTAACAAAGGAACGATTATGCAAACTCAATTGTAAGGCAGCCCTTACAAAGGCAGAACAATTGTGGAATGATGGAACTCAGAGACACTGCTCAGGGCAGGCTATACAAAGCAGACAGTGAGGAAAGACAGTGTGACACAGGCACTGCTGCTAGAAACCAGTTTGGGGAAGCAGAGTGTGGAAGCATGTAGGTATTTGTCTGCTCTGGCAAGGCATTCCAATAGCTTCTCAGTATTCTTCGGTGTTTACCATGATGTAGGACAAGCCACAAGCATGTCTGCCATTTTTCTTCTCTTTTCCTTGTCATCCTTCTCAATCTAGGGTATTTACTGACATACAAAACCGAAATATTTTAGCTTGGCTTAAACACATAATATATTTCAGATACTGTGATATCACGCATTTGCACTAATTTTCAAGTCTCTAGCAAAACAACACAAAGATTTCACATAAGACACATAGGGACCAATTCTCCTATGTGTCTATTTTACTTCATGAGTTGTGAATCCAGATGCTAAGATGGTGCCTTTTCCCTTGGACTTTTATCTCCTTCATCCTTATATAATACATGCCTGTGCTCTGTGAGGGTGGGTGGAAGATGCCTGGAGTGTATCAGCTTTGTTGTCTTTAGATGGGAGGTCATGAGAACACAGATTAGATTCTACAAGTCAGGACTAAGGGGTAGGGTAACCATTTAAACATACCAAACAAGAGGGACATTCTAGACCTTTTCAAGACACAGAACGTACTATCAGAATCCTAGAAACTATAGAGATAAATGTAGAATTAATCAACCCACTAAGTTTTAGATTTTAACTTGGCAAAGACAATTTGAAGAAGATAGATGGGTTTGCAGCTAATATTGGTGAATTTTCCTTTGTTTGCACATGTAGGCTAGTCATGGCAACAGAAGATGGTTAATAAACTTCAGAGTCCAGGTGAAGATTCAAGTTTTGTAAACATCTCTGAGAAAGGAGCACTGTTATTTCATGGTGTGTCCAGTAGTTAAGGAAAAAGCAATAGGTACCACACAATGAGATTCCTTGGCTCAAATTATCTGTAGAAATTCACAAAAATGTGTTGAGACAGATACATTATTTATAATAGATAGGTTTCTTTTGAATTCCAGAAAATATACTTTTTACCAGGAATTCACATTAGTATATATTTGCCGGATCGTGTAAGTATGGTTTTGGATATTACCCTCAACTTATTTGAGACTCAGTTCTTGCATAAGTGAAATAAGACTGGAAAGAAATAACTCCAAATGCTCTTGACCAGCTCTGATATCCTGAGAGTCAATCTTCATCATTCTATGGCCACTTCAAACACAGAGACTCTTGTACAATTACAAGCGAAAAACCTTTTCAGCCCTTGCCTGTGAGACCTGTAGGGTATTGCATTTAAGGAGTAACAACAGTCTCCTGCAAGTAGACCCAAAAGTGATCAAAAGAGGTGAAAAACAGTAAGATTTTCCTTGTCAATAGTACAAGTCTATGTCAAGGGTTCTTGCGTTACTAAGGACAGTCTAAAAATTTTAAGTGACTTGCACTTAAAAGCCCACATTGCTTTCATCCCACTGAGTGAAATGGATCCGAAGATGAAAGTCCCATTTTTTAATACTGTCACAGATCCAAATTAAGGAGAGGTGTCTGCAGAAGCCTTTGATTATAGATCATAAAATCTCCAGCTTATATCAGACACTGTAAAATTGCTCGGTGACAAATGAAATGCCTGGGCACTAAATATATCTTTTAAGCACATCGCAGTTTGGTGCGTTTATCTCGGAGATACAATAGGACTTCTGCAGGTCGCAGGGACAAGGTCAGAAGCACTGATTCTACTGGTTTGGAGTGTAACAGTTAATGGCCGATTATTTGAGGACATAGAGCAGAGGCTTTGAGCAAATATACAGACAATGTTTCGTGTGGAAACTTCAGAAGCCAACAGACCAGCCATATTTAGAAGTAATGATAGCCCAGACCCAGCATGTGCACACATGGCTCAGAAACCACAGAGGCACAACAGGACTAAGCTTCATGACCAGAGCTGGCTGCTGTGTAGTGTTTTGTAGTCAAAGAGCCTTTACACACAGGCTCTCACTTGATCTTTTTGGCCACATGGTGAAGTGGGCAAGGCAAGAATTATAGCATCCATTTTATTGCACAGGAAACTGGACTCAGAGAGGTTAAGTGACTGGGCCAAGGTCACCCAGATGGCTTACAGCACAACCATAGAATTTGAATAAACACCTGAGGATTTTATGCTTAGGAATTGTTTCTTTCCAGCGAGCACAGAAGATAACAATATCTATTCAGTAATAAGTCAACCATTTTTAGCTCCATAGTCTGCCCTGTAGAGTGAGGCAAGACAATGGGGTAAGCAGGTATATCTCAAAAATGACAAAGCAAAAATGTCCCAGTTGGATGACCAATAATGGTTTCTCCAAAAGGCTCAGGAAGTGAGTGCAGGATATGAGCACTCTTAAAATGTATGAGTGACAGCCAGAGAAAAGGGCAAACTGAAGGAACCTCCCATACTGGAAGCATCCTTCTCAATGCTGCTTTCTAACCATGTTTAATCTGTCTTACCTTCATTCAGCCAGTCCACAGTCATCAGTCAGTTAGTGATGCTGCCTGTGCCTGTGTTTCTTAGTTACTGAGCAGTCAAAAAGCTGCTTTTCTCTCTTCAGGTAAATGAATTGAAATTTCCCTATCCTCCCTCCCACTCCAAGTAGCCATAGCCAGCACTGTCTATTACTCTCTGTGTTCATTCTTTTGTGCTGTACTGAAGAAATTAGCAAATCTAGTCTACTTGAGGCATGGAAGCAGAATTTTCAAGGTCCTGACTGTCTTGGTTTGCAGACAAGAAAGAACAACAATGAATCAACTATAGATACAAACCTTTATTATGAGAAGGATTTACCAGCAATATAACAAAGGAGTCCATTGAACTCAGTCAAGGTACCAGAACTCTGCATCAGCAAGGTGAAATTCCAAGACTCAAGAGTATTGAGGTGTAGTCCCCCTCTCCAACAGATTTGATTTCCCTTTAGCCCCTTCTGCCCAAATTGAAGGTCACATTAGATTCACAAGATGGCAGCTTTCATAGATTTTTTTTTTTTACTTCTCATTGTAAATCTTAGGTCTATACATTCTTCAATACCTGAAAAGTAGCTTGCACCTACAAGTGATGTACTGGGACCAGTCTGAAATCTTGCATATGGAAAATATAACAGTCTGTGCTCAAATTAGCATTTTGTTCCTTAATGCTTCTCTCTGTCCTGTTATTTTTACTTTTTTGATATTAATCAAAATGCTAATCAGGTGGGTAGTAAGGAATAATGAGCTCTGTCAGTCAGAGACTTTCACTCAAAAATTTACCATCTTCTACACTCCAAATAACTACCAATATGTACACTCTGAATATCTACCATTGACCTTACATTTTCAGGGAACAAGGAACACACTCTTTCTGAAAGTTTTGTGTTTTCAAACTAAAGAGAGGTCAGAGTATGTGGAAATATTTTGATTTCAAGGCATAACTGAAGACATGCAGCTTCTGTCTTCCCTCAGCCAACCTTAGGCAGTTTGTGTTCACTCTGGATTCTGCGGAGACGCTGTGGACCCAGATAGCAAACCAAACCAAAAGTTTGGCTCTGGTGATTTATAAAGGATTCCGAAGTTCAGCGTTGCCGGGAGTGAGGTGGGAACACATGTCCTCAGAGGGATGGATTTGAAGTTAGATCTCCTTTCAGGAAAGGGATGACATTTCCCTTGCCAGAATAGCGTGTGTTACAGCAGCACAGAGATCCTGCTGGTGGGAGTGAATTTTGCTCAGCCGTGTTCCTGTGAGGCTGTTCCCTACTAAAGCAAATGCAGACAAAACTATGGAGGAAGAGGGCAGAAACAGCACATGGAAATACATTGTCTCGAAAGCAAAGCAGATTTGGTGGAGAGGCTCAGGAGAGCTCTGCTGTCTGCTTTAGCTGATGCCTGTGGGAAGCAGTGAGACAGAGAGGAGCTCTGTCTGTAAGAAACCAGAAATCAGGTTTGAATGGAAGCTGAGAAGCAGCGAGAGAGGGCAGTATTGGTACACATAAGGCAGAAGCAGGTTGCATACGGGCAGAACTGCAATTTTTTTTCTCTTCAAAATTTATGAATTCTTATTGTTGTTTTTCTCTCCTCCAAACTATTCTCCCCCAGATCTACATTTCTCTTAGAAGTTTGGTGTGACCCCCCCCCTTCAAAAATGAAACCCTAAAGTACCACCTATGAGGTCCTAGGAAAGATTTAACCTAGATCATGAAGAATAGAAAACAAAACAAATCTGGTAAGGAAAGGGGGAAAAAAGATAAATTACTTGTTACTAAATGAAATCATTTCAATCAAAAGCATTTTTTAAATGAATGAACTTGCTTCTTTACATGACTCTAACTTTAGCAAAAAGATGAAAGAGATTTATGACCTGTGTCTCTTCAAACTTGATGCCACAAATGTGCATGTTCTCATTAATAGTCATTTCCTCATCAAGGGTAGGCTTTTATGCAGACAATATGCATTGCTTTCACAGCTTTCTTGGTGGTGATTTTTATTCTTTAGAAGTTGAATGCCTTGTCTATAGGCGTGATGTGTTGTATGTGTTAAACTGGGGGTCTACGGACTAGGGACATTTAATTGTTTATGTATTTCAAACACCACAAACTTACCTGAATGCTATATTTCAGTTTTCACTGATTTACTGTTCTGTTGCTAGGGGTGAGGGTGGGAATCACAGCAAGGACAAAGGAAAATCTTTAACCATTTGAATGTGAGAGAGTTGATGGGTATGGGGTGTGATTTCTTCAGGATTTCAAGATTTGCACATGTGAGGATGACTAATTTCACACAGAAACTCAATGGAGTGTTAGGTATAGGGACTTAAAATAATTATGTATTGAGTTTCAACAGTGATGCTCACTATCTGAACAATGGGAAAGTAAAGTAAGTAAATATAATTGTTCTTCCCCTAGTAGAAACAGGATGTTTTGTTCCTCTTCATGGAGTAATTTCTGTTTGAGTATTTGTTGTGTCCGTTGGCCCCAGCCTGTGTTTGGGTATATATCTAGACAAACAAGGAAACTATCAAGTAGGAATGAATGAAAACTTCAAATTAAAAAAAAAAGTTAACCGTTTTTGTTACAAAATTATCCAACATCCCCAAAGTGTGGATATTATAAAGCCAAAGAAAATTAACAACATACATTTGAGAAATGTTTTCTGTGTGACAGTAACACTTAGATATTGCTAAAGTATGTTAACCCTTTGGAACTCGTATCACTGTAGACTCAACTCCTACATGGGACTTGGGTGACTGGAGGATTTTTAGTCTTGGCCTCAACAACTTTGTGATTTTACATTACTAGGCAGAGACGATGCCCATGTTGACTAATTTAATTGTCAAGATGTTCTCTTTGGGGTATATATTTTTTGATGTGTAACCCAACCATCCTGGTATTTCTTCATTCATGCCTGCCTTACTTTGCCTGCTTTCTCCTTCCAGCATTGCCACTTGAGAATTCCATCAAAGTTGGACAGGTGTGGTTTTGTTCTATAGTTTCTGATTAAGTAAATTTGCCTATTACTGTGCCATCAAATGGCATCTATATATCAAACACCCCACACCTATCCCTACCTCTGGCCTCTCTGCTGCATTTCTGACTTGTAGAGTACACGCCAGATGTCAGCATGTGCATTGCTCAGTCATTTTTAAATTTCACTAGTACAAATGGCAGTCTTAATTTTCCATTACCCAAAGTTTCTGTCCTCAAATCTTATCTAGAGAGGCTACTGCCAGTCAGCTATCTGCTACTCTGATTCTTACCTGGGTCATACCCAACTTTGTCCATCTTGGAATAAATAACTACACTCATGTATGCTCTGATGTGTATATGTGTTAGTGCATTTTAAGTGAACACATCTCTCTTTCTCTCTCTCTTTTATTTACTGCTGTACCATACAAACCCCTGAATCTCTTATCTGATTACTAACATGTCATCAAAATTCTCCCTGTTCATATAATTACTCACTCCAACCCACCCATCATAAAGACCCATCCTTAAAATACTTGCCTGGTAACTGCATCTTTGCTTTATTTTAAAAAGAATCTCATCACAGTTGACAAGGTGCTTGTATATCTAAACAAATCTATCTCCCATATCTTCATCCCTACTTAATTTGCTACAGCAGTTTGAGCTTTCTTGCTATATTTTTTCTAATTCAGTGTTTCTATGCATGATGTTCCCTTTGTTCTTCCCAGCTATGACTCCTTCACAGCCTTCCCATGAAGGTTGAAATGTCAACCCTGATAGGAGCCTTCCTTAGGCACAATGCATGACAAGCTCCCTCCCTGTCCTTTATCTTTAAAACCTGCTTTCTTTTCTTGATACAAGTTATAAAGAGAAGAACGTGTCTATTTCATTAAGCAAGACCACCGAGTATCCAATGATGCTTGCCACAGTGTCCCTCAACACATATGTATTAAAGGAAGAATTTTTTTGAAAGGGGCCAGCTTTTTATCTTAAGAGAAATGGCTACTTTCACGGACATACTTCAAAAGGGTAAATAAACTGCTTATTACTCCCTGTTGTCCACACATAAAGCTCTGTAAAATTAAATAGCTTTTGTCATTTGTGACTCTTTTCTTCTTTGTCAGGTGAAAGACAATCTACTATCATGGAAAGAGTAAAAAGTACTTGAAGACACCTCCTCCAGTAAAAACATACTTCCCAATCTTTTCCAAATAGCCAGCAACTGGGGCCCAAATATTCAAGTGCCTAAAACTTATGGAGGACATATTCCTCAAACTATCACAGATGGACTGGGGCAAATATTACACTTAATCAATTCTGATATAAAATCATTGATTCAAGAATCCATGAGTGAGGTGACATGAACATTCAATTCAAATAGTGCTTATCTGGATGGCCACACATTTTAGCGGCCATCTGTTGCTTTCTTGGGATTTGGACCATGTCTGAGTTGTGCCATGTATGACTCCTCATGGAGTGCTTTTCTGTGTGTTTGTACACATACCAAACTTCTTAAATATCTGGTTGACCTAAGTAGATGAATATACATTATAAAAGCTGGAGCTAAAAAGAAAGAAAGAAAGAAAGAAAGAAAGAAAGAAAGAAAGAAAGAAAGAAAGAAAGAAAGACAATGAGAAGGAACTAAAGATATATTCTAGACCTGATCAGAACAGTGACATTTTCAACACAAGTTGAAAAATGTCCAAAAGAAAACAAGGTAGAAAGACCATCTGTAGGACTCAGCGGGTACCAGTCATGTTCTATGAGAGCAAACTGGGCTATTCTATGCTATACAACTGGGAGAATTAAGATTATGCTGGGAAGAATCAGCTTCATGAAAGTAAGTCAGGTTAAGAAAGACTGAGCACAAATGCAAAGAAGTTTGTGAAGCTGAAGCCCCTGGCCCAGTTGACTATCATGCTAAAACAGTATACCTATACACTGCACAGCTAGCAAACTGAACAACTTTTCCATACCAAGCAATATATCACTCTGCTGCAAATATACAGGGAGACAGATAGCTTTGCTTCAGAAGAAACTGTACCTAAACAATAGCTTGTAGTTATCAAATATATGGAAAAACATAGTATTCATACTATATCCAGTAGGAGAATACTGGAAGGGCTAGAAAGCAAGGTGCCATGGTGGCAAATGCTTCTCATGCAAAGAGCTCACACATTCCCTCTTCTTCATGTCCTATACGATAGATAACAGTAGACTCTAGGGACAGTAACACCCATGTGGTCACACTCTAACCTTGCCATACCTCTCTTTCTATCTCCCAACTCTTTTCCACTTTCCAGGGTGGCATCTTCTCATGGGTTAGTCATTCCTGTCCTGTCCTCTGTGGTCAAGGGACTACATCTTTCTGCCTAAACTCTGTACATAATTTTGGTCAATTGTTTCCTGACTGTTACATTGAGGTGTGAAATCTTCCTTCCAAATTCCAATGAAAGAATCATGTATGTGTTGAATTTAGCAGCCAGCCCCCCCCTTTGATGTATAGCCTACTGTTTTCTTGAACTCACCTACATTTTTGAAAAATTACTTCCTTTAAAATTAGATTATATGACTTGATAGTGAGGTTCTTGCTTATATTTATTTTGTAATTTTTATAAATTTTTGTACTTTATTTGACAAATCCCTTCTATAGCCATGACTTTTCTTTCTTGGGCATCCTCACCTTCATGACTCTCTTGTCAAAACATTTGTGGGAAGAATTTGTTTTCAAATGCTGTAAATATTTTGTATCAAGGAGAGACATGTCATCTTAAGTTTGTTGTTGTTGGCATCTTAATTTCAGAATTTGGTTTTAAATTTGTCTGTATGAAGTCATTTCTTTCCAAATGTTAACACAATGATCTATATGTCTGCTTTTAAGACTGTGCTAGACGTTGTTGGTCTCATCTCTCACAGATGAGAAACTTGAGATTTAAGGCTTTTGCCCAGTATTGAAACAGAGGCTGCCGCATGTGGGGTTTGTTGTGTTTTTTGTTCTTCCAGTAGCACAATTGGTGTTGACCTCATACACTCACAAAAAGCATGTACTTAGGGACAAAGAGTTCCTCTGTTCTATAAGCACTCAAGACTGTTACCCAAATCCAAGGAAGCTGCCACAGCCTGGAGTGTTAGATCTGTGGGTGGGGTGCTGTGACGGAAATCTATCTGGATCCTGAAGGAAGAGTGAGGGCTGTGGTCATTCTGAAGCCAGGGGACTTGCTCTGTGCCCTTCAGCTCTGAGATATTGATATCCTCATCCCCAGGCTCTTTTCATGAGTGTTTCAGCAGCAGGATGTGGCAGGTGACGGTTGTCTTAAGGAAGGGAAGCTTCTGGATGGAGTTGCTGTGGATTTTCCCTAAGGACAAGAAATCATACAGCATAGTGTTCAGCATGCTGCAGCCAAGTCGCCTGCATGTGAAGCTGGCTTGCCTAGGCAAGCGAGGCTGGTCTGTGCAGAGTGGTCACCTGCAGCCTCTCCTGATAACATTGCTAGGATATAAAAACTGAGGTGCATGTTAGTATGCGTGTCTAATTTTAGATAAATATGTATTTATGTGTATGTATATAAATATGAATATATATATGAATATATATATATGAAGACAGGGAGAAACAAAACAAGGGAGAAGGAAAGGAAAGAAAATCAGGAAAACAGTCAGTCCCTGGTGCTTTTCCTGGGCCTTACAGGCAGAGGGATGACATCACCAGCAGCCTATCAGAATGTTCCTGCTTTTTTCAGGGTCTGAAGCTGATGTCATCATCCCTGATGTAGCCCAGAAATGAAAATAGAACCATCTCTAAATATACAACAATGAGAACCAAGCACTGCTTTGAAAGGATGAGCAAACCAAGAAAAACTCCTTAACTTGGAGTCTTCTTTCATAAAGAAACTGAAATTTAGTTTCTGGAGCCACTAACCTTCATGTTTATTTCAGTTAGCTAGAGAAGTTGCAAACTGGCAGCCAAAGCCAATACCCATACAAGTGGGACAAGTGCAGCCCTTTTAGCTTGCCCTATATGCGGGACAGAGGCACTGGACACTGCCATAAAAGACAGAGGAATTGTGGCCACAGAGTTAAGCTTACTGTCTAAACTTGAGGGAAAACATGAGGATCTGGGGTTCGTCTGCACAGTGGGCAGAGGGCTGTCATTGTCAATGTTTTTCACTTAGCTACAAGCATAGTTTACAGTTGTTGAAGTTTGATTGATCTGTTGATAAACACTAATGTTTTCCAGTTGACAATTTCTCCATGTTAATTTCTCTAATGCTGGCAGACCTGCCTGGCAGGGCCCTATAAATAGCATCAGTGTCATCATCCTTTTTAAGTTATTAATGAGCAATAGTGTTTCAGGGGCTGGGATTTGGGGACAGGTTGTGCTTCACTGCAGTTTCTGACATTGATTCCTTAGTATTTGGAATAAGGTTTAGATGAGAACATGCTTTTTAAAAATAATTAGAGCATTGGCCAAATGTTGCCATTATAAACGAGAGTCATTCTTAATTGGTGACTAATTAAACTTTGGAGAGAGGGATAAAATGCCAAACTTCTACGCAAGAATGTCCTTGATGCCCAGACATCAGTTTTGTCTCTGCTTCAGCATCAGCCTGTGGTCTCTTTGCCTCCTCTCTCTACACATACCCTGTTAACATTGAGATAAACGAATGCCTGATGAGCTTCTTCCCAGACTCTTCTGTCTGCCAACTGGTGACAGGGGACCAGCGCAGACTTCTTCAATTAGCAGATCCTCATCCTGCAGCTGGATGTATTGTGTGTCTATGGACAGGACACCATAGCTGATAAGCCTCTTCCACAACAAATGTGAGCCTAGAACAGAGAGACAAATGTACAGGGGTCATAGCCTATGGTCATCTGAGAGGAAAGCTTTAAATGAAAAATTACCAAGACCAGATTGGCCTGTGGGCACATCAATAGAGGCTTGATTGGTGATTGATTCAGGAATGCCCAGCCATTGGTGGATGGCATCATTCTAGACAGGTGTTCATGGGCTGCAGAAGAAGGTCAGTTAAGCATGAGTCAGTGAGCAGAATACTTCTGAGGTCTGATGCAGGCTGCTGATTGAGCTCCTGCCCTAACCTCTCTCGGGGATGAACTGTGACCTGAAGGTGTAAGCAAAAATAAATTCTTTTCTCCTCTAATTTCCTTTGTCTACATTTTTATCACAGCAAAAGAGTGAAACTAAAAGAGTGCCTAAATCAGAATGTCCTTCCCATGTCGGTAAAGTTTAGAAATGGAGAATGGCTGGGGCTTTTGTCCCTATGTGGTAATATGGGGGAAGAGCTGAAACATCTAGTGCCCATGGAAGATGCTTATCTCAGCTGAACCAAAGTGAAAGCAAGCTTTCTATTTCAAAGCTGGGTCTCCCAACCTCCCAGTACTTAGTGAGAGAACTCAGCAAAAAGTAACTTGGAACCAAAGGCAAATCCAATGCAAATATTTTTTTAAATATCTAAATATATTGTCTCCATTTAGAGACCATTACAGAACATTTGGGTTTCTGCCTCTCTGTTAATCAACAGCTTCCGGAATGTAATTATTATCTATAAATTGGCACCAAAGACACACTTGCCAGTGCTCAATAAACTCAGTCATATTTAGAAACAGCACAGTGTATCTCTGAAAATAAAGGTCACGAATCTGCTCACAGTTTAATGAGAAATGGTTTCATGATATAGAAAACTGTTTTCTTGTAACAGGGGATAATTTGAAGTATTTAAGGAATAAGTGAATTCAAATGCCTTAGAAATTGGTAGATGCCAGTGTCAGAGAAAGCTCGATCATGGCGAATGAATGATTTTGACATGATGACATTAGAGAGGAAGATGGAAAGTGAAAGAGCTGCAGTTGTGCTCATTCACCTGGAGTTGCTATGGATGAGAGTCTACGGCAACTTGGCAGTAAGAATTAGTAGGTCGCACCGGTACAGCTGCATGTCCCCATCCAAAACACTAATGTGCAAAGAGCATGTGTCTATTGAGCTAACCTCCAGATAACCACTGCCCACTGTCTAAGCAACAGTACACAATGGTCCCATGTCATCATTGGCAGTTAAGTGGCAAGGGAGTGGCTGAAGATACTGTTGAAAAAATAAAAAGGGAGACATGCATGTTATTATACTTACTTGGTCAAAAGAAATAAAGAACAGCAACTAATCCTAATCTTTGCCTTACCAATTATATAAAATTCAGAGAACTGGAAAGAACTGGATCCTGCTGCAACAGGGCTCACAGAAAACCTTATGATATCCAAAAGAGCATATCGCCAGGAACTTTGGACTTGCAGAAGTCTTTCCTTTTTTTTCTCCTGTGCTCCTCTTTACAGTGAGAAATGCTTAACTGAATAACTTCTATTAAGATTGCTACCCTTGGGTGAATATGATTAAAATATAATGTATGATTCTCAAATAATAAATATTGTATTATTTTTAAGAGATTGGTACCCTTGATCTTGTGTTATTTGTGCTAATCTTAATGGACCTCCCTGTGAGTGTAGACATTTATACATGGATCTGCACATAGAGTATTGAACTAGTTGTATGGAACTGTTTTTATTTTAATCTATTTCTGTGTGAATGCATGCATAGAATACACAGCCAAACTGGTAGCATATCCTCACTCTGAAATCAAAGTACAGCCAGACAGCCATCACAGTGATGTTTCTCTTTATGACTTTAGTTTTTAATATATCCTATGACAATCTCCATAGGATGTCTGTATTTTTACATTCCAGAATATATTTCTCCACCCCCAAATACTTTCAAGGCTTGATTAAAATGTCTTTTCTCAGGCATAAGACAATTTAAAGCAATTGAAACCAGAAAGATAAAAACCTATTTCAGAGAACCTCGTTGCATCTTTATGGGTCCTGAAGCAGTTTTAGCCAAGTGTTGCTTTCTTAGTGGTGGGAGTATACAATTGACTGCAATCTCCTTTGGCCTAAACCTACAGAAAGGTTCCCTTAGGTTGGCAAGGTGTCAGAGGATGCTGTACAGAGGATGACATGCAGCTCTCTGCAGCAGCTTTACATCTATAGTGACACTATGGCTCTTGCAGAATTCATAGTTTAATATCAGACTAGAAAAGAGCAAGTCCCAAAGAAAGACATCACTAAGCTTAAGCACTTCAGTTTGTTTAGCATGCACTCTCTGGATACAGACTTTATTCTTCATTATCCCTGACTCTTATCTACACCAAGATCTACAGAAAAAAAGGTCACCCATGCCTGGTGATTACAAACATGTCCTTGTTGCCTGAGACTCACATTACCAGCTATCATAATGACTTCTCCCTGTGTGAATAGCTATCCCACTAGTTGCATTTCAGGGAGAATGGAATGTTGGCTTCTGGCACGGGTCTCCTTGTCCCCTCCTTGTGTAAAGTGGCTGTGCTATGCACCCGGTAAAGACACTGCTTGGTTATTGTGTCCTCTCCTTGCCTAACAAATTTCTCAGGATTTTTGCTTCTAATTTTATCCATTTTGTCTTACTGACAAATTTTAAATTCACAATGACAAAGTGGATAATACCATTCAGAATCACCAAAGATTAATGCTTTTGATAATGAAAAAACCCATCTTCTAATTTCCCTAATAGTAACAGAAGCCAGGCACAACAGAGGGCTCAGAGTAGCTGCTCAATTCATTTCACTGATATGGATATACATATATGAAACTTTTCTTAATATACACATATTTTCTAATGGGAGGACAAAAAAAGAAAAAAGAAAGTTGCATCTCAACACTTTATTGTTCAGAATTATAGCACATTGATTGTTTGGGCTATAATAAGAGAATACCTTTGGGCGGGGAATTTATAAACAATAAGAAATAATTACTCACATGTTTAGAAGGTGGAAAGTTCAAAATCAGAGTGGCAAGAGCTTTGTGTGGGGGTAGGGTTTTCTGCTCCATAGAGGGCTGCTTCTTACTGTGCCTTTACATGGTAGGAGAAAAGCCTTTCCTGAGACCCATTTTATTCTGGCAACAAGCTGTCAGAGCTCACCCACTCTCCAATTTTTCTCTCTCAAATGCTTTGTCTTAAGTCTGGTTTTCCCATATAATGGTGACTGGGATGACTTCAAACTTTCAGATCATGGAATTCTATTCATCTCTTTTAACGTAAGTCTTACAATATTTAGCATTTAACCCCATCAGTATGATCATAAACAGGTATTCATTATCAATGAATGTCTTGGAAGTTCCTTTTGTAAATAGATTGACTTACAAAGCATCCTGAGTTTGTAGATCAGAACGGTATTTAAAATCAGAAACCAGTTTCCTGTTGAGTTTGTTAATGATAAGATTGGTTAGTTCTTCTTGCTGTTTGAGATATTAATCCTTTCATGGAGTCTTTAAAATGTTTAAATGGATATCATGCCAAGATATGGATAAAAACAATTATATTGAAAGCTTTCTAGGAAAGCTGCAAAGAAAGGCTGTCATCATGGCCTTATCACACACAGAGGCACAAAGGAAGCAATGTTTTGACTGCTTATCCAGAAGCTGTCAGTGATTACAGATGCTGGCTAGCATGGATGGCCAATGTGAAGCTCACCAAGCTCTAATCATATAGATGCTATGAATTATGGGAAGCAGTTAGGTAAGAGACAGGGCTGTGCATTATTGTCTGTCCCACCCTGTTAGTGACATTTATTTTGAATGAGATTGTTAAGGCCTAAGGATCAACCCAGCCTTAAAACTTTCCATGCCAAAACGTAAATCACATGACCTCAAGTTATTGTCTTCCTGGAATACTCTGTATTTAATAAGTTGTCACATCTCTGAGCTTCCACTGCTCTTAAAAACTGTATCACCCCATTAAGAATGCTTTTCTACACCTTCTTGAACTATGAAATAATTGTTTCATATGTGTTGAGCTTGTTCAAGGTGACTGTTAGTGTCTCTTGGGTAGAAGCCTGCAGTGAGAGTTTGGGTTTCTTTAAAAACTCAGTTATGTTATATAAACATGTTTTTGTCTTAATCCCAGGTGTGTGATGTTGGGCTGATTCAGACCGTTCACAGCAGCAGACTATTTGCCTAGTGCGGGCTCTGACAGGGCCGTGATCTTTGTCAGTTTAGGGTAGTTTAATTCTGGGGACTCTGAGAGGATATAAATGGCAGAGCCCAGGGGTGGAGGCACGCAAAGGAAGAAGACTGACGCCCACACCCTGCTGCTCCTGGTTGCAGCTGTAGCACTTTGATGAGAAAAAGAAGTTAGAAATATCCACTCTATGAAGATTAGACTTTTCCAAGGAACCAAACAACACTAAACAACAGGAAGTAGCCTAAGAAACTTATGCCCCCTCTCGTTACTAATGTCCCTTTTCTCCTACTTGATGATGGGGTATTGGAAGGGAATATGGTGGAAAAGGGAGGTAGAGGTATAAGAAAAAATGAATAAAATAGATAAAAAGCATGCTAACACATGATTGTATTATCTAAGGAAACAACTTTATTTTCAAAGGGAAAAAATTGAAAGTATAGTTATAGACAGCTCAAGGCCCAAATGAATTTTCATTTAAAAGTTGAGGATTTTAATCTATCATCAGTCTATCATTAAAAAGGAAAAATATTTTTACAAAAGCATTTCTTCCTAGTACTGAGGCTTTCCTATTTGTTTACCTTTTTTAAAGAGTCTACTCATATTCTTTAAAATGAACAGCAACAATAAATACAGTAAAAGTCTCCAAAAAAAAAAAAGGAAAAATATAGCAGGCAACAGAGTCCATGTCAGAGACAACCCCTGATTTCCTAGGGAACCCACATGGAGACTGAACCACCTTTCACTACATCGAGCAGGTGGTCTAATTCCTCTTCAGGCATGGTCCTTGGTTGGTGCATCAGTCTTTGCAGGGCCCCATAGGTCTAGATTTGTTGGTTTTGTTGGTCTTCTTATGGAGCGCCTGTCTGCTCTGAGTCCTTCTATTTCCCCACTCTTCCATAAGACTCCCTGAACTCTGCCCAAAGTTTGGCTGTGAGTCTTAGCACCTGCTCTGATCCCCTGCTGGGTGGAGCCTTTCAGAGGACATTTATGGTAGGCTGTCATCCTATTCCTTCTCTTCAACAGCTTCCAGTGTCTATCCTAATTGCCCTTCTGAATGAGAATTAAGCATCCTCCCCAGGGTCCTCCTTGATATTTAGCTTCTTCATGGACTCTGTTGTTTGCTCTCTGATCACTTCCCTTGGTGAGGGGCTATTGCCAGGCCACAGAGGAAGAAGATGCATACAGTCCTAATCAGACTTGATAGGCTGGGGTCAGATGGTAGGGAATTTAGGTTCCCCCTTTCTGAGAAATGGGGGAGCGGAGTAGGGGAAAAGAGGGAGGAAGGGTGGGACCAGGAGGAGATGAGGGAGAGGGCTGCAATTGGGATGTAAGGTGAATAAATAATAAAACATAAGTTAAACACATAAGTAAAGTAAAAAAATGTAAATGTGTAAGTACAATGATAGAATTGTAAGAACACCCGCATATAAGGTGCTTTTGAAGGGCTAAAGATGGGGAAGTGATTCTTAGCTAGCTAGATTCAAAGAAATGAACATGTCTAAAGGAGAGAAATAATTACAGAAATAATGGCCAAAGTTGTAAATGTTTGTTGACATTTCCTAGAGTTGCTATGGAAAGCTTATACCACCATTGAACCTACAAGCAAAGAGAACTAGACTGGAGATGATACAAACCAGGCTACCCTGGAAAATCAATTTGAGTCACTGAAGAAATAACCAGCCAGAGACAGAGACAGAGCTCCAAAGCAGAGAGGAATATGTACTGGCTTTGTCCTTCACTTGGCCTTATAGTAGACATTATGTTTACCATTTACTTAAACGGAAGCAAAGTGGTAACATGAAAGTATTTTTAGTCCCTAGAATAGTGTCTCGTGGCACTGCAGAAATTCAAGTGAGGTAGACAGACAATGAGTAGGGAACCAGGAACATAGAAAAACCAGCAAAATGTGTTATATATGCCCATGACTTGACCTAGATGAAACAATTGTCATTTCCAACATGGAGGAAAAGTCATGAGAGTCAAGAATGCTTGTTTTAAAGTTTTGTTGGTTTAGCGTGCTCCTGTGTGGCTGCTCATTGATGTCAATGTCAACCAGGATAGCATAGATAAGGAAGTAGGGGAAAAAACAGCCAATGCTGTGTTATCTATAATACATACGTAGCTAATGAGATGGAACATGATACTACTTTCCACATATTTAACTGATCACAAAGTCAAAATAGTAATTATAGCATATTATTTCCAATATCCACTTTATCATTACTTTGCTTCTTCTAGCAGGATACATTGCCTGCTAGGATGAGTCAAGCTTTCATCCCACAGGCTCTGCGTCTTCATGGTCTAGTCTACCCAGGCTCTGCGTCTTTATGGTCTTATCTACCCAGGCTCTGAGTCTTTATGGTCTTGTCTACCCAGGCTCTGCATCTTTATGATCTTGTCTACCCAGTCTCTGAGTCTTTATGGTCTTGTCTACCCAGGCTCTGCATCTTCATGGTCTTGTCTACCCAGGCTGGCTGAGATTTTTTTTAATAAAGTGGCACTAGAGCTTTGCTAAGAATAGTGGAAATTACTCCCCTGTGTTCAAGACTTACCAGCTTTCCCCAGACCCTTATTGTATTTAAGGGTGATACTTTCCCCTAGGTAGAGTTGAATGGCAGATGAACCAAAAATAGCAGAAGTAAATTTCAGCTTCCAATTTAGGAAAACCAGGAACATATTCTCTGGTGTTTTGAACCAATGTGAATAGGCTATGCTGTACTACAACAGTGAGTGACCTCAAAGATTCTCAAGATCACAAGTGATATTCCTTTGTATCATGGGTCAGCTGTACCTCTAGTCCATATAATTTTGATAGCATGATCTCAACTGATAAAACAACCTCCTTACAAACATGAAAACACTGCTGGTCAAGCTGCAGAAAGAAAAGAAAGCACCCACCACTTGAAATTAATCACTTCTCTTCTGGGTGTATTTCATTAAATGAAGTAAGGTATATGACAAAGCCTTACATGAACACAGAAGGGACATTGAATCCTACCCAGTGCTAGACAGATAACATCTATGATCAAGCATTCTATCTAATGAAGCACGGGGATCCTGAAAGTAGAGATGAGTCCTTGTATGGTCACCTGGTGATGATTCAGTCAAGGACTGTGGGCACTGATGTAATACAGACCACTGTCACAATTTCCTGAGAGCACAGTGACCTTGAAGGCTGGTCTCTCCAGAAGTTTCTATGACTTTTCCCAACTGTTGGCTGTCTAAGAGGCAAGTTACTCAATCATGTCCCCTCTTTGAATCTTATATAATAATTTCCTGTAGCTCAAAATAGTAACATCTATACAATTTTTCCCTTTCTGCTATCTTCCATCTAGATTTGAACAATAGACTGCTATAACAGAAACTCAGAGGGCGATAGAGGTAGAGTTGGTTTATTCTTTCCAAGCATCCATGCTATCTTGTGTGTGTGTGTGTGTGTGTAAAAAATTAGATGTTCATAATTGTATGGACTTATATCTATGTCTTCAACTTCATTCTATGAATATCAATATGTATGTTTTCATGGTAAGATGAGCAATAAAACAACTGAAGGAGATAAAGAGAATGCAAACAGAAAATAAAAAGACAAAGTGTTTTTATTTGCAGATGATAGGATTTTATAATAAAGGAACTGAAGAACTCCACCAGGATACTCTGGGAAACATCTGCAACTTATAAAGAATTTCACAAAGTATCAGGTACAAAATTAACATAAAAAGCTCATTAGCCTTCCTATATACAAAAGACAAGCAGACTGAGAAACAAGGGAAATGGTACCTATCACAAGCTTCAAACAGATAGATAGATAGATAGATAGATAGATAGATAGATAGATAGATAGATAGATACATACATACATACATGCATACATACATACATACATACACAGATACATAGATACATAGATAGATACATAGATAGATGTATATATAATAATGAAACCCATTATTATGTAGAACCCATATTATGTAGTTACCCATAATATATGGATAACTGTAACCAAGTAAATAAAAGACCTGTACAATCAAAACTTTAAAACATTGAAAAAGATACCAGGAGATGCAAAGATATCCCACATTCATGGATTGGTATGATTAATATTGTCAACATGGCCATCCTGTTAGAAGCATTTTACTGGTTCTATGCAATCCCCATAAAAAAATTCCAATGCAATTCTTCACAGAAATTGATAAATATTTCAGTTTTACATGAAAACACAAACAACCCAAGACAGCTAAAAACAATCCTGAATAATAAAAGAACTAATAGAAATGTCACCATTCCAATCTGAAGTTGTAGTACTAACATACAGTAATAAAAACAACTAAAAAATTTTAAGACAATGAAAGTAGAAAAAATAATGTGAAGAGAAGTTTAAGACCTGCTCATTATGATATTTAGCATGAATGGTATTAATTAGAAACATCTAATATCTAAGGAGTGATATTCACAGGTAGGGAGCAGCTTTCATATTTTAAAGGCACTGCTTAAACCCTCCTAGGGAAGAAAATAATATCCATTTTTAATGTTTCTTATTAACATTTTATTTGTACATAATAAAGTCTCTTATTATGACATTTTCATATATACTGTTAAAGTATTTAGACTATATTCACGTTATTCTTCCTTGTCTTCCAACAAGATGCCTGCCTGTCCTCATTTCATTTATACACAATTCTGTATCTTATTCTTTCCTCTTCATGTTTCTGCCTTCCCAAATACTTTTTAACTTCCACTACATTTTTAACAACTCTACTCATCCTTAAAGACCTTTACATGTACTATACACTCCAGTAAACCTTTGCAGTTCACTTCTATCCTGATTAATCTCTTCTCTATAGGATAAGAATTACTGTTTATGGGCCTCTTCCCTAATTAATCATATACTGTTATATCCATTGCTCTTCCTACTTATTCAAATTATTATTTAACACTTCATGCATACCTCTTACCTTTTTATGGAAGAGTGGTGTTGGAAAAGTAATTTTATAAGATAGACTCATTTCAGTACCCTGGAGAGTATATAGTGCTTGTGTTGGTGATGCACTCTGCGGTGGCCTCTGCAGTGGCAGAGGAAGTGTCTTGAGCATAGCCTTTTGTGATTTAGAGTATTGTTAATTAACAGAACACTCTAGATTGACTTTCACACAGTAGAATCTTTCCGGTGTAATTATTTACCTAATTGTAAAGACTGATTATATAAATTGAAAAAAGTATTCAGAATGTGTATGTGTGTATGTGATACATGTGAGTTTGTACACTTGTTGGAGTAGAGGCCTCTGAAGAACGTTTAATGTCCTGCTCTGTCACTCTGCCTTTGAGATATGCTCTGTCACTGAGCCTGGACTCAGACTGATAACCAGGAAGCTCCAGTGGTCCTCCTCAGTTTCCTGTATCAGCACGGATGATAAAAGTACAGACTGGCATGCCCGCCATTTCACATGAATGCTGTCAATCCACATTCAGGTCCCCATGCTTGTAAAGCAAAGCTGTGTTACCCACAGATGTTACCCAACATCTCTTTATCCCAAGAACGTTATTTTGTTTGGTTGGTTTGGGTTTTTTGTTTTGTTTTGTTTATTTGTTTGTTTTTTTAAGACAGGATTTCTCTGTGTAGCACTGGTAGTCCTGGAGCTCACTCTGTAGACCAGGCTGGCCTTGAACTCACCGATATCTGCCTGCCTCTGCCATCCAAGTGCTGGGATTAAAGCCTGTGTCACCACAAGCTGGCCCCAAGAGTGTTTTAATCCAACACACACTTTCAGAATCGTGAATGATTCCATCATGGCATGTAAACATCTTCAGATGGGGCCAACATTTGCCTATCAGGATTTACAGGGCTTCTTAGATTTGATGTTGACTTTTTATTTGGTAGGGCTGTAAGTTCAGAAATATTCTTGATACAGATTCTGAAAACCCTAATTGTGACCAACAGACTTCAATTAGTTAACCACATAAACTGTAAACCCTGGTACATATAACCAAAGCTATTAGTGGTAAAGTAGAGAACATAAGAGCTAGAAGTGCAGAGACATGTAAGTCAATCATGAGAGCATGATGTCTGATTAGCAAGCAAAATTTGATGGCAGAATTGGTACAGACAAAACACAAAATGGACAAGGGTACTCTAATTGTCTCAATCCAATTACAAGAATTTTCCTACGAAAGACACACATGTATCAAACTGTTGGAAAATTATTAGTAAAAGCACAATATGCTTCAACATGAAGAATTATTATGTGTCCTGTAATAAGGTCTGCTTCATAAGCATACTGTGAAACTTGGCTGTGCTTCAGCCCTTGATGGTCTCTGTGTGCCTCCATCCTCACATCAGGCCTTCACACTGGGCATCACATGAAAGGAGAACTCGGGCCCTCTCTTGCTGTTCACAGCCTTCACTCTGAACAGTTGGTCTTGACCCAGTTTTTGAGCCACATTCCAAGTTGCTTTTGATCATCGCAGCCTCAGCTCTCATTACTCATTCTCTCCTTTTCCACCTCACCTTGCTTTGCCCTTTGTTCTTGATGTAGTGCACTGTTTGCCAGGTCTTCCCCAGTGATACAAACTCCACTGCTATGAGTAGATACTCTTCCTGTGAGGAGCAGGTCTTGGAACCCCGTGGCTTAGTGATGTCCCCTCCAGTTTTGTGGCTTCCCTAGATACCTCCCTTTGGTGCCATATCCTGTCAGCTCATCTAAGATCCATAGAGACATCAGGAGCACTCTGAAATAGCATGAGCCCTATTTCCTGTCACAAAAGGACCATGTCTTGTGCTTAATTGTGTACACTATGGTGCAATACATGCAGAATTTGGCGGGGGTGGGGGGATGTAAAGAGCTTGACACATCTTTCATACTAAATTCTTAAGGGCAGAAATGATGAAATGGAAGCTGGGTAAAAACAAACAAACAAACAAACAAAAATTTCTGAATTTTCCATTGTACTGCCTTATTAGCAAGGTGGGTTTTGCATGTAAGAATAAATCAGTTATAGTAGGTGATGAGGAAGGCAGAAGCTGCAGAAAGTTCTGAGACAGGCTGGGAAAAATTGCCTGCCACTTTTCTTATCTTCCTCCAAGAATTCAAACTAATAAGAATCAGAAGCTACTATGATATTTTACTAGTGTCAATTGTAACTACTAGGATCTTCCCTCTTTCATCACCTCCCATGCTCGTCCCCAAGTCCACTGGATGGGGAGGTCCTGCTCCCCTTCCATCTGACCCTAGCCTATCAGGTCTCATCAAGGCTGGCTGCATTGTCTTCCTCTGTGGCCTGGTAAGGCTTCTTCCCCCTCAGGGGAAGGTGATCAAAGAGCCAGACACTGAGTTCATGTCAGAGATAGTCCTTGTTCACCTTACTTAGGTACCCACTTGAATACTGAGCTGCCTTGGGCTACATCTATACAGGGATTCTAGATTATCTTCATGCACAGTCCTTAGATGGAGTATCAGTCTCAGGAAAGACCCTTGTGCCCAGATTTTTTGGTTCTGTTGCTCTCCTTGTGGAGCCCCCTCCAGGTCTTTCTATCTCCCCCTTCTTTCATAAGGTTTCCTGCACTCTGCCCAAAGTTCTGCTGTATCTCAGTACCTGCTTTGATTCCTTGCTGGGTAGAGTCTTTCAAAGGCCCTCTGTGGTAGGATCCTACCCTATTCTTTGTTTTCTCCCTCTTCTGATGTCTGATCTGTTTGCCTTTCTCAGTGAGGACTGATGATCTTACCCGGGGTCCTCCTTTTTGCTTAGCTTCTTTAGTTGTTACAGATTTTAGTATGTTTATTTTATATTATATGTCTAATATCCATTTGTAAGTGAGTATATACCATGTCTGCCTTTCTGCTTCTGGGATACCTCACTCAGGATGAACTTTTGGACCAACACACCTGCACATACTTGATTTTTGACAAAGAAGCCAAAACCATACACTGGAAAAAAGACAGCATCTTCAACAGATGGTGCTGGTCTAACTAGATGTCTACATGCAGAAAAATGCAAATAGATCCATATTTATCACCCTGCACAAAACTAAAGTACAAGTGGATTAAAGACCTCAACATAAAACCAGACATATTAAACCTGTTTGAAGCAAAAGTGGGGAAGGGCCTTGAACTCATTGGCACAGGAGACAACTTCCTGAATAGAACACCAACAGCATAGGCTCTAAGATCAACAATCAATAAATGGGACCTCATGAAACCGAGAAGCTTCTTTAAAGCAAAGGATTCTGTCATCAGAACAAAGCGACAGCCTACAGACTGGGAAAGGATCTTCACCAACCCTTTATCTGACAGAGGGCTAATATCCAGAATATATAAAGAACTTAAGGTAAACACCAACAAACCAAGTAATCCAATTAAAAAATGGGGAACAGAGCTAAACAGAGAATTTTCTGTAGATGAATATAGAATGACATAGAAACACTTAAAGAAATGCTCGATATCCATAGTCATCAGGGAAATGCAAATCAAAACGACTCTGAGATTTCACCTTACACCCGTCAGAATGGCTAAGATCAAAAACTCAAGTGACAACACATGCTGGAGAGGATGTGGAGAAAGGGAAACCCTCATTCATTGCTGGATCAAATGTAAACTTTTACAACCACTTTGCACGTCAATCTTGTACTTCCTCACAAAAATTGGGAACAGCTCTACCTCAAGACCAAGCTATACCACTTTTAGGTATATACCCTAAAGATGTTCCACCATACAACAAGGACAGTTGCTCAACCATGTTCATAGCAGGTTTATTTGTAACAGCCAGAATCTGGAAACAACACAGATGTCCTTCAACTGAGAAATAGATAGAGAAATTGCGGTACTTTTACACTATGGAATGCTACTCAGCAAATAAAAACAAGGAAATCTTGAAATTTGCAGGCAA
>CM053764.1:13900741-13961590 GCA_028658305.1 Pachyuromys duprasi
ATCAAAAACTTACCATCAAGTCTACTTTGCCTCAATATTTGTAGAATTAAAATAGAACCTCACTAATTTTGTATTGTCTAGGTGATGTTTAAATGAGAAATGTCTCCAATAGGCTCTAAAATATGGATACTCATTTCCCATATGGTGGTGCTGATTGAAGAAAGTTATGGAACATTTTGAAGGTCTGGCCCTTCCTAGAGAAAGCATGTGACTGGGGCATGCTTTGAGAGTATATAGTCTAGCCCAACTTCAACACATTGTTTCTGCCTTCTGTGTGAGCTGTTTCCAGCTCTGACTACCATGGCTCTCATCTCTCTGCAGCCTTAAACAAAACTAAACACTCCTTCCATAAATAACTTTTTGTCATGGTTCTTTATCACATCAATAGAAAAGTGACTGATACGCTGGGTAAATGTCCTGAAAGATATTGAAATGTTGATTGTCACATGTGAAGGATACTGAAATCTCAGTCTTTTTACTTAATGTAACTGGCACACTATTAGGAATCTCTGTTATCCCTCATTTTTTAGATGTACGTGGCTTTACTTATTGGCAAGTTTTTCAAGTTTGGCAAGTCTTGGTTTCCTTTAATTTATTAAACTAAGAAATTTTAGCTTTCCTCATAAAAGAGAAAACTCCTTCATATCACTTGTATTCTTTCATCCCCTTCCTCTCCTGGGTGAATGGGGCTGTGTGTTAGGAATAAAATGTCTATTTTGCAATAGCTTATGATAAAAGCATTTAACATAAAAATCTGTAAGCCAATATGATTAAATAAAAACTGGCTATTGAGGATATCTCCAAGACCTAGGATCAATAATCACAAAATCACTGAAAAATTCAAATTACAGATTTTTGGGGCCTCTCCTTTATACAGAATGGGAGAAGATTCAGTACCCACATATTTAACCATCAGCCAACGTGATGCTCCTTACCATGATGTCTCCCAAATCTAAAGGATCAGAATAATTTGGGTCTGGCAATGTAGCTCAGTTAATAAAGAACTTTCCTAGGATTCAGGTAGTCCCAGCACCACATGAGTAGGTTATGGTGCCTGGGACACAAAGGTAGAAACCAGGAATTCAGGATGGTCATTAACTATACTAAAAGTTCAAGGTCAGCTTGGGTTGTGAAGTACCCTGTTTAATGGATACAAAAAAACACTAGGTTGGTAAAATGCTTTCCATGCTCTAGGTAATTGGTTTTATTCTCTACTTTATGCTTCTTAGTTAGTCTCTGTCGAAGTAAAGAACTGAGAATTTCTCAGATGCTCCTCTCTCCTCTCTTGCTTCAGGTACAGGGTCCTGGAACCTTGACAAACTCTGCCTTACCTACTAACATCTTCCCCAATGTTCCCAACAGGTTTCTAAGTGGCCTGCTGGAATGGATGCTTTCCCCCACAACTTCCACCTTTTCTATGTCACCTTCTCACTTTACAACCCCCCTTCTGTCTGACTGTTACTCTTTACTCATGATTGACTCTCCCTGAGAAGCCATTTGTGATCCCTTATTATGAAGAATTTCCTATAAAAATAAATTATATTGTGCTGTGTTTGGGAGATAAACCTGATGGGGAAACAGCTGCAGACAGCAGCTTTGTGCAAACAAGTTCAAAACAAAATCCAGCCAGCTGTTCTATATGAGTCCTCTGAGAGCTGAGATCAGCTGTCCTGCTACCCACCCATCACCCCACAGAGAACCAGGTGCTGGGAGGAAAATGAAAGAGATCTGTGGTAGAGGGGACAGGACTAGGAAAAATGCCTTGTCCAAACAGTTATGCACTGATGATGATCTTTCTTTACTCACATGTGTTTGTCGCATCAAAGGAAAACCAAGATCTGTTCTGTCTGAAGGAAGACATTGGCATCAGCACAGCTGAGACATTTCTGTGCTGAGACAGATTGGATTTGAGTGTTTAACAATAGAGGTTAGGTGAAGAAATTTAAATGACCTCCCTCTTGAAAGACTGTAAGTATGTACGATTTTTTTTTCAAATTCAACTAGAAAATTTTGAAAACTTTATTCTCTTCTTTTAAGTTCTTTTTTTAACTTTAAAAACATGAGAAAAATCTTTTCTATTATAGATAATTTATTTTATTTATTTTTATATTGATCACAGGTCACAGGTTATGTACTTTGTATCCCAGCCGTAGCCCCTTCCCTCATTCCCTCCCACTCTCCCCATCCCTCCCTCATCTTCTCCCTGCTCACCTCCAAGTCCACTGATAGGTGAGGACCTCCGACCCTTCCATCCGACCCTAGCTTATCAGGTCTCTTCAGGACTGGCTGCAATGTCCTCTTCTGTTGCTCCTCCCTCGGCTGGGGGGGAGGGGAGGGGAGGGTCGAAGAGCCAGCCATTGAGTTCATGTCAGAAATAGTCTCTGTTCCCCTTACTAGAGTCCCCAGTTGGATACTGAGCTTGGATATGGGTTATATCCAAGCAGGGGTTCTAGGTTATATCCATACATGGTCCTTGGTTGGAAAAACAGTCTCATAAAAGACCCCTGTGCCCTGATCTCTTTGGTCTTTGTGGAGCTCTTATCCTCTCCAAGTCTTACTAACTCCCCCTTCTTTCATATGATTCCCTGCACTCTGCCGAAGGTTTGGTTGTGAGTCTTAATATCTGCTTTGATACATTGCTAAGTAGAGTCTTTCAGAGGCCATGAGGAAAATCTTAAGTATCAAAGACTGGCTTGTGTTGAATGATATGGACACTTGTGCCCTTCTAAGCAAAAACTCGCTCCTCTAATGAAAAGCAATTCTTCTCTCCAAGTGAAGCCCATCTAACAGTGTAGATGCTTTCCCACTTGTGATGGGGATGAGGTCAGGATAAAGCTGTAATACAGTGAAAATGTTACGTGCTGAAAGTTAACGTGAACACATACTTACCACAGTAGTCTACTGAACCCGGAGGTAACAAATGAGTACACTGTGGGGTGTTCCCCTTGTTGATTGTGTAGCTGATAAACTGTGGGCTCATGGCTGTTGCCCAGCATCATGAAATAGCCTAAGAAAGATCAAGCATCAAAATTTGAAATACATCCTCTAACATACATATGCCACTTATGTATCATTTTGAAGATGGAAATTCCCAAGTCCCACTTTCATACACAACAGGCTTAGTGCAAGTCGTACAATAGTTTTGTTATGAAGAGCTAAAACCAGCATCTTTTCATCTTTTACCTAATAAATGTTTTATGCTCACAAAGAGTCAATCAACCATTGTCAGTTTTTTGCAAAATGTTTATCTTTATATCACAAGGCACACCCTCATCATATTCCGAGTCACACTTAGATGCTTGCTTTAACAAAAGCTCTTATATCATAGAATCAGTTCCTTGGAGCAAAACCATTCCAACAAGTTCCAGCTAATTTCTCTTAAAATTTAAGGCTCAGAATTATGTTAAACATGCAAATTGAATTCTGAGAAATGAGCATTAGAGTGTGATCATTATTTTTTAATGTTAGATGAATGTTAATTTCAATCTACATTGATTTATAATTTGGATGTTTCATAATATTTTTGTTCACACTTGGAAATTTATTTAAAAAGTACTTTCATTCCTTATTATATGTAACTGTACTATAAAGCCTCCCTTTGTCCTTAAGTTTGTATAGTTAGATATTGGCTCTAACTTTAGGCCTATAAAATTTTACCCAATTATTTTTAATGCACAGTGTATGAGCATGTCTACGGGTCATGATTTTTTCCATCCAACACACTTTCTAGTCTTTTATCTTTTAGCTATCAAATAAATTGAAGCATCATTGTTTTCTATCAATTTTGCTATTACATTTCTAGCCCTGTATTAACCTGGGTTATCTTAAGGACATGTATTATAAACCATTTTACCCTCTTTTTACTTTATCCCTTCTACTTTCTTCAAAAATAAAATGGGGCCACTTCTCTATAGCTCTCTTGGGTCAGGGGACATCTCTACAAGAGGACTAATTGTGAGGTTCCACAAAATCTCCACAAAATTCTTGCTCATTTCAGATAATTTTCTGCGTGGAAGACAATGAGAAGCTGAGGGGAAAAAAAGATTTGCCTTTTTATAAAAATAAATTAAAATTATAGCTATATATAGTATGGACTCCTCTACCCCTTTGTCTCATTGCTAGGAGGCTCAGACAGCTCTTGTAGTAATTATATGTAGCATTTCCTAATAAAAATATTTCAATATACTTTGATTTCCTAACATCCTTTGTTATTTTCATTTTCCCATTTTACAGTATTAGTTGTTTGTTAGATATTGAGCTACATGAAAAGACTGGTTCAATGGATTAACTTATATATTGGTTTCTGTAATCAATAAAGTAGGTTAACTTTAACTTATTAGTATCATTTAGGTTTTCATGATTGGAATATATGGCACACGGTAGTACATACAGTTTTGTTTCCTAAACAGAGTCCCTCTACTCATATTCTCCACTTTCCCGCCCAATATCCAAGCCTCAAATTCCTAACCAGCTTTTGCTTTTGATAAATTCACTGAGTTGTTTGCCACCCACTCTCACCAGCATCCTCATGTACTTAAACTAGCAGTTTCTTCTCAGTTCATATTCATAACTCTGGGTAACACACAGTTCTATTTGAATAGGCAGAGCTGACTGCCTTCGTCTACATAATATTTCTTCCTTAACCTATTTGATACTTAGAGACCATCCCGTGAGATTCAAAGTACAGTGCTGGTTTTCAAAAGAAAATACGTTATTGATATTTAACCTTTTTCCTTGAATACTTTTTATAGTGTTATAGTTTCTTTACTAAGTTATATATTTCACAGGGCAAGAATTTTGTCTTTTGTGTTTTCTATCATATTCTCAATACTCATTCATTCTATTGCCTGCAGTATAAGTTCAGTGATAGGTGAGATATATTGAGAAAGATGAGTTTTAATTTTACTTACAAAAATTAAGTAGAATTTAAACAAAGTCTGAAATATCTGTTGTCTGGTTTTCAATATAGAACACACATGAGAATTTCCACTTACACTGTTATGGTAATGAACATATAGAGCCACGCAGAGCAACTGCTGGTACTTCTGACCTCAGTGTGGAATGTGGGTTAGTACTTGAAGAACATGTTGTACGTTCAAAATGCTTACCTATGAACTCATTTGAATCTAATATTAACATCATAAAAGATCCAAAGTGATCTTGACTTCTCAGATGGAAAGCAAGCAGCAGAAAACAGGATGGAGACTGCTACTGCCAAGAGAATTCCATTGTGTAGACATGACATTTATGGTTTGTGAAGAACAGTATAAAGAAAATCAAACCATTTCAGTCTAAAATTCCCTGTTGGTATTAAACCAGTGATGTGATACAGACAAATTAAAACCATTCATTATGCTGGGATTATATCATTATTAAATTAAATTAAATTAAAGGGCATGCTTTTCTTTTTTGAATGTTTTGAGATCAAAATACACAAGTAATTTTTAAAAATAGCAAATATTTTTAAAACTAGAAAATCATGTAAATGCCGAGATGGAGAAACCTTAGAGATATATGATGCCTCATAGTTTGTCATAAAAGAGAAATAAAATGAGAAATAGTTAAATAAGTTGCAGATGGTCCCTGAGGGCTCTCTCAGAAGATGTGGCTCAACCATGGGATGTTAGGATTCTTAGGAACAAAATCTTCGCTCTTTGTTCAAACATGCATATAATGTTCCACTAACACCAGAGTCACATTTTGTTATTTCAAGATTACATACAACTTACTGTCTTGAATGAAACAATTATCAATTAAAAATTAATAATGGCTCATATAAACAATAAGCTGAAGATTACTGCAATGTTTACAGTTGTAGCTCTTCTCTATATCATTTCCCAAATTAGTAACTTTGCAGTTTTGTTTTGGAGGGAATTTAGACATGTCAGAGTGTTGATAGAAAATAAAAGGAAGCCATTTCTAGGCTAAATAATTAATACTGGAATAAGATATCATTAATATTAATCGCAGGACCAAAGGAATGAAACAGCCAAAACTCAATGTGAAATGTCATCTGTTGAAGACTAGGACACATTCCAACTGAGTTAAACTGAGCCCAGTGTAAGCCGGTAGAATAGTTTTACAAGTTTGTTGTTAGCTGCTCTGCTGTTCAGAACAGAAACCCTTTCCTGCCTCAAAGTAAGCCTAGGTCCAAAAATATAATTACTAATCCTTTATATTTCTTGCTTGTTCTATGTTTGCTAAAAATTAAGCAAAATGATATTCACTCAGTTATATGTATTTTGAGGTTTACTATTTATTACTGTAATAAATTTTGTATTTTTAGAACAGCTTTGTTCCAGTGGAAATGAAATGAGTTACTGGTGGCTTACAGTATGGCTATGCCACTTCTACACATTCTTACTTGCCATTTGTTGATGTTGCACATGCTCCATTCCTTGGGTCATAGCATAAGTGGTGATTCCCATGCTTTAGTTTGATGGCAACAATGCCTACTTTCCTAGCAGCCTAAGACAATTCTGTAGTGCTCACAAACTCTGGGGTCTCACCCACAGTGGACTGAGGCCATGTATTTGATGGTCAGCATTAATGCATGATAAGGCTGCAAAGTGGAGGGATGTGGACACTACCCAAAGCAACTGTTCAGCTTAGAAGTCTAACATCTGACAATGTGACAGAAGCTCAAGAATGAAGTAGTCTGTGTGACTTGTTTGACAGCTCTGAGTCATGCCTCCATTTCTGTAGATTACATTCCTAATTACATGGAGAGGGTGGATGTGATGTCTCTGGCACTCAAATGAGTGGAACAAAAGCTGCTCAGTGTGTTCAAAATCTCATGTGAAAAATACCTTTCTACTAACTTCTACAGGCTTCAAAAGTTACATCAGAAATTCTATGAGGATATGATTTGGGAAGTGAGAGAAACTCACTGGAAAGCAAGTACTCCTTGAAAAGGAGAAAAATATAAACAAAGACAAATTCTGACATACTAATAACCTGTATAACAGGCTTAACAAAAGATCTTGGAAGGGGATTGATAGCAGTTCCCAGTGAAAGGTGATGCTATACTTAACCCCTTTTTTGACCCAGACACAGGCTACTCAAAAGCTGTGAAGAAGCATCAGTGACATAAAACTGACAAAGTGACCCAGTACAAGTGAAGGTGGCAACAGCGCAGCGGCAGTAGACATGAGGTATTCTCTCTCAGAGTGATGTAAGTGCTAGATTTCCCAAGCAAGGTGGTTGTCGAACTCTAGGTGAGACTTCCTGAGAGAATCCATGTCTATGCTGGGCGTGCTAAGAGAAGATCAGCTTAGTCTAAACTGATCTAGAGGTGATTAGAAAGGAGATGAGAGAATGGGAGATCATCAGAGGGGAAGTCAGCAGAAATCAGATCATCATAGCTATGCAGGATGTTCAAGAGAGGCAATTGACACTAGGAGTCTCATAGGGACACACACACACACACACACACACACAAATAAGTAATTTCTTAAAACAAGAAGACCAGTGGAGTTATAACAGAACATTGGTGTGCCTGTTCATAGAGGTGCTTCAGATCCAGCTTTACACTCTGGCCCACCTCTGTCTGAGAACCAGTTGTTTCTGTACTGGTAAATTACATGAAAGGCAGAATAACCCTAAGAAGGAGCAATAGAGGTGAAACGGAACCTCAGTAGCAGTAGCAAGATGTTCCTTCCCTACTGCTTGGGTCTCCCATGAAGATGTTTGTTACAAAAAGAAATTGTTGAGTCGGAAATTTGTTAGCTATAAATGGGAATAAAGCCATCCGCATCTGTTGTCAAGATGGACCATAGCAATACCTTGTTTGCACTTGATAATATCTTTCTGCTATCTCCATTAAACTTTAAACAGCCTATCTGCTTTATACCAAGACCATAATGCTTAGTATATAGAAGACACTAAAATTTATCTGTTGGATGAATAAATAAGTTAAAATCATTCCCAGAGAACAAAAAGCATGCTCCCCTTCTGAAGAATATTTCTTATACCACTTGTGCCTGTGTACATGTGTGTGTATTGAACAGAATGTAACCCATAAACAAAGATGTGTGTGTGTGTAGTTATGCCACCTTCTAAGAAGAAGGTGATATCTGTAATGTAAGAAGTAATTTTTATATCAGCTAATTCATTAGACACTAGGAAGGTATTGAGTCATCATAAGCAAAGGTAGTTCTTAAACAGCCCAAAGTATCTTAACATTGATCCTTATTACTTTTTCTCAGGTTTGAACATATTTGTTCTAGTTACCCTGACAGTAACTTCCTAAGCTGTGAACAAATGGCTTCCAGGACTCACTCTAATATAATTATCTCCACAATGGCCCAGAACTACTACTGGCCTTCTCTAAATGAGATGCAAACTTGATTCTGCAGGGCTTTCCTCAGAGCTTCCCCTGATTATTTCAAATATTTGAGACCCTGTCATTTTAACATACAATGATATCTTACTTCCATAAAAGGCAAGTGTGGAATATAGTTCGAATGTACACGTAAAATAGATTTCTATTCAATTGAAGTCTTGAATATTTGCAATATTCTCAACTGTAATATGCTATTCAGCCATAATGTTCCTTTTCTTGGAAAATTGTCCACATAAGACCAGGTGAGCATCTAGAAGAGACATAGCAGGATGTACGAATCTAGAAAAGAGAATATAGACTGTGGATTCGCTCTTTTGATTCCTTTGACTAGATACTTCTCAGAGAATTTGCCTTTGATCATAATCTCAGTTGTCAAAGCAAACAGTATTCAGTATTCAATTATCACCATTACTAGCTACTCACCTCACCCTAACCCTAACCCTAAACACTCAAAACATGCCTAGACTATAGCCAACTGAGTATGAGTATTCAGACTTTCCCATTTCCTATGTTATTTGTTGGGGTCAATTCATAGAAATCACCGCAAGATGCTGCATGCTCAAAAAGAAAGTTCTTTGGATGGTAAACTTATAGTAAAAATGATTCTGATAGCTGTTGTAACCAGACGGCAAATATAGAGACAGAGAAACTTTGAATAAACTTCAAAATAACCAGAAAATTCGGTCACATGATCACAGTCTTAGCAGCCCCAGAAAACAATGAGAAGAAAAGCCTGAGTTCCTGTTCTTTCATTTCTATCCAAATGCATCTTTAAACCATTGTTTTGCAAGGCAGGAAACTGGGTCTGAAAGCCAGAGAGGGGTAATATGAAAATTTTAGGTCATGATACTCATATAGTGGGGTTTTACTTTAAATTTGGTGTTGAGTCTTTCAAGGTGATAAATGTAGGTCTATTTTTATTCTTTTACATGTAGCGAATCAGTTTAACACTATTTGTTGATAGTGTCCCCCCGCCACACCACCACCACTTGGTAATGTTTTGGCTTCTTTGTCAAAAACCAGGTGTCTACATGTGTGGAGTAATATATAGGTCTTCAACTCTACTCCCTTGATCAAATAATCTAATTTTATGCAAATATTATGCTGCTTTTATTTCTTTAGCTCTGCAATACAACTTGAAATCATGGAAGGTGATACTTATGAAATGATAGTTCTTTTATTATTTGTTATTCAGGGGGTTTTATTGACTGTGTTTCTTTTGTAAGTCTGTGAGACCAAATATGATAGTCTAGAAATGTGACAGATTTTCAAGAATGCACAAGGTAAACAAACAAACAAAGAACCAAAAAACAAAATTAAGCAAAATGAGTTTTGAGTTTAAAGCTCAGGAAACATTCTGGAAAGGGGGGCAAAAAGAATGTAAGAGCCAAAGGATGAGGCATTTGTTGTGGGGTTGTATTTCTTAGAAATGACAGTAGCTACACCCATAAAATCTCACCAACATGACTACCTGAGCATAAGCTGAATAAGAATACAAAAATAGACATACTGATATAGATTGGGGAAATTCCATGGAGCCTCAGTGTTCCCAGAGAGTTACAGGGAACTAAGTAATGCTAAGGGTGGGAGAAATAGTTTTCTGTATGGAAGCACACCAATTCGTTGTCTCATACCAAATGGTCAGCCCTGAAAGAACTTATACATGTAACATTACACATGTTGTATTTATGTGTTTAAGAACATATATCTGCATACATATATGTATGTAATAATACTTAATGAAAAAAGAGGCCATGAGTTTGAAAGAGAGCAAGGACTGGCATATAAGAGGGTTTGGAGGGAGGAAAGAGAGGGAAGAATGATTTAATTATATTATAATCTCAAAAAGGAAAACAATTTAAAAACTATGCAAAAGTAAGTCAAATATAAGTATAATGTGTAATACACTGCTTGTGTTACATGTGACTTACTTTGCTTTCCTACATGTCTTCTAAACTGGACCACAGGAAGTATTACAGAGCATCAAATTTATAACTAATTTTAATATTTCTAAAAGTCTATTTCAATTTGTTCCTCAAAGGCAGTGCAATCCCAGAATTATTTAGATTGTCCTTTACATTTTTTACTTCAATTTAGACGATTGCTAATTAGGTCTTTTTCTTTCCAGTGTCCCAGAACCTAGCTGTCTAAATTACTTATGGAAAAATATGTGAATACATGAAAGCTAAAGGCTGCTGTTAAATATTCATGAAATTTATATGAGGAATCCAGTTCTGATATTCTAGTATTTTAGATTAGAAAATTTATTCTTATAATCGATGATTAAGACTTTTTGCTATTGTTTTTGGTTATGGATGATTTGAACTTTGTATGCAAGAGAAAGGTCTTTCTTATATTGATAAGGTCCTAGCTCAGAACCTTGCAAGAAAAGATAGAATGATGAGAAAGCAAATGAAATTGAATTAGACAAAAAGATAGTTTCAAATACAGACTTATCTGCCAGCTGTTAACCGAAGAGATCGGAAGGAGTCACACCTGTGTTAAAGAATCTGTGGCCTGGTAAGGCTGCTCCCCTCTCAGGTGGAGGTGATCAAAGAGCCAGCCAATTAGTTCATGTCAGAGATGGTCCCTGGTCCTATTATTGGGAAACCCTCTTGGACACTGAACTGCCATGAGCTACTTCTCTGCAGGGGTTCTAGGTTATCTCCATGCATGGTCCTTGTTTGGAGTATCAGTCTCAGAAAAGACCCCTGGGCCCAGATTTTTTGGTTCTATTGCTCTCCTTGTGGAGCTCCAGTTCCCTCCAGGTCTTTCTATCTCCCCCTTCTTTCATAAGATTCCCTGAACTCTGCAAAATGTTTGGCTAGGAATCTCAGTCTACAGAGGAAGACAAAGAAACCAGTCCTGATGAGACCTGCTTAAGGTCAGATGAAAGGGGAGGAGGTCCTCCCCTATCACTGGACTGGGGGAGGGGCATAGGAGAAGAAGAGGGAGGGAAGGTGAGGTTAGGACAGGTTGGGAAGGGGGCTACAGCTGGGATACAAAGTGAATAAACTGTAACTAATAAAAATTTAAAAAAAAAGAATCTGAGGCGGGACTGACTGGACGTACAGAGCAGATTCTTTAAAGCCTAGTGCCAACATTACTTTGAGCCTTCTTTAGTCACTTCAATAGTTATTTTAACATGTGTATCTAACTCGACATCCTTGTCTTTAACCTAACATCATTGTGACTAGTAATGTTTTGAATGTATTAACTTAACATAATTATGTGCAAACAAGGCTAAAGCTAATAATGTCATTAGACAGGATGGGAGTGAAGGAAAAGGGTTTTTCTGCTTTGCTCTAACGTCAGGCCCACCTCCAGTGAGTACTGCAAATGCACTGACATGATTTTCTTTTGTGTGTGATTATGTGAGTTTGTGTAAACTGCTCCACAGTGCACCATGTCACTCAGGACAATCTGAGTTTATGTTCCCATGCATAATTAACTAACAGCATATCTGAGAATAAACTCCCAGTTCCTTTACAGCAAGGATTTTTGTTATCAACAGTTTTATACAGAAGTATAAAAACAATGCTGTGGGACTGAACCCATAAAGAAATGGTGGTCAGAAAAGATAGAGTAAATATTTAGAAGGCATATTTGCATATTTAAAATATTGTTTTAGCTACTTACAGTATTTATATAATTCTCTGTCACAAAAGAGATCTTTCACCAACAGGGAATAATCCCCAAAATGGAGACTTTTCTTATAAAATGCTACCTTTGCCAATATCCAGAGTTTGTCTCCTTTCTGCAATTTCTCAAAAATAACTGAGCCTCAAGTATTCTTAAGCAAAAAGGCAAAGCTGGAATGGTAACTTTTATTTTTCTAACATGGCCCTTTGTGGGGGTATAATGTGATCTACAAACAGTAGCCAGGGAAAATAAAGTCCACATGAGAAGTAGAGGGAACAGAAGGAAAATAACCTTTCTTTCCTTTTCTTATTTAAATATTTACTCACCAGTTTCATAGACTGATAAAAGCTAAAACCCACTTCAAGATGGTGGAACAGGAACAGAGGGAAAAGTGGCCATTTTCTTCAAGGTAAAAGGTCTTCTCCAAAATGAATACTTCTTTTCTCTGTTGTTCGAAAAAGATAAACAGAACAAATGCATCATTCCCACAATCAGTTTCTGACTTTATTGCTTCCATCGTCATTGTCTGTCTGTAATTCTACAGGGGTGGCTCTCCCTTTGATTTCCATAGACTCTGACGAGGAATGTATGATCCATACACTCTGCAAAGGAAGCTTTCATGTTCTTACAGAAACTTATGGAGCTACTAGTCATTACATTAAAAACACAAACTTTTAAATAATTAAGAACAACATAAAGAATACTTTATGCCATAATAAAAGCACATTTAGCATATGGGCTACAGTGTTGCTTGATTGAGATTTTTTTTTTCTTGTCTAGCATGTACGTGGCTCTGTGTCTCCTCTTCAATAAGGCATGCACACTGGCTCATGCTTCTCATCTAATACTTGGAGATGGGTGTAACAGGATCAGACGTGCAAGTTCATTCTATAGTAGTGTGTTTAAGGGAAGCCTGGGCTACATGAGATTCTGTCTCAAAGAAAAATGAAAGTACATTCAATGTCATGTGATTTTGTGAAGGAGCTTCTTTCCCTTCCTAAAGATAGATTCTACAAAAGAAAATAAATGTCATGAGCATCCTGCCTAGATATCACTGAGTTTGGTTTTATTAACTCGTGATACTTTAAAAAAACGAGGGTGTCCTCAACAGGTTTGTATGTTTGAATAGTTGGTCCCCAGTTGGTAGAACTGTTTGGGATAGATTAGCACATGTGGCTTTTGGAGGACATATGTCACTAGTGGTAAGATTTGGAGGTTTTAAAAGCCCACTGATTGTCAGTTCTCTCTCTGACCCAGGCTCGTGGGCCCAATGCAAGATCCCTGGCACTATTCCTGAGTCATATATGCCTGCTTGCTTTCATGGTCCCTCCCATGGTGATCATGACTCTAACCCTCTGAAACTATAAACAAGCACAGAATATGATCTCTTTTCTATAAGTTACCTTCATTATGATGTCTCTTCTCAGCAATAGAAAAATAAAGGACTTCTCTTTAATATAATGTTGTGATACTCACAGGTACACAATAAATTTGTATAGCTTACTCCTGTTAAACAGGAGAAAATCCTGTTAATAGGATTTTAACCATCCATTTTAAGAACTAAATTTTGAAACTTTAAAAGAGAAAGTGGAGATACGGTTCCATGCACATATAGGAAAGTAAAGCTTTGGCCCTTTTTGAGGAGACTTTACAAATTAGACAGAATAAACATATATTTATGATTAAAAAGCTAACAGATAATTTGAAAATATGTGTAGTATATATAAATGTAGGAGATACCATGATGAATAACCCAAAGGATTGGATAGAGTCCACCATAAACAGTCCATTTAAAGAGAATAACTTTGTCAAAATCCTTTTATGAGACTAAAGAGGAGTTTGGTTTCTAAGGGGCTATAATGAGAGTCTTTATTTTGATTGCTAGTTTAGGTCGTATGTCCACTTTTCCTACTGAACATTTCCCTTCCCGTATGTATTTGATTTAAATTAAGTGCTTGCCCAATTATGCATAAGTTTGTGGTAAATGGGAGATTTCCCTTCAACCTATACATAGTGCCTACAGATAAAGGAGCTAGGCTGCCAAGTGTACTGTTAAAAGAGTCTTGGGCCAAATTCAAACTAAGTAAAGTCCCACGTTGCAAAACTATCTCCTATGCTTTCCTGTTTCAGATTTTGTATTGGCCTGTGATTTACTGGCCACCTTGTCCGAATTCAGGTCATTTGTAACTTTCTGGGTTCTCCATTGTATCTTCAGCAGTTTCACACAGTGCTTTGTGAGGGGCAGCCTGTGGAATCCTGAAACTGCCTACATGACAAGGCTTCCCAGGCCTCACTTTGACACCTGTGTGGAAGCCTGCATAACACTATACTTTTTTCATGCATCCTGTGGTCTGTGTAAGTGACATCACCAAGTTACAAAAATGTTTCTGAATCTTTAAACTGGCAACTAAGAAAATTGGTAAATTGGTATTTTACTTCTCTCATTTCCTCTCTGACTTTTGGCTCTTTTTTTTTTAATCTTGGCTTATTTTACCCAATTTTCTATCTACAGACAGTTTTGACATAATTCCTTGAGTGGAATGAAGAGCCATGTATGCTGGAAATTGATATTGACAATCTGCCCAAATGATTACTGTAAATCCAAAAGAGCCACTAATACTCAATTCTTCAAACTCGAAATACTAGGTAGCTAACTCTTACAGGAAGAGAAGAACACACATACACACACACATACACACATACGTATGCCCAGAGAGAGAGAGAGCAAAAAGAATGAATGAAAACTAAACGCCTGTAAATCCTGGCTCATTTTGTAGCTAGAGACCCACTACAGGATCTGAAAATAGGGCATCCTTAAGGAAGGCTCCTTTTAAAGCACAAACTACACAACAGTGAAAGACACAGACAATGAGTTGAACTTCAAAAAGCAGAAGTTTCCACTTCTGTATAAATTGAAAAACAATGTCACATCTGCAGTGTCAATAAATGAGACCCTTAAATTCAAGCATATTGGAATATACTATAGAGAAAGCTATATTTGAATTTTGGTGATGGGCATAATCTCCAAGATTATCTGAGAAAAAGAGTCTATTTTACACAGGAGGAAAAGGAGTCCCTTAAAAGAATTCTTTAACTAATTTCAGGAGAATCTAAGACTCCAAAATCTGTTCACTGCTCACTCTCTTCCTGTTAGGTAAGCAAATTACACATACTTTCTATCCTGTTTGAGTTTTGCAAGTGGCCACTCCTTAACTCTCTGTCAGCTTATTAAGCTGGGCTAACTTCCTGGGGCTAAACACACAACCATTTTTCATTTCTTCCCAATCTGGTCTATTAAATTTGCATATTCAAATATGCAGCATTTATGTGTGATCCCTAAAAGAAAACTCAGTAAATTCCTAGTAGGATTATTCTCTCCTTTTCTCTTTGACTGGGGATAGAAATTTGAATAGCAACTGAGAGAGAAAGCAGAAGTTAGGCAGTGCATAAATGAAATTAGCAATTTTCTACAATTTAAAGGTTCTATTTGTAATTCTAAAAACATTTCCCTCTTTTCCTTGCTTAGCTTCAGGCATGAATAAAAGTGTTGGGGAGGGGTGAAATGTTTGCTTTGCTTCCTCTTAATGGGCAAAAGATAACTAAATGCTGAATTTACAAAATACATCTGCTGGTTCTGGATTGAATGCCTGAGCTCAAGATGAATATCATGGCTTGGATCTTAACTGAGTAAAGTCTGCAAAGCCACTCGCTGCAGATAGGAAATATCTACATTGTTTAACTTGACAATCTTCTCAAATGAGACCCACAAGTATTTAGCATTAAAAAGCTCAGTTTAGGATTTGAATTGCTAATGTTGAGCTTCCAATTCAAGGTTCTACAATCCAAAACAAGCTTGAAAGGAGCAAAACAAAAAAGAAACATGCAAAATTGAAGAGAAACTGTATGACTGGCTTCACTTGGATCCTTGCTTGTGGCAACTCCAGGGGCCTCTGCTAGGTGACTTCCAATTGCCTCCTATTCCACCCAGCTCTGGGAAGAATTTCCTTTGGGAAATATTGATGTTACTGTTACTCAAGGGAAAACAAACACCATTAATCCCACCTGGTGCTACCGCTACCACATTTTCTTTAAAAGACAATTTTAAAGCAAGCTTTATTAAGTACTAGCTAGGAAGATGAACACTGGCCAGATCCATACCCTGGATTCCCACAGAACGGCTCCAAATTACATTGGTCAGGTGCTTTTAAAGGCAAAAGTTACTAAGCTGTGTCCTTCCTGCCTTTATGCGATAAGAGGCAAGCAGACAGGCATACATCCTGAAGTACTTCCTTCTCACTTTCCTCCTGCCTATGTGTGTTCAAGCATATCCCGTGCATTTGGGGCACCCACCCTTGTTTACATTAAGTCTGAAATCACAGCCGGGAGACCACCACTCACATATGCAATCAGCAAGAGTGTGTTTATTTCAGGAAAACAAGAATCCTGCAAGCAGAAGTCAGTCGCTTTACAGAATGGTGACCACAAGAGGAGCCCACAGGGACCTTTTAAAATCAGCTAGGGAATTTCCAGTAATAGTTAGGTCATTCTTATCAGTATTGGATGGGTTCATGGCAAATGGTACTTGTATGTTCCTGATTGTTTCTGACCTCAGAGAACGAACCTTATATAGCCCCAGGCCAGATTCCAGGCAGTTGCTGATTGGCTGCACATCCTGTGTTTCATTGTTTGTTTGTTTGCTTGCTTGTTTTGTTTTGTTGTGTTTTGTTTTCAGGAACTTATCAAGCAGGTAAGGGGGAAGGGCGGCAATAATTTTGGCCCAGCTTTGTACCCCATCAAAATGGAGTTAGTCAGGTCCTCTCAGTTTATAGACATGAAAACACAAACATGTGGCTTGTTAAGCATTCCAGGAAGTTAACTGTTTTAGGCTTACATGTTAGAGGCATTTTTGTTTCATAGATCTTTTAAGTACAGTAAAATATTACTTAAACCCTCACAACACACACACACACAGAAAAGCAAAACTCCAACAAATTTTTTAAGGAAAAAGGTACTATCCAAAGTCTCATATGTTGACTCTGAGGAATGAAACCTCTGATCTTAAAATCTCTTTTGTGTAAATTTTTTTAAATTAATGTCCTATTCTTTTCTTCTAGACAAGCTTTCCCTGCCTTTGGACAATTGCCTGGAGAATGGGACCTTGCACTGTGCTTATTTTTTCATGTCTCTGTCAATAATTTTGTTGCTTTAAGATTCATAGATACCATCAGTATCTTTTGGGCTGAAATCATTCAGGAACTACAACTAACTGTAGTGGAAATCAAGAGTCATTATCAGTAATTAATCAATGTAGACCCATCCTTTATGCAGTAACTATACTTATCCAATTCATAACTAGGAAAGATCCCATAGAAACCTTGTTATTCAATCCTTAATCTGTGGCAAAGAAGATTTTTCTGAAACAATGAAGCCACATTTTTCCCCCATGGGAATATAAAATAAATATGCCTCAAAAGTTGTATTGCTCAGAATTTTAGGTTGCGTTGTTAGTGTACAGGTGATTCAGTTGGCTTGCCTTTAGGGTCCTAGTAATTGATTATGTCATCATCTGTCACTGCTGCTGGGTGTGCCAGGTATTACCTCCCCCTTCCCACCACAGCTCTCTCTCTCTCTCTCTCTCTTCCAGTTTCTTTTATCTCCCCCTTTCTGCCCACTTCTCTCTCTGCCCTTATGGCTCACTCACTGTTCCTAAATCTTCCCCTAGCCCTCTTCCTTCCCTTTGGTAAACCTCCTTTATACCAGATCTGCTGCATGGTGTCATTCCTCAGGTGGGTACACCTTGGCATGGGTTTGCCATGCAGCCACCCTGCCACCATCTTTATAGATCATAACATTGGTGCTGAAGACTCCAGGGGTGTCTGGACACGCTGGATTCCCTTCTCCTGCTACACCCTCCCTCAACAGATCTGCCTTCCAGCTCACCAATAGCTCAGCACCCCAGCCACCATTAAAAGCTAGGTAAGTTTCACCTGCCTCCATCTCTCTATCCTTGGAGCTGCAACCCTGAAGTATCTGCTGGGCTACTGAATAGCTGTGTCCCTTTCTGCTCCTCTGTCACCTTCACTCTGCAAGCCTTCTGTAAATCCCACCCCTCCTCTAGGCCCTTGTGGCTTTTGTGACTCTGTTCCTCAGTCCTTTCTTATGGGTGATATCCTACTATGAGAGATTAGTTTTCTTTTCTAAAGCCCGGGTACCAGGTTCAGAGTGTCCTTGGGTTTAGCCAGGCTAAGCCTTTGACCTTGTGTAAGTGTGGTAACAACTAGATTAACAGCTTGGAGCAAAGGAAAACAATTTTAAAGCATACAATTAAGATTTAGAATTTTTAGATATATGTATTCTTGCTTAATGTCTTATCTGTGGAAGACAGAGAAGTAATGAAGATTCTCTTCTTGATGAAACTTTTTGAAGCTCTTTTTCTCAAATAGTGTCCAACCATGTTGAGCTCGGTGGCACAGCTTCAATGAGAATTACAAATTAGTTCAGGAAAAAATCCTCGCTTCTTTCAAGGAGACCCTATCAAGCAGAATGTCAACCTTCCCTGTGACTTTTTCCTCCTCATAAATTTTCATCTGTGTTAAAGTCCCTACCTGCTGTAGGGCGTGGCTGCTATAACTTGATCTCCACTTAGGTACAGGACTTCTCTCCCTGAGCTCCTTCACTATATATCCAGACATCTTGGTTCCATCGCACCCTTTTCTGCCCTTTCTCCCTCTTTCTCCACTTCCTGCCCTCTCCCCACCCAGCACATGCTCCCCCTTCCCACTTCCCTCCTCTTCCTCCCTCTATGCCCCCAGTAAACCTGCATTTATATAATATAGTTTCATCTCTCCATTTTAGCTTATTCTGTTTAATTTAGTCAATCATCTGGTACCCATGACTCTGGGGAAGTTGAACACCACAAGCTGGACTTCATGGGCCACTTCCTTCACCACATAGTTCCCTGCTTATTATGTTCAAACCTGGGAGTCCCTAAGTCAGATGGACTGGGATTTCCCTGGCTATCTAAAGTTGATCCCCAGACATCATTTGGGTGTCTTCGGGAATTTTCCAAATATTTGTTCAGGTTTTTTGGGAAGCATGATTTCACCCCTCCTTTCCCCTCCTCTACTTCCTGAGGTTGTGTCTACACACTTGGCTCCTGAGTCTCCCTACCCAATCTTCTCTAAATCCATGCAAGGTCTCTGCAGGGAGAGACAGCTCAGGCAGTGGCTGGGTTGGGTGATTCGGAACGAATGATTCAAATTTCCCAGTTTTGGACACTTAAAACGTGGCTGGTCAACATGTTGGTTTTGGGACATGGGGGAAGGAGCCATGGCTTTGTCACCCCTTTTAAGCTTTTGTTGCTCAGTTTGTAATGATACAGTGTGATAGGATCAGCAAGGTCACCAGTCCATGAACTGCATCTATGAGTGAAAGTTTTTCTTTGATACTTGTTCAAAAATATACTTATAGTCATGGTAAAAATACTGATTCAGCTTTATTTTGTCTCCTGTTTTATGTTTTCAAGGTTAAGCCTAGGATGGGTTACTATACAATCAAAGTTTTTTTGACTCAGCTATAATTAATAGATCATGGTCCTCAAGCCTGTCAGAAAAATCTGCAGAATAGTACATTTAAATGCTTAATAAAAAACTTAATGTGACAGAGATCCTAGCATCTAAGTGGTGACTTCAAGGCCTCCAAGGCACAGTGAGAGATGACTCCACCTGGATCCTGTAATACTTGGCAGAACTGCCCCAACTGGCCTGCTGCTAAGGCCCTGCCAGAACTGTAGAACATGACACCCAGAGAGCTGACTGCCCCATTTTTCCTATACGAAATAAGGTTTGTCATTCACTAATATTCCTCTTCCATGGAAAAGCCTCTCAGATTTGCTGGGCCCAGCATCCGAAGACCAATGCTGTAATGCTACCCTAGGACTTGTGCCTACAAGAGCCACTGACACCACAGGAGCCTGATGGGAAGGCCATCTGGATAATCAGTAAACCTCTGCCATATTAATCCATACATAGGACACTTGGATTATGATTCCTGTATTAATTTGCCCTTCTTGGGTCTCTGATCCGTTTGAAGATCAGTTTAACAGCAGAAATCAAGGCTTCCCCTGCCCTCTCAAAAATGGACAGTTTATGTAAGGTCTGAGCTTCTGATAAAGCGTTTGAGGGTCTGAGAAGGTGTTTTTAGGTTGGTGGAAAGAAACTCTTCTCCCCACTATGCTACTGTTTTTGTAGTAAGACTGTTAAGATTCTTAACATCAATCAGATAATTAAATTGTCTCCCAAGCCAATGTGTCTCTTTGTGTAAACTTAAAAAGATTCTTGTAAGATTCAGGAGATCCACTGGAATCCACAGGTCATACACCAGATAAGCACTGCCAATCAACAGTCTGTTTCCCAGTTTACCCGTTCCTGAGGGTGGAATTCTTCCTGTAACTACCAAGACCATAGGACTGAAAGTACATAGGCCTAAGGGTTAAAATCCTTGACTCTATCTTCTGCCACTAACATATAGTTTTAGCATCCTGTTTCCTCATCTGGAACTGCATCCAGACCTACATCCAGAACTCGGGTGTTCTGGCCTAAACCTCAAAGAATGCATTATCTGGACCCATAGTTTCTTAGCCGTAGATGGCCCCACAGACCCTGTATGCCAAATAAAATGGCCTGTTCGTGGGACTTGCCAACATTCCAGCTTTTTGCCCCAGCACCCAAAATCAGCGGTCCCAAAGTCATCTAGAAGTAGCAAGAAAGATTCTTTGCCATTATCCATTTACTATAAAGAAAAAGCTGGAATATTAAAGTCCCTACCTGCTTCAGGGCATGAGTGCCATATCATGCCCTCCACCTAGGGGTGGGGCTTCTCTCCCAGAAGCCCTTCACTATATAACCAGACATCTTGGTTTTGTTGCCCTCTTTTCTGTCCTTTCCTTCCGTCCTGCTCTCCCCCTCCTCCCAGCTCTTGCTCCCCCACTTTTCCCCTCCCTTACTGCTCTAAATAAACCTGCATTTATATAATAGAGCTTCTTCTCTCCATTAGCTCATTCTGGTTTATTTAATCAATCAGTCTGTACCTCTTCTCCTGATACTACCCGATTCAAGGGCTCAAAAACCCTGTTAGTCAGGTTTCTACTACAGAAACAAAAGAGCAGAGAAAGTCAACAAAGAAGAAATGTTCACTGTGATGAGGCCATCAGTTGCTTGTATTTCTTAATATCCTATGATGAGGTTACACATCTTGATGAAGACACATAATGGAGCAGAGCTGTTCACCTAATGTCAAGGATATGGGAAAAAGGAAGAAGGAAGACAGATTTGTATAGTTCTCTTCATGGGCAAGCTCCTGGGAATATAACACTTTCCAGTAGGTCCCCCCTATTCAGGTTTCTACAGCTTCTAGCAGCACCAAGCTAGGACCAAACCTTTAACATCTGCGTTTTACACAGGGGAAACTTCAGATAAACATTATATTAGAAAACAACAATCCAACATGTATTTGGTTCTGCTCAGGACTTTGATCTATAGAAATAAACTCAGAACCAAGGTCTCTCTCGTCCTTCCAAATTTCTATATATTCTTTATTTTTTTTAGCTTGTGCTCAATTTCTCCTATCTGACTAAAACAATTTTTACAGCATAATTAAATTACAAAGTTGTTAGAGCAGCAATTAAAGTCCATTACAGAAAAACTCACTCTGCTCAACCTAATATTCTAGTTGAGTAGAATATCTACCTGGCCGAAGGATTACCCCTGCAGAAGAAGAACATAAGCTTAGGTGAGCTCTGCCTTAACCCACAGACAGAGATCAGTGGAATATTTATTCTTTTAATGAGATGCTGGACTTTTCATTCCCAGAATTCCTAAAGCTCAGTATAGTCTCTGAGCATAGTCCTGCACCATTCTAAATCTGCCTGCTTTTCAGAATTAAAAAATAAGGTTTTATTTTCTTCTTTCCATCTCTTTTCTAATCATGCTTTCCATAAAACATTGGGTTTCCCTGAACATTTTCTCTGTAGGCCCCTATCCCTATTTGTTATCTGATGCCATGTGGCCTACAATCAGGTTGGTTTAACTCAAGCTGCATGGCATTCAACTACTCCTACTTCAGTCTCTTCCTCTGGGTAGCTGCTGAGATTTACTGCCTGCATGTCTTAGGATTTTTTTTTCTTTTAATTTCTACTAAAACTGTCCTGAGGTTTCTATTTTGGTCAGTCCTTAAATTCCTTCATTAATGATTCTAAGGATCCTAAGGGAGAACTGCAAGTTTTCTGGTAGCAGCTGGTGATCCAGATGGGACTCTCCTCCACAAAATTCTGGAAATACTTTCTTAATCTCCCTCCCTGGAATTCCAGTAGCCATAAGATTAGCTCACATTAAAGAATAGGCAGGAGGTAAAACATGTGTCTCACACAGAGGGTCATTGACACAACCCCTCATCTGTGTTGAAGGCTAAAGATGAAGTTCTTCCTTTGTTAATGACACAGGTTTTGTTTTGTTCTTCTTCTCTCAAGTACTTGTAGTCTGTGGTATCTTGCCACCATAACTCCTGAGTAATTCCAAGCCCCAGTTGTTTCTACAAGTTAGTAAACTTAAGTACACTTCAACTGTCTTCCCTTTGATGGAATATGACATTCGTGAGCTCCAGGGTATATACATGTAGTATATCTGCATGCATCTTCTGATGAAAACATGTCCAGTGTAACTCTGAAAGTGAAATTGTTAACATTTTCAAAATTGCTATAAAATGGGGATTTGGAAGGTACTTTTGCAAAAGAGCAAACTCCTCAGTAGGGAACATAAAAGCAGGGAACAGTCTTGGCACTGCTTCTGTTCTTACTCTCTATATTTATTATACATATCTGTTTTGGCTGAAGTACGGAGATAAGTGATTATGCTTAATGTTTCATTTTGAACTATAGAAAGAGCAAAACCTCAAAGGACTGACTACCCACCACTTGAAGATCACTATCCATGAGGGTGAGTATACAACTTCTGCATCAAACAGATTAACAACCTTGAAGGATAGAACTTCAGAACATCTTGCCCAGGATTGTTTGGGTTTTCACACTCTTGTTCTCTATGATGTTTAGTATTAACTGTCAAGTTGACAGGATCTAGACTCACCTGAGAAATGGGCCTTTGCATGTACATGCATTATCTACCAGTTTCTTCCAATGTTAAAACCTTCCATGTCGTAGGGAAACTTCTTAAGACAGGACTTAAAGGGAAAGTAAAAGAACAGAGATGTTAGGATGAGATGTTTACAAAGAGGTGCAATGACAGGACTTTTGGGAGTGGTAGTGGTGATAAAACACTTGGTTCTCCATTGAGGATCCTTTATGACAGGAAAATAACAATTTAAAATAGGTTCAAGAAGTCCCTGAAATTGACAAGATTTACTGGATCCCTTCTAACCTCAAAAGAACATTAGCTATAATACTTCTGATACCTTCTCAGATAAACCAAGCAGCAAAGAAGATGCTCAGACAAACCCAGATGCTTAGAAGAAGCAGAGACCAGCTAAGCTGCCTAGAACGGCCTCAGGCCAACTGAATCGCATGGAAGGGACACTCTTCAACATGTTGAGCTTCCTGTAGGCTGTATAGCATGCTCCAGGTTTCCAGCTTTTGTGAAATGTCATCCATTCCGGGTTAGGCTTTGGTGATACTCCAGTCTTTGAGTCATTTCTGGTCTTGTAAGTAACCCCTCACCTCCACGAAATACAATGGTTCAACAGGTTGGATTTTTGTGATATACATACTTTTGTTTGTCATGGGACTCCTATGATACATAAGTACTTGTGCATGTATGTGTGTGTGTGTTTTGCATATCCCCAAGAAAAGTCTGTAACAAAACAACATACCTGCACAGATTATTTTGACTGTGCTAACTGTGGTAGGAAGCCCTATCCACTGTAAGTGTTGCCATTCCCAGCTGGAATTATCAACTAAAGAAGCCGGAGTCATAAACTGAGTAGCAGCATTCTTTTCTTCCCTCTCTGCTTCCTAAATATGAACTAAATATGAACGGGAGGTCATCAGATTCTTTATGGTCCTCAACACTGTGCATTATCCACTGGAAATGTAATACAACCCACAAAGAAACAAATAAACAAACAAACAAAACCCCAAAGGTAAACCAAACCAAACCAAACCAAACCCCAAACTTTCTCCCTCAAATTGATTTTTTTCATTATTTATTTTAATCACAGGAAAGAAATTATTACAAAGAAGTGGGCCATTGCTATGATGATCCTACCATCTGGTTCTCATGAGTTTAGAAATGATTCATGAGAATAATGTGGGAGAGTTTGAAACTGGGCTAGGAATGCTTCGACATTCCTAGGTTATAATACTAGGACTCTGAATGTTGTAAGCAGATCTTGGTGTGCCATTCTGGTGGAAGCTTGGAAAACCAGAATGATTTCAATTGATTGTGATTTTACAAGATCTCAAAGTTAAGAGATTTTCAATTGTTAAAGACTATGGGAGTTTTCAAGGTTACAGAGAATGAACCACACCATAACATGTAAGGAACTTGTTAATAAATATAAAAGCTGAATACACACTCCCCTCTGAAACTGAGAAGCTCACATCTTCTTCTCAGTAACCAAGAGTCATGTGAAGGTGAAGCTCTGTGTACTGTGTCACAGATGGGATCAAATCAGTGACTGAGGATTAGCATTTAAGTCAAACATACATGCCTTGTAAAGAGGTTGGTTGCAACATAAACTAGAAACTAGCAAAACAATATGAAATTTGGTGAACCTTCCAGAGCCCATACATCTGAAATGAATCTTCTAGAAAGATATAAATATCTCTCAGGCATCATGCATTCTTGAATCAGTGACCACCAATAATCCTGATAAAATTCAGGATATTTGTTAGAAGTGAAATCCAGTGAATAATTAAAAGCCAGTAAAATTACATATTGCATAGTATATAGTACCCTCTATAGTATTAAAGACAGTAGGTAATCTGAAAAGGGTTTTAACATGATTTTATTTAAACATTCAAATAAAGTAAGAAAAATGCTTTAGTGTAAAATGATACTTTAGGTGTCAAGCTGACAAATAAAAAGACTTTCAAGAGCAGTTCGGGATTTAGCTCAGTGGTAGAGCACTTGCCTAGCAAGTGCAAGGTCCTGCATTTGGTCCTCAGGTCTGGGGAAAAAAAAAGGAAAGAATAGAAAAAATAACAAAAAGACCAAAAGACTTTCAAGCTTTCTCAAATTGATTGGACTAAGAAATACTTAGGACATTAAGGAGCATTGTTTGTGTCTGGATGATGTATCCAGAAAGGATGAACTGAAGAAGTAAGACTCACTCCTCTAAAGACACACAGTACTATCCATGAGCTAGTAGGATACTGACTTAATAGAAAGGGGAAAAGGATATATCCAATTGAATACCCCTTCTCTACTTCCTCATCTACTGAGGAAATATCTGAGATGTGAGCAAGCAGATGCCTGCTTTTGTGTTTGCTCACCATGACTGACTAAAGGCCCTAAATTGGGAAACAAAGAAAACCAATGTTTCCTACCAAACATTATTTCTTATCAGGTGGTTAGTCACAGCCATGAGAAAAGTAGATCAAATGGTAGGCTTTGAATGTCAGTGTAAATAACTACAGAGAATCTTAGAAAAGAGCTGTTATTATCAGTGCGATGAAAATCTCATCATAGAGAACAGTGAAGATGCTCCATAGCAAATTCAAATGACTGGAAAAATAAATGGAAAATTAGAGGTGAAAAAAAATCTCTCCCAAAACACAACAGAAGGACATAAAGTTTTGGCCTACACAGTGCACACATAAAACCATGGGAGACAGATGGAGAGAGTCTAACATTCTGCGGCAGGAGATCAAGACAAAAAACCTAAAGAAAGAGGAAGTGGAAATACTCGAGGAGATGTTGATGACAAAAATCATTAACTAATGAATATAATCCTAAAGAGTAAAATTAATGTACAAATACAGCCATGGAGATACAGGCTTCCGTTATTAAAAGGTAAAGTTCCATGCCACCCTGGTAACACGTAGGCTGTCTATGTGGATACCAAAATGCTGGTAGATTTCTCAGCTGAAAGGTCACCATAACAGCAGAGGAAGAAATCAAAATAAAAGGAGAAAGATGGGAAATAGAAGAGCATGAATTCGTTCAGTGTATCTGGCCAGAAATAAGGTACAAAATAAACAAAAAAACCTGTCACAAGTCCTACTCTTAAGATGGAAAAAAGCAGAGTCTCTCTATTACTTTGGAAGAGAATTAAGGCACAAAGTTGCTTTAGATTTCATATATTCATATGTATATTATTTGTGTGTTATTATATATAATTCTAGAATACATACTAAAATATTAAGTGTTTAAAGAAATACAACTATAGAATTTAAACTATTCAATATTTAAAAATAATGTATATTTTATTACTGAAGAGAAATCGAGAAAGCAGCAGAATTAAAGAGAAAACTAAGCAATCAAAAAAATTCAGACATTTAAAAACAAATTACTGCTCATAATATGGATGCCTAAGTTGTACTTATTATTTTATTAAGAAGGAACAGGTAAAAGTGTCTGCTTTTTCAAAGGGCCACAAATAAGATAAACAATACTGTATGTTTGGATATAATCATATAATCCTGGTATAAAATAAAATAAAATTAAGTTTCAAGTGATAACACTAAACAGGGTCAGCAAGAGAACCTTAAATGAGGGAAAAGTGTGAATAAAAGCCATAATCTAATGTGTACATAAACATGGAGCCTTAAATCTACCAGGAAACGTGCTGAAAAGATGAAAAAATAATAACAAATCCAGTCATATTGAAATAATTTAACTAGACAGAAGTTGTACAATAAGATACAAGATGAGAACAAAGACCTGAAATGTAACTTATAGTTTTTTTAATTTATTATGATCTTATTCTAGGAGTAAACTATAGCTTCAGCATGTTAGATTACTTACAAAGAAAAATTTCCATGACACAATAAGTTTTCAAAATTCAGTATTAACACAAAATCCATCTTTTGATCACTATGTGTTCTGCTAAGTTACAGCCAATGAAAATATTTCTCCAAGTTTTTCATTTTGTATTTTGAATCCAATAAATAACCATAGTAAAGGCTATAATAAACTCAAGAGAAAGTCATGCAAATTATGAGATATTTAAAACAAATCCTACATTATCAAAAATTATGGTATAGAATTATGCTAATCCTGAGAGAAGTATGAAGATATGCTGTTGAGAAAAGAGGAATGACTGAAAGCATATAAACTGATATTCTGACAGGTTTATGAGTGAATGTTCATAAAGATCTATGTTAGCAGGCCTTTGGTCATAGACCCAATTGGCAGCATTTGGTGAGCTGATTTCCTTGCAGCAACAAAATAGTCTGGGAAAAATTTTAACTATAAAAACACTAACACATAGTATGTAGCCTCTTTTACAGCAGATTCAAGAGGGCCCAAGCTAAGTAAATCGTGTCGTTGTCATTCTTATGAAGAGACCATGGAATCATCATAAGGAAATGGCTGCTATTTTACCTATTTGCATGATTCCTTTCTGTTGTTGTTGTCTGTGTTTTTTGTTTCTGAGATGACAGGGTTTCTCTGTGTAGCCTTGCCTGTCCTGGAACTATCTCTGTACACTAAGCTGGCTTCAGACTCGCAGAGATGAGCCTGCCTCTGCCTCCTGGGTGTTAGGATTAACAGTGTTCCTCTGTTTCCCTACTATATGTTCCTTTTTTTTTCACCAATATTTTCTCCTTGAAGTAATTTTCTGATTGAGAGTAACATTTAGGTCATAATTCATTTTATATTAATAAAAATTACTATGAGACATGTGCCTTTTCTTTGTTTAGCTAAAGAGCTATTTATTTGTTTGATCAAGGATAACATATTATTTACAAAACTAATTTTCACTTTTATTGAAAATTTAAAAAATACTGTTTTAAGACTAGATAATCTCATATAGACTAAGGCTGGACTTGAAATCATGATCCTCCTGCTTCAGTTTTCCTGGTGTTTGGTGTTGCAGTGTCGTACCTGGCTTCTAGGTGGTACTATTTCCCATTTGGGGCTTTATGTTACACAATAGGCAATATGGGTTTGTGAATCAGGTTATTTGCTTTCTTTTTTTTATTTTAAATTTATTTATTTTTTATTAATTACAGTTTATTCACTTTGTATCTAAGCTGTAGCTGCTCCCTCACACCACCCTCCTGTCCTCATCTACTCCCATGTCCCTCCCCCAGTCCACTGATAAGGGAGGTCTTCCTCCCCTTCCCTCTGACCTAGCCTATCAGGTCTCATCAGGACTGGCTGTATTGTCTTCCTCTGTGGCCTGGTCAGACTGCTCTCCCCTCAGGTGGAGATGATCAAAGAGCCATCCACTGAGTTCATGTCAGAGACAGGCCGTGGTCTCATTAAGGGAACCCACTTGGACACTGAGCTGCCCTCAGCTACGTTTTAGTATGTTTATCCTATATTATATCCACTTAAAAGTGAGTATATACCATGTGTGTCTTTCTGCTTCTGGGATATCTCCCTCAGGATGATCTTTTCTAGTTCCCATCATTTGTCTGAAATGTTCATGATTTACTTGTGTTTAATTGCTGAGTAGTATTCTGTTGTATAAATGGTACCACAAATTCTGTATCCATTTCTCTGTTGAGGAACATCTGGGTTGTTGACAGATTCTTGCTATTACAAATAAAGTTGCTGCGAGAGTGGGCCTGCTCACCTCTATTGGTGGGAGCAGAAACTGAGGAGTCCCTTTGAACCTGACACAATGAAAGCCGGAAGGAAAGAAGCTTCCTGTTCTATATCTAGCTGGTTTCCGGTGTCCTGTGACCAATGTATGTGTTGAATTAATTAATCTTTTAAGGTTAAAAAAAATAGCTGCTGCGAACATGGTTGAACAAATGTCCTTCTTGTATACTTGAGCATCTTTTGGATATATACCTAGCAGTGGTATAGCTGGACTTTAAGGTAGCACTATTCCTACTTGTCTGAGAAAGTGCCAGATTGATTTCAAAACTGGGTGTAAAAGGTTATATTCCCACCAGCAGTGGAGAAGGGCTCCCCTTTCTCCTCCTCATTTTATGTACACCAAATGAGTACATAAAACGTTACGCTAGGTCCCCTAGGTGCGTGTCACTCTCACACACCTGCTGCCTGAGTATTTCTTTTTATTGTATTATTTCTTTGGATTAAAACCCTAAAAAACAGTCTCTAATTTTATGTTAGGAAGGGCAGCAAGTTTTTCTTTGAAAGATCTAGGCCACTGAACCAAGCACTGCCATTTGTGGATTTTAGGGTTACGCTTGCCAAAACTGGAGCTCATTGTAGCAGGAGGACAGCAGTGTTCCCCTTTGTGGCATTTATGAGACAAAGTATCAATATCTTATGTTCAAGTTTTTGCCAGTCTCATAGCACAGAGCCAAATGATGAGCAACTTGGCAGGTGATGGGCCTAAGCAAGAAGGATGAAGGGAAAGCAGCCAGACTGTGATATGATCAGTTGAAGGCCCCCTCTATTGCTAAGAGGGGCATGATCATAGGTGCCAAGGCATATGAGCCATTGCTGGTTCCCTGCATGTAAAAAAGGGGGGCTTCAAGTCTCCAAACACCTGTGCTCTCCCAGTTTGGAGTCATAACTGGTACTTAATGAAAACTGAATTGTGCACTGGGTCTGAGTGAAAAGTGCAGAGGGAGCCAAGGGCTTATACATGCATATATAAAAAAATCCTTTGTCTTCTTTCATTTTATGATGGAAAAAATGCAACAATTCTTTTTCCAAAATACATCTGTCTGCACTCAAAGTTATTTAAAATGTGAAAATATGATATACTTATCACTGGATGTTGGGAGGCAGACAAACTAACGAATAAATTGACTTCCAAATTTGGAGAAAAGGATCAGGAGCAAAGCAATACAAGTGCCTGAGAAACAAGCAGCCTGCTTGCAGCAGAATTCCACTCTTCTGTGGCTCAGAAAGTTCCTCAAATGTGAGTCCTTTTAAATGCTCAGAGAACATTCATGTGCAGTTTTAGGCAAGTAGAGGGTTGGATCTAGGAATGATGGTCAAGGGTGCAAGCAGCACAGCTGAAATAGGACACTGAGAATATGAAGGCAGAAAGAAGTAGTAAGAGAAAGAAGATTAAAAACAAATATATGCTTTGTACGCAAGGTTGCCTGTAACTGAGAGGAAGCCATTCAGTGCATAGAGAATCTGTGTTCCTAGGTCATTGACTGGTAAGTAGGGTCTCTGAAATTGTCTACAGTTGCTGTTTGGACCAAGGATTCTCTTTGGAAACCACACATCTCCTCCATTTATAATTTTAAAATTTCTTTGCTCCACAACCCTAGTGATGATTAGTATTCATTGTCAACTTGATTGGATTTACCATGGCATCACAACTCTGGGTTTGACCCTGAAGGTGTTTCTAGAAATATTTAACAGAGAGCAATCATTCTGAATTGTAGCTGTACCATCCCATGAGTGGCGGTTGGGGAGGCAGATTTAAAAACAGGGAGGAAATATTACCAGCACAAACATTTACCTCTCTCTGCTTCTTGACTACAGATAACATGTGACTGACTGCCTCCTGCTCCTGCTCTCGTGCCTGGTTCAGGCTACTGGGCTAACCATCAAACTCTGAGACAGAATCAGCGTATTCTTAAGTTTCTTTTGTCAAGTATTTTGTTTCCTTTTGTAGCCAACATTATGTAATGAGACATCTTAAATATTGAATAACTTAACTGTGACTTATGGGCAGATTTCTTTAAACTCAAGTTGTCTGAAAAATTAAAATGTGTGTAAGAAAAAGACATCAAAATGTGTTCTTTAGATGCAACTTGTCATTTAAAACTTAAATTAAGTATATTAATTTTTACCAAATTTCATTTTTTCTGTATAATTTGGATACATTAATACTTCCTGAATTACTATCAGAACTTGATTAAATTAAGTGAGTTGACTTCAGTGGCATGACAGAAACAATAACAATTCTACAAAAGTGTGCATTCACTCAACACATCCATGACTCATCTCAGATTTTTCTGTTCATTCCCTAAACGTGGCTCTCCTGGTTGTCTGCCACACTATCAGTGAGCATAGTTTTCTGAAAGACTTGAGGAATTCCAAGTCCAGATTCATTCTGATGTGAGAACATCTACTGATGGCGATGCTTTGTCAGCCACACTCCTTCCTCAGGCTTTGCCTTCTCTGTTTCTCAGGCAAGTTGACTTTACTATGCTCACAGTTTTCTGAACATGGGATTGCCTCAGATCTAGCAAACAGGGAGTAGCTGAGGAGTTACGGGATAGATATTGCAGCTGTGAATGGGATCCTTCTTGAGAGCAGAGAGCAGACCTCCCACAGACGGAGCTTTCCTGACATCTTTCTCAACTAGACTTGCAATGGGATTAACAGAAATTCAGATTATTAATTTTTATTGGTTATTCTTGTTGTTGAGGATGATAGTTTGTGTTCTGAGGCAAAGTTTTTACCAATGCAGCCAAGGCCAGGCTCAAATTTGAAGCAATGCTCCTGCCTAAGCCTCTGACTTGGATTACAAATATGTACTACCATACCCTGCTGATATTATTTTAAGTTTCCTTCAACTTTTTATCATTTTTACTCTTCCCTTTCTGCTGATTCACTGATAATTGTAATTTCCAAATTGTCTGATACACTTTCTACAAAAGTACTTGGCCACAAATAACAGAAGAGACATTTATAGGGATCTATACAAGGTGTGTTAGATCCCACAGAGGTAATTTTGATCTCTAAGTTTGTAGTCATGCACAGAGAATAAACTGACCTTGCATTAACAGTTCACTGAAGATGTGGAGATGTGTGGCTTAAGGATGAAGATGAATATTGCCCAGAAATCACCTGCCCGGTTGTGTTTTTTTTCTCAAGCTACCCTTTAAAGCACACATGATAAATCAATTGAGAATTTGGCCTCAATACTTGTAGTTCTAGTGCTGTGATCAAAAGGAAGATTGGCGGGAAAGGGTTTATTTGGCTTACACATCCACATCTCAGTGTATCATTAAAGGAAGTCAGGAAAGAAATTCAAATAATGCTGGAAGAGTAGCTTATGCAGACCATAGAGTCGTGCTGCTTATTGGCTTGCTCCTCATGGCTTGCTCAGACTGCTTTTTTATAGAATGCAGAACCACTAGTTAGGTCTAGAACCACTGGAGCAATAGGCTAGGACCCTACCCCACCAATAACTAAATGATTATTAGTTATAAGCAATAACTATTGATTATTGAATAATGAATGAATTCTAAGACCAAAAAGTTAGTCAATCTTGGGAATTGTAACATAGGTTCTTGAGCTGGCAGAGGGAATTATGACCTTCTGGGATTGTGTCTTAGAGATAAAATATGTATCCAAGTCACTGCCCAATTTATCACTAAGAAATTATGTGTGCCTTGAACTCTCAAGTCAGAATTATGGAAGTCCAGCAGACCGGAGGCTACTGCACTGGTACAGTTCCTAATAGGCCTCCTCTCATTTTAACATTTCATCATTTAGGTCATAAATGATTAGGTCGTAATGTTGGTTCTCAATAAGCAAATCCTCTAAGGTTTCCCTGCAACCCAGTATTATGAAAACATTACTTCATTTGAGTCTCTTCATTTGAGTCGCTTTGATGACTGTAGTTTGTGTCAAGTTGACATAAAACTAGTCAGCACACTATCTGATCCAGAGTATCAATCTGATGGCAACAGACACCTACTGAGTTCTAATTATATCAGATTCCTTTATGAAGGACAAGTGAATTCTTTTTTTTAATTATTTCTTAAAATTTATTTATTTATTTATTTTGATTATTATAATTCACTCACTTTGTATCCCATCTATAGACCCCTCCTTCATTACCTCCTAATCCCACCCTCCCTCTTACTTCTCCTCCCATGCCCCTCCCCCAGTCTACTGATCGGGGAGATCCTCCTCCCATTCCATCTGACCCTAGCCTATCAGGTCTCATCAGGAATTGCTGCATTGCCTTCCTCTGTGGCATAGTACAGCTGCACTCTCCCTAGGGGGAGGTGACCAAAGAGCCAGCCACTGAGTTCATGTCAGAGACAGCCCCTGCTTACCTTCCTAGGGAACCCACTTGGAGATTGAGCTGCCATTTGAGCAAAAGGTCTAGGTTATCTCCATGCATGGTCCTTGGGTGGAGTACTGGTCTTTGCAGTACTGGGCCCTGATTTTTTGGTTCTGTTGGTCTCCTCCTGTCCCCTCCAGGACTTTCTGTCTCCTCTTTCTTCCAAGACCAAAGAGTTAATCAATCTTGGGAGTTGTACCATAGATTCTTGAGCTGGCTGAGGGAATTGCTGCCTTCTGGGACCCTGTCTTAGAAATAAAATATGTATCCCAGACATCACCTGTAAGACTCTACTGGATAAGGGTAAAGTAAGGTCATCTCCAGATAGCCAATCATTTCACTTAGTTTGTGATGATAGACTCCTTTTCCTCAGCAGAGTTCTGAAAAGTCTTTCCTGATCTGGATGATTACAAGTCTTGAAAGGAGCATCACATAGCCCACAGGGATATTACTGGCCAGACTGTTCCCTGATAAGGAAAATGCTCTAGCAAGCATCTAGGAATTCCTAGAAATGCTCCACCGTGCCAAGGATCTTAGTCCATCAGTGACCTTCAATTGTACCTGGAGATTTGGTGGGTGGAGGGGACATAGGATAATTAAGTACTGCATTACCCTTTTTGTGATAGGACCATTTAAGTATTTTTGATTCCCTGACCCCAGAGAGTCAAACACATTCACCCTTGAAATCCTTCCCACTGCAGGGTTTATGTTTCATGTGAACAAAGGTTCTCGATTTCTCACTTCAAGACCTTCTGGGATTCATTATATACCTCACTGTGCCTGCCTTCCAGCCCACTGAACCTGGGCCCCACTGGGCCTATGTCTTTGCTGCAAGCCAACCAAGCATAAGTCTTGGCCCTCACCTCTGCCATGCTTAGCATAGCAGCTTGACCAAGAGCTGTAATACTTTATGTCTGCCACAGGCTTTGAAACACCCTTCTATTGCCACTGGTGACTTCATGCTAAAAGAGCTAAACTGGAACACTCTGTGGAAAACCTTTTCTACACCCCGGCTTAGTGCACTTGGGCTTCATCCAAAGGTGCTGTATCTGTCTCTGAAAGAAAGGGAGCCCCCTTCTCCAACTGAAAATCGAACTCTAGGACCCTAGTCAAGATCCAGGGCCCCCGCTGAACAGAGAATAACAGCAACCCAACTTGTCACTTAGTCATTACGTGTACCTTGGGCTCTCAAGGCAGAATTAGCGAAAGTCTAGTAGACTATAGGGCTGCTGCACTGAGACAGTTCCTAACTGCCTATGTTTCCTGATTTAGGGTGTAAATGATGAGATCGTCGTGATGTTGATTCTCATCTAGAAAACAAAGGTTAAGAAGGAGACTCTGGTCCTAGGAAGATGGCTTAGTGCATAAGTGCTTGTCATACAAGAGTGAGGCCTGGAGTTTGGCTCCCCAGAATCAAGGTAAAAGTAAACGCCAATATGTTGAATGCCTACCTACAATTCTAACCTTGAAACACAGACACAGGTTCTCAGAGTAAGCTTCTGAGCAAGACGAGCCATGTCTTCAAGCTCTGGTTTGAATAAGAAGACTCTGACACAAAGAACAAAGTGGCAGAGGATATAGGATCGCTCTAGATATCAACTCAAACTATGTGCCTGCTTCCACACAAGGTACATAAAAACAAGCATATGAAAACATCCACAGCACATATGTATGCACACACATATTGATTTTCCAAATGCTCTCTCTCAACTTCAACTTCCCTAAAACAAGAATTGTCTTTTTCCTACAAAGCTTTACAATAGAAAGCTAACAAAATTAAAATAGGACTGTGATATGATGTTATATGTGTATGCAAATATCATTCATGTCATGAAAAAATAGAGTTCAGTGTTGAAAAGAATTGAGTGTGAGGAAGTCAGGGTAAGTTTGAGTGTAAATTGAAAATTCCAAACACTGAGAAGGAAATAAGGCTGGCCTTCTTCCAAGATATTTTTCAATGCATATTTAATATTAATGAGTATATAAATATATGTACACTTGGAAGTTAGGATTCTATGAAGTGTTCTTTAAAGTAATTACCAGTCTAACAACATACCAAGGCAACTAATATTTACTAATGGGATTGATGCTGTGTGTTTGTCAAAGATCACAATGAAATATAAAGCAATTCATCATCCTTGAACATTCTGGCTATATGGGAAAGATTCCATGACTTGACTGTGCAAATGGAGAAACTGAGATTTAAATGTTCCCTGAAGATCATTATTGAGGGTTTTTAACATCCAAGGACATAGATGCCTTGATGGCCTTTGCACTCCATATACAGTTTGTATTAAAAGAAATGAAGAACCCCTGCACAGATGTAGCCCATGGCAGCTCAGTATCCAAGTGGGTTTCCTAATAAGGGGAACAGGGACTGTCTCTGACATGAACTCAGTGGGTAGCTCTTTCATCACGTTCCCCTGAGGGGGGAGCAGCCTTACTAGGCCACAGAGGCAGACAATGCATCCAGTCCAAATGAGACCTGATAGGCTATAGTCAGATGTAGGGGGAAGAGGACCTCCCCTATTAGTGGACTTGGAGAGGGGCATGGGAGGAGATAAGGGAGGGAAGGTGAGATTGGGAAGGAATGAGGGAGGGGCCTACAGCTGAGATACAAAGTAGAGAAACTGTAATTAATATTTAAAAAATTAAAATTAAAATAAAAAATGAAATGAAGTAATTTCTGAGTATTTTTGTTACGGCAAATTTTTTTATATACAATCTCTTGATATCTTGAAGATATATATTGATTTATATTCCATGCAAGTTTTCTACTAGTGCCAAAAATTGGTTTGTGGGCTTCTGGGTTTCTGAGAAGCTAATGACAGAGTGATGAGGAGAACCTTGCTGAGTCTAAGGCTGTCTTGATAATGTTACATAGTTCAATTACCAGTAGGAGTGGAGAAGGAAAGAACAAAACACTCAAAAATATATAGTAGGATAAATCTTGAATTTTTCACTGTCTTTCTCTCTCTCAGCATCTCTTTCTTCCCTAAAAAGAAAGAAAGTATGATTTTGCAGCCCTTTCTTTAGGACACATGTTCTGTCTTCATTTTCCAGCTAACTAACCAGACTTACATTTCTATATACTTATTGGCAGATACTATATTTAGAAGGATGCTTGTTAGAAAACACATGAGAAATTCCATCACAGAATATCTTACAGGTCATACGTTTTAAAATGAATAAATAAATAAGTTACTTAACTTAGAATAGAAACTATATTGAATTTCAGTTAAAGCAAAATGGATAACTTAATGAATTTGCTCAAATCACATAGCGTTTCATTCTCAATTTAGTGAAATATCTCAATATATTCTTTGCCCTACGGAAGAATAATTCCCACTGGATTAGTAGCGGATGTACTGAAGAAGTAGCTAAATCAAGTGGTTCTTGGAAATAGTTAAATTACACCTAAAAAGGTACAGAAATAAAAATAATAACATTATCAGGAGAGCATGCCTTCATGTTTCAATATATTTTGCTGCCAGAAGTTTGTCTTTTACATTGCTCTAAATTTAAAGAACACTATGAGAGATATAGGGAACTGATGGAAATGACAAAAAGTGTTGAAAGCAGAAAGTAGAAATGATAAGTAAAGCAAATAAGACTAAGAATTTCTCAAATTAGATTCACACACTAAATCAGCTCAACAGGAAAATAAGCAATGTAAATGTCAATAAAAGCATTCACAAGTATATCCTTTTCAAAATTCAGTAACTTAAAAGCAAAAAAAAAATCTGGAAAGAAGCTAGTGCGGATGGGGAGTAATCTCCTTTCTGAGAGTGGATAAAGAGCCTGGCATCGCTGCACATGCTTTGGTTCTCTACCACTTGGGAGGCAGATGCAAGAAAGTGTCAAAAAACAACCCACAGTGATTAAAACCAATAAGATGACTAAATATGACTATTAAAAGAAAACTACCCTGAACCAGAATTTTATACTCTCCAAAATTATTTTTTAAGAGTAAAAAACAAAACCAACCAAAAAAAACCCCAAAAAATAAAAAATAAAAAAGGGAAAAATAAAGAGAAATCCCTTTACTAAGAACAGATTCATCACGGAAAGCTTTTCAGATAAATAAAAAAGAACATAGCAGTTGGAGAGATGCCTAGAAGTTAAAAGCTCTGGCTGTTTTTTTGTTTTGTTTTCTTTTGTTTTTTTAAGAGAACTCAGGTTTAGTTCCAAGCTCCAATTGTTGGCTCACAACTGTCTGTAACTCTTGTTTCAAAGGCTCTGATACACAATCCTACCCACCGTGTATATACATGCGGCATGCAGAAAACTAATAATAAATATAAAATAAAAATAGAGAGCAGACCACATGCTCTGAAGCTAACATGACCCTGAAACATAAGAAAAGACATCAAGAATATTAAAAAGCAGATTGATGTAGAGATAAAAACCTTACAACAGACTATATGCTGTACAGTTGGAAATGAGATCTGAAACATATGAAGATGATTATACACCATGGCTGAGTTGAATTCATCTTGTAATGAATAGTTAGCTTAATGTCCAAAATCAATTAATGTAATACGTTGTACTAATAGAATAAAGAAAAAAAATCTATATTATCATCTTAGTCAGCACACACAAAAGCTTGACAGAAATCAACATCCACTCGTGATTAAAACTTAAAGTAGAGAAAGAGCAGAATTTCTCTAGCTAGATAAAATCGACTTTGCTGGGCTGAAGAGACGGCACCACGATTAAACCTGTTAACAGTTCTTAGAGAGAACCCAGCTTTGAATTCCAGGACCACACCAGGGAGCTCATAGCCTTTTTACCCCCAACTGTTCCAATGCTCTCATTGGGCCTCTAAGGGTACCTGCACATGCAACGCATACTTTTTACACACACACACTTTTTAGAAATACGTTATTTTTATTTTTCTTCACAATTTATTCATTATATATCCTGATTGAAGCCCCATCCCTCAACTCCCCCAATCCCACCCTCCTTCCTTCTTTCCCTCATCCCCCTCCCCTAGTCCACTGAAAGGAGGTGTTCTCCACTATTGCCATCTGCCCATAACTAACATCAAAATAAAGGATCTAACAGCCACTGGTCATTAATCTCTCTCAACATCAATGGACTCAACTCTCCAATAAAACGACACAGACTAACAGAATGGATGTATAAACAAGACCCAACAATCTGTTGCATGGAAGAAACACGCCTAACTCACAAGGACAGAAATGCTTTTTAAATACCAACCCTTCTGTCTTAGTTTGGGTTTCTAGTTCTGCGGTGAGACACCATGACAACAAAAACTATTACAAAGAAAAACATTTAACTGGGGCTGGTTTATAGTTCAGAGGTTTAGTTATCATCACTAACATCACATCAGGAAACATGGAGGTCAGTAGACAGACATGGTGCTCAAGAAGAAGAAGCTGAGAGTTCTACATCTGGCTTCCCAAGTAACAGGAAAACACACTGTAAGCCACTAGGTCTGGTTCGAGATTCTGAGACCTCAATACCCACCCCCTAGTGATGTAGTTCCTCAACAAAGTCACAGCTACTCCAAAAGGCCACACCTCCTGATAGTGACACTTCCTATTGACCTGTAGGGTCATTTTTATTCAAACTACAACATGAGAAGCTCTTAATTAGCATTCTGTTTGTTAGTATAGGACTCATTACATGCAGGTTATATAATCAAGTGTGTGAGCTGGAAGCATGACAGTACAGCAACATTGAGAAGGTGAGAAACATAGCAGCTGACAGGTCCTAAGTCATTACTGGAGGAAAGCACAGATTTTCTGAAGAGCAGCTTGATATAAAAGTGAGTCCTGGGATTTTTCTTTCATGGATGTTCACTTGTCCATGGAATATGGACAAGATATGTAATAACAAGAAGCTGTCCATTGTCTTCTGCTGTAGGCATAAGGTTATTGTATAATTCAAATGCTGATTTCTGAAGCCCCATATCTAGTTACAATCCTTGTTCTGAGTATCTCCTTTTCCAGTGTTGCTAAACACTGCTACCAAATTGTCCCCAGATATCTCGATAAAGTAGTTTACAGCTAATTGCTGAGCATACAAGAGAATAGGACTGGACTTCCTGTCAGCCAGTAGGCAAGGAGTTAAAGGAGGAAGTAGGGAATTGAACCACTGGCAGAGGTCCAGATGACATCAAAGAGCCGAGCTAGAGCAGAAAAACTACAAGGTGCACGTATCGTTGGAGGCAACTTGATTCACTAAGAGTAGAGTAATACCTGCTTAGTTACTTTGTTGTGAAGTTTATTATTAAACAAATATCAGTCTCAATTATTTGTGTGATAGCTGGGTTAAAAGAGAAACTGAGAAACAAACACAATTTTATAAAAATAACCCTAACATTCTGTTATGTCATAGCTCAACGTCAAAGAGCTCAGTAGCAGATTGAATGCTTTTGAATCAATGAGCTTCCAAAACCATAAGAGAAATAAATTCATTTTTTCATGTAAATATTGCATTTGCTTGCATTTTATTATAGCAACATAAGTTGAATTAGATGAACTGAAATAAGACACAAACCTAGATATCTGTTGTCATAAATAACTTCAGTTGATAAATTTCCTGGAGTATCTGCAGGGGCCAAACAAACAAACAAAAACAGGAGATACCCCAACTAAAATGAAAATGTAAATATTTCACTATTTGTTGCTCACATAATTACATATGTAGAAAAATTACAAGACATACAAAAAGTTAGCATTAATACATTATTTTGTTTATGTATCGCTGTATATACATATATTTAATAGAAAACACTCATTGAAAATTATGAAATCATTAACAATAGCATCTAAAATATATAAATATGGAAGAAATTTTGATAAAATATGTGAAACACCTAAACTAATAACTGTATTGTTTGAAGTGTTTTAACCAGAACCAAAAATGGCGAAATAGATGATGAGTTGGGCTATATTCCCAGTGCAAGTAAGATCTGAGGACTGTATCAATATAAAATGCAGGGTCTACCTTCCATCCACGTGGGTTCTCATCTCTATATACCACACATTGACTGTGTCACAGACTTGTCAACTATTTATTTAATTTCTCAATCTCTTAAGAAAAATATCTAATATCTTGTTTTTATTTTATCTTTCACCATTTCTGATGATGAATACAGTTTATAATAGTATTGGGAAGAAATGTTTTAAATACATTCAGCATAAACTTCCATTTTCATTTCCTTCAGGAAAGCTTTGAGGTCAGCAGTTAGTTACCTCTTTTTCACTTACAATTTTCTTTAAGAAATTAACATTGTACATTAAACCGTATCAATATTTTATGGGCTTAGCTGTTAGAAATTTTTTTGAGAAAGCCTTTCCTCTTCTGAAATGTAAAATAATTATTTCCTAACATTTTCTCCAATATTTTATAAATTTCACTACTTAGATCTCCATTCAGTTGAACATTTGTTTACAAAATATGATGTAGTAACCTAATGTTATGTGTTTTCTCCATGTTTGCCAGTTTTCTTTACCCTATTTCAGGTGATTTGTATTGTTCTTTTAATGCCACGCTTTATAATCTTACACCTATGTTATTTAATTCCTGGGTGAATTTACATGCATCCAGTATATTTTTGCATGTTTTGCATAACTTAGGCCTATGTAGTCCTTTGCTCATAGATAACAGTAAATATTTGGTTGCTGACAGAGTACCCAAGTTGATTTAGTTTTGAATAATGATAATGCTACACATTTAGATAGTCCTTTGTCACATACAAAGCATTTATACACATATATTAAATTCCACTAACACTAACTGTGTTAATAGGGACAGTATTATGTTCTTCACTTTATGAATGAAGTGTTTTATGCAAGGTCACACTGCCTTCCTTGGGTGAGCAATGGCCTAGGAGACAACTCTACATCCAGTACTTTTATTCTTTCCCCAAGAAATCTCCTCAGAGGTTGCACACTGTCAGTCTTTTGAGATTTCTGCAATTAATTGAATGATGACAGGAGTAGAGACTCTGTTGCCCACCCAACATACAGCTCATTTTTGTTGTTCAGGCGTGTGTGTTTTTCTGAACAAAATTCAGAGAAAGGGTTGATCCTAGTAGGACCTTCATGTGCTAATCCTCTCCTTCTGAGAGCAGGGTAGGAATATTCTAGTAACTGTTGCTCACTGAATTGTATGAAGCTGTCAGACCTTGCTAGGGGACTTCTAAGTACATTTTTTTCACTCCTAAGAAAGACACCAGGTGTGACAATTCTCTTCTTCTTCTCCTCCTCCTCTTCCTTCTTCTTCTTCTTCCTCACTTTACATCCTGGTTGTAAGCCCATTCCTCCTCCCCTACCTCTTTCCCCATCTTCTATTCCTCAGAAAAGGGAAGCTCTCTTTCCCATTCACACCAGCTCATCAAGTTGCATCAGGACTGAGCACATTCTCTTTCCCTGTAACCTGGTAAGGCAGACCCATCAGGGGAAGGTGATCAAAAAAATGGCAAGTCAGTCTGTGTCAGATACAGTCCCCCTCTTCCCTTACTAGAGGACCTACACGAAGCCTAAGCTGCCCATTTGTACATCTTCATAGGGTGCCTAGATGCAGTTCATGCCTGGTCCTTGGTTCATGCTTTAGTCTCAGCAAACCCCTCTAGGCCCTGGTTAGTTGGCTCTGTTGGTCATGTTGGGGAGCTCCTGTCACCTGAAGGTCCTTTTCTATTTCTTCTCATTTAACTCTTAATCATTCATCAGGAGACTGCTGCTCCATGTAGCAGCTGCAGCTTCTAAGGTCACCCTCTGCCTTTCAGCACTGAGGTGTGAAGAGCAGGGGCTTGGGAGAGGGCTGTGAGCCTGCTTGACCTGTGAGTGTCTCTAGATACGAGTACACATCTTTACTGATTCTTGTATCCATCTGGAACCAGATGTTGCTGACTAGCCTCATGTCCCAGGCAGTTGCTTTCAGCAATATTTTTCCCTGGAGATAGCTACAGCACTGACCATGGTGTCCTGTGTTTCCTGTACCAGAGTGCTTTAGAATTTGAGGAGGTGACACACTTTTCTCTCTTCCATGATGTCTGTTCATCATTCAAGTCTGAGTAAAACTGTTTCATAATATGTGCCTTTTGAATACATTTATACTTAACAAACACTAAAGACTTTCTGTAAGTATGAAACTACATTATCTTTTAGTACTTAAAAGATAGCTTGCAATGTTCAAAAACTTTTGGGCTACAAAAAGCCAAAATGTCTGAGGCTTGGACACATTTAACAGTGCTTCTTAACCCCAAGAATTTCAACTTCTGATAAAAAAAAATCACGTGCAAGTTTTTTTGGTTTTTTTTTTTTTTTTTTTTGGTGTGATTGGGCAATACATGAAACTTATTATCCTTTACTATTCTTCTGGGGCCTGGATTGCAGCAGGGGCATGGAACTCAGCTTCCAGACTGAGAATGGGGATGGGGAGGAGCTGTTTCTCTCAGGAGCAGCTAGAGTGCTTTAGAGAGAGTTACAGTATAACTGTTTTAGAAGGAGATCCCCTGTGGCAATGCAAAAGCGGGTTACAGCTCCTGGTTATGCTGCTGTGCTAAGTAGAGCAGAGGTGCAGGCAAAAGCCAATGCTTGTCATGATTGCAGCCGAGATGCAGGCCTGGCAAGGCTCAGGCCCAACGAGATGAGGTCTGGTAGGGGATAAATAATTAATCTCAGGCGAACATGGTCGAAGGCTGATGGTATCACGAAGCTCACAGCCAGCCAGCCTGCATATTTATTTGAAATCAGGGATTTACAGACCTTAGGCAACCAGGAAGGATTTTGGTGGTGGAGAATGTGTTTGACTCAAGGGGGGGGGGTGTCATGGGGTCAGGGAGACTTGATTTACATGTAGTGGTACAGTGTCTCATTTTCCATGCAGTAGCATGGTTCTATCTCAAGGAGAACATGACACTTAATTATCCTATAGGAGGGGGAATCTCCAGGGTCACTGCTGAAGACTAAGGTCCTTAACAGAGTGGGGTACTTCTAGAAATTCCCAGGTGCTTGTTGGACCAGGTTTTTTTTTAAAATCAGGAAAGGGTTCTGCCTTTAATCTGCCTTGAGGGCCATGTGACACTCCTTACAAAATCTAAGGTGACCCAGATCAAGTGGAGAGGGAAGACTTTAAGAACTGCACCAAGCAAAGGGAGTCCACCTTTACAGTTACAGACTGAGCGCAAAACAGCTATCCAGGTTATACTTCAGCCTTATCAGCAGAACCCCACAGCTTAGGTTTTTTGACAGCTTGACATATAAAAGCATTGAGGAAATAGAACTTCATTCCATGTGATGCCACTCGACTTGGCAGTTCTTCTCGGTATTTGCTGTATGAAAAAAGCGTATTATCTGTGTGCTGATATCACAACCTCAACATTAATCAGTAGAAGGCAGAGACTTTGCCAGGTAATAAAATCACGAAGATGGGAACCTCACAATTGATTAGTGCCTTTTGGATGGAGATCCTGGTGTCAGCATGAAGTAAGAATTGTTTGTTTTGCTGCATACTCTAAGAGAGTTCATCCCTCTACAGTAGGGAGGCAGTTCACAGGAAATGGTCAGGAATGATGTAGCCTCAGGAATACTTACTGTGACCTACTTATATATTAGACCTCCTAAAGTGTACACAGCTCATTGAAGTAATTCCGCCATCCGGACACCACGCTTTCAAATAACAAGCTAGTGATGCCATTTCCTATGAAGTCCCTCACTCCGGAAGAGCCTCTCGCATCGGGAGAACCCTTTTTTCTGTTGTCTCTGTTGGGATGGCAGTCTGCAACCAAGAATGCTGTCCTCCCTTGGCTCTCCCAACACTGGCGCGGGGATCTGAGGGTTTGACGCTACCACTAGTAGTGGTCCGTGAGTTTCAGCTGAGGCTACGGGGCTTCAAGCTTGGCTAACAGAGTTAGCCTCCACTTTTTATCACCACCAAATGGCTTCCTTCTGAAGGCCCTCAGAGAGAGTCAACTGCAGCCAGCACAGATGTTTTTTAAAGTGAGTCCAATATAGGAGAGGACTTGTAGGAAGCAGTGGGACCCTAGAAACCACATTCTTGGGTGCATTTGGCACCACTGATGGCTTGCAGATGCTCACGTTGGAACTCTTCTCGGGGAAGGTGTATGTGGTTTTTTTTTTGTTTTGTTTTGTTTGTTTGTTTGTTTGTTTTTCTGCTGCTCTATCTTGTCAGCTCTATCCTCTCTAGCCCCACAAAATGCCCTCTTATTATCATTCTCCCACTACCCTTTCCCCTGATAATTGCCAGGGATGCCTTCCATCTGCCCTCTTTCCCTAGCTAATTGCCTTCTGTTTTTTCCATCCTTTGGTCACATTCCTGTCTCTGCCCTCCTGTCACCTCCTTACTGGCTCAACCCTGCTTGATTCGCTGCCTGGATGAAGGTGGCCAGGGCCCTTCTACCCTTCATCACTCCTGCCACTGGATGATTCCTGCACTACTACTCAGTCCACCTGCTGCGTGCCCAGGGTTGCCTTCCTGCTGTCTGTTCCACCTGTCCCTGGGCTGTTTGATTTCACTCCTGAAACACACAGATGGGATCTTTCCAGCTTCGGTGTAATTTTTCTAATGGAGAAGTGAAATGCAAATGAGAGTACATAATAAATAGAAAGAAATTAACACAACACACACACACACAAGTGCCAGTTGTGTAGAACCCAGGGTCATTTGCCTATAAACTATGTCTGTTTCAGAACCAGGGTATGGAGAGAAGGCTAAAACAGGAGAAGAGAAACTTGCTAACCCGGCTATAATACAGCTCTGGCTGAGTGAGGAAAATTTCCAGAGGGTAAAGGTTCTTCTTTGACTTTGAATAGTGTAAGCGTGCATGATGCCTTGGCAGAAGAGAGGCCTGTTTAGCAACGGTAGCTCTCTTTCCCTGTATGGCATAATTTAGCAGAGTCCTTTACTACTGCTGTAGGTATTTCCAGCTCATTTCTGTCACAAGGCCTTCCCTACCTATTTTAGAACCTTTTGGACACACTGAGCAGGGATCTCTTTCTGGTAATGTTTTCTCTAATTTGCTTGAACTGGCACTAAAGATTTTTAAATTGGGTATAGTTGGAAGTAGATAGAATATTGTGTTGAGAAGTTCAGTCTCAAAGACAGAGCTCTGTTTAGAAGATAAAAAATCACTTTGAGAATGAACATTAATTGTGTAAGCCAGAACACGGGGATGTTTATTCTCTGAGGAGACAATGTGACATAGCTTCAACAATGAATCTCCACATATGGCTAAGAACACGAAGAGCAGGTGAAGAGTGGTATGTGGGATGCTGGCTTGGGATACAGCACCCAAGATTAGGCTTTCCTTCCTTCCTTTTTCACAGGTGAATGGGTGCTTCCTCATTACAGGATTCTCAGCCAGAGCTCTGAAGATGATGCTCTCATCCACGGCAGTTTTATAATGACTTACCCTTAATCAAAACTACTTCCCAACACAAAGATGCACTGCTCCCAACAGGAAGCTATCTTAAGTGACAGCTAGAACAAGTTGTTTTATCATTCAACCCTTAAGACTAATTTACTTACCGTAACCCAATTTGTTTTGTTAGCAATATAATCAATCAAACAAACAACTGTTAGGGTTTGGCCTGGTAGTATATGTATTAAAATGCTAAATTCTGGGCCCAATTATCTTTGATTGGTTAATAAAGGCTGGACAGGGCAGAAGAAAGGTAGACGGGGCTTTAGTTCCTGGGCTTGGGATCTCAGGTAGGTACCAGAAGGCTAGAGGGACAGGAGAGGGAAAAAGGAAGGAAGAAGACAAAGAAAGAACATGGCCTGATGGAGCAGATCCAGCCTGGAGAGGATGAATATTGGCAAGTAACTTGGAGTGTGCATCTGGGAAGTAGTCAGACTAGCTTAGAAAATTAGTATAAATCATACCTGTGTAGTTACGGTGCTTAAGTTTATTACATAAATCAGTAGGTCTCTGTCTCAATTATTTCAGAGCAAGGTACATTAGAAAAGCCCTCTAGAATTTAATAAATATTCTAAAGTAATAAACAAACAAACCACGTTCTCCATTGCTTTTTTGCTTTTTCTTTTTAAAAGTACTTATTTCTCTCTCTCTCTGTCTCTCTCTCTCTCTGTCTCTCTCTCTCTCTCTCTCTCTCTCTGTCTCTCTCTCGCGCGCTTTCTCTCTCTCTCTGCCTCTCTCTCTGTCTCTCTCTCTCGCTTTCTCTCTGTCTCTCTGTCTCTCTCTGTGTGTGTGTGTGTGCGCACGTGTGTGTGTACAGGTGTATGTGTATGCATGTAGAGGCCCAAAGATAATCTCAGGTGTTGTTCCTTAGTTTCTATCCATCTTGTTCTTTGAGACATAGTCTCGTACCTATGCATATATGTGTGAGTGCAAGCAGTTCCCTAGTAAGGGGAGCAGGGGCTGTCTCTGACATGAACTCAGTGGCTGGCTCTTTGATCACCTCTCCCTGGGAGGTACAGTCTTTCAAGGCCACAGAAGAAGATGATGCAGCCAGCCCTGATGAGACCAGATAAGCTATGATCAGATGGAAGGGGAGGAAGCCCTCCCCTATCAGTGGACTAGGGAAAGGGCATAGAGGGAGAAGAGGGAGGGTGGGTGGGACTGAGAGGAGATGAGGGAGGGGGCTGCAGTGGGGATACACGGAGAATAAATTGTAATAAATTAATATATAAGTAAAATTAAATTAAAAATAAGCAATTAAAAAAGATAGATTGTATCAATGTGAATTATAGGGGCTGGGATAAAAGGAACCTTAGCTATAGCTAGTCTCATTCCTTTAATGTGACTATACACACAACCTAGGTCTCTAGGAGACAAGAGTCGCTTGGCTGCTGCAAATGCCAGTGTAGAGTGCGAGCCCTTGCTGTCCACCTTTGCTCATATTCTCATGAATTTTTTTACATTAGATTTTTCAGATCACTCACTTTCACTTGACCCTTATCTTTGGACTAGTGATAGGGATAATTATTGCAATAAATCACAAAGTGGTGCTGATTTGGCAGATGTGAAGAGGAAAAAAAGTGAAGTTGTACTAGGTTTAATTGAATAAATCTGAGACCAGGTCACAGTCCAGATCATATGAAAAATATGAACGCTGACTTTGTCAGATTGACAGGGGAATCACTGTGCCTCTCTCATCTCACAGCAATTATGTGTGAGGCACAAGGCCTTCATCAGTCAGCATTAGTTCAATTTTCCAGCACGGATATTTTTAATTGTTATAGTCCTTAAACCGAAGAAGACTGAGGAAAAGAAGGATCTTAGAGCTTGTTTTAGTGATTCTGAAAGGGAGGAATCTTTTTCCTATATTTTCAAGTTAAATCAGATGTAAAGGATCTTAAATATGTGGTGCGAAATCATTAGTTTCATCTTCTGCGGAGGAGCATCTACAGCTGCCATCCCCCAGCTATCTAACTGGTCCTGTACACGATGCACAGATCTTTCTTCCAAGTGAGTGTTACTCATTAGGAAGGCATTTCCCTTCCCAGTGTGCACATCTGCTGGTTATCAAACTTTGCTGATTATAACTCGAAGGTATCTTTAGTGATTACCTACAGGTCTGTGTTCTGGAGTAGTGAGGGCAGAGCCCTGAATGCTTAAAACCTTCCAGTCATTCTAATAGGATGCTTCTTTCATAATCTCACATAGAAATTAGAAGCAGTGTTTCTGTGCGCAGATTCTTCCGTGGGCACCAAAAAGCTCTATGTTCATACCTAATGTAACAATACTGATATGAAAAACCAGGTGTGTTCCCATGGACCTTCACTGTGTCTCTGTATGTGATACTATGATGGCCTCTCATTGAAAATGCATCCTTGGATAAATAGGGATTTGCTGTCTGGTCCAGGCTCTTGGTCTTGACTCTACACACATGCATTCTGAGCTATCTCTCCAGGCTGTGACCTTATTCATGAAGCCTCTTCTAGTCTAAACTAATCAAAGATAATCACATGTTGTTTTTCAGACTATAGAATTCTGTGTAGTTGCAATCTAATATAAACTGAAGGAAAGTTAATTATAAGAGAAGGGAACCCCGTACCTTAGTCATTGCGTATGTGCAAGTGGGAACTCTTAGGTGTACATATTTAGACAGATTTCTCCTATGGTGTTCAGGAATCCTGCCTTCAGGAGTCTATCTATTTCTCAAATATCTCCTGAACTTACAACATACTATAATGGGAACATATAGGGTTTTTTCCCTTCATACTTACCCACCAATTATGCAGTCTACCAGTGATTTAAATAAATTTTACCACTCCCAGCCATTTGCCATATCAACAACCTGACCTCCATTTGTAATTTCTCCCTTTTTTGTTGCTCTTCCCCACCAACTGATCCAGGAACCCCACCCTCAGACAAATGAGAACTCTTTGTCTTCTTTTCACAAGCACCATGGCACTAATAGGGTATACAAAACTGCATATTTAGGGCATCCTTTCTTGTAACACTAACTTTCTAATATTCCTCCACTCAGCAAAAATAATGATTTTCAAATATCAACCAAACAAAGCAGATATCATGGTGAGTGGACTAAAATAAATTCGGATTGCCCTAGGATATTAAAAAAATACAAACTTTGGCCATGAACTAAAAAGCACTTTCATCCTATGTCTGTCTGCTTTCGGTATTCATCTCTGGAGACTCAGAACATCACTTCTCCTACTTCATTAGTCTCTATTCGTCACAGAGCAAATGAACACCTTCTAGCCTCCATCATATTTGTATGTCTTCTTTCTCTCTGATGTGCTTTCCCCTTTCTCCACCCATCCGATAAGTAGATGATTAGATGTTATGTTCCTTGAGACTTCAATCAGCATAGTACTCCGTCTCTACTTGCCACTCCTAACCTTTCATTTCTAGAGTACTATTTATCAAGCTTTTCTACATCTTCTCTATATACTGGATCACAGGTTGAAGAAGTGTCTTCTGATCAATAACTCAACTTCTTCTTTTCTCCATTACAGAGTTTGTCCATTTGATCATTTCCTAATATATTCATCCTGTACAATATAAGTCCTGTTATATGTTCATATTCAGTAATCACACTCTGATTTAAATATGATTAATAAAGTGAAGAATGTTACTCAGTCCTGTAAAGAAACAATTTATTTGTTGGTATGACTTAAATTACCTGTAAGCCAATCTTTACACGATGTTCTTAAACCTAGAATTTGATATTTCTCACAAAATTACCCTCATGAGATACTTTCATTGACCAAAAGCAAAAAACCATTACAGAAAAAATATATTATAAAAGGTAACATTTAATAGCATTTTTGAGGAACCATCTGAGCATACTGTTTTTTCATCATATAAATCTTGGTTGAGTTTTGAGAAAATCTTTAGTAAATCAGAGAAAATATTTAGCAAATAAAAACATCAACAAAAGCAAGAAAAATATAACAGGGTATTAAGGAAAAAGATGGACCTCTGAAATGCAGCCATGATTTCCAATCAATGATGTCCTCTGACTATGATCAGCAAATCAACTATTGAAGTTTGTTAGTCATTCAACACTGTCTAAGAATAAGTAGTATTTGTAGGACACTGAATAAATTACTGGCGACATCAATATTAAGTACACAGTCATCGTTCTGGGAACCCAGACTTCAGTAAATATATAAACAATGTCACCTTAAAGTTTTGTGGCAGAAATTTAGGGCATTCACCATCTGATCACACAAAGGCCTTAAAATATGCAGCCCAATTGACTTATCCAAGTGACATTATTATCAGTAGGGCCTGATTTAGACAGCAAGATTCTGGATTTGAAACAGATATTGTGAAGAAATGAAATGTATAGTTTTGGGAGGGCGTCAACAGAAGTTGCATGCATAAAAAGCGGGACCCACTGAAGTTTAGAGGAGTCCCTTTGAAGACATTGCTATCATGATACCCCTCCTCTTGTTTCTCATGTGTGAGTTCATGTCTTGAGAATGGATATAACCTAGGATCTTCTTCTGACAATAGAATATACAAGAGTGGCATTGTATGGAATATTATGTGTATGATCACAAGATACTGTTTCACATACTTAGAGTGTCAGTCTTGCTGGGGTTTAACATTCTTTACTGCTTCTTAGATTGATGAAACAAACACAAACACCTCTTTTGTCATTTGTCATAGAAAGGAACTCTAGGTGCTGTGTAGGGTCTGAGAGAAAACTGGTTAACAATGAGGAAGAAGCTGAACTCTCCAGTGCTGAAGAAATTTGAATTGTCTAATACTCACTTGAGGATGGATGTGGCCTTCAACAGTCAACCTTTAGGAAAGATATTTTCTCTATTGGCCACACCTGGATGGGCCACACCCATTAGATCCATAAGCAAAGAAAATGCATAAAGCATGCCAAGACTTACAAAGTTTTGGCACAGAAAATATGAAATAAGTGTGTGTTGCGTTAAGCTACTTGGTTGGTAGTGAGAGTTCTACAGTAGTGAGTGCTTGGAGAGCATTGTCTGCCTTCTTTCCAGATTTTCTATTGTTCTGGATCCTGGGCCATGGCTGTGGCTGTTCAATTCCCGAATAGAAAGTTCTGGTTTCTGTACACATTCCTCACTTTCAAAGTACAGACACAAAATAACACATGTACATCTCAGTACTCTCTGTAGACTCCAGCCCACCATTATTCCACTTCAGGGTGTTTATACTCTTCCCTGTTCAATTTATGTCTCTTTACTCTTTAGGTGTCAGCAAAACTGGATACCTCCAGGCTTTAATTCATAAGTATGCAAATCAGATTTATGTTATTGGTTAATCATAATCAATATCTATCTATCTACCTATCTATCCATCCATCCATCTCTATCATTTATCCATATCTATCTATCTATCTATCTATCTATCTATCTATCTATCTATCTATCTATCTATCTATCTATCATGTTTTTCTTTGTCTTTATGTAAAAATTCTCTGAATTCAGCTTCTTTGGATAAAAATCAAGTGAGGCAGACAAGCATAGGAAGTAGCTAAGCAATTCAAGTAGCCATGAATACAGTCCTCCATGACCAATCTGTACAGCAAATTGCAAACTGTTAGCAACCTAAAACCCCCAGGTTCATTGAGTTCCATGTGCCCCAGCATTAAGCAACGGAAATAACCTGTTTTTCTTAGTAACCTCTTGATAATGCTCATTTCTATTTAAGAAGGTCGTTTTACACAGTCTGGGAAATATAGGCAATGAAGTGATATGACTGTTTTTAGACTCCTATATGTGTGTTTGCAAAGAAAATTTTCAGGAAGAATTGCCTATTTAGCATCTTCTGCTTATGCAAATTTGTATGTTCATTAAGGGCAGGGACAGGAACAGTAGAAAAAGAAGTTACATAACTTAATCTATCAATTAAAACAGAAAAATCCCTCACTATGTAATGTAGCAACCAAACTCCTCCTACTGCTGAACCTCATAAAGGAAGACCCAAGTACCTTTTACTCATGAGGCACACTGTCAGTTTTGACAGCATATTTCTTTCTAATCTGAACTATTACTTTGTTTTGAATAACTTAGCCTTTTTCAGATTTGTATACACCTTTATTTAATGTTTGTATAAGGTGCCAATTAAGACCACTGAAAAACCCAGATTCTGACCGCTGGTAGCGCAAATGACAAAAAGTGTATATTAAGCACCAAATTATGTGTTAGAAAACAACAATGGCTGAAACATGAAACATGGTTGGTTACTCCTTTTGATGAATAAGCCAAAGGTAGTGAGAAGGATATAAACAGAAAAATCTATGTGCAGCTTACAGAGCAGCACAGTGAACTGCACTATACTAGTTGGTTAGTTGTGATGGAAATATGCCTGCAGTGACCTGTAAGCACAACACATGACTCTCCCAGTTCCAAATAAAGTTCAAAGGAGTATGAACAAAGATGGCTTTCTTAGGGATGCTCAGAACAGACCAAAGGTGGTATTGGACTGAAAAATATTGTAGTAGAAAGACAAAATTGTGGAAATAAGCAGACAGACAGAAGGACAGAGAAATATTGGGAGTAGTTACAATTTTCATGATGTTGACTCAGTGTCCTAGAATTGTATGAAAGCATGTAGTGATGGATTACCAAAAATTTTGCATGCGATAGAACTGCAGTCTTTTACATAATTATTGACGGCTCTTAAGGAAGACAACTTTATAGGGAACACAGAGAAACAACTAGAGAGAGTGACAGTGTTGTAGGTGAGAAAAACTACACGTTAAGTAGTCCTGGTGACCTCAGAGTCAAGCAAGAGAGAGAAGCAAAGAGCTGTTCCCAAGACAGGCTCTCAGGATTTACATCTGAGGTGGAAGCTATGGCAATGATGGACGGACAGTGCATGATTTGTTGACCATTTCTGCTAGGCATTGCTCTCTTAACTGAGTCTGATAAGTATTTCTGTGGCTTCAAAGTCAGAGTATTTTGGAGAGAGCTGAACGTTTCTTTTCCTTCTTTCTGTCTCCTGTTTAGCTTATGAACTGGATGGAATAAAGGAAGTACAAGAGAGCTGAGACACAGCAAACATGCCTGATGGATATTATCGGAAGCATTTTGATGGAAGAAAAAGTTTCAGGTACTAACCATGAAGGAATAGTTTCTACTTTAAGAAATATAGTTAATACATTTCAAAATTTATCTGTAAAGAGTCTGATAAATCATGGGAAGATGAAAAGACCTATGTATTCTACTAGAAAGGAAGAAGTGATCAATACACAGAAAAACTAGGTATTTCACAAAATTGTAAACATAGTCCAAATAGAAAATTCAACTCAGAACTTCCACTTCTAAGAAAATAAAAGCCTATATCCACACAGCAATTTGCACAAAAATTTGCATATCCACATTAGCCACAGTAACCAAAATTAAATACTCAAATGGGCATCAGCTAATAAAATGGCAAAATATCTTGCGTTCAAGGAAATATTTGGATAAAACTTAAAAACATGCAAATTGAAGTTGCGGATAGAAGATCACATGTAATTCAACTGCATTTATAGGAAATGTACCAAAAAGTAGACTCACAGAGATAAACAGTAGGTTAGTGAATATCTGATGCAGAAGAAAAGAAAAAGGAGGAACTGAAAACACACAGAAGATGCTGAAAATGATACATTTTACAGAAGGAATGGTTGCCTAGTATTGTGAGTATACAGAAATTACCAAATTAGGATCTGTTTTATGGAATGTGAAAATTTTACAAAGCTGTTAGCCATTTCTCCATTTTTCTGAAAAACCCATAATGATATGAATTCTGAGAATTTTCAGAAAATTCTCATTACCCCGATTGAATTAAAACAATATATATTATACTTTCACAAAACGGAGTGGTGGCAAGCCTGCCAACTAGGTTAATGATCTATGGTTTCTGGTAGTCCCACAATCTGGTATCCTCTGCCCTTCTTTGATGGAATTATGGCAGCCCAATGATTATGTGTCCCATATGTACAGGAAGACAGGGCTGACTATTGTTGGCCAACCACAACGTGCGGCTCACTGGGTTTCTCCGTTCCTATATGCTCATGCACTAAAATGTACTCAAGAGGAAACTGAGAAACTAACAGAAATACATTATCTCGGCTAACTTATGGCTTCATTGCACTGCCATTTGTGGATGGCTTCATCCCTATGCCACAGGGTATGACTATGTGAATTGTGTTAAGAGAAGACTTCAGAGGCCTAGAGGTGAATGTCCTCTACAACCCCACAAAAGGACAAATCTCAACTAAGCAGACTTTAGAGTAGGCTGAATCCCCATCTAAGCTCTGTTTGTTCTTTGGAGATTTCTCTCTCGACTTCATATCTTACCTAATTCAGAAATTGTTCCATTTTTTTTTTTTTTGATAAAGGCAGGGACAACTACTACTGAAGAGACAATAGTTGTGAGTTAAAAATTTCTGGTATTGCCTCCCATGCTTATGAAGAGAAGTGTGGCCCAAACTCAATTTTGATTAAATGAATAAAATTCAGGTACAGAATTAGTGTTCTCTGCGAAGTCAACTATATAATTTTTTTTTCTGGTGCATGTTGGGAGTTATTGTATAAATAGGACCCAAAATAGGACAATGGAAGAATTTTATAAACTCATTTTCTGTCTTTAATGAGTGGTAGGATTTCATAGCATTAGAACTTTCAAAACAGCTTTCTTTCTTGCTTAAAAAATATTCTTAGAGTTGAAAATCCTTCTGCATTTCAGATCTTCTTATGGCTGCATTGATCGGTCCTCTAGGAAGCACAGCTGTAGCAGTAATCCTCTCCTGCATCTTTGCAAGCAGGAGGGAAGGCAGGAGATAAGCATTGCCACAGGGAGTCTATATTTAATCTACAACTGGCTTATCCAAGTGTCTTATTGCTTCCCGAGGGGCCTAACACATGCACCATTGTGAGAAAGGAAAAAAAAAGATAGAGGAGAAAGGAAGAAAAAGTTCACCCAAGGTTGGTCTTCAAGTAATTAATTCACTTCAGAATTGGCACAGAAATTTACACTTTGTTATTCATACCAAATCTGAGGAAACTGCCTTCCTTATTCTTGTGCAGATTGTTTTCTGGCTTTGCCCTGTGGCTGCTGTTGGGAGATGGCTGGGCTTTGTGTTTGCAACAAGGATTAAGGTTGCTGGGAGGAACCTGTAAGTGATATAGCTGGTAGCTCTATCAAAGAGCTACCCACACTACACCTTGTTATGGGCATCCTCCCAATGCAATAATGCATATACTTAAGACAATCATAAAATCAACTGTGAAATGAGTAAGAACGTAAATAATTAAAGAAGTACAAAACAAAAGAAGTGTACTGTCTCCTTCTTTATGTACTTGTCTCATTGTTCTAGTTATGAGCTACCTTGTCTGACACCAAACCAACCATAGGCCTGAGTCTATACTTAGAGAGGTTTTCTAAAATCCATCAGTCTAATTCATGATCAGAAAATCAAATGACATTTTTTTCTTAGTGAAAATCATCATTACCAAACAAAACAAAATTTATCTGCTATGTAGGATATCGTGACATAATATGTCTTAGCCAGTTTCAGCAACCTCACAGATTTTTTGACTTTTAAATAATTGTCAGTATGTAATAACAATGCGTACCAAAAGCATCTGAGCTAAATTTCACCAAAATTTTATAAATTTGCATTAAAACTGTAAAATCAGATAAAAAGGACAGCAGTGTATTTACCTTGATAATGATAGTGAGCTAAAGCCCTCTCTTCGGGTTGCTGGCCTCTCCATCTACACTGCTTAGTACTGGCTTTTTTCTGTCTAAACTATGGTGTTAGTTTACCTGGATACACTATGAAACATTAATTCTTCTGGCCACACTTCTGTCTAAGCTGTGCAGTGCCGACTAATTTTGTCTACACTGTACAGACTTGACTCTTCTATCCAAATGTGTAGTGTTGGCTCCTTTCCACTTTATACAGTACCAGGCCTTCCGTCTACACTGCCTGTTGTTGAACATTCTATCTACAGTGAAAAATGTTGGTCTCTTCTATTTGCCCTTCCATCTACATTATGCAGTTTGACCTTTCTGTAAGTACGGCTTAGTGTTGACTTTCTTATGTGGTGTCAGTCCTCCTACACTACTCCTGCACAGAGCTGACCCTTCATTTACATTTTACTCCATTTGGTTATTTGGGGCTTTGTTGTGTAATAACACGTCTCCAACTTTGTTGCCTAAATTATTTGTTGTTGTTGTTATTATTGTTATTATTGGTTTTTCAAGACTGTGTTTCTCTGTGTAGCCCTTGTGTCTTGGAACTCACTTTGTAGACCAGGCTGACTTTGAACTTTAGAGATGTGACTGCTTCTGCCTCCCAAGTTCTGGGAAAAAAGGCACGTGCCACCAAGTCCAGATCTCATTATTATTTATTTATTTTTATTCTCCACAAATGTTGAACATTGCACAATTTCCAATAAAATCTCTAATTTTTCATTATATTCTTTTTTAAATTTTACATTATCCAATGCATTCTTAAGGTTAATATTCTTACCATTGACCAGTTAAGGTCACACATGTGGCCTTGGGTTTATAGCCAAGGTTTCTAATGAATATTACCACTGACCACAGTCATATTCATATGTGTGACCTTAGATATGAGGCCAAGCTATGTAATGATTATTAATATAGATTATAGTCGTAGTCACACATATAGTCTTGGATCTAAAGTTAAACTGTCTATTTATTGTTGAAGCTTTTCTTTTTCTGTCTTCCAATGTCATTTACTGTGATCTACCTCTTATTCATTCATAGATATTCTCTACTTTCCCTTTTTAATAATGAATGCATACTTGTGGGTATATAATGATTTAATAACAATATAAAATAATTAACTAATATCTGGCTGCTGGCAACTTTCTTATCTGCTTTCACACACCAAAGCAAATTCCATTTTTGCTTGCTCATAAGTTTCTAAACTTGTATTCTGCTGATTGTAGAATTTGGTGAAGTGGAGAATTGGGGGAGTAGGCAGGGCAAAGTTGATTTATATTGTAGAGGGCAGGCTTGCTCTTGGGAAAGGAAATGAAATTTATTGTCACTGAGAACCAGGGAGGCATATTTCAAGGCTGGCTTTTCATTTAGGGATAGAGTATGGAGTAATTTGGAGTTGGATGAAAGAGACTTAGGAGTATCTGTCCTAAGTGGGAACAATTGGGAAAGAGACTAGGTGAGTCAGCATTCCTTGAAGCCGAATTCACTTATCTGTTTAATGTCTTTCTTTACCAGTCAGCTATGAAGTTCCACGGATGGAGACACAATGCCAATCTTCTTTAATGCGGTATTTCCTGCCCTATCAGTAGTCCTGAAAAATGACAGTTGCTGGACAAGGGCATCTTCATTAATGATTTTCTAACAGTGTGGTTGTTTTTCTGTAACATAACAAGCTCTTCATACGAGCTTCAGTATCCAGTAGGGGAGTGGGTGACATGGATGAATGATATACAGGGTCCAGTTGCCTTGAAAGGAGATTATACACATGTTATCAAACTAGGTTGCAGTTAAGGCTTATATATAACTATACTATTTTTCAGACCTTAAGAATTCACTGACTTTTAAGAATTTTCTGACTTTTTTGCTTCGATGGTCAAAACCTCTCACAAAGAATAGGAGAAGAGAATAAACAGACTGAAAATAATTGATTAGAATAAAAATGTAAACATTCTCTAGAGAAAATTAATTTGGGGCATTATTGCAATTGTTTCCACTTATTTAAATCTAGCACCTGGACAGTATTGCATGTGAACTACAGTCCAGAGGGAGTCATTTATATTAAGACATGGAGAAGGTACTAATGAGAGCATTTTAATTGCATGACAGGCTTCTTGAATTCAGTTAAAATATCTTAAATTTGAATAATCTTTTATTATTCAGGGTTGTCTAGGAAAAAGAAATGATAGAATGAGTGAATATATATGGGACTTATTGGATTGGTTTATAGGTTATGGTCTAAGTAGTCCAACAATGACTATCTACTGAAAGAAACCCCAAAGGATCCAAGGTTCCTGTGGTTGCTCAGTCTACTAGACTGGGTGTCTCAGCAATCCCAGTCCTGTGCTGCAGTCCTGTGGAGGCCCTAGAGAGCTGCCAATTTGAAGTCCACTTTGGAATCCTGAAACAAACAAACAAAAAGGTACATATTAACACCAGTAGAGGTAAAGCTAAAAATAGATGAACTTGCCAGTGAGAGTGAGGACAAGAGGAAAGAAGCAAAACTTCTCCCTTCCATGTCTTTTTATGTGGGTTGACACCAGAAGATTTGGGCCAGATTTCGAATGGATCTTCTGACCTCAAATGATTTGGATGTAGTGTCCATCTCCTGACTCAGATAATATAACCAGAGATCTCCTTTCGTGGTGCACTAAGTTGCTTGCCTTAGTTACTTCCAGTTGTAGACAAATTGAAAACCCAGCTTGCCATCACAAGTCTCATTAAAACTCATTTTCTTTTTGTTTTCAGAACATTTCTCTGTTGAATACTTGAGCGTCTTTTGGATATATGCCTAGGAGTGGTAAAGCTGGATCTTGAGGAATCACTAATCCTAATTGTCTCAGAAAGCACCAGATTGATTTCCAAAGTGGTTGTATAAGTTTACATTCAGACCAGCAGTGGAGGATGGTTCCCTTTCACCATATCCTCTCCAGCATGTGTTGTCACTTAAATTATTCATCTTAGCCGTTTTGATGGGTGTAAGGTGAAATCTCAGGGTCGTTTTGATTTGCATTTCCCTGATGACTAAGGACATTCAACATTTCTTTGTTTCTCTGCCATTCAATATTCCTCTATTGAGAATTTTCTGTTTAACTCTGTACCCATTTTTTAAATTGGATTACTTGATTTGTTGCTGTTTAACTTCTTCAGCTCTTTATATATACTAGATATTAACCCTTTGTCGGAATCAGGGTTGGTGAAGATCCTTTCCCAATCTGTAGGCAGTCATTTTGTTTTGACGACAGTGTTCTTATGAAAGAAGTGGGAGATAGTAAGACCTGGAGCTCCACAAGGACAGCAACAGATCCCAAAAGTCTGGGCAGAGGGGTCTTTTCTGAAACTAATACTCCAGCCAAGGACCACTCTTGGAGACAGCCTGAAACCCCTGCACAGAGGTAGCCTATGGCAGTTCAATATCCAAGTGGGTTCCATAGTAATGGGACAGGGACAATGCAGCCATTTCTGATGAGACCTGATTGACCAGGATCAGAGGGAAGGGGAGGAGGAACAGAGGTGGGGAAGAAAGAGGGTGGGATTGGGAGGGGAGGAGGGAGGGAGGTACAGGAGGGATACAAAGTGAATAAATTGTAATTAATAAAAAATTTTGCAAAAGTAAAAAATAAATAAATAATAAAAAGAACATTTCTCTGCAAATGGACAGATAATCATGGGCCAGTTTACACTTTACAGTTTAGCAAAATAAATTTCCAGATGAAATAATCTCTGTTGCAATGTTCCAGCTCTACCATTAGTGAGATATTGTGGAATTATCTTCATGAACCTGGGACTGAGATGGGAAACCTAGATAACGACAGTATTAACAAGCTGAATAGAAAAGTCCAGAGGTTAAGATGGTGCATCAGTAAGCATGAGGTTATGAGATAGAATGATGTAAATATTGAACACTTACAGACAAGCACTTTGGTAATCCTCGTTTTTCATTGAATGACTAAACAAACAAAACCAAACAGGAGAAGACCTGTCATTTGAAAAATTACAACAGTTCACACAGAGACAGAGACAGCAGCCACTCTATCAGCCCAAGTGGAAGAACTTCCTGAGTGGTCACAGTAGCACTATATGTAAAAGTCCTCTTAAAATAGCATTGCTTAAGATCAGGATTAATTTAACCTCAAATAGAAACAAATACACAAAACTAAAAATATATTCATTTGGCTCCTCAGGTCCAAATAAATCTTAAACAGGAGCTTCAATGGATTCCATTGATTAACAGATATGTTAACTCAGTCCAAAAATATATAAATTAATTCCAGAAGAATTTTACAAAATGAAAGAATTTTTTAAATATTTTAAATTTTAAAATATTATTAAATATGCAAAGAAAAAAGAAGTAATGCAGCCAGGAGGGAAAAAAACCAAAACCACTCTAAAGAGTATTACAAAATTACAGACATGTTAGAATTAGAATTTTTTTTAATTGCACACTGTAAATTGATGAAACTTAAAAAAAAATAATCATCACAATAAAACCGAAATGAGAAGCACAAAGCATATCATAGTGTGCCATATAACAAGTAACCCGATTTGTGAAAATCAGAAGGTGGAAGGTAAATACTTTATTTATTTATTTTTCTAATGGAGAAAATTTTTTAAACGTAATTTATTTATTTTTATATCAATCACAGGTTAGGTACTTTGCATCGAAGGCATAGCACCCTCCCTCATTCCCTCCCACTCTCCCCATCCCTCCCTCATCTCCTCCCCGCCCACTCCAAGTCCATCAACAGGGGAGGACCTCCTCCCCTTCCATCCGACCCCAGTTCATCTTGTCTTCTCAGGGCTGGCTGCAATGTCCTCCCCTGGGATCTAGCCAGGCTGTTACTCCCTGGCATGTATGGGGGAGGGTCAAAGAGCCAGCCATCGAGTTCATGGCAGAAATAGTCCCTGTTCCCCTTACTAGGGTCTTCAGTTGGACACTAAGCTACCATGGGCCACATCTGAGCAGGGGTTCTAGGCCCTATTCATACATGGTCCTTGGTTGGAGAAACTGTATCGTTAAAAGACCCCTGTGCCCCACTCAATTTGGTCTTTGTGGAGCTCTTGTTCTCCCCATGTCTTAATAACTTCCCCTCTATTTATTATTATTTCCCGCCTTCTGCCGAAGACTTGGTTGTGAGTCTTAATATCTGCTCTGATACATTGCTATATTGATTCTTTCAGAGGTACTCTTTGGTATACTTCTGTCCTATTGCTTGTTTTATCCTCCACTCAATGTCCATCCCATTGGTTCATCTAAATGATCATTGATCATACCAACCTGGGTCCTCCTTCTTGTATATCTTCCCTAGGTGTATAGATTTCAGCATGAACTTCCTATCCTATAGGTCTATATAAGTGAGTATATATCATATGTTTCTTTCTGCTTTTGGGATACCTAACTTAGGATGATTGTTTCCAGGTCCCACCATTTGCCTGCGAATTTCATGATTTCCTCCTTTTTAATTGCTGAGTAGTATTCCATTGTGTAAAAGTACCATAATTTCTGTATCCATTCCTCAACTGAGGGACATCTGGGTTGTTTCCAGGTTCTGGCTATTACAAATAAAAC
>CM053764.1:13962090-13985705 GCA_028658305.1 Pachyuromys duprasi
TCATATGTTACTTGACCCCTTTCCCTTGCTGCCTTTAATATTTTTTCTTTGTTTTGTAGATCTAGTGTTTTGACTATGATGTGACGAGAGGTATTTCTTTTCTGGTCTAGTCTATCCGGTGTTCTGTAGGCTTTTTGTATGATTATGGACATTTCTTTTTTTAAGTTGGGAAAATTTTCTTCTATGATTTTCTTAAAAATATTTTCCGGTCCTTGGAGCCTGGAGTCTTCTTTTTCATCTATTCCAATTATTCTTAGGTTTTGTCTTTTGATGGCATCCTTGATTTCTTGGATGTTTTGTGCTTGGGACTTTTCCTATTTCATTTTTTCCTTGAGTGAGGAATCCATTTCAGCCAGCGTATCTTCAGCTCCTGAGATTCTCTCTTCCATCTCTTGTATTCTATTGGTGATGCTTACCTTTGTGGTTCCTGATCTTTTATCTAAGTTCTCCAGTTCCAGGTTCTTCTCCCTTTATGTCTTCTTTATAGATTCTAATTCCGTTTTCATGCTTTGTATTGTTTCCTTCATCTGATTGACTGTGGCTCCTATTTTTTTGTTTGTTTCTTCTCTGTACATCTTTAATTGTTCCTGTTTGCGGGCAGTTAAATTCCTCTCTATTTCTTTGAGGGCCTTGTTCATTTCCTCTTTTTGTTCCTCTTTTTGTTCTCTAATATCTGCTTAATCATAGCTTTAACATAATTTTCCTGTGTCTCTGCTGAATTAAAATCTACATTGCTTTTGGGTGTTTCTGGTGGTGCCATGGTGTCCTGGTTTTTGTTGGATGAGTTCTTATGTCGACTTCTGGACATTTCTTAATATATAATCAAGGAGCTGTTTGTGCTTTAAGGCTGAACTTCAGACTGGAACTGTCAATCTCTTGTGTCAGGAGTATTCTTCAAAAGATCAGGGAGTTCCAGTGGTTTGGTAGTGTGTGTTGTGCCCCAGTTGAACTCTGTTGTGGGATCTGTGTGCCCGGCTTCGTCCTCTGTGCTAGAAGCCTTGAGCACCACAGTCTGGTCACCCCTCTGGTCTGGAGGCTTGGCTCCTCACTCTGTGCCAGAGGCTGAGTGTCCTGGTTTGAGATGTGAGCTGGGGACACCGCTCTGGTCTGGGTGCTTCACATTCCTACCTGGACTTGCTCCTAAGGGCTCTCCTCTGGACTGGAGACTTGGCTCCTCCTTCTGGGCCAGGGGTTGTGCACCATGGTCTGAGATGTTATATGGGGGCTCCTCAGTCTGGACCCGATACTGTGTGTCCCAGTCCGGGGTGGCAGCTAGTGCCTCTGTGGTGCGTGTGCCCACCTGATGCAGCCCTGTCTGGGGAATGGATTCTGGGGCCTTCTCAGACTGGCCTGTGGATGCACACACACGGCCTGGAGTGGTTGCTGGTGGAGCCGAGTGATGTGCATCTGCTAGATGCAGGCCAGCCGAAAAGATACCCGAGGCTTTCTCAGTCTGGCCCAGAGACTGTGTGATCCAGTCCGGAATGGCAGCTGTTGGTTCCCAGTGCAGCTGCTCATTCAGATCAGGGCTGTGCACCGAAGGTCACCTGGAGTTTTTCCTGGGAATAACTGGATATCCCTAGGATTTTCCTACTTGAGTGGAATTTCTCACTGTAGGAATTCCACTCACCTGGCAATCATACATGCTGGTGTTTTAGGTCCCAGAGTTCAGTCTCCTGGTTGCTGCGTTGTTACTGCTGTCCTACTCTTCAGACTAGGTAAATACTTTAAAGTGACAACAGATGCACACTGTAAACACTGGACTCAATATTTAGTAAAAAATGTCCTTTGTTAGTATAGATGAACTAACAAAAATGTGTTTAAGTAAGAGGCAGAGTTCTTCCAATTCTCATCAGGATATAATACTGAAAATGAGAAAAGAAATCCTCAGTAATAGTATAAAAGTAGTTCCAATATTTATTTAATTTTAAGTAATGTTTACTTCAGTTTTTGAGATTATAACTGTAACATTTCTGTCTCCAAAGTCTCCTATGTATACTCCTGCTTTCTTTCAAATTCATGCACCCCTTTTTCATTAATTGATATTGTATGTATATATGCATATGCACATATATATGTTCCTAAATATAACCACTCATTCTGTATAATGTTACACACACACACACACACACACATATTATCAGAGCTTTTTGGTGTTGTATGTGGAGAAAACCTATACCCCTCCCAGAATTCCTCAGTTGCCTGTAGTTCTTTGATATCTAACTGAGGCCTCATGGATTTATCCCTCTCCACTTTGGCATGTCTGTTAATATCCATTGGTTTAATCCTTGCTCATCTCACGTTTGGGAAGTCATACTGGCAAGACTTTATAGATATAGCTTCCGTCATTACAAGTAGACACTGTCTCATAGTAAACTCCTTGATCCTTTGGATCTTTTAAATTTCTACAGCTTCTTTTGCAAGGTTTCCTGAAACGTAAGTGTTGCAGATATTTACAGCTCTGTTCATGAGGACTAGACTAAATAGCTCTGCTTTTGATTGGTTGTGATTTTCTGTAGTGTTTTCTATCTGTTGCAAGGAGAAAGTTCTTTGATCAGGAGAGGGCTACAATTATTTGTGGGTATAAGGTCAAATATTCAAATTTTTGTTAAGGATGATGCTCATTTAGTAAATTAGTGTTTGTAGATTCTACTTCAATAACTGTAACTTCACTAGCACAGAGTACTTAACTAAGGTTTCAGTACCAGGAATAGTCTCTCTCTTGCTGAGTGAGAATTAAGTCCACTTAGAGAGCTTTTGGTTACTATCCAGATATGCCTGCCCCCTCTTCCTCTGTGGCCTGGCAAGGCTGCATTGTCAGGGGCAAGTGATCAGAGAGCAGGTAATCAACTTCATGACAGAGGCCGCCCCTTGTCCCCTTACTGGGGAACCCACATGGAGACTGAGCTGCCAGTCAGTTACATCTGAGCAGGGGGTCTCAGTCCTCTCCATGACCAACCCTACATCCAATATGTATATATATATTCTGGATTTTAGTCAGAACTATGGTCATCATTGATGCTGACATTTTCCTGATGCATGATTTTTTTTTTTTATTTTAACTTGGGTTTTGTGGGGGTAGGTGAGTTTAGTGCTTATGAATGAATACAGGTGTCTACAGAGGCCAGAAGGAGTTGCCAGATCCCCTGGATCTGGAGTTACAAGCAGTTGTGTGGACATGATGTCCGGGAGCCTAAACTTTGGTCTCTGAAAGACCATCTTAGAGTTAATCCTTCGGCAATGTTAGTTTTTGCTATGGTTTTGATTCCCCTTCCTGTGGGAATGTGTTCTGAGCTATTTTCTCCATCTGATTCATTCTTTTAAGGGTAACTTAAGTCAGACCTTAAGAGTGCCTTTTTCTTTCCTTGAATTAATTTCTGTTCCTGTCCAGCTCCATGTTCTTTTTGCTCATAAGGAAGTATGCATGCTCCTTTTTGTTATTTGAATGTTGTGTGTAACTCTAGAACTGATTTTTTCCATCATATTGAAAACATACCATTCACTTCTTCATGTCTATTTTCTTTTCTTTTCTTTTTCTCTTTCTTTCTTTCTTTCTTTCTTTTTTTCTTTTTTCTTTTCTTTTTTTTTTTTTTTTGAGGCAAGGTTTCTCTGTATAGCCTTGGCTGGACTCACTTTGTAGACCAGCAAGCCTCAAAGTCTCAGAGATCTGCCTGTCTCTGCCTCCCCAAGTGCTAGGATTATAGGTGTGTCTCCTACATTCACTTCCATTCTTGTTTCTAGAATTATAAACTTTAACTCTCATAATTGCCATTCCTATGGGAATCTGACTTTTTTCCTCTATGACTTTAAAGATCTATTGTGTTTCCCATGGTTTCTGATGTGTGTGAGAGTACCAATGTTTATCTTAACCTATTTGTATTTTTATGGTTTCTTGAATATTTAGGGTTAGGCTTTGACTTCTAGAAAGCTATCAGCTGCTACTTCTTTAATGATTGCTTTTATCTTATTTCTTTCTCCCTTTAGACTTTAGACAGCTGTTAGGTCTACTCCATCTACTCCTGGAACTTTACATCATAGCTCATACTTGGGGGTTCTTTAGGTTAATTATTTGTTTAATTTTGCTTTTATGTTCAATTTCAGTTAAATTTATAATAAAGTTTATTATATGTTCTTTATTTCCTAAGTTATGTTTTCAACTAATTTGGGCCATTTTGGAGTAGTTTTTTGTTATCTATGAATTTCCTACTTTATATATTTAGTAAACACTAAATAGCATCTTTACCTAACTTTGCTTCTGGTAAGAATGCATTTCTTGTTTTCTTGAGTGGAATGCACTCCCTTCCCTTGCAACAGCTCTTTTATTTGTCCTTGGCAGGTGCATGAGAGGGCACCCTGGCATCCCTTCAGCAGGATTTATGACTTGAGGTTGTTAGAATAACCCAGGAGAGGAAAACCTGTGCTCCTGCATCAGCTCTGTAGACATAGCACTTAAAGTTAGGTATTTGATTTGTCTTGATCATCCCAGGAACATGGCACATGTTCTGCAGCCCACATATGTTCACTAAGTGAACAAGAGACACATAAACTTCTGGTTCACCCTGACATTGAGTGCTAGGCCTTTGAGATGAAAGGAAATTCATTCTGTTTTTCCTGTTTATTCATTCATTTATTAAAATACAGTATATTGAGGTCCTCACTTATGGCAGACATTAAGTTCAATCCTCTGTTTCGCAGACTTCTGAGAATATAGGCCACTTGATTCAGACTAATTTCCTTCAGATCTCTGCTCTTTTATTTACTAACCTTGTGGCCTGGGGCACATGGCCTCCCTTCCCATGCTGTTTTTGGTGGGATGTAACACTGGAAGGAGGGTCTCTGTCTCACACGGTAACGTTGAGTGGGATGGTACATACAAAACACGTAGAGAGCTCAGGACATACACGCATTCAATTAGCGTTAGACGAACTTAACTTTTCAGTCAAAATGATTTCGAGTCCAGAAGGAGGGTTGAAAGATATATTAAGCAGTTCTAATGAATCTAATATGATATTTCCAACACTTGATACAACAAATCCTCTATGAAAAAGAAAGACTTTCCATAAACACTTGTGGAAAAAAGAAATTCAATGCAAAGACAGGTGCATTCTGTGTTGAAGAGTCATGTAAACAAAAGGAGGTTGTCAGTCATTTTGCCAATGGTTTCTCTCAATTGAAACAGACACAGACATACAGCACAGTTCAACAGAGCAGAGCTTCCCTCTCCTATGTGCCCTAAGTAGCAAATAGTAGTTGCAACATATGTCTTCATGAGGTGCCTGGGAAAATTGTTTTCACAACAGTTGTGTGTTTGTGCATGTTTGGACATGTATGTGTATGTATATACATATCTATTTGTCATCCATGTATTCATGGACCTACCTATCACTTAAGTATACATCTATACTTTATCAAATATATATTTATCTATTTACCTATAATCTCTTTATGTTTCTACCATCTGTCAATATCATTTATCTACCTATCTATATCTCTGTATCTATCATCTAACTACAAATATCAATATCTATCTATCTATCTATCTATCTATCTATCTATCTATCTATTTATCTATTTATCTATGTCAGAAATTCCCAGAAACAAGAAACACTTCTGATTGAGAAATCATCCTGATTATGAAATAGTTAGAGCATTATAACTACAAAGAGCTGGAATAATAGAGATCCAGAGCCAAATTAACTATTTTAACTCCCCATAAAGCCATTTACCGTAAATCTGTGTGTCTTTTCTAAAATCCTTTTACATATCAAGTCAAAAATTTGGAGAAGTACTTATAACAAAACACTGGTTTCTCCAACTCATAAGCTGAGGCTATTTCCAGATAGTGTCTGTCTGCAGCAGAAGCTTTTCTGTTTTGCTATAATCTTTCTACTTGTGTAAGAAATAAATCATTATGTTCTATCCTCAGTATAAGGTGCTTTTAGAGCTCAGTAAAAACTCATAGATAAGCAGGGACCACGAAAACCCTGTCTTCTCTTGTCAGTAGCTAGCAACTGCTTGTCTAGAACCACAGTTCATGCTTGCCCTGTAAATCACATGCAGCCTGCCCTACGATTAAGACTCTGTATCAGAGGAGAGGAGAATTACAAGCCCTGGGATTCACATTAGATAAAACTTTGCATACTGATTTGACAGAATAGGGAATTTGGGGAAGGTGCAGCAATAGACACCAGGAAGATTATGCTTCTCTAAGGAACACAGAGGTTGGGAACTACAAGAAAAACTGTCTTGTGCTCAGTCTCCACAATCTTGTGAAGTAACAATCACTGCTTCTCACCCCTGTGATTCCACAATGCCTTTGGTAAAATCTTGCATTTCTGAATTTCTTTTTCTCCAGGACTACAAAAGTTCATGCCATCATTTGCAGGTCAAACATGGTACTTAAGACAATAAAAATCTGTGTTCCCATGCCATAGCCACTCATATTTGCTACAGAATAAACTACAGCTCCCTCTCTTTGAGATAAGGTCTGTGTTTTGTATCAACAATATGATTCAAATATATAAGAATTTAAATGTCTTTCCCAAATGTGAACTTTAAGCCGTCTGGTATCATGAATATGTTCCCTTTACTCTGGAGACACAGTCGGTTTTGCCTTAGTTTGTTATGATGCTTATTAGTGCTTCTGATTCAAGCCTTGAGGTCTGGCCACAGTGCCCTGAATGCTCTCCCAAACACCTGCCTTTAATCACAGGCAATATGGTTTGTGTTTAGAATCGAATGACTGTCATCATCTAGCAGGGATGCTCTCTGTCACAGGGACTTAACAACTCATTTGGGGAACACTCTCAGAGACTCTCAGATTCAATATTCTCTCTAAATTCCTGGCTTTTCATTAGCTTTGCCATGCAGGTTCCAAGGCACGGTGTCCAGTGGCATCCTGTTTCCAAAGACATCATGGGAGAAAAGTGTTTTCCTTTTCTTTTGTAAGTGCATACTTTGCATGTATTAGCAGCTAAGCCCACAGTAGTTTCTATGTGGAAGTCTGTTAATGGACAGCTGATATTCAGAGATGAATGAACTGAGATGTAAAGTCCACTGGCCACTGGGTCGTGTCATAAGGATCATCACACAAAGGTACCAGACTGCAAACTGTTGTTGATCATCTGTGAGGAGCTCAGTTGGTGCTTTGCTATATATTTTCTCAGTAGTTTTTCTTTACTTTATTTGAGATATTGCTGTGCATGCAAAGGGCAGACTTCAGAAGTTCACATTGCAATGATCAAATGACTTCGCAGATGAAGAATTCATGGTTTTTATGATACGTAATTCCCTCCCAAGTGTTCTGAACATGTACTCTGTCCCTACCTGACTATGAATCTGTCCAGACTATCCTTACAACATTTCACAAATGTGTCATCTCTTCACTTTTTCCATGACCATGGAACTCTTCATCTTCTGCTTTAAAAATTGACATTTTTCCCTAATAATTATCAGAACATACAAGTGAGTCCCTTGAAATTCATGCTTCTTGGGATACAACATAAATTATCTCAATCCCTATCCTTGAGTATAGTGCTCCTAACTCAACCATGAACACAGAAAGAAGAAAAATTTATTAGGGAGAAAAAAGAGATTCAGGAAGAAATGAGATAAGGAGGACAATGTGAAGAAGCCAGGAAGTTTCTGTAAGAAAAAAGATAGGAAAGCGTTAGAGGATGTGCAAAGGAGAAGGATAAGGGTTAGTCTGCAAATGTGGAAGGACAGGCATATTCTTCTATGACTTTCTATGAGTATTATTACTCAATAGGGCTTGTTTTAACAAAATGGAAACTTGCACAGCTGATGGTTCAACTTTTCCACTTGCATGTCTCTCTGCTCATCTTAATATAACGTTATTGTCACTGGAGCTGAGCATAGGGTGATGAAATTAATAGGCCAATTTCAAATTAATGGGATACAAAAAAGCTACCATTTTTTGTGCCACCTCCATGTCCAACAGGGACCATTATTGATTGGTATGTGATGAATTAGTGAGCTGCCCTTTGCCTTGTGTGTATAGGTGGGAGGCTGTGGAAGACATACCAAGCTAGTGCTAAAATTATGTCAGCTGCAGTTAAAACTAAACACATTCACTGAGACAAAAGGAGTGTTAGGAGGTTTAAATGTTCATGGTGCAAAAAAGAGCCAGTTATGTCCTGGCAAAGTATAGTTACTATGTATTAGAAATGGATATGGTTTCTTTAATGATTCTAAAAGCTATCTTATAAAAGAGTAATTTATGCAGTTTTAAAACTCAAGATTATATAACAGTGACTCAAGTTTAAAACCAATAAAGTTAAAAAAAGAATGTAAGCACCTTTAAACAATGAAGGAAAGGAAGAACTCAAGATGTTTATGGATCCTCGTAGCAGTTACAGGATGTACAGAGCACAAACAGAAGCTTAACTAATGAAGAACAGATAAATATTAATTATGCAGCTGCACAGATAATTCATGAAATTCTAGTTCAAATAACCCCACCTAAAATCACAAGACTAGAATAAAATATCGTTCTCTCCTGAATCATACACTGGCCATGTTTTATCATCTCCACTCTAACTACACGAACTCCTGGGTCTGACTCGGGAGTGTTTACCTTCCATCAACATTCTTCCCTCAGAGAGTTGTTCAGTGTAGATGCTGCTACATTTGCAAGATGCTACATTTGCAAGATCTACAATGTAGATGCTACTACATTTGCAAGATTTCTTGTGCCATGCTAAGGATGGAGACATATGGAGAGGGGCATTTCTATCAGTGACTCATGATTAGTTCCATATTTTTTCTAAAAACCATTTTGATTTAAAAATAGGTGTGAAAATTGGGGGCTAGGAATATTGCTTCGTGGTTAAGAGCACTTGCTACTCTTGCAGAGCAGCCTAGTTTGGTTTTGAACACTTATCTGGAAGCTCACCACCCAACTGTAACTCCATTTCCAAGGTATTTGATGCTTTCTTGCCTTTCTGGCACTGAACACACACGGTATGCTTGCATATGCCTAGGAAAATTCTCACACACATAAATTAAATTGATATTTTAAAATATGTGTGAAAATGAAAACACAGGGAGTGTTGCAATTTATTTTTATTTTTATATCAATCAGAGGTTAGGTACTTTGCATCCCCAGCAGCCCCATCTCTCTTTCCCTCCCACTCTCCCCATCCCTCCCTCATCTCCTCCCCGCCCACTCCAAGTTCACCTACAGGGGAGGATCTCCTCCCTTTCCATCCGACCCCAGTTCATCTTGTCTCCTCAGGGCTGGCTACAATGTCCTCCCCTGGGATCTTGCCAGGCTGTTACTCCCTGGCGGGTATGGGGGAGAGTCAAAGAGCCAGCCATCAAGTTCATGTCTGAAACAGTCCCTGTTCCCCTTACTAGGGTCTTCAGTTAGATACCGAGCTACTATGGGCCACTTCTGAGCGGGGGTTCTAGGCCATATCCATACATGGTCCTTGGTTGGAGAAACTGTCCCATAGAAGACCCCTGTGCCCTGCTCAGTTTGGTCTTTGTGGAGCTCTTGTTCTCTACAAGTCTTATTAACTTCCCCTATTTTTATTATTATTTCCCGCCCTCTGCCGAAGACTTGGTTGTGAGTCTTAATATCTTCTTTGATACATTGCTATATTGATTCTTTTAGAGTCCCTCTTTGGTATGCTCCTGTCCTGTTGCTTGTTTTATCCTCCATTCAATGTCCATCCCATTGGTTCATCTAAACAAGCATTGATCATACCAACCTGGGGTCCTCCTTCTTGTATATCTTCCCTAGGTGTATAGTTAATCACACACATTGTATTCCATAACTTAATAACTATTAATTGGACTCTAAAATTCTTCTTGATGGAAAAAATCACTGCAAAGGAATAGAATGAAATTCTTACCTTACACAAGTTCTCTATATTTTGAAGAAATTAAAAATGAAATATTTCCACCATAAAAGATGGATATAGTGCATTCTAGAGAAGATAAAACCTTAGCTAGAAAACTCACATTATTATTATTACTTAAGTATACACTAATGTGTGGTTTTTTTGCACATGAGTTCAGTTCCCATGAATCCTAAGCAGAGGATCAGATACCTTGGAGGTAAAATTACAGGTGGCTGTGAGATTCCGGGCACAGGTCCTTGGAATGACTTCTAGCCACTGGTAGAACAATATGTACTCTTAAATGCTGATCCAATTTCTCAGCATCCAAGTAAAAGATTGGTTGTTGTTGTTTTAACAGGGCAATGAAAAGGTCTTAAATGAGTACCAAATTAGATATTTAAAATTAAAAAGTATAATGAATACAAGTATCCTTCCCATAATTCCTAGAATTACCTCAAGGCCTGTTCTTCGAGCAACTGTAGGTCTCAAACACGTTATGTAAGACAACTTCTAGCAGCTGCTGACATTTTAATTTTTACTTTGCTGAAGAAAGTCAAGCATAATGCTTGTAATACTTGTGCATGTATGCGGGAGAAATTTCTCTGTCTCCTTCCTGGGGAAAATGAAAGTGTAGGTCATCTTCTGTAACTGAAGGTATCATCTCTCACTCAGTGGCAGACAATAAAGTGCAGGTAAGTGATTAATGGAAAGTGGAATTTATAGGAGTTGCTTTCAAGCTTCAGGGACTAGACGTCCAGTAGATTCTTGGAGCTTTGGGGGAGACAAGAGTAGCTGACCCCCATGCTACCCAACCAGTTCTAGATTACGTGTTTTATACTTAAAACTAAAAAAAATGACTTTCTTGAAATAAATGATTTCTTGCCAAAAAAAATAATTAGAAAACTATTGGTTTAGAGATTATGCTTTGGAAATAAAACTGCATATAATAGTGGTCTAAGTCACAAAAATCAAATGGAGGATTAACTGTATAGTAAATTTAAAAGAGCACTATGAAATAACACTAGATAAAAGAGAAAAGGGTAAAAATGCTAAATATATTTTACAAGTGTACACCAAAGAAAAATTATTACAGAAAAACCAGTCTTCTAACAAATGAAAGGAGTCACTTGAAAGCAATTACTTAAAAATTTTGAGATATTAGGCTTACTTAAATTAGTTTAATCATACCATTACAGAAAGTTAAATCTAATATATTGACATGAATGCAAAACATCCTTTAAAAACTGATATTGCAGAAATGCACACCTGCCTCTTTCTTTTGATGTCAACTTTAATGAGATAATGAAATTTACTTTCATTGTTTTGAACTGTGTCACTTAAATTTTAAAAGATATTTAGAGTATTTTACATCTTGTAGAAAAGAAAATACAAGTTTTTAAAATGCATTGAAACTGGAATTATTGTGCAAGGTAGTTAGTCTATCAGACAAGTCATCAGGTGTATTCCCAAACTTTAGATTCAAGACCTTCCAGTGTGGAATAGTGAAGCCTGTAACTTGAGTACTGAGCCGAGCACTTGCCGAACAACATGAACTCATCTGAAGTGTGTAATTCACAATCGTTGAGGAAGTCAACAGGTTCTATGTAACACAGAGCAACACAATCCTGCCTTAAAGCACTTACTTATGATACTGTTTATTCACACTGACACCCCTCTTTGTCTTGTGGATGAGGTTACATTATCTAAAAATAAATCTTATTTCATGGAACAACATCTCCTGGAAAACCAACCTCAATGATAACACCTTTTCTTTGAAGTTCTAAAACAAAGCGTAAATCTTAAAATGTTTGCTTAATGCCATCTGGCAACAGGCAAAGAGACATCTTGGTGTTGTTCTTCTATCAGTCAGAGGCAGGGCAGATGGCAGTCCTTTGTTCATCCTAGCTTGACTCCTGGCTTGGGGGCCAAAACTGTTTTATACCTATGACACATAAAAATCAAATCAAATACAGGCAGGGTAGTCCAGGAAGAAAAAGACAGAGACCTTTGTTTTGCCGTATCACACAGTTTGGATGGGGGAAAGGTGCCTTTCGCCCCTTGGTACTCACGGGCGGTACTCATGGGCCATAGACACCCAGAGCCCTGCCTACCTCCACTCAGACAGACATGTGGACTACCATGCCCTCCTGAGCAAGGTACAGGTGGGCCATAGGCATTGCTTGCCACCATACCATGCAGTGCAGGTGGAGGAAACCACTCAGGGACATGCCAGCCGTGTGGCCAGGAACCACCTCAAAGTTCATTTATGTTGTGAACAGATGGGAGAGAAGGAGGAATGGAGCAACTTGAGCATTAGGATGAGTGATGGAACTGGATACTCAAGGATAGAGAAGAGTAGTTTGCTGTAATTGGCCAGCATTGCCACCTGGGGCCATGGTGAGCTCCTAGCCAAAGATGCTACTGAGGGCCATGCCTGGGTCCATGGATAAGCAGTGGCAGGGGTCGGTGGTGATGTCCAAGGCTCATCATACTACTACTGAACATGGAATCATCCCTGGTTGGGGCAGCCACCTGGGTCATGTGAGTGTTCAGGGGCTGTGCTCCAGCCCCTCATGGTTGGGATGCTGTGGAGAGGTGGCTTCTTCCCTCACCTGTAACACCAGGCCCTACACATAGCCTAGGCAGCCCTGTGGAGCTTCCCTTGGTGGCGGGGGTGTGGGTGAGCAGGCCTGAGGGCAGGAGTATAGGAGAGCTGACTTTGTCAGTCAGGAAAGTTACCCACAGGGTCATGAGTACAAGAAAGCTAGCCCTGCCACCTATCAGCTGAAGCACTCAGGAGAGTGAGCCCTGCACCTCACCTGGGCAGTACCATAGTACTATAGCACTAGGGCTGGCCCTAGTCAAAAGGGTGCAGGTGAACCATCCTTGGGCAAGAGCATGGGAGAGCTTGCCCTGCCACTTCTTTGCCTTAAGGTGGCCAGGGTTCAGGGATAATGATCTACTTTCTCCCTAACCACCTGCAGTAGTGGTAGTCAGTAATTAGTACTCCGGAGAGCTGGCCTGGAGGGCAGGAGGTCAAGAGAGCTAGCCCTGCTACCCCACTGTCTGTAGCACTCAGGATGGTGAGCCCTGAAGCTGTGGGCAACACAGTGGAGCTGGTCCCGATGACAAAGGCATGGGTGAGCCATCGCTGAGAACGTGGGAGCAAGAGAAATGGCCCAGTTTCTCTCGGGCTGCTACATTTGGGAGAGTGAGCCCCATGACTTGACTGAGCTGCACGGTGGAGCTGGCTCTGGAAGTGTGGGTTCAGGTGAGCCAGCCCGAGGGCTGGAGAACAGAAGAGCTGACCCTGCCTTCTATTGAAGGCAGCACTGGGTGGCCTAGCCAGAGAAGTGCTGGAGAGAGAGAGAGAGAGAGAGAGAGAGAGAGAGAGAGAGAGAGAGAGAGAGAGAGAGAGAGAGAGAGAGAGAGAGAGAGAGAGAGAGCTGACGAGCTCAGTTTCTATCCAGATCCAGATCCAAGGCTCTGAGTTGGCCCACCCCCAAATCCATATCATCTGTGAATTATAACAACACATGAACAAGCCAGTCTTGCTGGCACAAAGCTGCAGATAATCCACAAAAAAGGACAAGAACAGGATAGCCACGAGGAGTCCCAGTGAGGATCCAATATTGATGGTGTCACAGAAACCAGAGACCTTGAACCAGACCAATGAGTCATTGCAACAGACATTTTCAAGGGAAGATGGGTGGACAGAGGGATAAACTGTGGAAGACAATATGACCTATTACAGCTTCCAAGATGAGACATTTTTCTCCCTGAGTGTATTTACTTTGGAGGCAAGTTTGCAAGCATGAAAGGCAGATATGAGGGGTTGTGGAGCTGAGTGGGACTGGGGTAGATGATGTGAAACTCACAAAAAGTCAATAGAAGTTTAAAAATATTTGCTTAATTATCTTATTTCATGTTGTTTTTTTAAAATATAACTTCCATTTATTGTCCTGTTTCCAACAGCATTTTAAGTATTTGGCAAAAGTTTAATAAATAGGAATTAATTGAACTTTACTAGAATTATATTTCTGTGATATTAAATGTTTGGCTATTTTTTAATATTTTCAAAACTGCCATATACAGTTAATTTTAATTCAATAATAAAAGCATCAGTATAATAAAATAGTTTTATAAGTTAAATTAAGATTTCTTGACTGTTTTTGCAGAACATATTTCTATCATTAGCTTCCAATGATTTAATTTCTTTTCAGAACCTGATTTATTTATTTTTCCCTCGTACATGCATCCCCTCAGCTACCTCCCCTCTCTTGTCCTTCCAGTGTGCCTCCCTCACTTCCACTCCTAGATCCACTGTTCCTCCGTTTGCCTTCGAAAAACAGCAAGACTCCCAATTATATCAACAGAACTTGGCATATCAAGATGCAGTAGTACAAGCGATGGAGGAGAGAACCTCAGGGATTGAAGACACAATCAAGTCCATCTACACATCTCTCAAAGAAAACATCAGAACAGGAAAATTCCTGACACACAGAAAAAGCAAGGACACCATGAAAAGACACAACCGAAGAACAATACGAATACATGAGAAAGAAGATTCCCAGCCTCCAAAGTCCAGAAAATATTTTCAAGAAATCATGGAAGGAAAATTTCCAAACCTAAAGAAAGAGATGCCCATAAACATAAAAGAGGCTTACAGAACACCAAATAGACTAGACCAGAAAAGAAATTACTCCTGCCACATAATTATCAAAACACTAGAGCTACAGAACAACAAGAAAATATTAAAAGTGGCAAGGGAAAAAGGCTAAGTAACATATAAAGGTAGATCTATCAGAATCACACCTGACTTCTCAACAGAATTTGAAAGCCAGAAAGACCTGGGCTGATGTCATTCAGACATTAAGAGACCACAGATGCCAATCTAGATTGCTATACCTAGCAAAACTTTCAATCACCATAGATGGAGAAAAGAACATATTCCATGAAAAAACATTTTTTAAATTTATTTATTTTTATATTAATCAAAGGTTATGTACTTTGTATCCCTTCCCTCATTCCCTGCCACACTCCCCATCCCTCCCTCATCTCCTCCATGCCCCTTTCCAAGTCCACTGATAGGGGAGGACCTCCTCACCGTCTATCTGACCCTAGCTTATCACATCTCTTCAGGACTGGCTGCAATGTCCTCTTCTGGGGTCTAGCAAAGCTGCTCCCCCCTCAGGAGGGTGAGGGGGGAGGGTCAAAGAGCCAGCCATTGAGTTCATGACAGAAATAGTCCCTGTTCCCCTTACTAGGGTGCCCAGGTGGATACTGAGCACCATGGGCTATATCCGAGCAGGGGTTCTAAGTTATATCCTTACATGGTCCTTGGTTGGAGAAACAGTCTCATAAAAGACTCGTGTGCCCTGATCTCTTTGGTCTTTGTGGAGCTCTTGTCCTCTCCAAGTCTTACTAACTCCCCCTTCTTTCATATGATTCCCTGCCCTCTCCCGAAGGTTTGGTTGTGAGTCTTAATATCTGCTTTGATACATTACTAGGTAGAGTCTTTCAGAGGCCCTCTGTGGTAGGCCCCTGTCCTGTGGCTTGTTTTCTCCTAAATTCAATGTCCATCCCATTTGTCTATCTAAGTGAGGATTGATCATCTTACCCCGGATCCTCTTTCTTGTTTTTTAGGTGTATAGATTTCAGTGTGTTTATCCTATCTTATAGGTCTATATAAGTGAGTATATACCATGTGTTTCTTTATGCTTTTTGGATACTTCACTCAGGATGATCGTTTCCAGGTCTCACCGTTTGCCTGTGAATTTCATGATTTCCTCCTTTTTAATTGCTGAGTAGTATTCCATTATGTAAAAGTACCATAATTTCTGTATCTATTCCTTGACTGAGGGACATCTGGGCTGTTTCCAGGTCCTGGCTATTACGATTAAAATTGCTACGAACATGGTTGAGCAAATGTCCTTGTTGTATACTTCAACATCTTTTGGATATATGCCTAAGAGTGGTATAGCTGAGTCTTGAGGAATCACTATTCCTAATTGTGTAAGGAAGCATCAAATTGATTTCCAGAGTAGCTGTACAAATTTGCATTCCTACCAGCAATGGAGGAGGGTTCCCAATTCTCCACAACCTCTCCAGCATGTGTTGTCGCTTGAGTTTTTGACCTTAGCCATTCTGATGGGTGTAAGGTGAAATCTCAGGGTCCTTTTGATTTGCATCTCCCTTATGGCTAAGGAGCATTTCTTTAAGTGTTTTTCTGTCATTCTACAGTCCTTTATAGAGAGTTCTCTGTTTAGCTCTGTCCCCCATTTTTTAATGGGATTACTTGATTTGTTATTTTTTAATTTCTTGGATTCTTTATATATACTGGATATTAGCCCTCTGTCAGAAGGAGGATTGGTAATGATCCTTTCCCAGTCTGTAGGCTGTCATTTTGTTTTGATGATAGTATCTTTTGCTTTACAGAAGCTTTTCAGTTTCATGAGGTCCCATTTATTTATTGTTGATCTTAGAGCCTGTGCTGTTGGTGTTCTGTTCAGGAAGTAGTCTCCTGTACCAATAAATTCAAGGGTCTTCCCCACTGAAAAAACAAAATTTAAATGATATCTATGAACCAAACCTGCCCTACAGAAGATACTAGAAGGAAAAAGTAAACCCAATGTGATCAATGACACCCAAGAAAACACAGGATAGAGATAACTTCACAACAGCATAACCAAAAGAAAACAAGCTCACAAACAATCATCACCAACATGACAATAAAAGGAAATAACAATAATCAGTCACTAATATCTATCAATATCAATTCGCCTCAACTCTCCAACAAAAACCGTAGGCTAACAGTGATTGTGGAAACAGGATCCAACATTCTGCTATATTCAAGAAACACTCCTCAGCAACAAGTATAGACACTTCTGTATGCTCTGACTTTTCACCAAATCTACTTTATTTAGGGTTCTCAAACACCCTTACCTTTCTTCCCACACCCCCCACCCCTGACCTTAGATAGTAGATTAGTTGGGAAAAAACTGTAGACCTCTTTTATCTACTTCTGCTGATTATAGAAGATGGGTCTTTAGGGGATTACTAAACTCCGTCATCAGGATACGTTCAGCACAGTACCATACAGCAACAGTAATCAGCATGACAAGTTGGCAAAGGCCACAAGACTCAGTTGGATCACCCTGAGAAATTCTCTGGGAAGGTTTCTCTCTGTGAAGTCAAGTGTCAAAGCAAGAGCGGAGTAGCAATGTTGATCCAGAAAGTGAAGCCTCACTGTGGGTGGGCCTTCATATATTTAAATTTCCTCAAATTCCACCCATGAATGTTCTCATCTGACCAAAGTCACACCCCTCACAAGAGAGAGCTCAGAGCAAAACTTAACATGCTCTCTCACAAGCCAACCTCTAGCAAAACATCAAGTACCCAGCTTGCAGTAAAACATCACATGACAAAACTAAGTCTTCAAAGAAACCAGAAACTTCCATGTCATATCTCCTTTCTGTTTTTTTAATTGTGTTTTCCTTTAACATCCTTCAATATAAAATAATTAAACAAAATAGCTATTACATTTCCAAAGTTATCCAAAATAACCTTAAATTTCCATCAATATACTATAGTTACACAAAGTAAACTTTTCTATCAATATACAATACAAAATAACCTTAAATTGCTATCAATACACATTAATCTATACCACAGTAAAATGACACATCAAATGACTAAACCCCCCCCCACCATTTGGGAATGGGGAGGTCATGTAGGCAAAGATATCTTTGGATATAAAAATTTGGGATATTGGCCAAGTCCTGGAAAAGTTAGCTATATATTTTTCTGTCCAGTCTCTGTGTTGTCTGTCCTTTGGCCTACCCCTTTTGGAGATAATTTGCACACAAATTTTGGAAAAATCAGTAAGTAAGGCAGTTTCTGAGAGTGAACCACTTGGGCTTTTTGCTTTATGAAGACATCCGTATCTTGGATGTCTTATCACCCAAGAGGTTTCCACAGTCAGATTTAATCTTTATAAGTTTTGTTAATAACCACATTTGGTCATTCCCTGTATATACGTAAGCATAACCATGTCCCCATCTACAAACTATTACAGGTTTAAATTCTAAGGTTACCAAATCCTAATAGAATATTGGTTGCCCTAGTTGTTCAGTTTTTTTTTCTATAACCTAGTGTCTCTCAGCTGCTGTTGTTCCTTTGGTACCAACATTAAGAAAATTTAGAGTTAACAAACCATTACTTAGTATGTCTCCCCTTCTCTTTGTTGTTTAATAAGAATCTCTTTTAAGGTACGGTTGGCTCTTTCTACAACTGCCTGTCCTGTAGGATTGTGTTATACCCATAATGTGTGTTATATTGTAATTTGCAAAGAAATGTTTCATCTTATTGGACACATGTGCAGGAGCATTATCAGTATTAATTTGTTCAGGTATTCTCATAATTGCCATTATTTCTATAAGTGTGTAATTACACAACCAACCCTTTCAGAACTTAAAGGAGTAGTCCATTGAAACCTTGACTATGTGTCAGTGGTATGGTATTTTTACCTTTGTTTTACAAATTCTGTCTTATATGTGTAAATTTACCAATTGCTATAAAATATGTATAAACCTTCTGAAGTGGTCAATCTTGATTCCAAGACTTTTGAGAAAGTATATTGTCATCAGCTCTGGTGTCCACCAAATTTTCTATTTCAACACCGTTCATTTGTATGCAGGTTTGCTATGGAGTTATGAAGAAAAGTGGTATATGACATTACAGAATCACAGCTAGACCGAACATTGTCTTAAGGCTAAGGATCATCCCTTATCCCTGGCACATCAAGTCACACCAGAACTGAATATATCTTTATCCCTTAAGGCCATACAAGTTAGCACTGCCAGAGGGAAGTGATCCCAAAGCAGGCAGTAGAGTCTATGTTAGAAACAGCCCCCTTCCCACCATTCATCACTCACCTCATATGAAGACCAAGATGTCCATAGGCCACATGTGTGTAGGGGGCCTAGGTCCACATCATGCATGCTCCTTAGTTGATGTCTCAGTCTCTGAAAGCCTCTCTGACACTGGGTCAGTTGTACCTGTTGATTTTGTGAGGTTCCTGTCCTCTCCAGGTCCTTCCATCTTTCCCCCAATGCTTTTAAAAGAGGAAGATTAAATCTGATGATTTCTTCCTCTAAAATATTCTTGTGTGAACTGCCTATAGTCCAGGACTTTAAAAGTTTTATTTTGGTTCTGCTCCTCTTCTTGTGGAGCTCCTGTCCCCTCCAGGACTATGTATATCCCCCTTCTTTCATAAGATTCCCTGCACTCTGCCCAAAGTTTGGCTATGAGTCTTAGCATCTGCTTTGATATCTTGCTTGGTAGAGTCTTTCAGAGGACCTCTGTGGTAGGCTCCTGTCTTGTTCCCTGTTTTCTCCCTCTTCCTATGTCCATTCTGTTTGCTTTTCTGAGTGAGGATTGAGCATCTTACCCAGGCTCCACCTTCTTGCTTAGCTTCTTTAGGAGTACAGATATTAGTATGTTTATCCTATATTATCTATCTAATTTCGACTTATAAGTGAGTGTATGTCATGTGTGTCTTTGTGCTTCTGGTATACCTCACTCAGGATGATCTTTTCTAGTTTCCACAATTTGCCTGCTAATTTTATGATTTCCTTGGCTAGGGTCAGATGGAAGGGTAGGAGGTCCTCCCTTATCAGTGGACTTGGGGAGTGGCATGGTAAGAGATGAGGGAGAGAGTTGGGGTTGGGAAGGCTGAGGGAAGGAGCTACAGCTGGGATACAAAGTAAATAAACTGTAATTAATAAAAAATTTAAAAGTTAATAAAACAATATTAATTCCATCACCACCAAAAAAGTTTTATTTTGTGGAGATTAGTGTTCTGCCTGTATGTATATATATATTTATCATATACATCCTGATGCCTGTGGAGGTCAGAAAACTTGGTTTCCCTGAAATTGGAGTTATATATGGTTGTGAGCCATCCTGTGAGTGCTAGAAACCAATCCTTTGTCTTCAGAAGGAGGGAAAGGTGTTCTTAACCACTGAGCCATCTCTTTAGCCTTCAACATTTTTGTTTATATCTTCAAGACACCCCTCTCTCATAAGCAGTTAGTACTGATGTTTTTCTGTCATCTCTTTCTCAGACTTATTCAGATTCTTTTTTTCCAATTTAGCTCTCACTGCTGATTTATCAAAAACATTTCTTCTGAGGTGAGCTTTGAGCCTGTATCTCTCAAGGTGTTTAACATTACATAGATCCTTCATTCATTTTTATATTACTTAAAAAAAAAGAAGTGGTCCTCAGTATAAGTTTTTATGACGAATCTTTCTGGTTGCATTCAGGGTGTATTTTTTAACACCTAAATCCACGGTCCTCTTGTTCATTCCTCATTATAGCATGTCAAAGAATGCAGGACTTTCATTTGGTTATTACCAATGCATTCATGCTCATTTTGATTAATGTACTGGGTTAACTTCTCTAAATAAAGACATGTAGATCCCTTTGTCAGTAAGCACTTTATGAGATGGCACTTTGATAAATGCCTACACACACACACACACACACACACACACACTTCTATACATTTGTATCTGCAGAAGCAGTATTTTGATATTTTCTGTAATAGGACTCTCTCCAGACCATCACTTGAGAACCTATTTAAAAACCTCTGTGGCTGTAGAAGGGACCAAGTTTTTGAAATTACTCTAGGTTTCTCAGAAGTTCCCTAAAGTGAGAATCATTGCCGCACCAGATCTTCATCCCTCCTGATCTTAATCCAAAAAGTAAATGACTTGAAGGAATTTTTGCATATTACAAATTTGGGGTCTCATTCTTGAACTAGATACAGATTGTTTTAAATCTGGGTCCAGTGTACTCATCTACTGAAATGCATTCAGCATTCAGAAAGTATCAAAATCCATGGCATTCTTGAAGGAAAGTAGACATGCACAAGCTGCCCTCTGTAATCATCCACATAATCTTTGAGAGCATGACATCTCACTTTTCTACTTGATACCTTTAAAATTGTTATAACAAGCAGAATAAATAACTAATTGGAAACGTTAGTCACCTGAAGAATATAAGCCTGCTAATGCCCTGTGTGCTATAGCATCAAGCCATACCTCTGTATGTTAAAATCTTAAATCCTAGTTGAATGAGGACAATGTTTAAGAAGTTTGAAAATCAGTACTGTGGGGCTTTTTATATCTGAAGGGTGTATCCCACTACAATGCCGTCATTCCTGTCTGATTAAAAAGTCTTCTGTATTTATTACAATGAGCAAGCTAATAGAATTCTCAGAACACTAATCAATCACTGCCCTTTGTTCTTTCTTATATGTACTTTGACTACACAAGTGAGAGAGAAAAGACGAAAGTCAAAGAATGATGTTGGTCCATACCACATCATCAGTGTCAGAAAAGATGCATTTCCAGGCAGCATTGGCCCTTCTGACATGTTTTTCTCAGCATTGATGCACTTTTTGTTTTCATTCACTGTGGATAAAGTTTGTCTTTGTGGGCTCATGCATTCATTTCATTTTAGAATATAGATTGTATTGTTTACAGACATTCAGAAATTTAAAAAGGAAAGAACATTCATGAATATCTCCGAGGTCTAAAAAGTTTTCTTGCAGATGGTAAGAGTCCTACATAAGGGAACTCTGAATATTTAACTTAATTCAGTGACTCATCAAAGATAATACAACAGGATTCGTACTGGGCATATGAGGCAGAGAGACTAAAATGTGTTTATCCTGCCTTGGCAAATCATGCTCTGATGTCTTCGCCTACAGAATAGGAAAATAATAATCATAATCAATAATACTTAAGACTCAAGGGTGAAAACCCACCATGAAAGAAGGATGGCACATGTCTACTGTGGAATTACTGAGGTGCATGAGTTTTCAATGTAGCGTGTGGTTACAGCCGCAGCTGTGATTCCCCCTAGGAGACTGTAAGAAGTTTTGAACCTTGAGTTATACACAGGCTTTGTATTCTATATAGAACCCCAATGAGACTTTCACAGATAAGTACAAGCAGAACTAAGGCAGATCCATAATAGAATAAAATATATTGCCTAAAATCTTGTGGGCATGTGAGAAAGCTGGAGGGTGGGAAGTAGAATAAGCTGCAGAGGAGACAGAATATTTTCGGAATGTAAATTAATATGGACTTCCATGATATATTTTTAATTCCATTTCTAGACACTCTGGGGATAAAACTTTGGCTTCCTTTGTTGTTTTCAAGTCAATGGAGTTCCCAGTCAGCTGTGCTCCTGAAGATGCTCAAGTTAATGATGACTGCTTGATGAGGCCTTTTCTGTAACATTTGGAATAAACTTGAGGCTTATTTTTGTTTGTTTGTTTGCTTGAGATTTTATTTTTTTCTTATTAGGAGATAAAATGTTAACACAAAATTAAGTTTGTCAGCTATCTATGTCTAAGATGGGGATTGATCAGAGGTGTTGTGGATGTATTATGGAATTGTACACTTTTCTAGGACCACATCCCTGTGACAAATAACTTAAATCCGGTAAGAGCAAAAATAAATTACACCCTCCTTGTGTAAAGTGGGTTTTCACAGCTACAGTTGCTGTATGTATACAGCCACCTTGAACATATTTAAAGCAGAGTCTACAACATCCACAGTTATGACATTCCTAGTATTATGCTCAGAGCTTTGCATAGTGTGTCTTTTTTTTTTTTTTTTGCTGTTTGTTATTTTCCAAAATGTCACTGAAAGTTGATCTTTGCAGGATATTTGTGAAAAAACGAAAAAAAGGTTATGGGGAAGAGAAAATGTCATCATAACAGAGTTGCAAAGGACACCATATTGCATGAGGCACTGACATGGTAGATGGGCCTTATTCAAGGAGGAGTGAATTGAAGCCTATCGACCAGATGGTAGAGCTGAACACAGAAATTCCATATGTGTGATGGCAGTGAGGGACTGCCATTGACATACTTGCTTTCCAGCCAAATGCCTCCGCAGATGCAATTTCACACTTTAACATTGCAATATGGCACTCAAACCCAGAAGAGTTAGCAGAAATATTCAGAGCAGATTTAAAGTGGCAGAGTTGAAATCCAAGCATTCTTGTTGGGATGAAAGCTATGAAGAAGAATTGAGGGGGTTTGATGTTTTCTCAGATCCTGCTGCAGGTCTGTTTTCTTTATGATCTAAAGAAAGAATAAACCTGGTTTTATTGGTTACAGGTATCTATGTATTCATGTGATCTATCTTTTATCTATCATATATCTATCTCTACCTATCAATTATCTCTGTATCATCTGTCCATCATCTATCATCCATGTATCATTATCATAATTATTTTCTATCATCTATTTATCATCTGCTCCATCATATAGAGTCTGTCTCTTTTATAGAATGACTAGAAAGCTTATAAAAGAAAGTTAATACAGTGATTTGAGCTGTCTTAATAGACATTCATATTTTAAAATATTGTGAAATGGTTGGTTTTGTTAAAATGTATTAAACTGTGGGCTATAAAGACAATTTTGGCCCTTTCCACTAAATCTCAGCTGTCTTTCCTAAGACAACACCATCAAAGATAACAAAAGCTAACTAAATTTTCAAACACATCATCAGTTGAAGTAAGAGAGAGAAATTTCTTTTATTTTAGCCAATATCTTTCTGTTGTGTTCAAGGTTTTGAAAGTAGCAGTATGAGCCTTAGTCTTGTCTCACCTTGCCACTGCAGTGAGTCCTAATGTGCTGCTAGGAACAAGAAATACATTCTTTGATT